>JAPDVR010000006.1:17809984-19009984 GCA_026230005.1 Gila orcuttii
GAATATCTGAATATTCAGATGGGTGGCGTTTATAAACGTTTCAGTTGTACTTGTGTTTTGTGAGTGAAGAAAATTATAAACCAGAGCTGCTACCACATCTGAGATGAATCCTAGAGCAATATGTTTGTCTGTGTGGATTCAATTTAGATTTCACAGATACTGTTTGATGCAGTATTCTCATTTTCTTATGCTAGAAGGGAAAATCCAACAGGAAGTGACCGCTTTAGATGACTGCGGCTGGGATGGGAGCTTCTCCTCTGTGGAACAGCAGCGCTGTGGTTTGAGGCCTTTCTCTCTGTATATCTGTCATTTTTGGACTGCTGCTTTTTTCTTTTCTCCGAAGGGTTCCGGTCTATGGTCTCTGGCAGACAGACACTGGTAATTACTTCCATCTTCCACAACAGAGGCAATGTCCAGTGCAGAGCAAATATCCTATACATCCACCCACTCGCACTAAACTTTACTGCCTCGACGAGAATTTGTTCTTCAAATTCTAATTTCTCATCTAACCTTCCTGTCTTTTTTATCTGTCCAGTCTTCTCTTGACCAACCTACCTGCAGTATGACATCCCTAATAAGCTCTTTTGACAGGCTCATGATTACATAATGTAATGCCTAGTCTGAAGCATAGCATTGAACAAAAAGGCTTCTGGGTACAAAAATGGAGATCCATCGCCCCCTCCTGGAAGGGTTCAGCAGGAACCAGAATATGATCAAGGGATTGGCACAGACAGGATGTTAACTTCATAGTCTTCCAAGCAGGTATTTGTAATTTTATTGGTGTAGCATGAAGTGAAGACTAAACCTTGTTACTAATACAAATGAAATGAACAGGCATTGTTGTGGGTCAATCCTGTTATGTAGTAGCCTGCCTTTTGTAACAAGTTAGTTTGTTGGAGTGTATTCACAATACCACTTCAAGCATTACAATAATACAGTTAGGGGGTACATAATCAATTGGGTATAGTGAATGGGTCTCCCAAAGAAGCTAAGAAAGCTTATAGGTGGGGGCCCATGATTTATGAAAGGGTAGTGGTACAGACAAGGTATACAGTTACCATCTGTAATCGAAACATAAGGCAACCATTATGATATTCATTTAGCTCAGCTAGTCTCAATAACTCAAAGCAATAGAGGATGGGTGGTTGGAATTTATCGTTGACCAGGACAGAGCCAATACGGCTTTCTTTTGCAGGGATACAAGTTTTTTAAGATGACTTGTGAAGGTGTTGCACCATATCACATTACAGTAGTTAAGATGTGGTTCAAAGAGAGTTTTGTACCACATGAGAAGGGCAGACAGAGGTAGGAAATGTCTGATCTTATAGAACAAGCCAACATACTCTGATAGTTTGTTTACAAGATGGTCAATATGACATTCAAAGTTAAGAGTCGTCAATAAGGACCCCCATAAATTTAGTGGAATACACTCTTTTGATCACCTGCCCATTAATATTAGTCAGGCAGTGAACAGTTTTTCATTTTTTTTTTTTTATTGTTCGATTTGAATAAAATATGTTTTGCTGATATTTAATGACAGTTTATTGCATTTAAACCAGGAGTCAACTTTGGTTAACTCTGAGTTGACTATCTTGTAAAATCTGTGAGTTCCTTTGTGATTGTGAAATTTGTGTCGTCAGCAAAAAAGATTTTATTAAATATTTTAGAGGAAGTCATTTATATATAGAATGAATAAGAGTGGCCCCAAAATGGAGCACATAACCTGCTTTCTGAAAAACACCCAAGGAGGACAATGTCAAGATTTATCAGGCTCAAATTGTGAAAGAATGGTTAGGAGGGACAGAGCATGAAGAATTATTTTCACTCATGAATCCAGACCTTAAATTAATTGAAAGTCTTTGGGATGTGCTGAGTAGACATTATAGAGTGCTTAACTCTTGCATCGTCAATACAAGATCTTGACCAAAAATGTATGCACCTCTTGATGGAAATCACATTTATTTCAGATGTGCATCATTTTTGGTCAAGATCTTGTATTGACAATGGCCATGTGTCTTCCTACATGGTTGTTTTAGAAAAAAGAAAGCCACACACTCAATCAATTAGGGTTAGAAGAACTGTTGCCAGACATAACATGCTTGAAACAATCACTACAATGATCCAGTCGTAGACTCTTAAGCATTTGCCCATTTAAATCCAAACAGCTACTTTTTTTTGGCCAAGCAGTGCATTAAGCTCATGAAGCACTGCATAGTAGGAATGACCTACTGACAGTTGAAAGCCTGTATGCGGGATATGCCAAAAGAAGAATTAAAGGCTGATTCCAACAAATTTTCCAAGAATTAGACAATCCTTTCACCTATTTGACCACAAAATTCAAAAGCACAGCATGTGTCAGTACAAAAAGGTTATTTTTTATTAAAACATTTAAAAATGACAAAAAAACTTAAATCTGTTCAAAGTTATTTAGACTGTTTAAACAGGTCTTGAATGGTCACTGGGCTGAATAAGAGGTTTGTATCTTCTCACTGGATGAGCTTTAAAATTTGAACTCTGGAAAAATAAGTCAAAATTATTGATTTACACAAATTAGCCTATAAATGAGTGTCTTCAGAGTAACAGGTTTTTCAGAAGACAACTCTCACCCATAGCTGTTCTTGCATCTGGCGCATCTCTCGCAATCTCCTCTCACGTTCGACTCTCTGTGCAGAATCACGCTCATCAAAAGAGAAAGGCTGAAAATAAGCCAAGCCACTCCGTCTTGCACGTCTAAAAAAAAAAAAAAGTTATATATAAATATAATTATTATAAACAATCGAAAAATTGTTGAAAGTGAATTTCACCATTGTACCTTGGGATTGCAAAGGGGATTTCTTCTGTGTCGTTTGAATGAGCAGGTGAAGATGTTCCAGAAAAGCTACCATCTGCCTTGACTGGTCAAGTCACAAGTGAATCAGGAATAGGCCATGTCACAAATGGTGCACCCTTTTGATAGCACCAAGCCAGTGCAGACCAGTCAGGATGCTCAAACTGAGGTGAATACTGCACTGCAAGCTACCTACTGTATTCAGCTAAATTTAACTGATATTATGCACCATTAAACATTTCAAACAGGGTCACCTAACCTTGTCCTGGCAGTCCAATCAAATGAAAAATAAATATAACTTTTTCATTCTTCACCAGTGGATGAGGGAAATTGTATTCGGTGTAGTCTGCTGCTGCACATTTTGGAAAATTTAGGTTATTAAGGTAATGCACCTTTTTTGCATAGTATGCAATGCATACTACACACTGCAGAAATATGCAAGTATACAATTCTGATCCAAAGAGTGTAAACTTCAAGGGCTTTAACGTGTTCTCTTCATATTAAACTTGGTTAGATTTGAGTTAGGCCTATTGCTATATTTTTAAACCTGTACACTCATCTTTATTTTATACAGTATGGAAAAGCATCCTTATTCCTTACCAGTTTCACGGCTGTCATGTTTTTGCAGAGGGGCTATTACGGCCAAACCGTACTGGCGCTTCGGCGAGAACGTTAACGGCTTTCTACGTTTAAATACATCCATGCGCCTCTTATCCAATGACGTATCTGCAATAAATAAAGAAACTGTCAAAAAGGTTTACCAAGGAGGAGTAACCAGCGCTCTATGTGGCACTGCACGGGCACGCAGGCTGGAGAAGTTGCTATAGAGACCGTGTCGCGCGCACCTAAACAGTGACTAAAACTGCAGAGATTTAAAGACTCCACGGCAAATGAACATAAACATTGAGGTAAGTTTTAAATATAGCGTCGCAAGAGATAACATGATTGACTACAACAACATGGTAAAGTTTGAATCCAAATAAACAAGTCTTAATTAAACATTCAGTTTTTTTTTTTTTAACATTAAATAACTATTAACGTTAACGTTACTTGTATTCATTCAAAGCCGTTTTCATGAATAAGCTGCCAGGAGATTTTGAAAACGAACACACAGCAATACCAGCTTAATATTACTAAAATACTATTAATAACTTAGTGCTAACGTTACCTGAATGACTTTGTGTGACGTCCTCTGGTTCTGCGTTATGTTGATCCATTGTGACTGTCGTCTGTTATTGTAACATGAATCGATTAAAAAGGTTTTTCTTCCACTCAAATGCATAAGTCTAATTAGAGGAGAGGTTGATTAATTGTCTACACCTGCAGTGAAACCTGCCACAAACGTGCTCCAAACGCAGAGGCAGTTTAAGATTTAAGAGTAAAACTTAATTGTTTGTAAAGCAGTGGGAAATATTTCATGAATTGTTTTAGCTGATATAATTCTAAAAGTAAATGCGTGTGTGTGTGTGTGTGTAGCTCATGAGTCATGCAGATGGGCGGAGCTCTACTCCACCAGAGGAGGAGGAAGACGAAGGATTCACGCCCATTTCTGCATTAGCTCCCGAGGCAGATTCACATCATGAACAACCTGCTGTCATGTTATCAAATCCAGCCCTGCAATGCCTGGAACAGGTAGAAGCTCTTTGAAATAATAATAATAACAATACATTTATTAGTTCCTTGTGTCAATAACATAACTTTTTGCATTGATCATCAGTCATTTAGATTGCAATAAAAGGTGTGCCTTTTAAATAAAAAAGCTAGCCTATACATTATTTTACCAAAATACCAATTTCTTGCTCATCTGTTTTTTTCCTTCCTTAAAATTCACAAAACTGGTAAAATACCATAAGACTAATATAAATGTTGTTACTTTAAATAGAAGCTGTACTGTCATACTGTCAATATGTTTGTGCAGCATACATTAAACATTGAGATTAATATTAAATTATGAAACTTTTTTGGAACATAGTTCATCTATACAGTAAACTCTTCGAATCTTTATTACATATATTTCACTGCTCTTACCTGCAATAATGTTTGTAAAAATGGTCTAGGCGAGCATTGATGATGAGGGTTGATTGTGTGAGAAAGCTTTGAATCAACAGTATTCAACTCTCAATGTTTAGATTATAGTTTTATTTGTTTCATAAAAAATATGAATGTACCTTTAAAAGCATAATTTAACATGTTTGATATAAATTCTCCAATATACAAAGTTTCTGAAAAAGTAGGTTAATAATGATAAAAAAAAAACATTTTTATTAATTTCATTCTCTTAAGAAAACACAACATAAAACATTCATAAAGGTCTGCCTATTCACACAGCAATACGTAAAATATTCTTTAAAAGAAATAATCCCATGCTTTGAAAATAAATACTGTACATTTCCTCCTTCAATGTCACAGTTTCTTTTTAGCAACCCTATGAGCCTTAGGCCATGTCCGTTTGCTGTCAGGCCATCCATATAAAACATTATTATTATTATTATTTTAAATAGTAGTTTTCAGTAAATATATGCATTGAATTTTTTAAAAAGTCGTACAGGAAAATAGAGTAATGCATTACATATTTTGTATTAAAGGGCATAGACAAATTTTTATTACATAAATGCTCTCCCTCTCCCTAATACCACCAGCAAATCATGGATGCCTGTAATGTAAATGCTCAATATGTCCCATCATGACTCCCACCAAAATGAAAAACGAAGCTTATCAGGAGTCTATAAAGGCTTTGGTGTAGTAAACTAATTAAACACAAGATGGCAGTAGCACACACACACACACGCACACACACACACACACACACACACACACACACACACACACACACACACACACACACACACACACACACACACACACACACACACACACACACACACCTGTGGATTTTTGTCTGCATGTCTGCATTTTTACATTTCCAAAAAAACTAATTCTGTATATTAGGTCCCCACTGTGACACAAGTCCCCATGAGTCTGTGTGCATTCAGGTTGAAGTCCCCACCGGGATAGAAAAACATGAAAACACACACACACACACACACACACACACACACACACACACACACACACACACACACACACAACCATAAATCAAAGTCCTGGTATTTAGAATAGAAGCTGGATTGTATTCCTATGCCTTGTAATATTTGATATACAGAGCTTTATAAAAAATGTTTCAATGCAGTTCTTTTAATATCTGAGGACTTTTGATATATCAGGTTATTTAACAGTTATTCTTGAGGAAAAGTACCCCCAAAATAATTCTTTAATTATACACAATTTGGCTTAGGGTGCATAATTCTTTGGCCTTATCATCATTTTAACATTTTTAAAAGTTTGTCTGTAGTTTGTTGGATAGTACTCAGAAGTCAGGTTGTGCCACGAGCCCCAGAAGATACCATCCCTCTTCCCTTTGTACTTTGCTTTGTAGTATTTTCCATTGAGGTTTGCTGACATGCAGGCATCAAACCACCAGCCCGATCCGTAGTACGCCCCACAGTTCCCTGAGGGGTACATGTCGTTGTCTCTGTCCGGCGTAGTGAAGAACTTCTGATCATGGTTGAAGTGTTTGCTAAATTGCAGAGCGTTTCCAGCAGTCCCCGAGTACCCACTTACAGACAACCGATAACGGAGGAACTCATTCGACACATAGAACTGTTCGTACTTGGCATACTCACGTGTGCCCTCAAAATCTTCAAGCTCAATACGGAGGATCATGTCTTTGGTTTTGGTGAGCAAGTGGATTTTATCATTTCCAAGCCAGAACTCGCCTTTAGGGTTACCAAAGCCATTCTTGTAGTCAGCCCAGGTGCGGTTGAAACTCAAGCTGCCATTGATTCGACGCTGCAAGACAGTCCACCCACCACCGAATGACTCCATCTCACAATACACTGCAAAGCTTTTGTTTCTGGGGTCAGGGGTCATCTGGTACACGCCGTTTATCCTCTGCCCCAGCATGCTGATTTCAGAGCAGTCTTTCGGAGTGAATTTTGAGAGGTCTGTGTAGAGAGAGATTTTAAGCATGCTTTATAATTTGACATGCATCATATACTTAAGATTATTTATTTTAAAATAGGGGCATCCATATCTGCTCCTTGAAGGCCACTGTCCTGCAGAGTTTAGTTCCAACTTTCCTCAACACACCTGCCTGGAAGTTTCTAGTATGCCTAGTAAGACCTTGATTAGCTGGTTCAGGTGTGTTTAATTGGGGTTGGAGCTAAACCTTCCAGGACAGTGGCCCTCCAGGAGCAGGACTGGACACCCCTGTTTAAAATATAAAGCTTTATAAAACATACAAAACGTAAAAAAAAAAAAAAAAGTTAAAATGGTTTTGTTTCTCTTGTGATGCTTGGTAAAATTGTGTAGATGACCCAAGACTCTATAATTTGGTTCAGTGGGGTTTATTAGATTTATTTAATCATCATGTGATTCTGTGGCCCGGGTTGATTCCTGCAGCAGGTTTTCATTTTTTAAATTTGTTAAATCAGAGACAGAAGATTTCAGTGAGGATTTGAAAAACAGGCAGGCAACTTGCTTAATATTAAACAGAGGAAACTTCAATGCGATAGCCTCTGTTTGAGGAGGCAGCTTGAAACCATTCCTTGAGGTACTTCTTTGTAAATGGTCTAAATGATTCTCTAGTTTACCTCAGTTCTGCATGTCCTAAAAGAGTTAATGCTATTTCTATTTCAAATAAATACTGTTCATTTGCACTTTTTTTTCCATCAAAGAATCCTACTTTCCTCAGAATTTCCACAAAAATATTAAGCAGCACAACTGTTTTCAACATTGATAATAATTTTTCTTGAGCAACAAACCAGCATATTAGAATGATTAAGACTGGAGTAATAATGAATGGGAGTAGGTATATTTTTAAAAAATATAATAAAAATGTATATACAATAATATAAAAATATTAGTGGTCAAATCGATTAATCCCATCTAACATAAAAGGTTTTGTTTATATAACATATTGGTGTATATATATATATTATTATATATATATATATATGTGTGTGTGTGTGTGTATATGTATATTTATACACACACATATATTATATGCACATATATAAAACTTTTATGTTAGATACGATTAATCACGATGAATCTATTTGACAGCACTAAAAAAGTGATGCAAAAGATGATCTTCTTTTTTTGACTTATTTAACTTACGTTGAAGTTGTTGTTGATCTTGACAATTTGATGTGCAGGTGCTGCTAATTTTGTTGACCATCCCGGTGATGTTCTCAACTTTTCTGTCCACTATATCCTCCACATTTTGCAGATTGAGTAGGTTAAGTTCCTCCAGACGTCCCTGAAGGGAGTTAATCTGCACACGTGCATTCTTCAAGCTGTTAGACATGCGGTTAATCTTTACCTGCATTTGTTGTACATTAATGCTATTATCGCTGTCGTTCCCGTTCTGGTAGACTCTCTTGCTTATATCCCCTCGACTCTCCTCTGCGCTGTTTGTTGGAGGGTCTCCACTGTCCTTTTGCAAGTTCAGGTCCACTTGCTGTGAGCTGCACTCCAGACAGGAGCTCTTCAACCTGTTTACGGTCTCTTTCAAGCTTTGCAGCTCCTTCATGGTCTTCTCCAGTAGTCGGAATTGCTTGGGAAGCTGTATGGTCAGCGGTGGTATTTGAATCTGGTATGGGCACTCCTCCTCATCTTCACACTGCCCAGCTGGTTTCAGTCTCAACTGGGAGCAGCTGGAACTTCCAGACACCCTGTCTAGAACCCCAGAAGGTCCACTACCAGAAGCCTCTACTTCCTGCCAGACCGTTATCAGCAGAGAACAGCACACGTACACCAGTTTCATGGTCTCAAAAACAGTGATCCAAACTGAGAGAGAGGATAGAAGAGAACTGCGTCAAAGTGCAACAGCTTTGCCATTAATATCAGAGGAGAGAGAGAGAACGAAAGTGTGGGTGGGGCAGCAGTGCATTGCATAATTGCACAGTCGACATCAACGCAGGAAGAATTTGGTGGATAAAGGACCTCTCACCCTTTCTCTTAAAACAGCACTATGACTCATTGAGATTAATGAAAGATTCAGTGAGTCAGATAAACCAGATGAGCAGTTTAGTGCTGTGAAGGCAATTGATTATGTTTTTCATTAAGTCAGAATCAGATTTCACTCAAAAATGAACATTCTGTCATTATTTACTCACCCTCATGTCGTTCCTAACCTGACTTTCTTTCTTCTGTGGAAAAGAAAACAAGAATGTTTCAACTGTTTTTTCAGTTATTCTTCAGACTTTTGAAGAATGTTTTAACTAAAAGAAAGAAAGAAAGCCAAAGAGGTTTGAAACAACATGAGGGTGAATAAATAATGACAGAATGTTAACTTTTAAGTGAACTATTCATTTAAAATGAAAGTCATATTTCTTTCCATTTATTCCTGTAAATGCTGTGGTGTTCTGCAAAACATTTTCTGTCATCATTCATTTATTGCTGTCATGTGTTTACATTACGTATTGCTAATGTGTTTGTATTGGCATAGGATCATGTGTTGTCACAAAGCTACATTTTACTGTAGTAATACAAACAAAGCTTGTTTGTATTACTACAGTAAAATGTAGCTTTGTGACAACTTTGTTGTAATAAAGACTGTAGTATTTATTTAATCGTGTGCAGATGTGATCAGTCGTTTGCCAGAAATAGCTTCACGTTTTTTTCTTTTCTTTATTTCTGCATTGAATTGGTGTTGCAATTTTCTGCAGAAATTAAAGTCTGTTCTTTTGTTTTTCCCTACTAGATCAGCACAGAGAAATGTTATCCAAACTGCCTATTGTAAAATGTGCTCCAGTGTCTCACTTCAAAGCTGGTCCTCCACATGTGTTCCTCATGATTTCCCATAAACTTCACAGTAACCAACTTTAGACTCCTGCCTTGGCTTGGTGCAGTAAGTCTCAGAATAGAAGTGCTATAATATAGGAACTGATACACAAGCTGCTTTTTAAGATAAATGTCCAGTTAATGTCAACCTTCTAGCGAATTCACTTTTTGTAACATTATGACGAAAGTCTTTGATTGTGAAAATTAAAGATGATCATGAAGGTGTGGTCACATTCACCGAAGGTGTTTGGTGAATTTTCAAGGCAAAATAGAATAATTTCAATAGGAATCCATGCCATCTGGAATTTTTTGTAAAGATAAAAGATTTCCACACTGCTTGGTTTGAAAGTGAACTGTATGAAATGTGCTTCATGCATCGCTACATTATTGACAATAGACAATGGGCCTTTTTTGTCCATGAAATTTTGCCAAAATTTTGAAATTGTGACTGCATCTTAAGACAGTACAAACATATTTAACAGTCAGTGCATCTCACAGAGCCTGTTTTACATTTGCGTATTGTCTGTAAGTGAAATTAAACTTACATCATAGCAGTTAATATTATTTATGAAGGACTTTCAACATTACAACCCCAAATCAGAAAAAGTTGGGACATTTTGTAAAATGCAATAAAATCAAGAATCTGTGGTTTGTTCATTCTATTTAACCTTTTATTAACTGACAAAAGTACAAAGAAATGTTTTCCAATGTTTTCACTGATCAACATAATTGTATTTTGTAAATATGAACAAATTTTGATTTTGATGGCTGCAACACACCCCAAAAAAGTTGGGACAGAGACCAAATAAAAGTGAAAAGATTATCCAAATTAGATTATCCAACTATTTTGAAACAGTCCACAATGAGCAGGTGAATTGGTAATAGGTGAGGGTATCATGTTTGGGTGTAAAAGTGCTTCTCAGTGTTTTTAAGCAAAGATGGGTCATGGCTCATCACTTTGTCCCAAATATCATGAGAGAATTGTCAAACAATTAAAAAATCCCATTTCTCAATGCAAGATTGCAAAGAATTTATGCCTTTCATCATCTTCTATATATAATATTGTCACAAGATTCAGGGAATCCAGAGAACTCTCAGTCTGTGTAGGGCAAGGCAGTAGACCTCTGTTGAATGTGCGTGACCTTTGAGCCCTCAGATGGCATTGCACAAGATACCATCATGCTACTCTGTTAAATACAGACACATGTGCTCAGGAGTAATTTGGAAAACCGTTTTCACTGAACACAGTCTGACGCTGCATCAAGGAGAAACTGTTACGCAAGGAGAAAGCTTTACATCAATTCTATGTGGAGATGCCGGCGAGTTCTCTGGGCCTGAGCTCATCTCAGATGGTCTAGAATAAAGTGGAAATGTGTGCTGTGGTCAGATGAGTCCATGTTTCAGCTTGTTTTTGGGAGAAAATGGACACCGAGTTCTCAGTCCCAAAGACGAAAGGGACCAACCAGACTTTCACCAGCGACAGGTGCAAAAGCAAACATCTGTCCTGGTATTGAGGTGCATCATTGCAAATGGTATGGGTAACTTGCATTATTGTGAAGGTACCATTGACATGGAGGCATATATTTGGATTGTACAGAGACATAAACTGCCATCAAGATGACATCTTTCCTGAGAAGCAAGACAATGCCAGGCCTCATTCTGCACGTGCTAAAACTGAGTGGTTTCTAGACACTCTGCACCATAGAAGGGATGTGCCTGCCTGCCTTACTGCAGTCCAGATATGTCTCTGCCTAGTTCACACTACATGATTTTAAAACGTCAGGCTGAACTGTGCAGTTCACACAACATGACTTGCTCTCTGAGAAATCAGGAGTGTTCAAGTTGTTGAGCTGTTCACACCACACGACACAACGTGATTGATCCGCAACAGGAGGTAACGCACTACACGAGTTAACAACTCTGACATCCAACGATTCTATCTTGTCTACAAATCTATCTGTCAAATGTCTATCTTGACGCGAAACAGCACGCGCACCAATACACAGCGAAGAAGAACACAACACGCGAATATGGACGTCAGACAGAAACTAGTGCTGCAAACTGTTTGCACGATGATTTGCTCTGAGAAAAAAACGCAAAATATCTGCACACACCCAGAGAGTATGGGTGAAAGAGTGGATGTGCACACGCGAACAGCAGGTCTGTGCTACATAGAGAGTTGGAGGTGAGTACAGCATGTTTATATCGGAGATGTAGCTGCATGTTTATGTTTGGCTGACGGCAAAAATCGCGTATTTACCCTTCGTATTTACCGCGTATTTATTTACTTGCTCTGATTGGCTGTTGCTCATGACATCAGTGAGATTGAGTCGTGCGACAGCTCTGGATATCTAGCATGCTAGATATTTTTCTAAGCTCTGCGACGCGTCTGCGAGACGTCTGCGAGCGTCTTTGATGCGTTGTTGGCTCTTTCATACTAACAGATTGGCGAGCGTTCATCGCCCGCTAATCCTTCGCGATTTGCACGCGATAACACCCTGACCTGTCGGCGAGCTCAACGATTTGCAAATCGGGCTTAAAATCATGTAGTGTGAACTAGTATCCTCAACTCCCAAATGATTAAATAGTGTAATTAAAAGGAAAGGTGAAGTGACACAGTGGTAAACATGTCTCTGTCCCAACTTTTTGGGGGTGTGTTGCAGCCATCAAAATCAAAATTTGTTCATATTTACAAAATACAATTATGTTGGTCAGTGAAAACATTGGAAAACATTTTGTACTTTTGTCAGTTAATAAAAGGTTAAATAGAATGAACAAATCACAGATTCTTGATTTTATTGCATTTTACAAAATGTCCCAACTTTTTCTGATTTGGGGTTGTAGATGGATCCAAGCCCTGAACAGCAAGCATACAATTTTTAAATCTGAAAGATATTTACTGCATATCTTCAGTACAAGCTCTCCAACCTCATGTTTAGTTTGTTTGTCTCGACTATAAAGGAGAAAAACACACGTTCAGACTTTCTTTTGATAATCAGAGATGCTTATATAGAAAACTTCAGCTTCAGTGGTCAGATAAGCAACATTCAAAGCTTAGATCCTAGCTTTCCATGCTGGAGTTCAAATGTACGTTAATGCATGACACACATATGGACACACCTGCAATGAGTCCAGCAAATCCCCATGAACCTGTTTACCTTTTAAATGCATTTAGGCTAATGTTTATTCGCCTGTTGGATCATTGTAGTTCTTTTTCATCTTTGTCTTCAGCTGTTCTCCATGGGGAAGGTCAGTGGGGAGAAAGTGGCTCGTCTTAGGGTCAGTTTCAACCTCTTGCATGAAACTATGAGAAGTTCTCAGGAATCAGAAATGCATCTGCTGTTGGAGGAGAAGGCCTTACGCACCAAGCTGCAACAGCAGAGGCAGGAGTTGGAGAAGGCTGAGCTGTTTCCTGAAGGACCGGACACAGAGGCCAGCAGACTCAAACAGACACTTCTGCAGTACTACAACCAGTTGAAGGAGGATGAAGAAAGAGATTATCAGATACAGTTCCAGTTGGAGTGGTAAGATGCTCTGCAGGACCACATCAAGTTGTGTGGCTCTAGCTCCATGTAAAACATGCAGAAAGAAGATATGCATATGTATTATTGAAGCCTTTATCTGTGCATGGTGCATTTAGTCTCCTTGGAAACCAAAAGGCATTGACTCCAAGCCACTTTATCCTGGCTTCTTGACTTGCCTCCCTGTGTCCAGAAATTTTGTCTCGCCTCCAAAAGGCAGCATGGAAAGAACACTGTATGCTGAGTAACGGCCTACACTGCTGGTGGACAGTGTTTGCTGACATTTTTCTAAGTGACTTGTGCAAAAAGCATATGTGTATAACTTTGAAATAGGGCAGAAGCTACTTCAAGTATTTTTAAGGTGAGGGGATACCAAAGTCTAATACCAAAACCTCAGTGCTAACATTACATTATATATTAACTAATTAAATATTTGTTACTGACAAAAAGCACAAAGAGTAAATTAACTGATTGTGTTAACATTTATTTCATAATTTAATAAGTGCTTCAGTAGTCTTGCTTCAATAAGAGAAAATTAAAGTCAAACCAGCAGTGGGGGAAAATTATGGATTAAAATAAAAAATAAAGTTATGTCATGATATTGGGTATAATTTATACCTTACTTAAAACTATCTGCAATTCTTTTGATAGACTTGGGAATTCTGGTGTCTTATGGGTGTCCTCACCCAGGCTACATTTATTTGATAAAAAATACATTAAATAAATCTTCTTTTTTAATATATTTTAAAATGTCATTTATTCCTGTGATGACAAAGCCGAATTTTCAGCAGACATTAATCAAGTATAAAGTGATTCTCACATGATTTAGATTTTTTTTTTTTGATGAATAGAAAGTTCTAAAAAAAAAAAAACAGCATTTATTTCAGAACTATTGTACTAGAGATATATTTTATGTATACTGTATCAATTAGTTAGTTAAGCATTCATACAGCAGGCATATTACAGCCAGATGTAGTTTCTGCACATGTGGCTATGACCTGACTGGATCCTTCATCCTTAGCCAAACTGACATGGATTCACCTTGCACAGCATACTTTTGCTCACTGTAATCTCTTTCTTTGATGGGACAGTCCAGCTCACACTGACAGCAGTGCTAATGCTCAGCTACAATATTTGTACATGTGGCTTCATGTTTTTGCACAGCTTAATTTAAAATGTTCAATAACCCTAGCCACAAATGTATAATTGTGAAATATTCATTGTGCTTACCGTATATAAAAATCTTGCTTCTCAAAGCCACATTTATATCTCACGTATTTTAGTTCCTTTTTAAATGAATTGCTTCACATCCTGATTTCTATAAAATGCATAAAGTTTGTTTCACGGAATTGTATTTCTCCTTTTTAGTCTCGAAGAGGAGAAGCTCTGTCTTGAGAAAGAATACCAAGACCAACCTAAACGGGCTGTAAGTATCATTGGGCCATGATGCTTCCGGATTAATACATCATTGGGTTTTCCAGACATTTCATACTGTTTCACTAGGGAGACCAAATACTTAAAAACACAAAACAAATGATTAGTAAATCCTTCTACTTCATCTAAAATTCAAGAAAGTTCATGTAGAAAATCACACAAAAACATTCTGTTTATATTCTATATTATATCTTTTTATACTTATGAACTAATTTCAAGATCTATAAATCAGTCATATAATCATTGTCATCATAATAATCCTAATCAAAGTTGTAATGAAGTCGAATATTGGAAAATGTAAGGAGCAGTTGTATCCGCTTCTTTAATGTGCTTAATTTGTTTCAAAATCATGTATATGTCTGTGTATGTCCTCAATCAGGAGCTAGAAAATAGGTACATGGACCTGAAGAACAGTTGTGAGGAGGTAAGGAAAGAGGTGGTTCATCTTAGACAGGAAGTGTGGACTTTAACTGAGAGCTTGGAGACTCAACAGAAACATATAAAGATGGAACAAAATGAGCTGGAGGATTTAAAAGATTGTGTTGAGAGCAATGAGGTAAGCAAGAACTGTTAATGACTACTGTAGGCTGGAGTATTTAGGATGGGGATTTCACATGTTAAAAATGTCTTTTACCAGGCTGAGCTGGCTCAGGTGCTTCTCATACCTGTTCAGTTGGGAAAGGAGATCGACAGGGTCACCCACAAGAAATCGTATGTGGCTTGTTATAGTCAAGTTACGCAAAGCACTGGCTCTATTTGACTGACTAATCTGCACTGTATCTATTTGTGTGTCATAGGGAGCTGGAGCAGCAGGTAACAATAATTGAACAACATCGTATGGAGCATATAGGGCATCAGCAGAAGATGAAGGCAAAGTGTGAGAACGTGAAGGAGGTCCTAAGGGAGGTGGAACGAGAACTGGTAGGCCACAAGGCTCAGCTGGTGGCTGCAGAGAACAGACAAGATAGACTTCTCAATGAACTGCAGATGACCAAGGAAAAAGAGGCCATCTTCATTGATCAAAGGTCATAGTCTCACACCGTCTCTCACACTTTAACGCCAAATGGATTCAGATTCAAATCAGAGGGCACCCAAACTGTTTTTGAGATAAAGACACTTCAGAAGTACCCATTTTAAAATAAAGGGGCTTTAGCACCTTTTCATAGTTCCTTGAACTATTGGCGGAAGTACCCGGATTTTACGGTGTTCGCACCGCAGGAACTCGGAACGATCTTAGTTCTAGGAAATCCCTTTGGAGAAACTAATTTAGCTCCTACTTCAGAGTAGGGTCTAACCCAGCACCATAGGAACTACCAGTGACGTTAGTGTACGCTGATTGGCCGAGCGCACATAAAACACCTGCACCCGCCATTTTTAAAAAGGGTGTGAAAACACACAGATTAAAGCCTATGTATTTACTCCATAAACTAACTCTACGAACATGGAAAACAGTGATAGATGGGCCTCTTAACCTTTACGCTGAGGAGAAAATCCAACGCAACTTTGAGGTGACCAAGCGAAACATGTAAAAACATGCGCAATATGTTTTTCTGTTCAGCCAGCAACACTGGACACCAACCAAACAGCAACGCTAATGCCTTTTCATATACTGTCTACTTTAAATGAAAAATTTATTAGACAGGACTGTTTGACAGATCGTAAACTAATGAACATGGAGAATGCCAGCACTGTGAGTTCAGACTCTGGCATCCTCAGCACCATCAAAATAAAGTTTCGCCGTATCGTCAAAATAAAAGTCACAACAACAAGCACGGCTTACGTCAATTCAGAGTTCCTGCTGGCGGTGCGAATGCTACCAGCAAAACGTTCTTAAGGTAATTATTAGTTTTTGGGCAACCACCCTGAAACTAACCTACTAAGTTCCTAGAACTACCTGGTGTGAAAGCCCCTTATGTAATTAATGGGCCCTTTTCACATTACAAGCGGAAGTCATCATAGTTGGGTAAACGTCTATAGCCAAAATAATAATTTTTAAAAAAGTAAATCTACTGTATTAATTGTTTTGGACTACAGTGGTCTGCTGGACATCAACATGGAACAGATTGTTGCTGAGTGCAAGTATCTACGTGATAAACTGGCCCGAGATACACGCCTGAAAGACAAACTTATGCAAGTCCTGAAGAGGAATGAACTGCAGCTGAAACAGGCCAGAGACTCTCTCGCTGACACTCAACAGCAGCATGAGAGGACCCAGGCTCAGGTGAACCAAAACAAAATCTAGTTTCTTTTACGTATATACATCTAGAAGCCCACATCTAGATACAATATTGTCACCCACACTCAATCCTAATAAAAAATAAATAAATAATATAAATTATCAAACATCATACTGTAAGTGGATTTTCCAGGGTTTACAGATTTTGCAACATTTACAACAATTACTGCAGACGCAAATATTTTGTGATGTCCTGCATTTTCAGAACTGCTGTGGAATCATTTCATTCTCACGTAATGTACGGAAAGACTGATGAATCATGGTCATTTTTATAATAACAGGAACTATTCAATTTTTCATTGTGTCATAGATATGGCCTGGTGTTTATTGCAGCACCTGTGCACAGACATCAAGCTCCCCCATAATTTCCTGTATGCGTTTTAACTGTCTTTTTCAATAAAATGGAAAAAGCCCAAAAAAAGGACTAATCGTAGATATGAAACTTTTGGGAAGGAACAAGCTGTACTCTATAAACTATTTTAAACAACATCATGCTAATTATTTTATAGTTATTGTGCATGCAGCTTTAATTAGCTAATATTAATTGTATTAATTATTATAAGTGTTATTAATATATTATAATTGTATTAATAATTAAGTATTAATTAATAAAATTATTTTATCACACAGTTTAAATGTAGTGAAGCTACAAAGGTGATCTTTGAAAAACTTAAGTAGCAGCGACGAGTTACAGGACCTACACTTTGCCTATATCTATAGATCTACATCCTTGGACATATCAATTGATTACTTAATATATGTAAATTTTTTGTACAGAGAGACACAGTCCCAGAAGGTGACAGCTTGTTGCAGAAAAGAAAAGATCTGGAAAAGGAAGTGGAAAACCTAAAACGCAGTTTGATTAGCAAGGTACCATGCACATTATGACAAGTGGCTTGAAGTTTACTTTATCTATGAACTGTTAGGCAAGAATCAGTATCACATTTGTATGTTTAGTGTGTGTGTGTGTGTGTGTGTGTGTGTGTGTGTGTGTGTGTGTGTGTGTGTGTGTGTGTGTGTGTGTGTGTGTGTGTGTGTGTGAGTAGCAATCTATGTCAGGGCTGAAGGTCCAGCTTGTTCAAGAGTATGTGGAGCAGGAACAGGCTTTGATTAGAGAGTCCTATCGGCGTAGAGATGAGCTTCATCACCTTCATCATCTCATACTTATCAAAGCAGATGAGAGAGAGCAGAAGAGACATGAGCTGCACAAAGCGCAGGTTAATACCTTCATTCACAACTAAATCTAAAACAGTTACATCAGCATCACTGAATTTTATTTCTGAGCTCAAAAAAATCAAACTATGAGAGCAACCAACTTATTAATTTTTAACTATAAATTACATCCTGTAGCATTTACTCACCCTCATGTCATTCCAAACCTGTATGATTTACTTACAAAATTAAGTATACAAGGAGAAAAAACACTATAAAATTACAATAAAATTGCTATATTCTAATTAAATGTGTTAGTTTTTAAGTCTACATTGATTCTTTTTCTCATGCTGGTTTGGAACAACATGAGGTTGAGTAAACTATTTCTTAATGCTTGGTGATTGATATGAATATCGTTGCAGCTAAAATATAAGCGTTCCAAACAAGATCTGCAAGGGAAAGGAATGGTTATTCAAGAACACTTGAAACAGACTCAAGAGATCCAGTCAAGGTACTTACTGGTGATTGGCATGAACTGTATATATGGAATGAAATTAAACTAAAATACAAGCAAAATACTTTTCTTTTTATTACGTCCATTTTTCCTATTATTCAAACAGAAAATCACTGGCTCTTTTACCTGATTTAGAATGAATTCACTTTGTTAGCCTATAGTCTGCTCAGTAAATGCATTCTTAAATCCAATCTTACCCTCACCAGGTTGGGTGTGTTTGCTAAGCTGTATGAAGTCACCAAGGCTGAGCGGAACAAATACCTGAGCCTGATCCACATCTCAAACCAGAACTTGGCAGAGATGGAAGAGAAGCTGGCTAACCTGGAAGAAAATCACAAGACCCTGCAATCGACTGCTATCAACAAAGACAAGTACCGTAGCTATCACTTTACATGCCTAGTATTCCCCCCCCCCACCCCCAAAATACATTCTGACAACACCACACATCATAAGATATCGGGTAACACTTTACAAGTTTCATTTGTTAACATTGATTAACTATATGAGTTAACATGAACTAACAAATTATTTCTGCATCATTACATCATGCTAATCTCAAGATTTACTAATAATTTTTTTAAATCAAAAATTTTATTTGTTAACATTACAGGGCTCGACATTAAGCCTTTTCATGTGCTTGTCCTTCGGAGTCCTTGTCTTGTCTGAGTAAAAAAGTTTTTTTTTTTTTTTTTGTGTTAATTTATTCTGAAGCAATATTCTCATCAGTGTTCAATCAGCTTTGATATTTAAATCGGCATATTGTAATATCTGCACCTTTAAAGGGCATCTCCTCCCCCAATCTTATTAAATGTATGCTTCATCTTTCATTTTAAATTCCTAAATTTGATCAATAAATTCAATTATTTAGAATAATAAGACACTATAGGGCTGTTACCCTAGGTAGGGCTGATCAAATTAAATCATTTACACTGAAAAATTACAATTGCATAAAATAATGTTATGAAATTGATTTAAATATACAAATAAGACACGTTGGAAAGAATGATACTACTTTTAAACATAACACTAAACCGCCAGTAGGTGGTGGCAGGCGTCTTAATGAGTGAGTCATTGATTCATTCAATCAAACGATTCGTTCAAACGGCTGATTCATTCAAGTATGAGACAGATGTTTAAGTCAAGTCAAGTCAAGTCAAATATATTTATATAGCGCTTTTCACAATACAGATTGTATCAAAGCTGCTTCACAGTATCAATCAAAACAACTTAACAATGTTTGTTTATTACTGGAAAAAGGACATCCAAGTTTGGTAGAGCTGATCAATGGTATGATTGTTTAATTAATTTGAATATCCCCAACTGAGCAAGCCAAAGGCAACAGTGGCAAGGAACCGAAAAACTCCATCCAGTGACCTAATGGTGTCCTAACACCCCATCAGATGACCCAATGGAGAAAAAACCCAGGCTCAGTCGGGGGCCAGTTCTCCTCTGGCGTTTATGAACTAGAGGCCGAATTTACAGTAACTGTAAGAGAAAAGATTTATATGAATGCCTGGCTAAATAGATGCGTCTTCAGTCTAGTTTTAAATTGGGAGAGCGAGTCTGAGCTATGAACAATATCAGGAAGGCTATTCCAGAGCTTCGGAGCTAAATGTGAAAATGCTCTGCCTCCTTTGGTGGATCTGGATATCCTAGGAATGACCAGAAGCCTCGAATTTAGTGATCTTAAAGAGCGCGATGGATTTTAAGGCGATAGAAGATCCGTTAAATAGACTGGAGCTAAACCATTTAGAGCTTTATAAGTCAAAAGCAATACCTTGTATTTAATACGGAACTTTATAGATAACCAATGAAGTGATGATAAAATCGGTGTTATATGATCATATTTTCTTGATCTAGTAAGAACTCTAGCGGCTGCATTTTGGACTAAGTGTAGCTTGTTTATTGAAGATGCAGGACAACCAGCTAATAAAGCATTACAGTAATCTAGTCTCGAGGTCATGAATGCATGAACTAACTTTTCTGCATCAGAGACTGATAGCATATTACGTAGCTTAGCAATGTTTCTAAGGTGGAAAATGGCAGTTTTTGTAACATATGAAATATGCTTTTCAAAAGACAGGTTGCAGTCTAATGTAACACCCAGGTCTTTTACTGTAGCGGATAAAGTAACAGGGCATCCTACTATGTTAAAGTCGTGCTGTGAAAGGTTTTGTGGACGGTTTTTAGAACCGATAAGTATTACCTCTGTCTTGTCTGGATTTAATAAAAGAAAATTACGCGTCATCCAATCTTTTATATCTTTAACACAATCTGTCAATTTGGATAATTTAGCGTATTCATCTGGCCGTGATGAAATATATATTTGAGTGTCATCAGCATAACAATGGAAACTAATTCCATGTTTCCTTAGAATATTATGAATATGTTGAATAGATCATTGAATCTTTGACTCAACCGATTCGTTAAAAATGCTGAATCATTCAGTAATGAAAACAGGTGAGTGTTCCTGTGAGATGCGCCATGGTTCTGCTGTGATTTTTGTTTGGAACTATTTTCGCTGCTGAAACAGAACAAAAACAGGCAATATTGCATCTAAAATGTAAGTGACTTAATTTTAACTGTTTATTGAACTGTTGTAGGAAATCAATGTCACATTTTCAATCGTGATGGTATTCAGGAAAAATAAGTGAGGTTGCTTAACATATGTTAAAAAGATAAAAACTCCACATTTAGATTTTTTATAGGCAGTAGGTTGTTAAGTGAGTGTGTGTGTGCTGCGCTCATTTGTGTAGATTTCTCCTCGAAAGGCTGCGCGGCCGCCAACAGCGCAACCTTACCATCAGTAATAGGCTACATTATCCACAATTGATCGCAACTTACAATAAATGTAATAAAATCAGAATCATTCTCTCGGTTTAGTAATTCCCTAGTTATTTGTTTATTTTTGTTATTGATGTTCTAATCAGGCTACTTGTCCGGTCGGGCAAGTAAAATTCTCTTTTACTTGTCCCTGCAAAAAATCCACTTGTGCCGGACAAGCGGACAAGCGTTAATGTCGAGCCCTGCATTAGTTGATGCACTGTGAACTAATATGAACATGTAAATTTTTATTAGCTAACATTAACAAACGTCTAGGTTACGACTGTAACCTCTGTTCCCTGACCACAGGGAACGAGACACTGCGTCGATTGACGCTTTGGGGTAATGCCTTCTCCTGTTATTGTCACTTGCACTTCGTGTCACATGTATAGTATAGCATTCTCTGTCAGCATTGAAGGATTTACATGTGATAAATGCAGGGAGACTGTCAGGCTGACGGAGAAGATTTCAGAACTAGAGACGCATCCAAACTTTAATCGAGGATAGTAAGACTGCAAGGGCTTTAGATACTGTTTTAGATGCGACTAGCTTAGTCAACTCTGTACATTGTTCGGTTCCGGCTGTAGAGCCCGTGCAGCAGGGCAACTGGGTGACCGTGAGACGCTGTATTCGTGGGACAAAACACAGCTCTTCTGTTCCGATTACAACATGAAACAGGTTCTCCCCTCTCAGTGAAACAGCCACTGAGAATCCTGTTGAATGTGCCCTAGTTATTGGCAATTCTATTACATGGAACATGAAAATAGAGACACCATAGTCACATGTTTGCCAGGAGCCATAGCGCCTGACATCAAAGGAAATTTAAAAGTGCTGGCTAATGCTAATCGTAAATTCTCTAAGATTATTATTCACATCGGCACTAATGATGTTCGACTTCGCCAGTCGGAGATCACCAAAATTAACGTTAATTTTCTCTAGCCCCCTTCCTGTTCGCAGGAGTGATGAGATACTTAGTAGACTGTGCTCACTCAATGGCTGGCTGTCTAAGTGGTGTCCGCAAAATAATATAGAATTTATAGACAATTGGAACAGTTTTTGGGGCAGACCTGACCTGTTGAAAAGAGATGGTATTCATCCCTCCTGGGATGCTGCTGCTCTTCTCCCTAGTAATATGGCACATAGTCTTAGAGCTTAAACATGACAATCTTGGGCTCAGGTCAGGAGGCAGACAGACTGGCTAAACCAACCGTCTGCTAGCTGTCTCACGTCACTGAGTTCAGATAAATCCCATCACATAGAGACTCTTTCACCTAGATATCATCATATAGAGACTGTGTCTGTTCCCCGAATTTGGACATACAAAAAACTCCTAAACCCATTTAAGGGTAAAAATTTAATTGATGTTCAACAAATCAAAAGCAGATTTAATACGATGAACAAATGATAAAGCTCGGGTTGCTCGGTTGTAAAAATTTAATTGATGTTCAACAAATCAAAAGCAGATTTAATACGATGAACAAATGATAAAGCTCGGGTTGCTGAATATTCGATCCCTTACTTCAAAACCACTTATTGTTAATGATATGATTACAGATTATATAACCTAGATGCGCTAGGTTTGACAGAAACCTGGCTAAAACCAGACGATTACATTACTTTAGTTTAAATAAGTCCACCCCGCAAGATTACTGTTATAAACATTCTCGTCTGAAAGGCAAAGGGGAAGGTGGTGTTGTAATATCTTCAGAATTACTGAGTCTAGTTTTAAATATAATCTTTTGAAGTGTTGGTGCTTGATGTAACACTATCTAGTGTAAATGATAAATTACATTTGAGATTTGTGCTGGCTACTGTTTACAGGCCACCAGGGTACCATACAGACTTTATCAAATAATTTGATTTTCTATCAGAGTTAGTACTGGCTGCAGATAAAGTCCTAATTGTTGGTGATTTTAATATACATGTAGATAACGAAAAAGATGCATCAGGATTGTCATTTAAAGACATTCTGAATTCTATTGGAGTTAGTTAGACAACACGTGTCAGGACCTACTCATTGTCGTAATCATACTCTAGATCTAACATTATCGCATGGAATCAATGTTGATGCTGTTGAAATTCTACAGCAGAGCAATGACATCTCAGATCATTATCTAGTCTCGTGTATACATCATTTAGCCAAGGCTGCAAAGTTGACTCTGTGTTACAAATATGTTAGACCTATCATTTCTGCCACTAAAGATCGCTTTATTAATAATATTCCTGATCAGTTTCATCTCCTCAGCATCCCAGATAGCTTAGAAGAACTCGATATTGCGACAGAAACTTATAACTCTTTCTTTTCCAGCACTTTAGACACAGTTGCTCCTTTGCGCTTAAAGAAGATTAAAGAAAATAGTCCAACGCCGTGGTACAACGAGCACACTCAAGCCCTTAAGAGAGCAGCCAGAAAAATAGAGCACAACTGGAAGAAAACAAAACTAGAGTTTTTTGGCATTTCATGGAAAGAGAGCACGATTGCGTACAGAGCAGAGAGGCCTTAAAACCTGCTAGATATGCTTATTTTGCAACATTATTAGAAGAAAATAAACAAAACCATAGGTATTTATTTGAAACAGTGGCTAAATTAACGAAAAATAAAGCTTCAACCCCAGACGTTTTCAAGCAGCACAGCAGTAATGACTTACAAGATTGATAATATCAGGGAGAAAATTATAACTATGCAACCGTTTACTACAGTATCGCACCAGGCAGTGCAATGTAGTCTCCCTGAGGAAAAATTTGATTCATTTATTGCTAGACTTCTATAATTCAATGTTAGGCTGCATAGATTAGGTCAGCCGGAACCGGGAACACTTCCCATAAATCCTGATGTACTTGTTACATCATAAGAAGGATGGCATCTACGCTAATATTGGTCTCTCTGTTTATCGCAAGGTTTACGGCAGTCTACCAGATCCAGGCCGGATCCGGACGACCTGTGCCTGGACACGACGACAACGCAGTCCTGAAGTGTCAACTAGTCTCTCCCCTGTGATGGCCTCCTTCCCTTCCCTTTATCTCTGTACAGATAAAACGTTGTCGGGAAAATTACAGCTCTCATGGCTACGCGGGAGCGATAAAAAAATTCTGTATTATACATTTTTCAAGGCTTGTACCTTGGAACCTATTTCATAGTTTGCGTTCTGAAGCCACCAGGCACTGTTTTGTTTTTGCAAATGAGCGGCCAGATCGCATTAAGGGTTTTCTGTTAGAACGGTGTCGGCCCCTAAGTTAATAACTAATGATCGTTGTGACGGAAGTAAATCAATCAAAACTAACTTTAGATAGACAATAACTTTATTCTAGAGCTGCTGTAAAGCCAAAACAATCTCTGTTACTTTAATTTCCTATCACTGTAAAGCTGCTTTGAAACAGTCTATATTGTTAAAAGCGTTAGATAAATGAAGGTGACTTGACTTGACTACCTAACCGCGCAGCCTTCGTTGGCAGATAAGCTGTTTACACAGCACCTACAGCATCCTGGTGCCTAAACACATTGCCCATGGCAGTGTACTCAGCAAGAGCGCAACACCCTTTAAGCAAGGGGAGTACAACATACGCCACTCTGCCTCAATGGAGGCCCCAGATTGATGGGCCTACCATATATATACGCATGGGCGTCAGCTCATGGCAATGCTCTGGCTTCAAGGGAGCGTAATTAAAAAAACAGAATAAAATGAAATTTAGAACTCTCCGCTCGACCCGAGTCATCAGATTGATACAGAGCTGAGAATGCAGTACTCAGAACTACCCTGTATCAAAGGGGAAGTAACAACCACCTGCCCCTGAGAATACCTGCCACCTGCCCATAACTATACAGGGAATGGTATTGGTCTACCACCAATACATGCCTGAAAGAGGCACTCTCACTAACCAAGCCAAGGCGGGCCATCAGAATATCGTATTCCACTCATCATGGGCCCAACCTCAGGCCTGATGTAAGAAGCACCTGGGGAGTCGTGGAAGAGGAGAGGGCTAAGAAATAATTACACCCTCAGGGAAGGTGATCCATCACCGACGCTGTGTGCGTTTGTGTTGGATCACGTCCCTTAAATCGCTCTTCCTGCGGGAGTCCCGCCTCTTCTGCGACCTACTGCGACCTACGCACGAGAGGTGACGCTGGATCTCTGGCCCTGTCTACGGTCCTCGGACCATGATGGGCCAGGCCCTCCCGCATCTCTGAGTGTGGAATGGGATCTCAGCGGTATGCAGGTCATAAATGCAGCTGACCACCCATTCGCCTCTCTGAACTTTCCTACAATACCACCGCCTCCACGGAGGTGCCAAAAAGTTCTGAGGGCGAAACCGGTGAATCGAGGAGAAAGCCCTTCTCTTTCTCCCCTATATCAGCCAGGTATAACCACAGATGTCTCTCCGTGGCCACCATCACCGCCATCAACCGGCCGATTGCAGCAGCGTTTTTTTAGTGGCCCGGAGAGCAAGATCTGTGGTGCGGCACAGCTCAGCAAACGCCTCAGGGGATATCCCTGCCCCCTGGTCGAGATCCCCCAGCAGATCAGCCTGGTACGTCTGCAACATCGGCCTGACCTGCTGCCGTGTATTTTTTTCCATTCACGCGATGTTGCTTTTAAAGGTTTGGATGGCAGGGTTGGAGCTCTCAGTGTCAATGCCCACCCAGACGCGAGATAGTTCGCAAATGTCTCATCAATGGGCGGCATCAACACATACCCATGTTCCCTTATCTCTTCAACATCAGCGAAACTAGCAAGCTGATGTTGATGGATATGAGCGCAATATGGGTTCTTCTATGCCTTCTTGATCTCGGTATGAAGATCTGGAAGGAATGGAAGGCTCACCCGAGCTGGTGGTCTATGGCCGGGGAGAAAATGATCATCAAGCCTTCCGCGAGCGATCTCTCTCCTATCGTGCTGCCATGGCAACTGCAGCCTGACCGCAGCGCGATCCATAACATCCACTAGCTCAGCATACACCGGGCAGACTAGACGAGAGCATAGCGTTCTCAAAGGAAAACGCTCACAGTTTGCACAGCCAGCTCCCTCAAGAACTGCCCGTGCGTTCTCTTCACCCAAACAAAAAACGCACAGCTCATGTGTGTCACACGGCGTCAAGTATCTTGGGCACGGGTCCACACACTTCTGGAAGCATTGTTTTGCTTTCTCTGTGCATTTCATTTTTCTTAGCGTAACTGAAGCGCTTTCAGACAGAACAGTCCCTAAAGACGAAAAGATGATTGTCATTTGTGCAAGTTGCCCTTATATACTTCCAGGTTGCACATTAATGATGTCAGCAGCTGTCGCCGCTCAATATGATTGTCGTGATTTGATTGTGATTTCAGACACCTGTCACGCCTGAGGCGTTCCCTAAAGCGTCAATCGACGCAGTGCGAGTTCCCTTTCGAAAGGGAACAGTGTTGGGAGGGTAACTTTGTAAATCAAAGTTACGTAATCTGATTACTTTTTTCAAGTAACGAGTAAAGTGACACATTACTTTCTATAAAACGTAACTAAGTAATGCAATCAGTTACTTTTTTAGGGAGTAACGCAATATTGTAACACAATATTGTAACGCATTACTTTTAAAAGTAACTTTCCCCAACATTGTTAACAAAGGGTTATAAACAAAGGGCTGTAAAAAAAATTTATAATTCAGCGTTGATTCATGTTATTTAATTAATAAATTAACAATGGTGACAAATTAAATCTTATTGTAAAGGGTTACCAGATAAGGTTTCCATGACACAGATACCATGAGAACAGATTAAGGTGTGTGACAGCGAAAGAATTCCCAATGCAGATTTTGCTATAGTTAATGTTGGTCACGCCATGCAGATTCACCGCATTGATCTTCATACATCGCTATACTATTGACAATAGACAATGGACCTTTTTGGGCCATTAAATTTCTCCAAAATTTCACTAATATGACTGCACCTTTAGAAATCTTGTATTGCTTGGTTTCACTCTAGGTTTCTGCAAAAGTCCAATCTGCAGCACTCTCAAAGCTTAAAGCTCAGAAACCATATGAAGGATGAAAAAATATGGATGTTAAAGGATCTGCAGGAAATGCACCAGAAACGCGAGGAGCAGAAATTGAACCTCAGCAAGCTCACATACACAATCGACATGCTGGAGCAAAACCGGTTGCGTATATGCAAGAGCTATGATGCCGCCATGCAAGAACGCAACAATCGGTGAGAGTTTAGGGAAGTTTACAGATCTGTCAGGTGAATTCTTACAGTCTGGACTTGCATTTGCACCATAACTTTGTATGTTGTTTGTGTTTTTGTGTTGCCAGGAATGTGCAGCTTGGAGAGAGAGAGCAGGAATTGTGTGTTTTCTATGAGAAGCTAAATGCGCTGGTTAAAAAGATTGAAAAAACCAACCTAGAGATACAGAACATGGAGGATAAATTCAGCGACCTGAAAATTAAACAGAAAGAGCAAGAAAGACAGACCAACCTGCTGAAGAAACAGTTGTCAATCAAACGGACCCTGGAGGAAGAGAGCATCTTATTACGGATACAGGTACCTGCAACCCAGTTCTGAAATCACTGTGTAACCTCTATCTGAATGACAATTACAGGCTTCTCAGAGGGTCTGCCAACTTTTGCATGAGATTGGGAGAAGAAGCCAAAGAGATGATCTGTCATAGATACATAAATAAAAAAGAAGGTCCAACAATATAAATATTGAGTAAACGAACACACTGTAATGCAGTAGAATGTAAGTAAAGGTTAGATTGTATACAATATTCCAAAAATGTATTGCCCTCTAAGGTGGCACCCACATATGTGTTCTTTTTACCATTTATAGTTCCATTTAAAAGAGATAAAAGTGAAATAAACCATTCTGGAGTTTTATAACCTTCTGTGTTTAATCTACAGAGTCTCTTCATATCAACATCTACTACATTAGAGCAGACCAAATAAACACTTAAATATTAGATAATGTCACTAGTTCTTGATATTGCTGTAGGGCTGTAAAGTCAGGAGTAAAAATGTCTTATGTCCCCAGCCAACTATAGTTTACAATGCCAAACTATGGTTTAAGTACAATATTTCATTTACATTTATACATTTACATATCCAACACATTATGGCTACACTGGAAATGTCAACATTCAAATGGTCAGGGTCAGTAAGAATTTTTTTAAAGAAATTATTACATTTATTTAGCAAGGATGCATTAAATTGATCAAAAGTGACAGTAAAGACATATAATCCGCAACTGATTTCAACTGTAATAATAATAAGAAATGTTTCTTGAGCACCAAATCAGCATATTAAAATGATTTCAAATGGATCACGTGACAATATTACTGTTTTTACCATATTTTTGATCAAATAAACGCAGTCTCGTGAGAATAAGAGCTTTCTTTCAAAGAAAAAAACTTGTTGGAGTAGCTGTTCAACACATCAAAATGGGAAGAAATAATAGGTAAGAAATATTTTACTGCGTAGGCACAGACATGTGATGACCTTTCAATTCTTACTTGGTATCACAAAATGTCTTGTACTTGAACAAGTCCCTGAACAAGCAACAAGTCATCCTACTCTTCATGGAATGCCAGGGAAACCGCCAAGCAGAAACAAAGGATTAAGACTCCTGCATTTTTTTTTTGCAGAGCGCTAAATGATGACCTTTAACTCCAGCCCTTGGCCTTTCATGGCAATGTGTTTCATGTTGGTCTGTTGGCTTGTGTGTTGCACTTCCTGGCTGTAGTCTCACATAGCACTAATATCATATATTTCTCCCAGATCAAGTCCACATAGACATCTAGCTCAATGTTTAAGCTTTTCTGAGATGCTTAACATCTCCCATGGCCTAAGAGACAATAAAAGCTTTTGTCCCAACCAGAAGTTCTAGACAGCGGGCATTTTTAGATTATGATGTACAGTATAAGCAAATGATATAAGACATCAATTAGCAATCCTTGATCCAATTACATCGGCTTTGTTATGTTTGTGAAGACATTTCAAACCATTTGGCCCTCAAATGAGTACAACAAACATGTTCGCACCAGATGATTCCTCTGTTGTGACATAGCCTGGAAGCCCCACAATACAGTCTGTAGTGACTGAAGAGCAAAATTACACATTTGCCGCCAGCCTGACGCCATCAAACCAGCTAAATGACTCTCAGAGGGACACAAACACACAAATAAACAGGGCACACCTACAGAGGATCTATATCAATAAATAAGACAACCAAAACATCTGGTTTCTTTATGCAGCCTGTATATCTGTGTAATGAGAGCATAAGGGCTTTAAATGAGTCCACTGTTTTAATGGTATCCTGATGGTGTGGCTGTTTTTCTATGCCATAGCTGTCTGAGACGAAAGACAGACTGACTAGTCTAGAAGTGACTAGAAGTGTGGACCATCACAGTGCAAGAAAACTTAGTGGACAAGATGCTTCTCCTGAGGAGCTCATCAAGAAGATTGAACAGGTATAGATAACAGATTTGCCATCTACATGGAGGTAAATATTTGGGTTTAATTTTTTATTTGTAACACCTTATTTCTTACGATATTCCATTATTTAATAATTATTAAAATATTATTATAATTATTTCTATTTTAGACCTAGTTTGTGTTGTACATATTAATATATATACTCTTTTACACATTTTATTGTATAACATGAGACAATGTTGACTTTAATTTATTGTTAATTTTAATTTATTAGGAATGAAATTCTCAGTGTAATCTAATCTAAAAATTCTCTGATTGAGAATGTTAATGAACTGATTAAATTAAAGTATCTTCCATAAAATGACTACACAGATCGGTTTTATATGGCTAGAAAAATATGCACTCATACGCAGTAGGTACAAATTTTGCTCACTTGTGTGTGTGTGTGTGTTTAGTTAGAGGTGCAACTGGTACATAAAGAGGCTCAGCTCTTGGAAATGGAGCTTGTGTATGAGCAGGTTACACGCCTTTCTCAGCGCATCCAAATCAAAGCTGAGAACGGTAAAGAAGACACGCTGCATCTGGCTAAGAAAGTAAGTTCACACATGTACTCTAACACACAGCTCAGCAACATGGTTGGTTTAGACCATCGTAGATTAGTTTTGCTTCAGGACCCAGAATTTACATTGGACATCAAGGGGTGACGAACAAGAAGAGAAAAAAAAACCTGATGCCTTAACACCATGCAGACCTCATTATCTCCAAAAAAACATCAGTTGCCCACATTAATGAACCAAAGCAAGCTCTCTTGGTCTTTAACCAATCCTTCAGCTTAACTAAACGTCAAACTCATGTACTGTGTTACTGTAAATACAGAAGTTCATGTAGCCAGTAGTTGTATCAAACTCATTTACAGTGTGTTGGTGTTTTAGGTGAATGAGCTGCAGGCTCAAATCAGAGAGCGCACTCATAAAATGATGGCAGTGGTAGCGGAGCTGTCCATGCGGCAGGCGGAGTGTATGACCCTAGAGCAGCAGATGAAAGAAAAGGAACTACAGCTGGACTTGTGTCAGAGGCGTGTGGAGCAGGGCCTGCCCCCCTCAGACAACATAGAGAACGAGTGGTTGCGTTACCTTCGAGATCAGCACAGGCGCCAGGCAGACGCAGAGAAAAAAGCCAGGGTAAGCCTCCAAATGCCATCAAAGAGACATAAAACAATTTAAACACACACTACAGGCACAAATGACTCAAATCTTACAGTAACTGTTTTCATGAGATTTGACCTCATATGAACTTCTCGGTCACAATTGGTTTATGTAAATTCATCTTACCATTATAAGGTCAATGTGTCGGATCAGGTCTGTGCTAAAGCACTGATGTCTCTCAGTTTCTGTTAAACCTTCAAATGATAGTTGAATCGTACTTTAATTGAAAAATATAGGTAAATATTTCAACCACAGGGCTATTAACATCACGTTTGTGTGATACGAATGTATTTCTATGTTTATGTTTGTTAGATGGCTGAGGAAGACGAGTGGAACCAGCTTCCAAACGGTGTTTACACCACAGCTGAGCTTCGACCCAATGCTTACATCCCAACTGATGATCCTTTGCCAGTGCCCAAACACTATGGAGTCCTGGCCCCCTTTAAACCCTCCGAACCTGGTGCCAACATTCGTCATATCCGCAAACCAAAATCAAAACCTATTGAGATCTAGCGTGAGTCTCACCTGCAAACTGATGATGCTTACAGATATAAAATTAAATGGCCAGATGTGCTCCCATTTCTGAGGAATCTGGTCCATTTCTTCAGAACTAGTGATGTTAACATGAAACTTGTTTGTCATATGGGTCTAATTTCTAAGCTTAGCAGCCAATGCAATGAAGCTTCTGCTGGAGGCATGCTGGGAACTCCGAGAGATTCTTTAGAGATCTGCCAGAGCTTAGAGAGAGGAGTTAGACTGATACTATGTCCTCTGGAGCCACGCATAGCTGAACTGTACAGGGAAACATTTATCACAGAACCGAATGGGACATTTAGTGGAATTGTTTAAGTGGTTTAAAGATTCTTATTCATCCAAAAAAATCAACTATTTTTGTTAATCACTGTGCATCCTACAGTGTATATATAAATATTTATACACACATACGCACAGGCCCCATTTCAAAATAGGAATATGGACAATTTCAATGTAAAATAAAAATATGAATATAATTAAAAATGCTTTTTTTCCCAATAAGCCAGCTTAAAAAAATAAATAATACTATTCAGAATGTTGAAAAGAAACCATTTTCCGCATTTAATAGTTGCATTTGTAATAGTTTACTCTATTTGGAGGCAAGAAAATGCTTCGCTTAATAATCGCATGGCTAATCTTTAGCCAAATCATTTAGAATGATACATTAGTATTTTTAAACAACCCCTGATCTAGACACAGCTGTAGCTTAAAAATCAACTTCATTAATAGTGTGGTTTTCATACACTTTATGTACTTTATAGAAAAGTAACCAATAACCATCTAACAACGGCTACAAAGTGAATACCATGCCTTAGAGGCTCAACAGCATAATTGCAAACATACAGGCAGCAATCTAAAATAAGCTTTCAGGAAATTACTATCGACAAGAGTCCAAAGAATATATGATTTTTTATTTCTTGTTTGTGAAATATTTACAGATGAACCCACTTGACTCCATACAACATCTGAAAAAAACAAATCCCTTTATCTGTCTTTTCTTGGTCCTCTTCCATTGTGTGCATAGAAAAGTTCATAACATTCCTCATATGTATTGGCATCAGTAGAGTCAGTACGTGTCCACATGGGTACTAAAATGTGATATTTAAAGAGCAGACTGACAGCCAGGAAATAATCTTTGGTCAACAGCTTGATTTTGTGCTTCAGTTTCTTGTATGACCTTTATGACATTACTACAGTCACCTAAATGAACCAAGCTTTGTACTTTGGCCTGGGGCACTTTTTCCCCTAATTTCCCATGTTTCTGTTTTTACTACTTTTTCGGTTTGTACTTGGCTGTTTCTACTTGACTTCGAAGCCCAGCTTGATTAGAGTCTGCTTTAAGGCCGTCTCCTCCACAAACCTGACATCCACATTCTCCTGCTCTTCAAAAGGGTTCTGAGCTGAAATACAACACCCACACGATCATTACCTTACAGTAAATAATATTTACTAACCCAGAACATATTTTTGAAATTATCTCTGAAACCATGTACCTTGTTCCTCTCTGTTCGAGAGAATCTTGGCGAGGTAGTTTAGAGGCAAAAAGTCAGGATAGAAACTTGACTTGCCATAGTCCAACAGTACAGAGTCCTAAAAAAATGTGTTTATCTGATCAAAAAGCCAAGATCATGATTCAGATTCCTAAGACCTAAAACATTGTATTCTTTGTTCAGGAAAAAATACAATGTCTGAACAGCAGTCATAATATTTAATTCAGCATCAAGTCTAATACGCCGTTTCATCCAAGTATTAGTTTCAGTTGTTTGGCAGATATTTTGTGCAGTTGTGTTAAAAAAAAAAAAAAAAAAGAGAGAGACACCATATTTACCCTGCTCTCTGAGTATTTGTCCAACAGAGTCCTGACGTATTCTCTGGAGATGCACGCAGAAGTGATGGGGTGATCCCACCCCTGGCTCACTTTCTGCTCTATATGCTAATTACAAAAACATAATATCAACATCAAATTTCCATAATGTGACATTTGTGATTCAAAAAGAATATTCATTGAGCGAAAATGTTAGGTGGGACTTCGGGAACTGATTTCATTATGAAAAGTGTATGTTCCATAACAGAATGGCACAGCCGGCACCAACTTTTGAGGAGCTTTTTTAAGATCTAACGTTATTTGCCATTATTGCTGTAACCTTTATCACATTAACGTTATCTGGCATTACAATACTTTTAAGTACTGTCAGCATTTTAGAAAAGCTGTATTGCTGTAACTGTTTGGCAATTGGTTAACATTTTCCTGGCCCAGAGTAAGTTATATTATATTTTGATAAAAGATTCCTAAGAGAAATGTTCATTCTTTGGAATAACATGCACCGTTGAATCATTCAAAATAACACTAGGAACCAAAATGTTTCCAAAACAAAGGGAAGAGGTTGGAAATCAGAATGGATGACTGCACTACTATGGAAAACAGCAAGACTAATCACTAAGCTGGAAATTGGCATGTATTTTTCTAATTCACCTGCTGCACTTTCTCACTTGGCTGCCTTAAGAATAGAAAACAAAGACTGAAGCCCAAGCATATGCTGTGACCCAAAACACAACCACAAACATGCTCACATTCCTTTTCTTCTACACAGGATAATAATTTGCATCTCCGAGAGCAGCTCCACGCTGTGACTGGAAAGTGAGGAAAGGCGAAACAGGACTTTACAAGACAAATATTTCAAGAGAAGAGTCAAGTAGGAAAGTTACCTCTGGAAGTCTCTTTAATATACTGAACTTAAACTGCTCATTGGCATCACTGTTGTCTAAACCTGTCATGAGGTAAGAAAGACAGAAAGAGAGAGAGAGAAAACATACTGTAAAATTGTTCTTAAAATAAAGCACTGGCTCCTAAATGACCCTTGTTTTTTGAATAACGTGGACACATTTTTTTTATGAAAGCACTCTCATTTTTATCTAAAGGCACTGTTTGATTCAAATCTAACAAATTTTCTCCAGGTCAGGGGTACGTTTTTGCCTATTGGAGTCCTTAATAGAGACCACGGTTATGCTGTAGGAAAAAGTTCATAGGTGACAGGTTAAGTCTAACTATTGTATATATGTACACAATATATAAATAGAAAGCTTTTAAGAACATGACACATTAAAATGCGTGTGTTTAAATTAGTACCTGTCATAAGGCGTGAAACAAATGGTTCTGTGAGCTGAAGAAGGCCGTGGTCCACATACTGGAGGAAAGTGTGCCGTGGGAGACAACGGACTCCGAGGACACTTAACAGTGTAGAATAACCTAGGAACAAATGCACACATAATAAACCACTTTTTTGATTTAACTAGTTCAACCAGTTATGCGATGGACAGAGTGGACAGAACTGAAGGACTTAGTCAATGATTTCTATCCTAATAATCTTCCAGACGGGTCTGAGCCCAGGCTAAAGCATTCGTGTCAAAGAGCGGATCCACCCACACAGATCTGGCACACTTCAAATTTCAGAAACAGCTTTTTTTCCTCACTGGGTCATAGAATCTGTCAAATCAGACACACCCAGCAGCTAAACTACATGGAATTCATTTGGATTTTGGAGAGATGCTCATTTGATTAATCTTCAGAGTGTTCAAATGTCTTTGGCCAGGCATAGGAGAACTAAAGGTTCTCTTCTTCCTTTTGACATCAATAAACAATCTCTAAAAGTGTATAAACATGGAGAGAAAACCCAGCAGCTCCCTTTTTCTTGAATGTGTATAAGAACATTAGCTCTGTAAAACCCAGTGAGCAGCCTACCTAGACAGCATTCAAGACTCTTAATTTATGCAAACAATCTAATGCAGAATCGTTTTGTAGAGAAACACCAAGCCCAATGGGAAAAATTGAGCTAGAATTGCAGACGAGGTTCAAGAATGGTCAATTTGTCTATCCCTGCATTCAAATATGCCTACTTCCGTACTATTTAGTAAGCGAAAAGTAGTATGTGAAATGAGTAGCATGTCAGAATCGATGCTATTCAAAAAAAAAAATAGGCGAAAAGTAACGGGATGACCTACTACTTCTGCCCAGATTCTGAAGTGCGCATCTGACGACCTGTTTGACAGGTTACATGACAGTGACAACATGGCAGATGTAGTACGCCCGGATTACATTCATACTTTATAGAACAGGGGTGTCCAATCCTGCTCCTGGAAGGCCACTGTCCTGCAGACTTCAGCTCCAACCAAGCCCAATTAAACACACCTGAACCAGCTAATCAAGGTCTCACTATAGTCATACTTGAAGTTTGGACACCCTTGATAAAGAACATATTTTTCTATAGTCGCAAAGTAAGATACAAATCAAATGTAGTACCTACTTAGATAGTATGCGATTTTGGATGCGGCTAATATAGTTTTATTTTATTAAATACTGAGAAGTATTCATAAAAAACAGTTCAATCTAATTAAATTTGACTTTTTTGTCCAATATGTGTTTATGCATTTTATGATTAATAGTGTATTGTGTTTTCAGCATAGTAACATGCTAACATCAAACTATACTGGAATAAATTGTGATTTGAGTCTCTTCATGTGAGGAGGGATATTTGTGTGAGTTCCTGCCCATTTAGAGTGTCACTTATGAGGTCCAGTAAGGATTATGTCTTAATAGGCAGCTTTTGTATGTAGGTAGTAGACAAAAAGCCAGCTCACTAGGTTTTGGAGCTGTTTTCTAAATGTAGTCAGATTGTCTGAGTCAGGCTTCCTCTTACCTGGAGGGAGTGGGAGACAGAGCCCTTTAGTTGCTTCCAGAATGCGAAACATCACATGAAACATCGCCCACTCTTCTGAACTACCCTGCTGCTTACTAGAACAGAAACAAGAATCGAAGGCTTTAGATTCAAGCAATCAAGCACTCTCAATGAGGAAGTAAAACATGGATATGTACACATACATGCAGAGCACCCAGGGGCCCAACTTCAGCTTCTGCCATACCAATTCCAACACATGCCAGACCAGTTCCAGCTAAACAGAGAATACAGCCATATATTACTAAAAATACTTTAGACAAAAAGCAGATTGAAGACCACACCCATCCCCCATGAAGCTACTGAGAATCTATGAGGATGTTTAGTGGAAATAAACTCTTGCTGTCCTCAAGTGACTGTCAGAGAGTGTACTGGACAATCTGACTCACTTTCCCTTCCTGTTTTCATGGAGAGCACAAATTCACGAGCACCACCCCTGCTCACTTTAGTTTCACTTGAGCAAGTTCACTAACTCTAACATACGCTTACACTAGGCAGATCACGCATGGCTTCTCACATCCTCATGCTCGCCCTTATCTGAAAACAGGAAAAACCACTTAACGTCCATCTGCTTCCCCTCTGGTCTCCCGAATTTGGTGGAAACAGGGACATGGTGCATATCTTGAACTTTCCTTCCCTAACGTAATAGAAGGGCAGAACATTATGGGGGTCTGTTCCAGTATTCCTAGTAGGAAAGAGATAACTATGTTTTGGCAAAAGGACAAGAGTTCATCAAACACCAAGTGCAAGTTCCAAGTGCACACTACAAGATCATCACCCTTAAATACTAATTTTAGCCCGCACTTTACAGTCTAATAGCAGTTAGCAGCAATTAATCTGGAACTTCTTGTTGCAAACTACTCACAGAAAGGGTCACAAGCTTTAGTCTTGTAGTGTGCGCTTGGCTTGAGGCTAGCACGGTTTTGTGTCGACAGAGGAGTTTTGTCTCGCAGTTGCCAATTGCTAACACGTGTACTGCGTCTGCGAGAGATCTCTAGCATAATGATGTAAGAGCACAAACACATACCAGCTTTGCAGCATAATTCACCACCAGCAAATCAATCTTTTTCTTCCCCAATCGTGATAAATGTCTGTTCAAGTGTTCTCGGAGTTTGTCCACCATCTGAAAAAGACAAATATATAACCCTTGAGGACAAAGCCTTAATTTAAGCCTATTTTAAACACAGGCTTCAAAATTACAATATAATAGTATCATTAAAATGTAATATAATGCTTGACAAATTAAGATCTAAAAAAGTTAATGTACTACAGTCTGCTGGTCATTATTGCCAAAACTAAAAAAAAAAAAAACACATAGCTGACAAGAGCAGGAATTGTTGCACTGCATATTATCTGAGTACTGACCAAATATTTAAATCAAACAAAAATATTACATTTAGAATACTTAAAAAAAAACGCCAATTGATTCAAGTGACATGAATCTAGCACAGCTATTAAAGAAATTGGTTGCCTGGAACAAGACACAATTATGCAGTTTAGCAGTCATCATACAAAGATATTTGACTGCAGAATGACTCATGTACAATTAACTAAAAATATTTAATTTGAAATTAAATGTGTACATAAAGTAATAAAGCTGGTCCATTTAAACTAGGGATGGCCCGATACCATTTTTTTCAAACCAATACGAGTACGAGTATTTACATTTGTGTACTTGCCGATACCGAGTACCGATACTGATATTTCTACCGCAAAAGTAACTATAGGCTCCCAGAAAAGAAGACAGAAAACTATTTTAGAACACAGCTAGAAGACTGTTTATATTTTCTTCTCTGCTTGTTTTAACAAGTCTAAAAATAAATAAAAATGAGTAAAATAATAAATGTATTAACACAAAACCCACTGTTAATTTAACATAAAATCAAGCAGGCTACTGCGTGCATGGTCTGGCATGACTGAATGCACGCAAAGTGCGCTCCCTTAAATCCTAAAAAGCTGACAATTCCTCGCGATCTCACACAACTCTGTTATTATCAATGAAGCTGACTGCGCAATGAATCTTTCATAATAACCACAATTTGTTGGTTATAATTAGAGGATTTGCCAGCATACAGAATTCAGCACTGAACAAAAAAGTCCGTTTTGAGCGGTGAGGGGAGTCTATCTTAAATGCTTCTGATTGGCCATTGCGTTCAAGAAATCAATACATATCTCTGTGATTGGCTACATCGCTCAACGCTGTAACCATGTTATGAATATAAACTCTGGCCTGTAAATCGTTTCTATTTTGTTTTAGTTGTTCTTGTTGCTTTTCTGCAACAGATGAATAAAAATATATTAGTTTTTATGTTTTATTCATAGATATTTCTAGTTTGCGGGAGTCCCGCAAATCGTTTTACTCTCCCGTAACCCGCACACACAGAGTGATTGCATTACCGCCCGCGCGCGCGCTCGGCCATCAAATCTGTGATGCGTCTTCAGATGTGTAATTAGATTGCTGGTGTTAAACGATGTACTTTCTTTCCCTCCTCTCCACACCTTAGCTGAACATAACTTACAGTCTGCCTTGCTGTTGTCATATCTTGAAATGAGCCCAAACCGCCGACATTATACTTTCCTATGCCTCAGTTCACCTCGACAAAGCACTCGCGGCGGCCAGTTTCGTTTTGCAAAATGTGTACGTGGTATCGGCAAATTTTTATGAGTATGAGTACGAGTATATGAGGACAGTATCGGTATCGGGCCATCCCTAATTTAAACCAGTGAGCACTGAAAATGACTCACTTCTTATTTTGGTCCATTTTAAATTTGGAGTGAGTGGTCTGAATAAGAATAATACATCTTGAGGACTACTGCAGTCACAAGAACATTTTAAGGAAAATCTCCATGTGATTAGGGCTTTTAGGAATAATCCTCACCGTCATTCTCAAGGTTTGTATAATGATCTATTATTGCCTATTCACTCTGATTTCAGCTTCTTTGACCTATGATATGTAAGCTTATTTTGTGTGGAGAGTTACAGCTGGCCACTGCTGGATGCTGGAAAACTGACAGGCTCACCACTCACCAGGCCCACCAGCACCCTCTGCTGTTGGTCTTCCTCCTGAAACAGTGGAACTACACGCCTATCTGAAAGGACAGAAAGAAGGTGAGCGATGAATTGAGAGTGTAGTTTACACAAACCTGTCATCATTTACTCACTTCATGTAATTTCAAACCCATACAGCGTTCATCCGAGGCTCTCAAATCTCATTTACACAAGCGCTCATCTAAATGTTGGACTCTTTTTCTTGGTCACTATATGGAGCAGCGTAAACATTCTCCAAAGCATCTTCTTTTGTGTTCCACAGATGAAAGACAGTCATACAGGTTTGGACCAAAATGAGGATCAGTAAATGATGACAGATTTTCATTTCCGATGAAATATTCCTATAAAAGTCAGACAGAGCTGAACTACCTTAATATTTCTGTCTATTTATATTCTATTTGTAGGAACTAGAAAATAAGCTTTGTGGGGACTGACAAGCTTTAAGTGAAAGAAACATCTTGCACTGAAAGGTATTCAGATAACACAGTAGATTTGTCTTGTGTATGTGAGTGTATGTTTTGTGAGTGGGAAGGAGGTACTGTAATCACTCTTATATAACACTATGGAATTCCTCCTCCCATTTCCCTCGTTTTTTAACAAGGTTTTTGATTAACTACACATAAACCTGGAGAACGATTACATTCAAACCACAGAATGTGACCCTGAAACTCCAGTCACTGGGACTTTCCATGAAAGTCTGAAATATTTCCAGTATTTTTTAAAAGGGAATAATAATCTCACAAGTGTACTTTTGTTGACACGACTGGCCATTTAAAAAAAAGGTTTCACTTACCCAAACGCCAGTTGTCCACCATGGACAGAACTCTGCATATAAGACACAAACAGGAAAAGAGACATTTAAATTGCATTAAGCTGCGTTTCATTTGCCTTAGTCTGATCAAACAACAACAAACACACTCAGCTCAGATAGATAAGATATAAAGAAGCAATTTCTGTAGCTCATTTTACATAGGAAAATAATTAGATGTACTGAAAAATGGTCTTGTTTTAAATTGGGTTACTCTGTTTTGAAAGTATAACATGCTCTTCTTGCTTTCCCATGCACAGTCATGCACACATAGCATTCGGTACATGCTGAACTCCACCCACTTTTTTGTGTTCTCCTCAATCTGGCGATAAGAATGGGGGGATTTCTTCTTCTCCGAGTTCTGCAGCAAAAACAAAAATGGATATTATAAAACAGAGTTCTAGTAGGCTATAATCCTAGGTTCTGACCAGTCAATAATAGGCACTAAGTATTTTTTTACTATAAGGATGGCACAACATGAATTTACTTAATAATATAATGTTTATTGAAACTTTTTTTTGAAAATATATAAATGTATATTTATGTAGCAACCTATTCAATATTTTATAAATAGGACAGTCAATAAAATAAAAAAATAATTCATTATTCATTAATTTTGTTGTCAAAATTAATCAAATAAATTAAATATAAATCAAAATCATATGTGTAATGAGTGGGGTTCTGCAATTTGTTTGAATAGTATATTTTTTAAACTTCTATATTTCTCAAACCATCATGTAAATAATGCTGTAATTCAATAATAAAACAACTTTCCCAATGTAGTCATAATGTAATGTTTCAAGTTGTTTTTGCCGTCTTCAACTGGTGTTCACATTTCCTATGAATGATGGGATTTCACCCGTGGGTAATATTTCACTTTTTGAGCTTCACAGATGATTAAATTTCACATGAATGCAAATGTCTTTTGTTAAACATCCCATCTGGGTTTAATTTAAAAAAATAAATTACCTGTAAAGAATGTCTTTCTCCGTTTACATGCTTCACTAGGGATTTTTGTGAACGTGTGTGTGTGTGTGTGAAATGGATGCTTGTGCTATGGCTTCAGTCAGTTCCAATCAAATTTTAGAAATAACACAAAACAGAATAAAACTTTTTGACCAAATAGAATAAACATTTTAACAAATTTGAGTGACCTTTAACAGATTCTGGGTCACTTCAGATGCATTCAAATGCTTTGTGTATGTCCTGATGGGTAGTGTGTGGTCTCACCATAGCAGCCTGAAATCTGATCCAGTCCTCCTTAATCAGATTGGTCCTGAAGCGTGGGCTCGGTACCGCCTCGAAGTACCTCATCCTGTCCAAAACATGCTGTAGCTCCTCCCAGTAACCCTGCAGGCTTTTAGCCTTCAACCACAATTACAACAGTATCACAAAAGAAGATTTGCAAAACAGATTTTTCATAGATAAAGCAGTGCAGCAAAAGTAAGTGTTCTCTTTTGGCAAATAAAGGCCAAAATCTTTAGGCGGGTTTGCACAATTTCATTCTAAATGAACAACTTTTTGGTTTCAGCTGAGAGTTGAAATCTATTTCACAACCCGAACATTTCTGTTGATGTGTTTTCCCTCTAACAACTCTCCGAAGCAGATTTATTGAATTAGATATGGATTCCCTTTTGTCTGCACTAGCACTGATCTGAGACTCTCCTGCCACCTAGTGTTAAGTCCATTTTACCACTGTTACATGTGAACTGTGTACAATATGCTCAGAAACATGTATTAAAGTAAATTGGATCAAATTTGACTTTAAATTTAAACAGTTATCATAATCCTGACAGCTCAATTAAATTAAATGCATAAACGCATCCACCACACCTGAAACGCTGTCTGATTTTAAACATGACCTCCCGTTCTGCACGCAAATAATATTTTATGAAATATATAAATGCTTGTGGACTATAGACTAGAGGGCATCTCTTACCTTGCCTTTGATTATTGGCTGACAGAGCAGTTCAGGGGTGCATTTCACCCCAGGGATTGCCGTCAGAGCCACAGGAAGCTCCTAGAAATGCAAGTGACAAATTACATAATGAACATAAGATCTTCTTTTAAACTTACATTAAACAGATAGAAATCACAAAAGATATTTTAAAATAAGTCATGTAAAAGCTTTTTATGAGGGGATAAAGTGCACCTTTGCAATAATAAAGAAGTACAATACATAGTTTACCTTCTTCTCAAGCACACAAGAGTATGGCAACAATTTATCTAGGCTCACACACTGCTGGTAGCTTATTCTGTACAGGGAGGCTGAAATGAGAGTTATACACTTATTTCTAACAGTACTTTAGCATGCAAAACAGACATACCCCACATGAACACAAAAGCACTCACCTAGAATGAACTCCTGAATCTGATCAAAAGCATCAAAGCTCATGACATTCTCACTGATCCAGTTTATAATCTGGGCCGAAAGATAAATGAGAATATCACGTGTTTCCAGCACATATCCTTGTTACAAATCTCTCTCTCTCTCTCTCTCTCTCACACACACCTTGAGCTCTATCACAGGATTTGGCTGCAGGTAGACCAGCATGCAGTGCAGGGCAGCGAGCCGCTGGGCCTCAGGTCTGTCTGAACTGAGAAGCTCAAGCAGGAAGTCAGGGTTGAGTTCCATGGTGTACATCCTGCCAGCTCGGACATTAAGCAGCCTGCAGCCAGACATACTCACAACCTCACTGCCCGAACCCAGTGCTTCAATATGACCATCTGCCCCTGTGAGAGAGCATAGAGTAAGGTAATACACACAGAAAACACAGAAAATACAGGTGAATGGATCAGTACTGCAATATCAGTTTAAACAAATGTATCAAGGACAAATTATTTTACAGTTAAAAACACCCCAAATATAAGTTAAATATAGAATTCATATTGGCCAGCCCTAAGTCTAACATGCATTACACAAAATGAAAATCACAAATAAAAATAGTAATGTAAAACTAAATTAGAACTGGTTTTACCCAAATGATGCAGAAATGAAAATAATCAGAAATTCTCAAATAGTACTGCAATAGTTCAAATGAAAACAAAACACAAAAAAACTAACCCTAACAAAAAGCAAAAAAAAAAAACTAAACAAAAGAAGACAAAAACAAACACTAACAAAAAGCAAAACAAAAAACGAAACCTAACAAAAAACACAACATCAAAAACAAAACAAAACCCAAAACAAACAAAAAACTAAACAAAACAAAACTAACCCGAACTAAAAACAAAACTTAAAACAAACAAAACACTAAACAAAACAAAAACAGAAGACTAACCCTAACAAAAAAACAAACACAACAACACAAAACAAGACCTAAAACAAAACAACACCACTAAAAACAAAAAAATAATCCTAACAAAAAAATACAAACAACAACAAAAAACAAAACGAAATACTGAAAATATGAGTCCTTACCTGATAGGAAAAGACTATAGCAGAGCAGGTCTTGTTGTCTGCAGTTGATCAGGTGCAGGAAATGATCAGCCAGGTACACCACTATATAATAATCTGAAACAAATAAATCATCACAATCGAGAAGATTACCCTTGACACTATTTCGGATCAATGACTTCTTACTTTTAATGAAAGAGAGAATTGTAGACTGGGTTGGATATATTTAAATTAAGGAGTGATGATGGCTGTACTGACCCAGATGAATGAAGACAGGATGGACGGTTGGCAAATTAGCAGGCGCAGAGCCTTTCTTTAGAGATACAGTGAACGTCTTACTGCAACCTATCAAAAAGAGTCTATTTAATCCTTTATATAATGATCTTTGTGAATGCTTATATCACTCTAGGATGATGTTTTGTACCTCTGTGCACAAATGCGATAGTGTATGTGGCGTCCTTATGCCAGCGCACCGGATGGCTGTAGCACACACACATGGTTCCTTTCAAAGACAATCAAAGAGATTCAGAACAGCAACTTACATCAGTTCAAATCAAATCAATTAGATGTCACACACACACAAATCTTAAGCCAATACAGATAAAATGCAGATCAGCAGAAATCATGTCAGCGATTTAAACCATATAATGCATTTAGGCAATTTACAGTATGTGATATCAGGAACTGATTATATGAGAGCTTTTATCTACAAAGAAGTGTCTTTAAGATTATCAATATATGCGAAAAAGCAGAGAAAACTTACTCTCTATCCCATGATAAATTAAAAAAAGTGGAAAAAAATATGGAGTAAATGTGTTAGTATTTCACAGTATGATATAGAGTTGAAGAGCACTTGCTAAGTAACTTGCCTGATGGGCTAGTGAACACCTCTAACCTGAGACCCTCGTCCTTCAGGTCCTGATAATGATCATACCCAAAATTAACAAACCTGTACAAACCAAAGACACAGCTTAATTCTTTTTACATGGGGTTGTTACCATCATATGATTCTGTTTTTATGTATAATGAGCTATTTTGCATGTCTTTAACTGCAAATTAAGTCACTGACCTCACAGAAGAGACAGAAGAAATTTTAGGTATCTCCAATGGAAGCTCAAACTGTTGCACATACAATCATTTTTTTTATTTTTATTAATCAGCTCCTCTAAATATTAATAAAGCAGTAAAAAAGCTTTGAAGTGCACAAAAATGTTTACCATGGTCTCAAAGTTGCGATCGGGGGAAAACTGTACACACTTCAGTGTGTGTTTCTCCTATAGGATGGAGAAAAAAAGAGCTTACACATACTGGAAAAATGTACGTTTCTTCTTCAAAACGCAAAGAAAGAGGGCAAGTAAAACTAAAAAAGTGAACCGAAAGAGATTGTGACCCGTGCAGTGAGGTAGAAGAGTCTTTGAGTGTCCGAGTCCCACTGAACCCAACTGAACTCCTCAGCGACTCTCTCCCTGCTCAGACGCTCCGGATTCAACATCACCTGTTTAAAGCAGCACAAGTACATGTGTTTCCTCAATGCATACGAGTATCATTTAATCAGTATACATCCTTTTATCATGAATATCATTTCCACAGCATGTCACATAGCAGCCCTTACCACCCTGTAGCCCTCCTGCCTCGTCAGAGTTATGTGGTACAGTTCAACATCTGCAGAAACAAAATAACCATTCATGATAAATTACAATAGATATATTTAAACTAGTAGCTTGAACAAAATATGGTATAGAGGAATGTATAAAGCATATTTATGGTATCTGAAACATTTTCACAATACATACAACCATCCTCTGCCGCCAACAGCAAATGACTCTCCAGTACGGTCGTCCGGCATGTCTTAGGATAAAGAAACTAGAAAGGGGTCATGGGAAATATAAGACAATTTTGATGTGATCAATACTGGGACAAGGAATTGTGTAACGTGTTTTTCATCACCAGCTTCACATGACGGCTGTTTATTACCTGCACTTTGACCTTGCAATCCACTGCCTTCAGGACCTTTGTGTTGTTGATTGGGTGTATTTCAATGAGAAGTGTTAAACATTTTGACACTAAAGGAAAAAGAAAACAATGTCAGGAGTTAAAGGATAATCTGGACAGCGTGACTGCGAATCTCTGCACATTTAACTGCACCTTGATTTCAGAAGTTTTATCCTGCTAAACTCCTTTTTATACATTTAGATTCTTTGTTTTTTGGCTGCACTTTTATTTCCATCTGTATATGCCTCTTGAATTTAAAACAAAAACAAACTGAATAACCATAAAAAGTACGCTATGTAACTTTTTTTGTTACAAATTTATATAATGAGCGAGTTCATAATGAATCCATCTTTTTCAAACCGCTTTTGTCTTAACTTAAATCACTATGGTACGCCTATAATAAGTGCTTATATTTTGACTATTTTAGACCAAGCGGGACGACATCCACTGTGTGACTCAATGGCAAAAGTTACATAGTGTGCCTTTAAGTCCCGTTCACACCAAGGATGATAACTATAATGATAACTAATAATGCACTTAGAATAAACAGAAAGATATCAGGCATTGGTGTGGACACTAATATAGTTATATAGTTATCATTCCTGGTGTGAATGGGCCTTTAGGCCTACAATTAAACTGTTTGTATGTATTTTATGAAAGAATTAGGGTTTCCTTAAGACACAACTGACAAATCCTTATGTCACATTTATTTAATCTGCATTACTGTTACCACAGCAACCAATAAGGGAAGTGAAAAAATAATGGTATAAAACTGCTACTGCCTCTTCTTCCTCAAATGGTCCAACCATTAAAAATATTTCAGAAACAGAAACTTGTGGCAACCATGCCATAGAGTCAAATAAAACAATGTAAAATTGTAACTAATAACTGAAAAATGCAATATTGTGGAGTTATACAGTCATACATACAGTTATACATACAGTCGAATGTATTCAAGAGTCCATTTGAATAAATACAGTGAAGTTTCTTCATGTCTCACAGAACAGATGGCATTATTATTATTAATAATAATTAATTAGTTAATTAATGAAAGGACCAAGGTAAAGTTCAATTCAAAATGAGCTAAATTAATTAATTTATTAGAATACTAAAAATACTTTTTAAGTATTTCTGCTTTAAACTGTATTTATTAATTATGCAATTGTTTTTAGGCCTAATTTAAACTGCAAACTGTGTGTGTGTGTGTGTGTGTGTGTGTGTGTGTGTGTGTGTGTGTGTGTGTGTGTGTGTGTGTGAATTATGGAGGCCAACATCTGCGGAAATTATAAACAGATAGATAAATACATTTAATACATAAATTAAAAAAGGAACAAATGACTTGATAAAATATAACTCATTTCTAATTAAATAATCCTGAATTAATTTTTTTATTCCTTTATTTATTAATTCATTTTTAAATGTATTTTTATTCCTTTCAACTTTTATTAATTCATTATTTCATTTATTTTTTATTTATTCCCACAGTGTATTTAATTATAAAATATTTATTTTTACTTTTCCGAACATGGAAATGAGGGAGGTACTGTAGACAGTATATGTGCGTGTGTGTGTGCATATATATGCCCTCTTAAAATAATAAATAAAATGACCTTTTAAGACCTTGCATTACATAAAACTGAACCTGTGGGGACATTTTTTATTCACACTGTCACACCCATTTATTTTTAGTACCAATATAACAGATTTTTATTTTTTAAGGATCCCTGGGGACTTTTTTTATTCACACACATCGATGTTTAGTAGCAAATACGAGTGAAATGCTCGCACTGTCGTGAAACCTGCCATTAATAACAATTAAAACAGTAAATAGTATATTGTTATAAATGATATTCTGTACCTGGTTTAAAGCGGCCTTCTCCCTGTGTGGATTGTGATAGACTGACCGCTAGCACAAAAGAAGCTCACATTAGTAATCACCTTCCAAAACCCAAAAAGTAGTAATGATGAATACATTGATGCATGTGTCTGCTAAAAAACAACAACTGATTTACAGTATGTATATTTGTCAGCAGTCTTACCTAGGAGTGTTTCTTCTTTATTTAAGGAGCAGCTGCTGACACACACCTGCTTGTCAAAAGTGTAGAGGAGCTGTGAACACAAGAGGCACACGTCTGTTCCTTAGCTTCATTCATGAAAACTGGAATAGATGTGCATTTCTCATATTTTTACCAGTTGCATAAACTGCTAAGACTAGTCTTACAAGTAAGTCATCAAATTTTGTTCTTTAAGAACAACAACGTAGATTGGTCTAATTTAATACTGAAGTAAGACTGATGATTACCCTTAACTAACTGCTAGTTGGTTATACTAATGGCTATGTTTATGCAACTGGCCTCAGAGTTTGAATATCACACTGTAAATTTATATTCAGTTTATAATCATTTGTATATACAAATGATTATAAACTGAATATAAATTTACAGTGTGATATTCAAACTCTGAGGCCAGTTGCATAAACATAGTTGGAGTTACATATTTACAGGCCCAATGTTCATCTCCAACATGGTAACCCATTCTGTACCTTATTCTCTGTACTGTGAGGATCATATTTCCCGATTCTTGTAGTTCCTGTTGCCCCCTAAATATATGATTGGGAAATCAGTCAGTTTAAAAAAAAAAAAAAACTTTTAAAAAGTTAAAAGGAGCAAAAAAGTTAATAGTAAGTTAACACAGTAATTTAGTTTCCGTGTATGCTATTTATTTACTACAATGTTATGTATGGCATGCATTGCTCTCATGTGCTGTAGACTGGCGACAGATTGTGAACTATGTATGAATGGAACGTCGCGCGCATGACCTGTCAAATTAAAGTGACACATGAAACTACAGCCAAACTCACTCTCCAAGAGTATACGACCCCTCCATCTCTCTCCACACTCAAAATGCGAGGCTCGAGAACACCTGCACACATTTTAAACAAGTACATCATCTGTGCCAGTTTATAAATTCATTAAAATAAACAAAGAATGCCTCAGCAATTTATAAACAATAATAATAATTGTTATTATAATATAATAATCATTATATTAAATTATAATAATTATTGCCTTTATAAATAATAATATAACATGCGCGTAATGCATTTTTTAAGTCCTCTTACCTATATTCGCTCTTTCCTCTTTCGCCAAAATGCTTGACACGACATCTTTTTGAGTGTCAAAAGTTGGGTTTAATCTCAACATGTGTGTGACTTGAGAAGTCGTCCTGCACAGATTTAGCAGAAAGCAAGTAAAATACACTAGACCTGAGATTGAGGAAATGACCTGATTTCACGCGTCAACAGAGACAATAACTGCACACAAACTTTCTGCCTGAACACATTGAGAACTAGAAATATTATTACATGTGTAATAAAGTCGCTCAGTTTATCGACGTGCCGAACACAGACAGACCGCTGAACATCAACAGACATCTATTACAACTAGAACGGTTCTTTGAAATGAATCGGTCGAACTCATCGAACATTAGGAGCTGGAAACGATCGAGCTGACTGGCTATTATACCTAAAAAAAACAAAAACATCACGATCGATCATATTCGACTCGAAATGAACCGAAAGTACGTTAGTCTGCCGCTGCCGCGTCACTGTCGGTGTTTACCGAAGCTCTTTGCCATGAGCACATAGGCGGATCCCAAAACACTGCTGAGCCAATAAGAAATCACACTCATTGCACTACATGATGTATTGTCATATATATTATTATTAACTATCGATCATTTATATGATTACATTTAAATATAACATATAATATATACACATAATAATCATTTGTTTAAATGTTTTCAAAGAGCCTTTGAAAGTAGCATTGAGTAAACTTTTGGAGAAAAAAAAACATGTTCTGTTGTAGTTATATAAATCACCATTGGAGGGCGCTTGACATCCATCGATTTTCAGTCGTGAAGTCTTTCCAAATTTTTAACATTTATTTCTTGCTTTTACATTTTTACACCATTCAACAAATAACAAATAAACATAAGTGAATATATTAAATAGTAATAAAAAAAACAGCACCAATCATTTATACGTAAGCTACAGCATTTGCTCTCTCTTCAGTCATTCTATTAGGCCAGTCATTTGTATTCATGCACAACAGCAGATGTCAAGACACTAAATATCCTCAACAACTAAGACAGCTAGTAAGAGATGTTTAAATTTGGATGAATATATTATTGGAGTGCTGTATGATGTTACTGGCTGAGATGTCTTTTACTCTGTAAATGATAATGCAAAATCTTCAACAACCATGCCCTTTCTAAATCACTAAAACTTGTAATCTTTAAACAACATACACTGGCAGTTCACTCACCAATTTGTGTTCTTAACTGATCATTACGTACTTGTTATTTGGTTAAAATTTGGTTTATGTTAATTTTGCAGACAATATGCTAAAATGTTCTGACAAATTAGCAATTACTTTTATACTTTTAAACCCTGTAGATTTGTAAAACTCGGGATGGCACGTTTTATCATGATTGATCTTCCCTTAAAAACCACTGATTGAAGCTACATCTTGCATGAGTTACAACAGAACAACAAAAATGGTTGCATAGGTGAACAATGCTTACACTCAAACAAAACTGAATCAACTACATGACTTTGGGTGGATGAAATTCACAGGAACAGGTAGAGGAGGGCTGGATGCTCACTGGCACTGACATAAACCCCAAGTTTCTTCTAGGTAGGTTGCGATCATACAACAAAACAACTGCACAAATACACTTGTGGGAAATATTCAGCATCAGGTAGTTAACTATATTATACAGTGTATACAGTATGTCTAACAATGTGCATCTCATTTGGGTCTATACAGATTCTCAACTTCCTGTGGGGAAAGAAGCTAAAAAGTGACTGAGAGAAATCAACTTTATTGCAGTTTTGTCACCTAAGAGGTTTGGGGTTAAAACATCCTTTATTTTCTGAACATAAGGCTTCAGGGATGTATATGCTTCCCTTTTTTTAACCTACGACCCTGTTTGATCCAGTGTTGAAGAGCATTTGGACAACCTTTGTGTCTCCTTTTAGCTGAGCAGCAGGACAAGATATTCTCTCCATATGTTTGGCCATATAATTATGCTTTTTTTATTTTCATTTTCCTTTTTATCGTCACCAGGGACTCCTCTGAGAACAGGTTTACTGTGTAGCACAAAGCGGCAGTGCATAAGCTTTTCATCTGCAGATATCTGCATATGAATTGTCATTTACATTCTAATCCTTCTCTTCCAGACCATCTGTTCCAGTTTCACGCCTTGCCCGCCTTCATGTAAGTGGGGATGGTGCCACGCTGTGTCAGTCCCTCAAAGCGTTTGTAGGTGTAGTTGAGAAAAACCCAGTCCTTGGACTTGAAGTCTGGTTCTGTTACATTTGTCACTGAAATGATTGGTGAAGAGGATAGTCAGAACAACCATGAAAGAGAGACATGAAATGCATTTATAAAATTAAAGAGCTCAGAAGAATTTAAAGTGGCAGGCAACAGAACTGCAGTGTGCACTGATAAACAGAGTGGCATCGTCTCTTGGTGTGGATGCTAATATAGTTATCTTATTAGAAAAGTAAATGAGTGCTTGAAGTGGAAAAAAAGTGTCGGTGCTCTCTTGAGCACTGGCTGGAATATGCAAATCATTATCACATTTGAAATATATTTTATACATGAAATATATTTGATACATAAAGTATACATATCTTAGAGCCAAACTTATGGTCTTTAAAAATCAGCCAGTTGTTCTGGGAGCAAAAATAATTTGATCTCTTGACCAACAGTCGGGCCACTCATGGTTACTGACGTTATTGTTAACATCATCATCGTCTGTGGTAGTAGCAGTAACGTTTGCTGCTGCTTCAGGTGTTTGTGCTGCTGCTACAACAGACTTCTCATTAGTACCGCTGGTTAGCTTAGTTTGCTGCGGACGATGTTTAAAGTTATTTTCTTTGGTTGAAGTTCTGTGTCTGACTCACACATCCTTTTGGTCCCCTTCTGAAGCCAAGCTAAAATAGTAATCACAGAACTGTATGATATTAATACAGAATTCCTTGCATGACTAGCCTCTACATTAGGTGTCAATGTCATTCATTCAGGTTATTCAAATTAGTATCACAAAGGAGAACTTCCGATAGGGTAGACCGACTCTGCTTGCATTCACGTGATTTGTCCAGATGAGAGGTAATTCACGTAGTGCCCCCTGGGTAGTGTGATGTCATTACTAATCACCCAGACACAGATGCTTTGACTCTGAGTCACAAAGTACCGGCAATATGTGTACGCTAGAGATTGCGTACCGGCCCACTTTGACCACTGAACTATATAATATTGCTATTTTTATGGTTATTCTGGCTGTAAACAGGCCTTAAATTTGTGGAGATGCACAATTTAAATGACAATTCAAAATAATTTCTACATTTTACACATATTTCTGATTATGAGTCTGTAAGTTTGAACTTATTATCAAAAATGGTTTACGGTACCTGGCTGTAGAATATCTGACTCTGGAAAGTCGTCAAAGTTGGATGTATCATCAATGCTCTTGATGTCAATGGAAATAGCAGCAGGTCTCTCTCTGTGAGCAGTTAATGAAGAGATAAATTTCAGTTATCAACTTCAAACACCGGTTCTCTATGATCATACGCACAAAAAGCTTGATTACATTAACATAGCCAAAATAAGCATTTTGAGTGCTTTTGCCGTTCTAGACGACACTGCGATGACGTAAAGAACACAGAAAAGTGTGTGTGCAGATGTACCTGATATGCTCCCAGTCCACAGACTCAAAGAAAAGGTGAGATTTGATTTCATCCACACTTCCTGATCCAACCCTGTTTTCTGCATCTGTGCAATATCTGAAAACATAATCGTACAGTTTGGACAGATTCAATTTCAAATGATCTCAAGTAATGACGAGCTAATTTTTTGAAAGCAGTGGCACTCTTTACTTGAAGGAAACAATCATTTTAACCTCAAAAGGGCAGTGGTGTTTTGTTTTTCGAATTGTAAATCGACTGCTTTCTCCTATACCGTTTGTGTAACAGATACGATAATGTCTCTGACCTAAGGATCAAGTCCTTGGCTCTCTCTGAAATGGGGACTTCTGGGGGGAAAATTAGCGTTTCTCGCCAGTTCATGACCTTCCTGTAGGTTTCCTGTGGCGTCTCGGAACAGAAGGGTGGGTAGCCTGGAACAGGAAAACAAAACAAACACCTGTTTCAGCACAGGAAAAAGCTACAGTAGAAGGCTTTTACAGAAAGCGACGACTGGCCTGATCTAAACACGTTCACTTAGTGTTTTGAAGTTACTAACCTATCAACATCTCATACATTATCACTCCAAGAGACCACCAGTCACACAGCTTGTTGTAGCCCGTCTGCAAGAAGACCTCAGGGGCGATATAGTCCGGCGTACCGACGGTTGAATATGCCTGTATATGAGAGGAGTGAGCCATTGATACGATCAGGAATTTTCTGTTCTGTAACACAAAGACACTCTCTTACCAGCTGTCTTCGGTTCTTCTTCCATGTTTCCGCTTTCCGTTTTGAATTCATGTTTTGGAAGGCTAAAGGAGGTTGAAGCAGAGCAAATACAGTTAATTTTTCTTTAAAAGGGTCATACTTTTTTATCCCTTCAGGTGTACTTCTAACATCATGTTTCCATTTAAAGTTGCAAATTTAACTTGTGCACAAAATTGGAATATCGCATAAAACATTTGCGAATAAAGCAACGTTCCTCCCCTGTGTTCAAGAGAACTAAATCGCGATTTCCTGGGAAATTTAAAGATGGAAGTTGCTGCAATCAGAGAAGCCACTGTGGCTCTTTTTTCCTACATTGTAAATTATTTGAGTCTCAGAGCGCTCAGACAAAACAGAATTAATGCTGTGATGCTAACTTGGAATGATAAGGGACTCTGTTGGTAATCAGTCTATCCTATTTCTATTACCTCACTATCACTGAGAAGAAAAGCTTTCTGAGTATTAAATAGGCATCATTGATAGGCATCATCTATAAATGGTCTTTTTAAACTGAGGAGGAAGTTGCAGTAGTGGTTCTTAACATTTTTAACTCAATGCCTTCCACTGTTTACAACAGTTTTTGAAGGCCCTATGACTTTTCCAATTGTTTGTGATTTACTGGATAAAATCCTGTTAAAAAAAGTTTTTAAATATTTTAACTCACAATTTCTACCTAATAAAACATTTTAGAGCTTAATTAGATATGTAGTGTTACAAATTTATAAAATGTTTTAATTTAGGTTCCAATACAATAGTATATAAACTGAGAAAGTTTATTAGTGTGAATTTTGTACCTAAGGTAAATGATGTCACAAACCTGCCTGTTCCTGTATGTCCTGATCTCTCTATTGTAAGTTAAATTGATCAGAGCACTGAGACTTTCACCTTTTGTCTTTATGCAATGCCTGGCCATTAAGCTCTATGATAATGTGAAGGTAGGTGATACAATCAGGCTGATTGGATTACCATCTATACATGACACTGTTATGCTGATGAGATCAGGGTTGGGGAATTTCCAGTAAGGTTCCTAAACCTGTATACATCATTTACATGCTTGGTTTCAGAGTGTCTCCACCTTTATGTAACTCCTCCCCCTTAAAGGGTATATGAACTAAAATGTATACTGCCTTTATTTAGACTTGGACGAACTACAGCATCGCAACAGCAAAGTCCTCAATAAAGAGTAACTTCTGCTTTGAAAGATATCCCAACGTCTCCTGGTTCTTCACTTCTGAGTTGCCTACACTTAAGAAGAAAAAGGTTTACAACAGATACATGTATATTATTCTAAAATCTCCATGGAATTAAGATTTAATCCATTTACTAGACTTTTCCAGGTCTGGAAATAACATGTATAAAATAAGGCAACAAAGACAAAAAAAATAAATTAAATAAATTAAAAACTATCTAGATTTTTAGTTGTTTTGTCTTATTTTAAATAATTTGAAGTCACCCTTGGAAGTTTGTTGAGGCCCCCTAGTGAGTCCCGGTTCCCTGGTATGCGAATCACTACAGTTGTAGTAAGTTTTCATAGTCAAGGTAAATTGATTTCTTATGATCTGAATTTTTTTGTAGTAAAAGATTTGAATATTTCAGTACCGTTTTTCTGTGTAATTTGTGTATGTTGGTTACTCACAAAAGTCACTGGGAGGGTTGTGCGTGAGGTTCCGATAAAATTCAGTCCGATGGGCCTTCTTCAAGCCTGTGCAGAGGCCAAAGTCAGACAGTTTGACGTGGCCCTAAAAATCATAAAAAACACAGTCTGTTATGAGGTGTTCCGTTTCATAGAGTACAATAGCCTTCCAGAAACCCACTCATTTCAGGTGAAGATGTTATTTTGTTTGTGTGCGAGTAAATAAGAGAGATAAAGATGAATTCCCACCCGGGAGTCAAGCAGCAAGTTGTCAGGTTTGATGTCTCTGTGAATGAAGCCCAGCTGGTGAATGGAGTCAATGGCCAGAACCGTCTCTGCGATATAAAACTGCGTAGCTTCTTCCGATAGAGTGTCTTTCTTCATCAGCAGAGTCATCATATCTCCTGAACACACACTCAGGAGTTACAGCCTCTGGGCAGATGCTCTAAAAATAGGACTTTCCATAGTGCTGATATGAGCAGACTGTTGTTAATACTTTTCCAGTTCTAAATCTCTCACTGTTACATCGGTAAAGAACATGTGACATTTTGTACATCTGTCCTCACCTCCAGGCAGAAACTCCATGATGAGATACAGATTGCGTTTATCTTGAAAGCTGTAGAACATCTTAACTACCCAGGCGCCATCAGCCTCCACCAGGATATCTCTCTCGGCCCGGATATGAGCCACCTGCCCCAGGGAGAAATACAGGTGAGAGATATTATCAGTGGATCGGTATGGCAGAGAGGTGACTATCTGAGATTGCTGAATTAAAGGTGCAGTAAGCTATTTCTGAGAAACGTTGTTAAAAGTGGATTGGACCGACCACCAAAACGCACTTGTATCCAATTAGCAGAAAGGGGCATATACACTCATTAGGGGGGAGGTGCTTGTGTTGCATAGCGTGTTCGTGAATTTGGGGGTGGAGCTGTCAGGATAGGTGTGTGATCGTTTTGGTTTTGCAGAAATCACTTACTGCAGCTTTAAATGGAATCGATTGTCCATACCTGCTCTTTCTCTAACATGTCTGCTTTCCTGAGGATCTTCATGGCATAAATGTGACCCGTGTCCTTTTTCTGAACCAGGCGCACCTGAATACATCACAACATTTTTGGAGAACCATTGGGATTTTCAATGAAATGTAAGTTTAACTTTACTTCATAGTGATTAAAATCCTTTCTGAAAAAATAATAATAATAAATTCTGGAAAAACAAAGAAGTCGATGAGGATGAGTACGAAAAAACAGTGTTTTGTTAACTGAAACTATTAAAAACATTTTTGTTAATTGAAATAAAGCTGAAATAAAATATAAAAAACATAAAATATAAATATTAAATGAAAAACTTAAACTAAACAAACATTTTGAAATTGTGCCCTGGCAATTAAATTAAATAAGTTTACGTACTAAAATGATTGAAATAAAAATAAATGAATATTAAACAAAAAAAATAAAAAGATAAAATATTTAACAAATTAAAATGAAAACTGAAATAATAAAAATATAGGCTAATTCAAACTATTAATAAACACGAAAATATTATATAATAAGTACTTAAATAACACTGGTACAAACACACAATGGCTCTGTTTTAAATCCTAAAGAGCTGCCTAACTAGACAACATTTTAGGGCATTATAGGTGTGCTCCTAAAAGTAGGGATCAACATTATGATACCTCATTTTCTAAGGCAGTTTATCGTTTTACTTCATGGAAAAGGAAATTCCAGAACGCATTGCACAAGCTCAGATTCATCCAATATGGCAGACAAGTTGAGAGAAAGGTTATAAGCATACTTATATTTCAAAGAATACTGAAAAATCCATATAAAACAGGTCTGTTTAACACCAAACTCTACTGGGCTCAATTGTGAGTCGAGTCTCCATTTCACATAAAGAGAACTATTTACAGTAGTATGTGGCTTGCTTATGAAGAGCGTTTCCTATCAGTCACTTCCACTTCGGCTAGGATGACGGTACACGTCAAAGTTTGGAACACAGTAATAGACACACCTCTCCAAATGCTCCTCTCCCAATCACTTTGAGGGACTCAAAGTCATCAAGACCAAGGCGGGTCCTTTTGAGACGCAGAAACTCGGTCTCCTTTCGAGCGTGCAGAGAGCGCCTCATGCTCTTCTACGACAAAAAAAACAGACACTACTCAGCCAAATATCTTGAATACTCCTTTGGTCATAGTCATACATTAAATCTCTCTGGCGTACTCAAAGCAGGGTACTAAGCACTAAGCAAACAGTCTGAGTCCTATTCAAATTTGCAGATAAGAAAAACTAGTTTTTTTCTTTGTTGACACTTCTGTGATTATTAACTCAGAAAGTCATTCAGAATATAACTAGAATAATGTGAAGTAGCTCTACGGTCAGTATAGATTCTCTGAGGGCGTCTCACCTCTTCATCAGGTAAACCCTCCTCATCCATCAAATTCTCCAGCTTCTTCTGCCTGAAACAGGGGAAAACAACCGCATTATGACCAGTCACAACAAACTAGATTTATTCTAATCAAATAACACTTGATTGGATTGATACGTTGAGTGATATGGCTGGAGGAAGCAGGTGTAGTGGGTCGTTGTTGCCATGGTTACCTCATCTCCCGCTCCTCATGCTGGGTGAGCAGGGTGCTATAGAAGTGCTCCAGCGTGAGTTTGGCCACGGTAACTCTCTCACGTGTATGGTTGCTCATGGGGAGGGGCGCTGCCATGCCTCCCGTCATGGCCACGCTGGTCTGTAACAGGAAAATCATTTGCAAAGCAGAGTTCTCGGAATACAAATGAATGCAACCTCCACCAAAGAGCCCTACTTATGAACAAAACACATGTTTGTCTATTACATATCTTAATAATTACAACAATTGTAAATGGACTCATTGTAAATCATATTATTTTGTAGATAATGTAATTATTAATAATATTAATAATTATCATCATCATCTTCATCATAGTCACACCACCATGACCAACAATAAACAAATATAACCAAAAGATTCATTTTAAAATTTTGAATATTTTAACAATTTAATTTCGCAAATCAGGGTTATTTAATCGGAATAACTCTGATTTATGTGGCAATTACAAAATAACACTGCGGTAAATTAAAATAGAGGCTCGTTCGTCATCGCTACAAGTGGGTTTCTCACATTAGTACGAACATTTAAAAACCAGGAGTGGAGTTTGCAACGAGTGAATTCAAAACGCTTTGTGAGGAAAGTCGGTGAGGAAATCTAAATTCCAGACCGGCTTTCAGTCTGTGCGCGTTGCTGTGTGGACACACGCACAACAACGCGATGGTTTGGCTTCTTTTGAACTATTTTCGTTGACAGAAGAATTATAGCAACTAACTGACCAGTTTTTGCCTGAGAAGTGAGTTATTCGATATTAATTGCTTGTTTATTAAACTGTATTTTAAACAATATCACGGAAACAAAAGTGTTGTTGTTCTGAAGCTCAACTAATTGCAGGCTCGTGTCTAAAAACCGAATCGCTCTTGTGATTTTGTTTAATTGGCATTATTGATGTCTAAGCATTGTTTGTTTGTTACATTTACCCGTTCGGGACTGAGGAGGACGTTACTGCACCTGCTCATTCTGCGGTCACTGATGTTTAAATGAATATGGGCCATTGTGGGGTAAACGAAAACTTGATTTGAGCGCGCGCGGCCTCGCGTCTGCGTGCGTGACCTTGCCGACGTGACATGCAGTTTGACAGGTTGACAAAAACAGATACATTGACGCGGATACACCACATAGATGGCCGTATTTACCTTGTCTATCAAAACACACAACATCGTAATGGACAGGTGATATATAACAAAAAAAATCTGTTTCTGTATCATGTATTATGAGCATCAGTCTGCATAAAGCTGATGATTTACAACAGCACCACCACTGTGATTTATTTCCACCAACATATTTGTAAATTCTCACCTCCCCGTCCTCCTCCAGATTAACGTTAGACAGTTTGCCGGACACCCGGGGATCAAAATAAGGATAAAATAAAGCCAACTGAATGGCCGTCCGTTGACAAGGGAAAGCAGAGTCGCTCAGTGATCGCTCATGTTTATTCTCTATTATTCAGGCTGATGTTTGTTGAGCTGCTGCGGAGCTGCGCTGACTCTGATGATCCTCCACCCCGCACGCGCGCACGCTGACAAATCAAGAGTCCCTGACGGCCAGTGACAATTTTCCAAAATAAAAGTTGACTAGAAAGACGAAATTTTAGAAATTGACAAAATAGCCCATATACAGGTCCTTCTAAAAAAATTAGCATATTGTGATAAAGTTCATTATTTTCCATAATGTAATGATAAAAATTAAACTTTCATATATTTTATATTCATTGCAGACCAACTGAAATATTTCAGGTCTTTTATTGTTTTAATACTGATGATTTTGGCATACAGCTCATGAAAACCCCAAATTCCTATCTAAAAAAATTAGCATATCATGAAAAGGTTCTCTAAACGAGCTATTAACCTAATCATCTGAATCAACTAAATAACTCTAAACACCTGCAAAAGATTCCTGAGGCTTTTAAAAATTCCCAGCCTGTTTCATTACTCAAAACCGCAATCATGGGTAAGACTGCCGACCTGACTGCTGTCCAGAAGGCCATCATTGACACCCTCAAGCAAGAGGGTAAGACACAGAAAGAAATTGCGGCGTGGCATGGAGGCAATCAGCCTGTGGCACTGCTGAGGTGTTATGGAGGCCCAGGATGCTTCGATAGCGGCCTTAAGCTCATCCAGAGTGTTGGGTCTTGCGTCTCTCAACTTTCTCTTCACAATATCCCACAGATTCTCTATGGGGTTCAGGTCAGGAGAGTTGGCAGGCCAATTGAGCACAGTAATACCATGGTCAGTAAACCATTTACCAGTGGTTTTGGCACTGTGAGCAGGTGCCAGGTCGTGCTGAAAAATGAAATCTTCATCTCCATAAAGCTTTTCAGCAGATGGAAGCATGAAGTGCTCCAAAATCTCCTGATAGCTAGCTGCATTGACCCTGCCCTTGATAAAACACAGTGGACCAACACCAGCAGCTGACATGGCACTCCAGACCATCACTGACTGTGGGTACTCCAGTGCTGCTTCTCTGTAGCCCAGGTCAGGCGCTTCTGCCGCTGTTTCTGGTTCAAAAGTGGCTTGACCTGGGGAATGCGGCACCTGTAGCCCATTTCCTGCACACGCCTGTGCACGGTGGCTCTGGATGTTTCTACTCCAGACTCAGTCCACTGCTTCCGCAGGTCCCCCAAGGTCTGGAATTGGTCCTTCTCCACAATCTTCCTCAGGGTCCGGTCACCTCTTCTCGTTGTGCAGCGTTTTTTGCCACACTTTTTCCTTCCCACAGACTTCCCACTGAGGTGCCTTGATAAAGCACTCTGGGAACAGCCTATTTGTTCAGAAATGAAACAAAGAAATGTCTTACCCTCTTGCTTGAGGCTGTCAATGATGGCCTTCGGGACAGCAGTCAGGTCGGCAGTCTTACCCATGATTGCGGTTTTGAGTAATGAAACAGGCTGGGAGTTTTTAAAAGCCTCAGGAATCTTTTGCAGGTGTTTAGAGATAATTAGTTGATTCAGATGATTAGGTTAATAGCTCGTTTAGAGAACCTTTTCATGATATGCTAATTTTTTGAGACAGGAATTTTGGGTTTTCATGAGCTGTATGCCAAAATCATCAGTATTAAAACAATAAAAGACCTGAAATATTTCAGTTGGTGTGCAATGAATCTAAAATATATGAAAGTTTAATTTTTATCATTACATTATGGAAAATAATTAACTTTATCACAATATGCTAATTTTTTGAGAAGGACCTGTAATATGTTTTAGAAGTCTCTTATGCTCATCAAGCCTGAATTAATTTGATTAAAAAATACAGCAAAAACAGTAATATTTCACAATAGTATTACAATTTAAAATAATGGTTTTATATTTTAAAATATAATTTATTTCTGTGATGCAAAGCAGAATTGTCAGCATCATTACTCCAGTCTTCAGTGTCATATGATCCTTCAGAAATCATCCCAATATGCTGATTTATTATCAATGTTGGAAACTGTTGTGCTGCTATTTTATAATAAGAAAATATGAATTACATTTTTATTATATTTTGTATATTTTTATAACCTGTGATACTTTTTTTCAGGATTCTTTGTTGAATAAAAAGTTTAAAAAGAATAGCATTTATTTAAAATAGAAATCTTTTGTAACAATATATGCTACCGTTCAAAAGTTTGGGATCAGTAATTTTTTTCTTTCTTTTTTTTTTGGAAAGAAATTAATACTTTTATTCATCAAGGATGTGATAAATTGATCAAAAGTGACATTAAAGATTTATATTCTATTTCTATTTTGAATAAATGCAGTATATTTTTATTTTTCTTTATCAATGAATCATGAAAAAAGTATTACAGGTTCTAAAAAAATATTAAGCAACTGTATAATAATAAATCAGCATATTAGAATGATTATTTCTGAAGGATCATGTGACACTGGAGTAATGATGCTGAAAATTCAGTTTTTCATCACAGGAATAAATTATATTTTAAAGTTTATTAAAATAGAAAACCATTATTTTAAATTGTAAATAGTAAAGAAATCTTTTATGCTCACCAAGGCTGCATTTATTTGGTGAAAAATACAGAACAAACAGTATTATTGTAACATATTGAAAATGAATAGTGATTCTAATATGCTGGTTTGGTGCTCAAGAATAATTTCTTATTCTTATTCTTATTTCACATACTTGAAAATGTGATGCATTACCATTCAAAAGTTTAATATATATATATATATATATATATATATATATATATATATATATAATTTTTTTAAAGCACAGACCTCTGGTGTTCATCTTATTACTCAAAAACATTTCAAAATGAAGTTTTGCGTGTCCAAAATGACACATGGGATACTTGAAATGCAATATTGACAATTAACAGTTGAATTTGAAAAATCAACCACATACACACTTAAAAAAATCTTTCTTGTTCATTTATACTTGAGCGAAAACACACACTTCAAGATTTTTAATGTAAGAAAGTAAAAATTACACATTTTTGTAATTTCATCTGACTAAGGTTTATAAAGATCAATAATGATGATAGCTCTGTTGAATTAAAGTTACAATAGGCTATGTAATTTTTTTCACCGATAGGGGTCGCTAACCTCTTACAATAACAAAGGCGTAGGTTTATGACGCAGTGATAAGCGGAATTATGGAACTTGCCATCATGCTGATGGATCTAATAATGTTTATGGATGAGTGAAAACATTAATGTTTTTTAACATGTGTATGAAGCAGGTCGCAATTGCTAATGAGAGACAGATATCAGTGCCACACGCGGGTCCCACGGATATTAGGAATGAGGACATTTCATTCTACCGAACTACTACTGGATTACTACTCACACAGGTCAGTTTATTAGACGAATTAAACATGAGGTAACGCAGCACTTGGTCTACACTATCATACTAAACTGCATTTGAGTGTGTTGAAAGTTATAATGTTATTCTATGTGTTAGTTCGTTTGCTATATGAAACTACCAGTAAGCTAGATCAACATTAGAATAACATACTGATCATATTCTAACATTTCATCATGTTGAGCTATATAACATTGATTTGTTTTATGTACATTTGTTCACCTGTCTAATAAAGTACATGCAAGAGCGGCGTCTCTGTCAAGCCGAAGTTTGTCGCGGACGGGGACGCATCTCAGCGCCACGCCGATATTGATCCTCGTTTTAGTTCTCCTTTTGTCCCAAAGTCTGCTTGCCATGATCCATAATGTTTGAACGAAACAATAACAGCGTGCTGCTAAAAATTACGCAGTTGTCCACATCTGTCACCATGGTTACTATGGCAGTAAAAGCAGAAAGCACGGATAACGCGGATATTACGTCATTGACTGGGAACAAGTGACAAGGGACGGGCACTATTTAAAATTTTGAATTTCTCTGAATTTACAAATTCTTGGAAACATTTAGGATAACGTAAGTACATAATTGAAAGAAATATATAACACTGTGCAAGAGGTTTTTGGATATTTTGATACAAAATTCTTACATATTATACCTTTAATAATGCATAGTTATTATAATTGACACATTGTGCAAGTTGCAGAACAGACAACCAAAAAACAAAGGTTTAAATACAACACATCTTCCTGAAACTACTGGCCATAAATTCCCTTTTCTAATGTCACAGGTCAATGAAGCTTAGCTTCTGTTCATCCTTGTGTGGGTCTCATTTTGCTCCATCCTCATTGTTGATACTGATTTTTCAAAGACTTTTTTGCAGATGGTTCAGTTTTTTGTCAAGACAAAGACATAAAATCCCAGCACTGTTTAAAAAAAAATCCACAAACTTGTCAAATGTAATGAGTAACGTTATATACAGTACACTTGATATGAAAAACTTTTCACTGTAGAAAAATTGTGTGTTCTAGTTTAAACTTATATTATTGCTAATTAAAACATGCTGTGTTGAGTGTGTGCACTATGAGTGACTCTCTTGGGCATTTAACAAGCCCTCTGTCATCGACGGATGAGTGCAGACACTGATAAACAGGCTAGAAACAGCATGATGGACAGGGTGATTGCCACAGCCCCTCCGCAGTCCTTGGCATTTTCCTAAAACAGACAAGATACACAGAATATGTATCAGAGATTACTTAATATCTGAAAATCTTATTAGACAGATTGTAATTTTTGTGTTTACTTGAGGGTGGTACGCATGACAAGACTCAGGCCTTCTTCGTATCTTCTGAGATCTCATGCGGTCGCATTTGACTGAGGCATTGTGTGCTCAGCGGTTAAGAAAAAAAATGAAGAAGAAGCAAGAATAAAAACAAAGCATCGTTATAGCAGATTCCAATTCATTTCACAAATATATATATATATATTTTTTTTTTTTTAAATAGAATATACTTTGTTATACAGTTGGTTGCTTGTTTATAAAATGTATAAAGATATGTTTGAACATAAATTTGAGCTGATTTCCTTAAAGGTGCATCCAGAAATTTGTCCTTCCTAATGAAGTAAATTTACTGGTTGCACCTTTAAGTGACTAAACTGATCTCATTCAAAACTGTGATTCATCTCCTCAGTGTGTGGTCTGATGAGCCTGATTTAGCTGGGGTTTTAAGGATATATTTGACCTCTTTGGGCTCCATGGTGATGGGTGCGTACTGCCGAGAACAGTCACAATCTGCCTGAATCACCACCAATAGCAAGTTACTGTCTGGAATCTGATTAATTACAAACACCCTGCGTGCAATAAAAGAAACAGAGAGATCAAGTCTAGTTAATGGCATTCGTATTGCAGAACAACTTTATTAAAATGAAACAGTTAATGCAGAGCAAATGGACTGTTTTTAAACAACATTTCAATAACCACAAAATGTAGATATAAGTTACATGAGCCGCTATCAAAATAAAGTCACGATTTCCCTGTGTCTTGTATTTGTTTTGATATCCTATTGTTCTTGTCTTGTTGAACATAAGGTTCAGGTCCTGTATATTTAGTTCCCATTTCCCTTGTCTCCATTGTTATCTTGTTAGTTTCCATAGTTGCCCTTGTTTGTTACAATGTCAACTAATCACCTGCACCAGTCTATCATTACTACTTTGTCATTAAGGGGCCAATTACAGGACACCATTTTCAACTAAAAATGTAAAAACTTTTTATGCATTTTGGCCATTCATTTATATGACTACAGCGTTTTGGGGGACTGAAAACTTTTGAAAACTGTTTTTAAAGTGCAAGTTTTTGAATCCGATACCATGATTATTTAAGGGTATTTTTCACGACAACGATATGCTTAAGGCCCTGTTTACAAGAGAACGCTCGCGGGTGAAAACGTAAAAATATTTTTTCAGATGTGCCTTTCGTTTACACGTTTTTTTGGGGCTTAAAAACGCAAAAAAGTGAAACCACCCTCCAGAGTGGAAATCTTAAAAATGCTCCACCATCGCGTTCCCGTCTAAAGGGTAAAAACGCAAATCTGCTCACGATGGCTCTTGTCGCGTACGCGTTTACGTCACAGGCATGCGCCAGTACAGGAAAATAACAACCAACATGTCGGATTATTTCCATACGCCGGACCTTCAAGTTGGGAGAGAAGTAGAAGGAAGGTTGTACGCAGGCGCGCGGACTTCGTGTTGTTGTGTGGCAGTGCTTCACATAGCCACCTAGCCGCCTGGAGTGCATGCATACTACATCGAATTTCACACGCTTTTGCGTCACCATATGCACGCAGATTTCCCTCCCCTAACGCTCCTCTAAACGCAGAGTAAAAAGTGATAACGCAACGCCACTTTTGCGTTTTCTCTTCAGATCGTTTCCCTGTAAACATAGCCTAAAACTGTGAAATGACTAAAATGACTAAAAACGCTGTATTTTGCTGCCAGGCCATTAGATGGCGATGAAACACTATAGACTGAACACGTAATACGCATGCATGTGCTTGACGTCATGATCTTCAGAGATGCGCGTTTTTGTTGTTTACATGGAGACCGAACTTTGCACTTGCACTTTGAAACCCATTTTCAAAACTTTGCGTTTTCAGGCACCCAAAATGGCGTTGTCATTTAAACAAATGGCCAAAACGCATAAAAAGTGTTACTTAGTGTAGTGTAAACAGCCCCTAAGTAAAGAAAAACACTGAAAAAACGCAAAAAATTACCTTAAGTGAAATCACCTTAACATAGTTGTATAATCAAGCACTGCAAGAAAGATGTGGACTATAATACTCCTAGCCATTATTAGTTAGTAAGTAAAATATTCTGGAAATAACGCAATATGCTTTAAAACGGTTATTTTCTTTCATATTTTTGGCAAATACCGGGGCGATTCTAGGATTTTAAGTAAAAAAAAAAAAGATTATTATTAATAATAATTATATATATATATATATATATATATATATATATATACACACACACACACATATTCTTTTTCTATACTAGAGTAGAGTAGGCACGAACAATACAGTAGGTTCTACACTACAAGTCTACCCTGAATATTGATTTAATTTCAAAACATTTTAACTAACCAGATAATATTCATTAATATTCATTAAGAATATAGACAAAGCTTATATTACTGTAATTTTCTAGATTGGCAATATGCTTAATCTGGGCTATTTTAAATCATTACTTTTTAGTTATACTGTAACCTTATTTTCCAGTATATAATTTGTCTTCACCACTAGAGGGCGTCAAATAGAGAAGAAGGCATTAGAGCTGACTGAGACCATAGGACTTTGTTTGCTTAACAAACTGATACATTAAGTGTGTGAAAGAGCCCCTCTCTGTCTCTTGTGTCTTGTAATTGTGACTTTATAGTTCCAAACTTGCAACTTATTTTTTTATATATATAAAATATACTGTTAAATATACTGAGCGCAGAATATACTGTATTTCAAAAGTATGGTTGAAAACTACAGTATGTATTTCTAAATCTAAGAACAACTTAAGGCTCTCGTAATTACAACTTTTACATTTTGCAAATGAGACTTGAATAATATACATACAAAACTATATGTATATTTTAATGGAATAATAACAAGAAATTGCATTGCAAATCCATCCATGGTCAAATTATATGTGAGTTCTTACTTTTGACATCTCCCACACTTGATCAGGCTGTTGGTTTCTTTGATTGACGGCTCGTAGACGAAGCTGGGATACTCAGTGTCACATGGCTGCAGATTGCCCCCTTTTGACTTCTTACCAGCTACAAAGCAAACCCACAGTTATCCACAGTATGGATTAAAGAATGCAATGTCCTTTTATCCTCAAGTAACATCAGCTATTGGATACTTTCATTATAAAATCACTTTTGATCATGAATAACAACATGAAAGCCATGACCAAATCTTTCTCTGCTCTCTCTTTTTCACACACAGCACAAGCAATATCACACACAGTGATGGAAATGGCACTTACATGAATGGAATAAGGTCTTGGCTGTGACACATCAAGATGAAGGAGGGTTACAGAAATAAAAGGGCAAACGATGAAGGTGAAGATGAAGGAAGACACAGGAACGGCCATACAAACAGGTGAGTAACACAAATGAATCTTTGCAGTATTTATACCTAGTTTACTTTACACATACCCTCCACAAAGTGATCGGAATGCCATAGACCGTAGATGTTGAAGTCCAGTAAAAACCTGGTGGAGAAAAAAACGTCTGATTTTACAAGGGATGAACTGAGTCACTTAAAGACAGCAGAAAGACAGCCACACTTACAGCAAGAAGTTCGATAGGAACCATCTCAGTGCTGCCAGGAGATTATAAAAGGGCTGAGGGAAGAAAGAAAAGCAGAACGAGGGGAAAAAAAGAATAAAAGAATCCAGATGGCATCCTTTCATTTCAGTTACACTGAGAATTTCTGTGCAAGAGCTCATGACACATATCTTGTCTTTTTTTTTCTCGACACCATCTTTGTGATCATGGTGTGAAGACCAAGTCTTTTTTTCTAGATCAGCCCTGACCTGTGACCTCCACTCATATAGTCATACCACAATGGATTGCAAGAGCAGCAATGTAATGTATTACATGTAACACTGATAGCATCTGACTGTTGTGTTCAGGTAGACGTTATTAAAACAGACAGCAGAATTCTTACACTTAGTAGGGGTCGAGCGCCGCTAGCAGAGTGAGTATTCGCCTTACACATGCCCTGATAGTCATACAGTAACACTCTGTGGAAAACACACACACACACACACATACCTTAATGCATTACATCACAGTTATAGTTATGATCTTCACACTAGGAAAATGGTTCACTGAAGAACCATTTTTTCTAGTGTAAAGATCAAAAAAAAAAATTTTTTTTTTTTTTTTTTACTTGTTCCACTTTAAAGAGCTTGAAAGGTTGCAATTGTAAGGTTCCATGAATGTTAAAAGTTCTTCATGGAACCATTAGCCACTTTTCCATCGCTGCCTTGGTAGCGCAAGAATTTGCATGATATGACATGTAAATAGTGACCGTGTTAGAGAGGATGATCAGATATTTCTTTTAATTTTATTATTAACTAATAATGTGCTTGGCCAGCTACAGGAAACTGGCAGCCAGGCAACAGGAAAGTGAGTGGTGATGTCACTACACGCACAGTTCTACCAGTATCATGGTTTCCACAAAAAATATTTTCAACATTGATAATAAATTAAGAATTCTTTCTTATAATTCCAGTTTGTAATCATGTCATGCTGAACCAATCTCAAGTGGAAATATAACTGGAACCGTTCCTTACTGTATTTAGAACCGTTCGGCCCGACGGTGGAAAAGCGGCTAAGTGTTTCGTGACAAAAAAAAAGTTATCTAACCTTTTAAACATGCCCATTTTCAAGAGCTGTGACATTACCGACCCATCGATTTCCCCCAGAAACCTGCCAACCTACAGATACAGAGAATAGAGAGACATAGAGAGACTTCAAGACATTGTTATTTATTATTTATTTCACCAGGATCTCTTTCTCGTTCACGATAGGAACAATGACAGTTCAGAATGAATGCGTCTGTATTAGCTACATACCACATACATGCCACATACATCTTGACTTAAGTTTGATAAAGTACTGAAATCTAATTTTAAACGTCATTTGGGCCTTGTAAGGCTGCAGCCCAACACCAGAGTCAGCGTTTACCGCACCAGCACTCTGAATTATTCAGATAACCTCTGTTATCCCTCCCCTTCTCTATATTTACCCTGATGATGCACTGTTCTCCTTCTCTCTCTCTCTCTCTCTCTCTCTCTCTCTCTCTCTCTCTCTCTCTCTCTCTCTCTCTCTCTCTCTCTCTCTCTCTCTCTGTCTCTCTCATAGGACCACTACTAATGATGTAAAACACCTCATGCATTTATTTATTTATTTATTAATTCATTTCCACAGTCACTTTCCTATGCTGAGTCAGTGGTAAACAGAGCTTTTTTTAATCTATGTTATTCACAGCACAATGTCCTTATTTATGAACCGTTTTATTTCATGACTTCATAGATTTTTTTTTTTTACTGTGACCGGCTTTCAATGGAACCATTTAAACCGTGTGTCATTTCCCCATCTTTTTAACAGTTATGTTCAGTTTTATTTTGTTGTCACTGTCTTCTGTTCCTGTGCTCAGATATTTGTGCATATTTTCATCATCATCGAACCAGAACGTGACAATCTTAACCGAAATTTCCAGTGATTCACACTACAACACACACACACACACACACACACACACACACACACACACACACACACACACACACACACACACACACACACACACACACACACACACACACACACACACATACATTCTGTCCCCTTACACTAACCCTACCCCTAAAATTGCCATTCACACAAAACTTTCTGCATTTTTACATTTAAAAAAATAATAATGATTGTGTAAAAAATAATTTATAAGCTTGTTTCCTCATGGGGACCTCAATTTAGGTCCCCACAAGTCCCCATGAGTCTGTGTACATTTAGTCCCCACCGGGAAAGAAAACCAAATGCGTACACACACACAAACACACACACACACACACACACACACACACACACACACACACACACACACACACACACACACACACACACGCACACACACACACACACACAGTATTGAACTTTCAGGTCTGGCTTCATTCTGGTGTGTACCGGACATTTTTCACAGTCCAATCCCTTAACAGTGGATAAAAGGACATCTTTCCCTTTGTGTTAATATTCAGTTTCACTCGGAAATGCCTATTTTTGTGTGTTGACCTTATCCTGTCACTTTAAGTGCTCTTACATCAGTCCTGTCCTTAGAGATGATGATGAAGCCATTACTGTCAATGACGTAGCAGTTAACGTCCTGTAAACACAAAAAAGAAAAAGCATTTTGTCACATTGAATTAGTTTGATGAAGAAATGGTGATACATATTTTCACCGATATGTCCACAAATGCTCTAGATACCGACCACTGCATTATAAATTCTACATTGTATAATACTCACCGCATTATCAGTACAGCTTAGAGGACAAAGCCCCTCTACACCAGAACACTGTGATAGACAGACATTGACAAAAACAGAGAAACTAAGCATTAAGTTTTGTATAGTATCGTTTAAATTCTCTTGTTTGTATTGAGTACATACATCTGTGTCATTCGCCTGGTGTCCATCAGATAATATGCAGCAGTAGTGAAAAAAGGAGAAAAAACAACATTTATTGATATAATATATCACTGGCTGATCTGATCACATGATCTGTGCAGGCTCCTGTGTGCGTTTACTCTAGCCATGTATCAGATGAAAATAAGCTCAGGAAAACAATCCTCTCATAAGGACCTGTGAATATTTACTACAGCTACTGTTAAAGTATCTCAATTTAATTTTGATTAATCCGTATCTAATTGATCTTATCTCAATTGAAGCATTTGAGTGGCCTACCGAGAGACTATTGTTTTCCTGTAAAACATACATTTACTTAATGACATTAAAAGTTTTCGGATCAATATATTTTTACTATACACTACTGTTGAAAGAAATTGATACTTTTTTTCAACAAGGATTATGTATCATGATTTCAACAAAAATATTAAGCAGCACATTGTATTTAACATTGATAATAAATTAAGAAATGTTTCTTGAGCAGCAAATCAGCATATTAGAATGATTTCTGAAGGATCATGTGACACTAAAGACAGGAGTTCAAAAAATCAGCTTTGTCATCACAGAAATAAATTCCTTTTATTATAAAATATATTAAAATTGAAAAAAAAAAAAAATTGTAATGATATTTCACAATATTTATTTTTGATCAAATATGCAGCCCTGGTAAGCATAAGAGACTTCTTTCAAAAACTTTTTAAAAAAATCTTACTGACTCCAAACTTTTGAATAATTGTATATTTTCTTAAAATATTTTATCTTTAAAATGAAACTTTACTTCGCAAGTAAATTTATCTTGCTTTAAGGATGATACACGCCTGCTCTTGTGACAAACTGAGCTTGTGTTTGTGTCTCATGTAAAACTGGCTGAAAATAACCTTTAAACAGAGACATGCCGGTCTCTTTCTAACAGCATATATGTTTCATCTTACAGTGTGTCATTTTCTGCACTGTTGTTAATCATTATGGATTCTGCACTGTTATTGATCCTTTAAGATTTACTTAATGGATTTGGATTTTAACATTTCAAACATTTAACAGTAAGAATAATCACTGTGGTGGCATTAGTTAATATTGCTGTCAGGAGTGAACACAGACTCAGTGGTAATGTGCCAGCTGAGGTGGAAGAGCGTTTAGGCATGGAAAATCCCAGGGGTACTAGAAAAAAAAGGGAGAGTGTTCTCCCTGAGGAGGATGTAGAGAGTGATATCACTTTCTCTCCTTATTCTTTTCGAATGCCTTCTGGACTCTTCCACTCCTCTCTCAACACTTAACATCTTCTGTTTGTATTATAGATATCAAACAAAAGCCTGTGCTTGGAGTGTCACCACTAACAGTATTGTGTTTGTTTTCACTTCCCATCAAATGCACAATGTTTGAACAGATAAGACCCATCCGGCCAGTATCGCACACATGCTGGTGTACATATCCTTGTGGAGAGAGACATCCTGTTGACATTTGTTATATAATAAAATATAATATAAATATATAGTTGATATATATATATATATTAAATTAATTATATTTATATTAATGTAATAATACTTTGTACACAGCCACAAAAATAAACATAATTACAGGAACAGCTAGCAATAATTGTAATTGCGGTATATGATATATTAGTTTTTTAGTACCTGAGTGGCTACGGACCACAACCTTTTTTCCAACATCTCAAGAGACATCTGTACACCTATGGCTATGCAGGAAAGAAACACAGACAAAAATATAAGAAAATTGTTTTCGTATTCTAATAGTATTCTAACATCTCAAATGAAATGCAAAAATTAAGAAATATGTTAGTAGAAATGCACATATGTGAATACTTAAAATTACTGATACTGAGTTTTTTTGTCCCTGAAGATTTTTTTTTTTTTTTTTTTGCTGAAGACCCTATTCCGTTCGACTTGCAAATATATAATCCCAGCATGCATCAGTGGGTGTCCATGCACTCTTACAAGCTTAAAAATGCCTCTGTCCTGATACGTATATTAAACCTGCTATCTCCCTCAAACCTGATAACTCATCAGTTTCCTACCTTAAACCCATTACCTCATATATCAAACCAGGGGCCGTATTCACAAAGAATTTTAAGGCTAAAAGTAGCTCCTAACTGGCGAATTTAGGAGCAACTCCTAAAAATAATGGGCGTGTCACTCCTAACTTTAGGACTCCTAATTTTTTTGACTAAGAGTAATTCACGAAGCATTTTAGCCCTAAAAGTAGCACCTAAGTCTGGGACAGCTTAAAAGAAGTCGAGAGGACTCCTAACTCACTAAGACCTATTCACAAACCGCTTTTTGTGGCATTTCACGTTGCGATGTTTTGAAATGCGTATGCGGCCTCTACAGCTTCCAATCGCGAGGGAACAATTTTGCATTGTAGGCATAACTAGGGATGCAATAACGCCACCAACAACAACCAAAACTAGGCTACTCACTGCATGTAAACTAATTGTAACGTTTCATTGTGAATCAAATTAAAATGTTCTTCTCTTTGCAAGCGTAGGCAGAGGAATATAGTGACAGATTAATTCAATAATGTTGCAAAGATATTGCATCAATCCATATGTTTCAATAGGCTACTAGGCTATTTGTTTTTCCTTACTCTTTATTCATTTTGGCTATTTATTCAGTTATTCATCATCTTCCGTCCTTCGCACTACTTGTGTAGCGCACGCATTCTCAGACCTGTCCCCTGTCACTCATCATCGTAAGGGAGGTGTTTGAAATCATTCCCGCGTTACAATCATCAGCCAATCAAGGTGGTCACTTCAGTCAAGCTCGTGCATGAGTAATGACGTCATCCATAGCAACGAAGACTCACTCTTAGTTTAGGAGTTGTCATTTTTCTTTACTAAGAGTAGGTCTGAAAGGCGTTTTGAATAACTTTTAAGAGAAAACTCCTAGCTAAAATCTTTTAGTGCGATTTAGGAGTACTCCTAGTGGTAAGATAAAATGCTTTGTGAATACGGCCCCTGATACCTAAGAACTCAATCTGTACATCCACGTCCCCCATAAACTGCTGCATTTTACAGAACAAGGTTTTGTTGTTTAATGACCCTGTGTAATTAGTAGGACAGTAGAATTTGCAGTGAGCTGACAGGTCTGATTAAAGTGCAGTAAATTGTTTGTTTGAGTAAAAATCTTTTTTAACTTCAATAATTCAGAGAGAGAGAGAGAGAGAGAGAGAGAGAGAGAGAGAGAGAAGCATCTATCATACAGAAGCTAATTAATAGATGTGGATAATAAAGAGTCAGAGAGTGGAAGGCAGTGTTGGTAATAGCTGCTCGGGGCAGGGAAGATGGCTAGTGGAGGGCAGACAATCTCTTGAATGAGTAGATGCGTATTATAAATCTCTAGACCTAGCAGACATACTGTAATAATACTGGAAGATTACAGTCACCATGTCTCCTCCAGCATCCTAAAGATTTGGACAGCCCTGCAATGAAGATTACCCAAAATAGTGACAAGCGAGCTCGCAGACGGATCCCAGCACAGTTAGAAGTGTGAATGACGGAAGACATGTGACTCCAGCAGAGCAGATAATTCAGTAAATACCCAGTTTTCTGAGCTTCCGTCATTCTCTTTTCCACACAAACATCCCACACACAAAAACAAACACAATGATGTGATACAGCATGAAAACTTAACCAAAAGCTCAGAGCGACAACATGGCAAGCAATCAGTCCTACTTTACATAAACTGATTTTACAACTGGATGGTTAAAGACGGAGAGAAAGGGAGGGAGAAAGAGAGAATGTGTAAAATGTATGTGGCCCTTTTCATGAATAGGCTACACCATCAGAGCTTGAAACTCCAAAATTAGATAGATGTGAATATATCTATCTGGGGGTGGGGGGGGGGGGGGGGAATGGATGGATGGAGGGAGGGAGAGAGGGATGGATGGATCACATGTTGCTATTTCAAGTATGTAAAACAATACCTCATTAATTAAAAATGAGATTCTTCTGGTCATAATAAGCTTAATGTTGATGTTGAAATAAGCTGAGTATTTGCGAGTACACTGTATTTCATGTATAGTTTTAACTAGCTCGTCGATTCTGCTATATTGTATGGTTTTATGCTTAGCTTAATATGCATTTCAAATTCTAAATTATATTCTAAATTATGCTAATGTAGTTCATATCTATTTGAATATGACAGGACTAAACTGCAGTGTGTGTGTGTGTGTGATGGCAAACAGAGCAGCAGGGTCTTTACATTGCAGATTATCACGAAGAGCTCAAGTAGCATACGCTAACAGTGAGTCAAAAAAAAAAACACCCTCTCAATTCCCCCACCCCTCTCTCTCTGTTGCTTAGGTAACATGATGTCAGCGCAGCCCCTATCGACACCTTGAAGACTCACCACCCAAATATGACACTGTCCTCAACGTGAGCAGCACACAGTATGTACACACCCACATACACTCTTCATAACATAGAGGGCTTCTGATAAGTAGAGAAATGGCATGTTAAGGATTTAATGGAGCTGTAGTGCTTTTTCTTGTCAATGTCTGGCATGTGAAAGCATGTGGGCGGCACTGAGGTCCTTCTGAAGTACACAGTGCGTTGCAACAGCCCACAACATACAGGAGGTAAACGCTTCTGGTGTTGCAGAATGCTTTTCCTCTTATAAATAGCTGCAATGGCTGCATTTCTTTTTTTTTTTTAGGTGCTGTTGCTGCAGCGTGGCCTGTATGCCTTTATGCATTATTCAGCACACCAGGCAATTGCAGACATTTTTGTATACATGGGTGACATTTGGTCCAGTTTGTCCACGTGAACAATGCTGAGTACATGTATGATTATATTCCTGAGCTGTTGCATGATGTCAGCACTCTGATGACATCACAGGGTGTAAAATGCCTCACTGCTGGTGATGGCAACATGTGATTGGATCCATCCATCCATCCATAACAAGGGAGCAATAATAAGGGGTTTTCCCCCCTGAGATAGATAGATTCACATGCATCCATTAAAAGCAGCAGTGTTGCATAAAGTCAGCACTCTCATGACATCACAAAGAGTATAATGCATTGCTGTTGCCTCTATCTATCTATCTATCTATCTATCTATCTATCTATCTATCTATCTATCTATCTATCTATCTATCTATCTATCTATCTATCTATCTATATATCTATCTATCTATCTATCTATCTATCTATCTATCTATCTATCTATCTATCTATCTATCTATCTATCTATCTATCTATCTATCTATCTATCTATCTATCTATCTCTCTCTCTCATCTAACTATGATAGAGAAAGAATCAGCTGTTATCTCTACCCCTCCTCACTCCCCTAATGTTACTATCTTTGACACGCTTTAACTGCACGCCTCACCACATGCACATATGGAGAAAGCAACACACAAACACACACACACTTACTCACACACATACTCACACAGACACACATGCGCATCAAAGGCTAGCCTGAGGACAGTATGCGCTTAAGAGACAACCTCCTGACACACACACACAGACACTCAAGTGCATTCTGTGGACTCAATATACCAACACAGAGGCGAGTCGATCTGCTGGAAACCACAGATAATTGAAAGACTGGAGCATGCCTCCTCCCCTCTCTCTCTCTCTTTCTCACTCACTCACACTCTCTCTCTCATCCTCTCTCTGAGCATTACAGCAAGGCATTGCGCAGGATTTAACTCCCCTCCTTCATCTCCTTTATTTTAATCGTTTTTTTTTCCTTCCACCAATCCATCTCTCCTTCTGTGGCAGCCGTTGCTCTTGGCAGCGGAAGGATATTTTCATTTCCATATTGGAGCGTTACGAGAGCTGCTATTCGCTCATTTCTCCCACAACCGTGTGTACGTGTGTGTGTGTGTGTGTGTGTGTGAGAGTGTGTGAGCTTGGGGGGGACGCCGAGAAGGACGGCATCTAAAGACGGTGAGTGAAACACTGTTAACCTATAACACACATATACAAGCACACATTACAATTTGCCTTAATTATGATTACGATGTCTGTGCATGATGTTTGCCGAGGGATGTTTTTTTTTTTTGACCGACATATTCGCCTGTTGTTTTGGGTTACAGAGCATGTGATGTCCAGTTTTTTATTTGGACACAAAGGAAATGTAAAGATGTGTGTGTGTGTGTGACCACAGGTGATGTTCTGGAATGCTGCTTTTGAGTGTATTTGAGCATGTTGGAGGGAGATGGTCTCTACAATATGCAGTCTTGTGAACTCTTGCATATATATACTGTATAAATATATGTATGTATATATATGTATATATATATATATATATATATATATATATATATATACATTTATGGTAGGACAAAAAAGCATTTGTGTAAGTGGTTTGTATGTTTTTACGCATACTGTATGTGTGTTGCTTGAATGAGTGTTTGTGCGAGCGTGTCTTTGTTTGTGATTCTGCTCTTAATAATTCATCCCCGTGGCCTCCGTGTCTTTGTTTCTAACGTTTCTTCGCTCTGTTCTTGCCGCCGTTGATTTTGATTGCTGCCTTCTGTGTGTGTGTGCATTAGAAAGAAAGAAAAGGGATCAGCAGGACTGGTTCAGAGGTGAACATCTAAAGGGCGTTTCTATTTACTTATGTGTTCCAAGTCACAGTCACAACATATATGCTGTCACACACATGCATAGTTGACCTTGTGCATTCACAGGAAGTTAGTATGGCGTGGGGTGAGAAAGTGTGAAATATGTGCTGAACTGGACGTGGAGAGAGATGCTGCTAAAGTGAGAGACTGTTACATCACGTGTGAGTGAGTGTGTGTGTGTGTGTGTGTGTGTGTGTGTGTGTGTGTGTGTGTGTGTGTGTGCTGCATGCTCGGGAGTCAAATGACACATCCCTCAACTAATTACACACACACAACTCACATTATCACACCCTCAAACTTGCATGTTCTAGGAAACGTAATGCGCTGAAAATATTCACGTGTTGAGTAACTCCAAAAGGTGTTTTCAGAAACTCTCACACACACACACACACACACACACACACACACACACACACACACACACACACACACACACACACGCAATATAACCTCTAAATGTCTGCACATTTTTCCACTGTGCCGTTTCAGATGACAGGCGGGTGAATTGGTGTTGCGTTGCGCAAATATGCACACACACAGAGACACACACACACGCAGGCTGTGATGGATGTGGCAGGTGACAAGGCCGAAGTGTCACAGTCTAAGACAGCAGCGGCCATTTTACAGCAAACTGGCCTGGCATAAACAGAAGCAACTTGTAACCTTGTGCTCAATGATCTGAGACACACACATTCACAGCATTGCATTACACAACTAGTATTACATAATGGTATGTCGTTATAATAATAATATTCCCATCTCTGTCATGTGCTGTAAGGGTTTCAGTGTCATATTACTGTACCTCAATTAACTAAATCGCGTCTGCAGCGCCAGTTCTACTACGGTTTTGTACCCTGGAGAGCTGTATTACTGTAAGCTCCGATCTATTACAGATGGCTGTGCACCGGGAGGAAAGTTCTGACTCTCAGATTTAAAGGATATTTCAATTGTTTTTGATTGATACATTAAGTTCTTCTCAGATATTTCTCCTGTAATTATATATGAGAAATACAAATATTAACAAATGAGGCAATTGCTGATGTACCGTAAGAGTATAGAGCAGGGATTCCCAAACTTTTTTTGTCATGTAATATTTCAATATTTTAAGAATACATTTGCATATTCACGGTTCTCTGACGTCGGTAAGGGATGTTTTAGTAAGTGCTTTATTGTTTTTATTTTACAATTATTTATTGAAAATGTTTACATTTTTTATTAGCTTTTCATCAACACACACCCGAACATTGATGACAGAATTTGATTAGAAATGTTTGAGCTCATATTGAGATCTCAGAGTTTGGTATGTTAAAAAAATCTAAGAACAGTTTGAGACATTTTTGGGATAATTTTTAAAACTCTAGAGGAAACGCATTGACATCTTTTTCGTAGTTAAAGTTGGCATGAAATGGAAGTTGCAATAGACTTTTATTTCCTATTGTGATGTATATCCGAGTGAAACGGCTTCTGGAAAGAGAAAAATGTAAAAATGTTGATTTCGTCCTTTGGGAATTGATTGGATCGTAGGAAGTTGGGCACGTCATGAAAAGAACAGACGTTGTTTTGAGGGGGTTAATGTTTTTGATGAAAGATTATGAGTATACATGAATTTAAAAAAATAATGATGTGTACTGATAAATTATTTATAATGAGCACTGAAATATTCTGAATTTTGATTTCATGGAAACTTAAAAAAGTGAGAAGCAGGAGATGTAAGCAAAAGTCACCATTTGATCTCCATTTAATCTCATCTGATGAAAATAATATTAAATATTAATAGTATTATTCAATAATAAAACATTTAAATAAAATGAAAACACTATTACATATTCAAGAGCTCTCATTTGTGATTTTTCTTTCTCGTAGGTTAGAATTTAACTGTATTGTCCATCACCGCACACTACTGGAATATGTTATCTAGTCTAATAGAATATTGAACAGATTCGAGAAGGATTATGTTGCAAGGTTTGTGTGTTAAAAGTTAATTGCTAATTTGATCTTTCCTAATTTAAGATGTTTTCCATTGAGCCTAGAGTAGAGAGTGCACAGAAGGAATCAACTTTGATGGGAAGTGAGCTGATTCAAAAAATAAGCTTTGACATGACAGTGATACTGGCGTTACCATCATGTCAAGGTTTATTTGAGTTTCACCACAGATACTTATTGGGGGAAAAAAACACAAATCACACAGCTCACACGCTCAGCAAGTCATCTATGCTAACACGGGCAGAAAACAATTAAGCGTCAAATTGTGTACAGAAAAAAAAAAAAAAACTGATTATCCTTCAAACTCTCTCTGCAGTCTCATCACTGGCCCCGTATCGCTGCCTGTGGAGGCTGGCATCAGGGCCAGCTGATGCCACAGCGAATCTGAGGCTGCTGCAGTCGTAGAAGCGCAGACATGCATCTCAGCACTGCACCTACAGTGGGTCGCAGGAGGAGAGGAAATCCGGACAGTCAAGGTGAGCCTAACTAACATACACACACACATTCACTCTTCTGAAGGTGTTGGGCTTTAAGAGGATTTAAGTACCAATTCCATTCATACGGAATTCATTCATACATTTCCGAAATGCATCTGTTTGCATTCTGTTTTATTAATGTGTTTGTGGAAAGAAAGGTAGTGTGTGGTGACGTATGTGCCTGTGTGGGTGTGTATAGTGGTATAGAGTGCGGCATACATCACCAGCTGCCCCTGCAACAGATGGATTAGGATGGCTTTAGTTAATGTGTGTGTCTGATTAAAGATCTGCATGAAGCAATGCAGGGGCAACACACACACAGTTTTGCTGCATTGTTACAAATACTACGGTAAAGTGAAAAATATTGACCTGCTACCGGTTTAGTCAAACTTAAAATCTCTATGCTATATATATTTTAAGCCAATACTTATTCTGTATTACTTTCTTAAGGAACACAATGCTTTTTGAAAGAATATCCTAGCCACTGTATCCAATTTAATGAAAGTGAAGGTCCAAAAAGACACTATCAAAGACGCTATTCAAAGTCTTCTGAAGTCAAAAGCTTGCTTTGTGTGGGGATTGGGGAAAAGCCTGAAATGTAAATTATTGATTATCTTGACATCCGCTATAGCTCTACTTGACGTATTCATTAAGAGATCACGTAATGAATTGTTCTCTTGAGTCAGATCCTTTCAATTAAATATGTTGATCCATTACATAAAACCTGTCTGAAAGATTTAATCATAAATAGGACAGACCTGGGTGTTGAAATTAATTGTCCACTGGAGGAAAATATTTTAAGTAAATAACAGTTTTAATAAAAACAGACTACTATAGAGTATAGAATATAGAGCAGATAAGTACGAACTACTTTTATGGTGCTTTTGTGTCTTTTCTGAAAAGCTGAAGTCCCCATTCATTGTCATTACATAGAAAGAAGCAACCAACACTTTTTTTTTTCTTTTGTGTTACATTAATCTGCATTATTTATTCTGAAAATCAGAGACCTGCTTAAAATGAGCAAATCCAGTAGGGTAAAAAAAAGAGGTAGACATCATAAAATTCACGATGATATACGAATGAAGGCACAGAATAGACATTCATCCTATCTTTAATCTAGGTCCACTCACGAGGAGATTTCCGTCCTCACCACTGACATAAAGTCAGTCTCTGTGGTTTTCAACGGCGTTCTGAACACATAAGGGAACAAAACAGAGAACGAACATTGTGTTTCAATGTCAGCAGTCGTATGCCTATCCTGACGCATTTTTCTCAGCCAAACAGAATGAGGGATGAGAGAAAAAAGGGATATACTGGAAATTGAAGGTTGACAGGCCAAAACAGCAATTCTAGAATAATTCACAACTACATAGTTTAGAAGGATGGATTAATTATTGAGATTACACAGAATTGTGTGAGTGTGTATTAGAGAGTGAGTGTGTTCGTGATGATTGTGTGTGTCTCTGATTACAAAGGGATCAGGGTGTTGAGGCTGGTCAGGATCAGATATCCGAGTGCTGTAACTGCATCTGTCTGCACTTAAGCTGCCAAACACTCACACACACACACGTTCAACGAGACAACTGGGATCTCAATGTTTAAACCGTCATATCCATTGATAGCATCTGATTGTCTCACACACAGAGAAACATTGCCCCCCACCACACTGTTGCATAAAAGAGAGAGGTGACAAACAGTTGGCAAATGTTTGCTTTGTTATGGCAGAGCAGAGGACGTTCTCTGTTTAACTCTGAGGCACATTATATTCCCATCATACACTCTTACAAAAAAGAACGGAAAAGCCTGATGCCGTAGGAGAACCTTCTAACTTTAACCGTATAGACCTATGCAGGGTTGGAAGAGTCCAGTGACCCAATTGCAACCCACTGTCAACCATTGCAGTTTTTTCTTCTTTTTTTTTAAAAGAAAACTCTTTACCTCTTTACTGATGATTTACTGATCTCAAGAATCTATAATGCTACATCAGCCAAGAAGAAACATTTAGCCAACTCAAGAATCCCATTCAGGAAATGACAAAAAATTCAAACGTCATAATTTATTCACCCTTATGTTGAATGTCGTTTTCAAATCTCATTCACACTCAATTAAACTAATAGAAGTTTGATGTCATGATGTCAAATGTGTCATGTGTGTCTCATTGATTTTCTCATTGATAAAAAACAAGGTACATTTGGGTATTTTCCTCACACAAAGCAACTATGGTTTCAGAAGACTTATGACTGAATTAGCATAAAAGTGATATTAACTTTTTTTTTTTTTGGTGCGTTTGTTGTAATTTTTGGAGCATTTTGGTCATCCAGTATACTTATTTTGTGTTCTAAAGAAAACGAAAGTCATAGAGTTTTGAAGAGACATGCAGGTGAATAAATAATGACAGAATTTTCATTTTGGGTAAAATAAACCATTAAGAGTACATCATGCAATAATCAAAACACATCCTGCGCAAAAACATCCTGAAGGTGCTGCGACAGAGACAGTAGCTACATGCAGCGAGTGCATCAAAAATACTGATATGTATAGAGGTTTGTTTGTAGGTTCACATAAGCTCCAGTTTAAAATAGTGTGGTTGGAGCGGAAGCCACAGGTTCAGTTGTGTTGAGCACTGGTCACCTTTATTAAATACAGTACATATGATGCACAGTGGCACTAAATCAACACCTGTCACATCTTTCACATCTATGTCAACTCTTTCAGAAGATATACACTTCTCTTTTTTTCTTCATTCACACAGGTCTCCTAGGTGTGCTGAGTGTGTGTGCTACGTTGCTGCAGTTATGCGCTGGCTGTCCTTCAGAGTGTGTGTGTAACTCACTGGAAGCTAACTGCAGTGGGCGGAGTCTAATATCTGTGCCCACTCTCACTTCTCTACCGGAGGGCACACATACCATCTTTCTGGCCAATAACCGCCTCTCCTCCCTGCCCGTCTCGGCCTTCGCCAATCTGAGCACCTTTGAGAGCATCGACCTGTCCAACAACTACCTGGACAACCTGCCTTCCAGACTGTTCCGTGAGCTGAGTAACCTGAGCGATTTGAGTTTGCGTAACAACAGCCTAACGGTTTTGGATCGGGAGTTATTTCGTGGCCTGACCCAGCTGCGGAGGCTGGATCTGTCTCTGAACGGCTTGGCCACTGTGCCGCTGGGCCTGCTGGATGAGCTGCAGGGGCTCACCTGGCTCTCCTTGGCTGGGAACAGACTTCACGCCCTGGAGAGAGCCACATTTGAGCCTCTCGTCAACCTTCAGCACCTGGAGCTGGGCATAAACCCCTGGGAGTGTGACTGCAACCTGAGAGACTTCAAACACTGGATGGAGTGGCTAATATACCGAGGTGAGGGTTGTGTGTGCGTAGTGTTTTTATTCTCTGCAGGTGTAAAAACACATAATTTGAGCAATAAACCACAAGAGGCTGTAGGTTACTAGCATTTTACCATAAGTAAGGTGTGTTCTTTGGCACAATCCAAAATGGACTGCCTTAACGCCTTTAACAATGGTAAAATCACTGTCTTCAGTGAATTATTGCACCTGTATAGAGGTGACAACTGCAGTATGATAATAGACATCAGTGTTGAATAAATAATTAAACCTTTTAATATTTAAAATCTGAATAAATTATTCTTCCATCAAGTAATATTTTCAACATTATCAGATTACTGTATTGCAATAAAATTGTATGTGCAATCATGTAAAGTGCATGTTTATTGGCATTTTAGAAGGGCTATAAACCATTGAGAATTTAGAGAATTATCTGTTTTAAAAGAGTTTTTTTAAGCCTCTTAACAGATGGAGCTGTAACCTAATGGTAAGTGCATGTACTCCAGACTTATTGTAGGAAATGTACCCACTCTCTCCCTAATAATTTCCTGTCTATCTTTTGTCTACCACTGGCAATGAAATGTGGCAAAACCCCAACCATAATTGTGAAGCAGAGCTTCTTATTCTCCATACCTCTCACTTTCTATTTTTCTCTGTCTCAATCCTTCTACTCTGAGTCAGAGAAACTCATTTAATTCTGTTTCAGAGCAGCTTTGAGAGGGAGGGGGATTTGAAACAGACATGAGAGGCTGAGTCACAAAGCTTTTAGTGCATGAGAAAGAGACTCCAGTCATGGTGGGCTCTGAGTCTCTTGCTTTGTTCCAATACCTAGTGAGTTGTCTACAGATGCAGCATTTAAGGCAACCAAAATACTTTCTTGACTTTACTTACACTACCTTCCAAAATACTTTGTTTTGACCAAATTCAGGTAGCATTGCATGTTTTTTTCATGGAGATCCCACGAAGCAACAAACTCCAAGATAGTTGATGGAAAATGTTAAAAAATTATTTTGAGCAATGCATTTACTCATGTCACTTGCACAAAAACAGATTCAGTATTCCTCAAAATGAATAAAAACTATGAAATGCAAACTCAGAATATTACGCAAACCTGCAATAATTAATGTTAAATTACACAAACGTTATTTAATTTCACTTTATTAACTAATGCCTTTAATGCTGACCTTCGATTATATAATTCAACCATACGAAAAAGCAAAAATGGCTTTAGATAAACATCACATTTGTGTTTGATTTTTTGTTTTTATTGCTGAAGAGTGAAATTTCTTCTCCTGTGTCCTATTCTTCTGCAATCCAGAATGGCAGCACAGCGGGAAGGTTTGTTTGAGCTGTGCCCTCTACTGTACAGGTGTGAATTTGCATTTCCCTCAGCCTGAGGCTTATTCATTTCACTTTTGGTGTGAAAGGGCTTTAACATTTGAAAAACAAACAAGCAAGCCCAGCCCAGATGAGAAAGAGTAACGTAACTCATTACTTATCATATATTATATATCATTCGGTAATTAAAACTATTCAGAAAAAATAGATCAGAAAAAATAAATTATATTTTACCCCAAATTTGTTTGTACTGTGTATTTTATGCATACTGGAGAACCATTAGCTGTGTGATATGTACTGGATTTTTGCACCATTCGTGAGATGCCAATTACAAGCTATTTTAAAATCAAGTGCGAGTCAATTACCCTGCACAGAATTATATTTGTGTGGCATGTGGAGTTACTGCCTATGTACTCCAAAGCACTCCAAATTAGTCACTCCATGACAGTTAGCATGTTGCCTTAGAAGGCAGCTGCCTATGTAGCCAGTGTGGCAAATCACTAGGTTTTGGAACAGAGCTTCTGTATGCATGTCAGGCTTATAATTATACATCAGCTACCACTCTTTCTCTCATACAAACACACACACACATTAAAAAGGGCTTCTGACCCTCCTAGCTGTGCGGTGCTATTTTGGAGGGCTTGAACCCACCATTTAAATTCATTAGAGGGTACTATTGTTTACCTCAGAGAGACACATTTTTGATTTCTCTTTCTCTATTGCTTTCTGTCGTAGGTGGTTATGTCGATGCCGTTGAGTGTACGCTTCCGAAGGACTTAAGGGGCCGTGACATCAGGGGTGTTCCTGTGGAGATGTTCAACTACTGTCTGCAATTGGAGGATGAGAATGGGGGCGGGGCTGGGAGCAAAGGTGGATCTCCACCCTGTTTTCGTGGGACACCCACTCCATCGTCAGAAGGTGCAGTGGTGCGTACGGAGGCAGAGCTACCAGACTGTGTGAAGCAGCGTTATCGGCCGGTCAGTGTTCGCAGGGCGATCGGTACAGTAGTGATCGCTGGTGTGGTCTGTGGAATCGTGTGTATTATGATGGTAGCTGCCGCAGCATACGGCTGCATATATGCCTCTCTAATGGCAAAATACCAGCGAGAGCTAAAGAAGAGGCAGCCATTGATGGGTGACGCAGAGGCAGAAGGCGACTCGGAGGAGAAACAGATCTCATCAGTTGCATAGGGGAATGGGGGAGAGATTCAGAGTTCAGAGGTCATCCACAAATATAAAGAATCCTTTACTGGTTGGTCTGCACATTTGATGATCATTTAGCTACCCAGTAGAGGATTTATAATCCCTGTTTCCTGTTTCTCTGTCCTTCTTAAGACTCTCTCTGACTCTCAGACTTACACTTTACTCAATCGCTAAACTTTGGCCTATGACCTATGACCTATTTGCCCCAGGACAAGAGGGACCACTCAGCACTTTAGAACTTCCCCACCCTCCCCCAATGTTGAGAGGATCTCAGCAGAGGGGGTGTGGATGCAACTGTTCACAGTTCCTGAACCCTGATGTTTTTAGAGGATCACATGCTCTCATTAGCATTTGCCTCTGTAGCAGCCTAGCTATCAATCCAAACCTACAATCATAACTCTAACCCCCAACACTAATCCCAACCCCAATCCTAGACCTTTAACTCTAATCCCAACCCTCACAACACTAATCCAAACCCCTAACTCTAACCCTAACCCTTCAATACTAATCCTAATCCTTACAATAAACCTCCATCACTAATCCAACAATCACCTCCAACACTGTGTTCTACACCGGGTGGTACGTGTAAGTGGCACACTACACCAAATGCCAATAACACTCATTATAATCGATGCTGTCTATAGTGGATACATTCCAATGCGTTGCACCGAGTCACAGACCATAAACGGATGCCCAGATTTCTGACATACTACATGCGCTTGCTCTGCTTCCGGCAAAAGGACAATTTGATTTGGAACATTCACTTTTAAGTTTCCAGTGTAGGCAGCCTCAAGCCGTTGCAGCATCAGTGTAGACATGGTGTAATCTTAAACTTCTAACTCTACTCCCAAATCTAAACCTAGAACACAAATCCTTATCCTTACAATTACCCTCCATCACTAATATGACCCTGGTTTCACAGACAAGGCTTAAGCTAGTCTCAGACTAAAATGCTTGTTTGAGGTGTTTTAACTGAAATCAACGTGTACTGACATTTCTTAAAAAATGTCAGTGCCATTGTTTTGTCTCAGGATGCACACCAGTAAAGTTTTTTTTTATATATATAAACATTATAACATATAAGCTACTTAATTGCCATAATTGAACTAAGACCTTATCCTGGCTTAGTCTAGGCCCTGTCTGTGAAATGGGGCCATGAACTTCCGACTCTAAACTTAAACCTCCATCACTTATCCTAACCCACAACTCTATCCCAGTTTCTAACACTAACCTAAACCCCTAGCTCTAAACCATAAACACTACCCTTATCATAAACCTCCATCACTAATATGAACCCCAAGTCTAAAACTCCCACCATCGCAAATCCAAATAACTCTTACGCTAAACCTTCAACTCTTATCCAAACCCAAAAATTAAACCCCCAACACAAATACCCCTACCAACCCTAATTTGAACCCTTAACCCTACCCGAGTGTGAACTGAACATCATAACCCCCCACATATCATTTTTGAAATATTCCCACCTTATTTATCAGCTATAATATATTCTGTACAATGTGACGTGACCCCAGTTTTATGTTTTTAAGTGTGAGGTTTGTCCTTTGTATTGTGTAATAATTTGTGTTGATAACATTGTTTACGGTTTGTTGTTTCTCCATGTTCATCTCTAGAGGTCGACTTGTTTTTGTAAGACTTGAAGAATCCAGCCCTGGCGTCTATCGTGAAGTGTCTTGAAGTATTGTGAAGTCAAGTGCTAATGTAGAGCAGGCTGAGGACTTTGTTGATGTTAGTGGAGGGTGGCAGATTGTGGCTATTGGAACTGTTAATTACACCTTGGTGGCTAAAGAAGCACAGTGATAGCTACCCTCTAAACTAAAACAGAAAGGCAATAGATGAGAGGGAAATAAACCTTACATTTATTAAGATAGACTTTTTCTGTGCAATATAAATCAATGTCTTTGTTGATCTGTTGTTTAATTCTGGACTAGGATGTCATAGCTGATTTAGTCTGATCTTTTCTCTTGGGCTGGCGATGGAGGAGAATCGATTGAGTCTGTCTGATCAATTTTCTGCTTGTGGACCAATTTGCATAATTCGCTTTTCCTTGAGGGCAGATGTTGTTTAGACTAAATAATTCAGATAAATTTGACTTGGGCTTTCAGAAGCCCACAGATATAATATAAGCTTTTCTGCGGCAATCAGCCTCAGCAACTGGACGAAAAATGGAAAGAAAGACTGTCAGAAACTAGTTGCACACTGTTAATGTGAACCAGCATATTTTTTTCCTCAGTATTATCGAAAATTTAGAAACAGATTATAATGTCAAGAGTAACGTCATCATTGGGTGTTTTGCACAATGCTGCCATCTATAGGAAGGATGTGCAGTAGGCATAAGGGTGTGGAGCAAATATCACACCACCTCATCCGGATTTAGGAGATGCTCTTCCGCTGTAACTATAGCAACAATCTTTCCTACACACTATTCATTACCAATGCAAATTACTGGTAAGGTTGCTGGCAAAAATTGTAAATCAAAGTACAACTAATTTGTGTGCTAATACCCACACCAGCAGTTTAAGCATCTCTGACTTTTATCTGTGTGTTCAATGATATTTGCAGCCATATGCTGAGTATATATAAGTACAGATATACATTTATTCAAAAGTATGTTGAATATATGTATCTATTTTAATCTGTGTCTTACAAATTATTTATGAACAATAACTTGATTGCAAAAAAATTGAGTATACCTTTCCCCGTGTTTCCTGTGAAAACTCCTTTTGTAGAGGAACTCCTAAAAATTCTCCATAAGAGAATTCAGAGAAAACTCATGAATTATTAATTAGATGAGTTTTATCTTATGGTTGCAGTCTCTCTTGCCATTACTGTTCTTTTAGCTATTATTTTATACAGCATGTGTCATGGGCCTGTACTCTGCACGGGGCGACAAAACACATACCCTGTATCCTCTGTTATGTAAAAAGAAAAGACGAAAGCACTTTTGCCACTGGTGGACTAATATTTTCCCGTCAAATTGCACTTATTGCGAATAATCTCAAAAGTGAGCACATGCCTGTTTATTGACTGTCAGCAAATATGCCAGTGGAAATGAAGGGCGGTATATAAATGAGCAATGACTCAACTGAGGTGTGTTTACTCTCAGCCCTGGCCTTACATTTAAGAGCAGGGACACCACACACACTTCACTACACACTTTGTAAATCCCATTGGATTGATGAAAAGACAGGATTTGCCCATTTGACTGAGCTGAAAGCATCTTCAAGATCTTTATGAAGTTCTGGTTTAATATCTTATAGCTTATTGATGTGACCCTTTCTTCACTTGACCTTTTTTCTAAGACTGATATGAGATCCTTCTTTATATTTTCGCTTGATGAAAATCAGTTTGAAATATGATTTGTGATCTGTGATATAATTCTGTGTTAAAAATGAATAAAGAATGTATTTATGTAAACGTTGGCGTGTAAGATTCAGCAAGGACTCGCACACAGTTTGCTCATAGTAAAATGATAAAATATGCTTTTTCAGATTCACACAAAAATGGAGAGAGATCCAGATTAAAAATCTAAACGGATGGATAAATGAAGGGGTCAAGCGGTGGCTGATTAGCATAGAAGTTAGCCCCTGCTGGTTAATAATGTAACTACACCATTATGGTGGCATTAAACATAATTTTCCATTGACTGCCATTCAAAATAACTATATATTTCTCCAGAAAAAAAACATTTATATTAGAGTAGACAATAGCTTTGCCTGTGACTATTTTTTGAGGGCTCTAAAAGCTTGAACCAGGTTTTCAAAGCAAATGCTAAAGGAATGAGAATACTAGCAGATAACGTATCCCAACTTCATATCCAGTGACTTTCTGTCCTTTCATTTATTTTTATTTTCATGAATGCATTAATACAGTACAAGTCATCAATTATGTGTGTCTGCGTGAGTAATGAGAAAATAGCACAAGCCAAGGTTGTGTTGAGGAAAAGAGATGTTGGAGAGATGAACTCCATACATGGTTGCACATCCAAACATGGGCACATGTGCTCACATAATAGCAACTCGATGGGTGTCCTTTGATCAGCATAGACTAATAAAAAAGATTAAAAGATAAGAATAACCAGGGAAGATCATACCTCCAGCAACTGCTGTCTTTTTGTTTACAGTGACTGTAACAGACGTGACGGCAATCACAACCCTTCCATCCACTGCAGGGAAAGAAAAATAAATACTGAGCACAATACACTCAATATGGCGTAAAGTCTTTTGATATGGACTGCAGGGTGCGGACTACCTTGTGTGTTGTCCTCTGTAGGAACGTAGTACAAAAAGCTCCCAGCTGGATTCTCTGCTGCACGCCGATACCAAACAGGGAAATGGTCCAGAGTAAAAATATTCTCCTTATCAGATGGAGTTAAGAATTTTCTGCAAAGAAACCATCAAAAAGAGATTCATATTTTATTATATATAAACCTATGTATGTGTTGATTATATACATTAGCATTTGTTCAGTGATTTATGTATAGCCACATTAACTAATGTTTATTTTATTAATACCACATTCTGTTTTTCATGTTACTGCCTGTTCCTCTTTACCTTCCCGAAGTTGAGAATTTTAGAGAGCATATTATGTGAGGCACTGTGGCCTTGGGTGGCCTTAAAGAGATATTTCACCCAAAAGTGAAAATTCTGTTGTCATGTACTCGCCCTCAAGTTGTTCCAAACCTGTATGAATTTATTTCTTCTGCTAAACATAAAAGAAGATATTTTGAAGAATGTGGGTAACCAAACAGTTGACGGGTGCAGAAACAAAGAAATTCTCCTTCTCCCATTAGCAGGAGAAAGAAATTTATACTGGTTTGGAACAACTTAAGGGTGAGTAAATGATGACAGAATTTTCATTGTTGGGTTAACTATCCCTTTAGGAAAATGCAGATAAGGTTGAGTCGTGATGCGGAGCTCTTAATTAAATGTACTCACTTCGCCACACGTTTCTCTACGCCAACATATCTGGTCATCCTCATGAGGCCGGAGCGTGTGCCCAGGAACGCTGTCTCCACACCCGCATCAATACTGCACATCGGAGGCGTGCAAAAGAATGAGAAAAGTCACGGCCGAGCACATATTTCACTAATGAAACTTGTCTGTGATGCTGTGTGTGTGGGTGGGAAATAGTACCCGGAGGCGTTGAGCAGCAGTGCAGTCCAGTAGGCTTCCATGGGAGCTGTGATGACTGCGTCAAACAGGGTCTGCTGCAGGAGTCTTTCATCACCTGAAGAACAGACAGAACAGAACGAAATAGCAGACATCATCAACCATCATTCAGATCAAATTGTGCCTACGAAAGTGGTTATGCTGTACAGAGAATAACAGTCGCAAAGATATGAGATGATTTATAAGTGCAACTAATTATTTAGCTTTGTGCCAAAACCTCGCAAGTGGCCAATATGAAACACTACATAGGCAACAAGTAGTTCCTTTGTTTTTACTCATTTGTAATTCTACATGAATAAAAATGTAATGATAGAAGTAAAAATCTCAAATACTATGTTAAAACTTCGAGTCTAGTGTCTAAAGGCCTCTTGAGGCAGAACTCACACTCCAGGTCTGGTTCTTTCCCTAACAGATATCGAACCACGGCCTGAAACTGTGTCAATTTGCGGTGATGTGGATCAATGTCTGTCTCGCAGTATGTCCTGAAACCCGCAAAAAAACGTACAATCAGGAAATATCAAATCATTTCAGATTCTAATCTAGTTCTTAGCCTTAACTAACACCCACCATTCATTAGCAATAGTAACATCAGATGCTGTCAGGTCATGTAGGCCTGTAGACAGAAAAACAACTCGGCTGAGAGGATTTACAAATGAAAGCAGTAAACAGAGACAGGCAAATGATATATTATTTTTGCAGGTAATAATTTGAAAATCTTTACCCTCTTCAATTGAAACATTTCCGATGAAAACATTCTTCCCGTGACCATTGGTAAGTACAATTCCAAGACTAAAAACATAGACACACAATATATAACACATAAGAGCATTTAAATATACAGTCAGCATGTTTTAGACTCCAAAACATTTAACTCACCTGAATGGAGTTTCGTTGATGGTGGTGTAAAAATATTCATTTTTTAGGAAGACAACTCTCTTCTGAGAAGGGAAGACGTCGGCATGTGAGTATGACAGTCACGGCTAGGTTATTATGGGATAAAAATGAATGAATCAAGCTAAAGTAATCTTATAAGAAGCAAATTAAAGGACAAAATCAACTCACTCCTTTCTCTACTGTTGCTCTGACATCCAGAGAGATTGTCCCACTTTCCCCTCTTACCATTGCCGTTCTCAACTAGAGGATCAACACACACAAACACCTTGAAGCAATTGATCTAAAAATGGTGTGATGGATGTGTGTGTGTGAATGTTTATTTATATGCGTGTGTGTTGTTCCACTCACAACATATTCTGTATCTTCCCACTCCACCTCTGACAGATCCACACTGTTATAGTTAGGCTTTGGCCTCAGCTTCTTACCATCTTTGTACTAACACAAAGTATAGAAAACATCAACGTTAATGAGATACAAAACTAATAACACAATGTAATCAACTCTTATAGACAGTAGGTAATAGGTGTAAGATCTGTGGAATATTGTGGAGCTTACCAGAGGTCGAAGGTCAGGATGAGAGAGTATATAACCATTATTAGTATTTAAGAATGCATAGCCGTGAACTCCCAGCTGAAACGGCAGAGAAGTCAAAACAATACATTTAGTAAAATCACATATTTAATAATCAGCCAGCAATTTAAACCATCTCTTTATGCTATATAGTCTACATGGATATAGTCTGCCCTGTGAATGAAAAGACCTAAATGTGATCAGGGTTATTGTGAACAGAGGACTAATGACATTAAATAAAGGCACCTTGTATCGAGGAGCCAATCTCATGAGCTCTTTTAAAGGGACATCAGTGCCAACCACACCAAGGAGGATGCCGTGAGACAGCTAACGTTACACACAAAGAGAAAGAGCAAAGTCAAAACTATGAACAATAAACTTTTAAAATAAACAGTTGAATTGAACTGATGTAGGCTACTAAGTAAAATTGTCAATGGTCTAAATTAAAACAGGTCTCATCGCATCAGCTTTTTATAGAAAGTGTTTGCAGCATGCACTAATGGCGATATCTATGGACTTTTAAGGTAATCAGCTAACCAAACTAGTTACTTTTATTGTGGCCGTTTTATTCAGTTTTAATATCTTATTATCTTAATATATCTTAATATCACTTTTTAATAAGAAAAAGTGAAAAGCTTTTAGATTTCATCGGTTATGCTCATCTTTGGTAGACCTAACTCCTTTCTCAGGTAAAACAGTTCTATATTTAACAAAGCACATAGCCTAGACCTGGACCGGAAATGATGCAACATTCATGATTTATAGGTTTTTGATTGAATTCAAAAGCTTATTATTTTTAATTTTTTTTGGAAATTCAGAATAATTCACTTAGAATCGTAATGAAATTGTATTATATGCGCATAAAATGTATTTAAAGGATTCCCTGCTGCCAAGGACATATCAGTTGATTAGTTCTGTCTGGTTAACTGGAATGCGCTATATTTTATTAGCGCATTCCCCGCGCTCTTTTTTCGTCATCAGTCGTGAGAAGAAAGCCGTTTGAGGAAGCGTCGACTGAGAGTGTTATTTACAAATGGTCATCATCCTTTTTAGCTACAAAGTCGGGTCATATATTCAAATTGTAGCGGAATAATTTGTATAAACATGTCAAGAGTGTTTAATGGTGTATATTTAATGTTTTCGCTGGATTATGAGAGTTTATGTTAGATTTATAATCAGGGATTATAAACTCCTAGTAGGTTAGGCTGTAGTAACGTTATAACGTTAGTCCACTATCTATAATGACATTGTCATTATATAGATCAGTGGTATAGTTCCAATATCACGAACTTCCACTGTAGTTTAACTGAAAAAAATCTACATTAATTGTTATGTAACGTAATAAATTAGTGGTGAGCATTTTGAGTAAATTTTTTAATAATTCAGTCAACCGATTCGTTCATTATTATTATTATTTATTAAAACATGATTTATTCTTTATCTTTATTTAGAGATGGACTTTTATCATGACAACAACAGTAATAACCTAAATAATGTACATTTAATTATGTATCATTAATTAATTATTTATTTTTAATTCATTATTAATTATGTATGAGCCATTTTTAGACATTCATTACTCTCCCGCCCCTTTCTATCCTTGTTGAATGATACTTAATTACATGATGAACTGAAGGAAAAAGATGTTTCTGTTTTTGTCCAAACTTTTTTAGTGGAGCCACACTTTCCCTTATATATTCAACTCACTGTTTCTTCTTTCTTGCTGAACACAGGCATGGCCACAGAGGTCATCAACAGCAAACTCTCAGCCTGTGTGTTAAAAAGCTGAAAGACGAGAAAGAGAAAGAGAGAGAGACAACACAGACTGAGCTAATGGTAAATCCCAGCCAGGCCTGTGTGTGAAGAGGATGAAACCCTGAATGAGACCACATTAAGAGCAGGTGCTTCACTGGTAGGTGGATTCAGTTCCTTATTGTTCTACATTGCAAATGCAAAATACGGTAACGCTTTACAATACAGATGCACTGCATTTATTCATGCTTAACTAATGCACGGATAATGTTGAATTAATGTGTGACTCATGAAGAACGAAACCATTCATTAATGATTACCACAAGAGTCACCCAAAATGAAGTGTTACCCAAAATATAGTAACTACACCAACACTGAAACTGAGAAAAATGGCTTCAGAGTTTTTGAATGAATTGATATCATTTTCCCCACTTTGTTTTCTCTCTAAATTTGAGCACAGCTTACCAAACAAATTTGTCGCAGGACAGACCCGATTTCAGTCATAACTCAGTCTTGACCAAACATGTAGTTACTGTCTATATTGCATTATTTGCATGGTATGTCATCAGCATCAACAGAATTATAAAGAAACTCTTGTAGGTTTCCACAGAATTCAAATATTTAAAGAATTCAAATCTTCCACATTCAAATTTCCCCTCTTGGCTCCATGTAGCACACGTATCATATTTAAATCCCCATAATCAATACAGAAAATGTGTCTGTTGCTCGTTTTTGCCTCTGTAGCTATATTAAATATAAGACTTGTTGATCGCCCATTTATACACAAATTAACAAAACACCACAATCACATTTAGAACTGCAATCCTGTTGATTTAGACTCAGCCAGACATTTGATGAGGACCTTGATTAAATTCAAAACTTCAGAGATCAGAATTTCTAAATACAACTAAAATATATCTAAAAGAGAAGCTATGAACTCTAAACTGCAAGAACACATGAACTATTGCATTTGGATGTACGTATACAGGATATATTTCGATCTACTGCGGAGAACGAAAGAATTTACCTCAGCTGTATTGGGTAGCTAGAATGGGATGACAGGAAATAATGACAGACATAATGAAGTAACAGACATAACAAGATCACATTCGGAATCAGATAATGAAATCACAACATGAGAGGTTCAAGATTAATGTTGACAAAAATGATCAATATGAAGGTTTGGGACAATATGCAACATCACCATTTGTGTACAGGACCGACTTCTGCAAAAAGAAAGAGAAAAAGAAAGAGAGAGTGAACGAGAAAAGGTAAGCAACTCACCACACTGTCCATGTAAGCCTCTGTCCAGATGATGTCATGATCATGGTTGATGACCATTGGCCTGCTCAGCACATGAAGATATTCCATTACATTCTCCTGTACATCCGCCAGAGTAGAGATATGGGTGTAGTAACCTAATTACAAGCACACAAAAACAACAGTAATGTAAAAAATGTGATTTATTTATCTGTTACCAGCAGAGGGCACAGCTGTCACAATATTTAATTAAATTATAATAGAACGGGTCGTGGAAAGCATGGAAATATTAAGAATTTTTACAATTATTTTTAAGCTTAGAAAAGGCAGGAGAAAAATAAATACAAATAATTAAATAATAGTAAAACAATTTTTTAAAAGTCGTGAAAATTTCTATTGCCAATGTAATTTTGCTTGGGTCGAACATATTTAATTGGCTTAAAACTGCTCTTTGTTATTAGTAACAAAATAAAACTATTAAAAATCATTACTAGTAAGTGAAGTAAAGCTGAAATAAAGTAAAATCTAAATTTTGATGAAATAAATAAATATACTAGGAAAAATGTAAACTTAAAAATACTTAAATGAAAATTAGAAATGTTGTCTTGCCAATTAACTTCAATAAGTTCAAGTTGAAGTACTAAATTACAAAAACTAAAATAAAATTAATTAAAGATAGAAATAATACTAAAAATTATAAAAACGAAAAAAAAAAACATGCAACAAATTGCAAAAATTAAATTGTAAACTGAAATTAAAAAAAATTACTAAATATTATCATGATATATAAATAAAACTAAAATATAAATATACAGTAATGCGATTTTTTAAATTCTGTAACAAATGACTGGAAAAGCAATGGGAATTGAAACCATTGTGCTCACAAAAACATTTGCATTATAAAAACTGTACAAAGTGTGTGCACATCGCACATTTTCTGTACAAATAATAGCACTCACTAGCTCAGGTAGTTTCCCACAATGCTCTGCTTTAATTGCAGTAGGATCTCACCTTTATTGTTGCAGGCAATCCATTTGACATTGTCAGCAAATGTTAGCTCTCGTCCAATTAGATATGAGAACACGCGCACCTGTTTGATAGTGTATTATGTTATCAGATTATGCACACAGGTAAAGCATGTATCCATAGTGACTCTTTGTTTGTTTGTGCACATTTGGTACCTTGCGGTCTGGCCAATTGAACTCCTCAAACACCTTCTGGAAATCCTCCATGGCTCCATCAGTAATCAGCATTATTGCCTGGTTACATAAACTACCCCTGCCTTCTGCTGCTGCCTACGCACACCCAGAGCCTTTTGATATATCAGTATACATGGATAAATATACATCCCTCAAACACTAACACACACTCACCTCGTTCAGAATCTTAAAGGACTCTTTCATGGCTTTCTTCACCTTTCCTTCACCTTTAACCTGCAATTCCTCCACCAAAAGTTTGAAGTGCTAGAAAGAATTAGAATGCATGAATGCAGCAAATATTAAAATCTCAACTGGCAACTGAATTCACTGCTCTGTGCAAGCAGAGAAAACGTTACCTCACGGTTATCCAGGTCGGCCTGTACCAGCGTGCCTTTAAAACAGGGCTCTACATACCGGACATAATCACTGAACTGGAAAGAGAGAAAATATGAACTCTTACTGAGGATAATAACTTAGATTTACATGGAAGAAATTGTATTGCTTGCCACTTGTTTAGTGTAAAGCCTGGTTTAGTTTGGAAATTTCTGTTCTTACCGCAATGACGTTGACAAAGTCGTTTTCGCCGAGTGTGTCTAGAATTGTGTTTATGGTGTGTTTTGCAATAGTGAGCCTCAAACCCTTCATGCTGCCGCTGATGTCCACAGCGATGATGATGTCTTTGGGGGACGTGGCTGCCTGGATGTACCTGAGAGAGAGAACAAAACGGAAGTGCTCTCTTAAATGAAGGATACTTTGTCATACAGTTTGAGAGAAGTGTTTTTAAAGGTCTTTTTGAAATGCTTACGAGCTCAGATCAGTGCTGTTAACTAAAACTATATTACAAATCGTTAATTGAAACAAAGCTGAAAATGAAATAAAAATATTTGATGAAAAACCTAAACTAAAACAAGATTAGAATTATTGCCCTGGCAATAAATTAAATAAGTTTAAGTTGAAGTACTAAATTGACTTATACTGAAACAAAATCAAATAAAGTTAAATATAAATATTAAAAAACTAAAACTAATACAGATGACAAAAAACAACAAAATGGCTAAAGCTAAAATGAAAATATATACTAAAATAACTTTGCCATTGACAAACAGTCAAGACCTTTCACAGTAATAATTCCTCAACCGGATAACAGTGTGTGAAATCTCATCTGGGTAATGTTCTGAGAGAAGGAAATAATGAGATCACTTTAAGAAAGTGAGAGAGAGACTGAAACTGAAGACTGAACATTACATCAATAGTCCGTTATTCACATTTTTAATTGGCTTAGTTGTAGTTTTTTAACTTACTCGTGTCGCATAACTACTCAAATTATATATACACAGCAAGTGATCATTGTAGCTGTTAGATATAGGAACGTAACACAATACAACGGGTCAGTACGTTGCGTTCATTACTACTTAAGAGATTGTGTGCATTAGCTGTAATAGTGTTAGTCCTGGCAGAAGGTGTTTAAGGAAACTGGGCAGATAAAGCAGTCAGTCACGGAAAGGAACCTAGATTCAAATCTTTCACTGAGATCCGACCTGCTGCTCCTTGACCCTGGACTGCGGCCAAATCACTAATCTTTTGGTGTTGCCTTGAGTCCTTGACGGTTTTTAAATTTCTGTCATGAGCGTCACATTTTAAAGGCGTCAGGTTAAAAATAATTCAACTTTTAAAGACACAAGACCCATTCATTTTGTTTCATTCTTTTGCATTACATTCAGCTGCCACTCACACATCCCACCGACTAGTTGATGTTGAAGTGTGTACACTGCTGTTCAAAAGTTTAGGGTCTGTAGGATTTTTTTTAAATGACTTACAAAGAAGTCTCTTATGCTCACATGAGCCTTCATAAATCATTCTAATATGCTGATTTGGTGCTTAAGAAATATATCTTATTATCAGTGTTGAAAACAGTTGTACTGCTTTATAGTAAAAACATTTCTTTGATTTACTGTATGGAAAATACTGTTCCAAAGAACAGCATTTATTTAAAATACACGTTTTGTAACAATATAAATGTCTTTAGTGTCACTTTTTTCACATCAATTTAATGCATCCTTGATGATTAAGTGTTCATTTTTTACAAAAGAAATAATACTGACTGGACAATGGACACTATTGTAGTTGTATACAGTACACACACACACACACACACACACACACACACACTCACACACACATTCAAACTCACCAGTTGCGATTCCTGCCATCAAAAGTGACAACTCCATTTTCATCAGGTGTCCACTTGATACCTTAAAAAGCATAGACTTGAATATGTTTACTGTCTCCTCTCCATGAGAGAGGTGGAGAAAGATTTCTGTGTTCCTATGCATGTAAGATCTGGGAAGCCTGAGTTTATCAGTTTGGTTACTGTGTCAATACTGTGATGACATGATGAATGAGAGAGGCAGAGAGAAGAGGCCTGAGTCATTGTCACAAATAATTACACCAGTAATTTTGTGTCAATCAGACTCTCATCTCTCTGTCCTGTGTCTGAATGAGCAAAACGGCATGTTCAGTAACCTGCAATGGTGCATTTGAAGGGCTAAGGCTGTTGATGATTACCAGGGTAAAGTCTGAAAAATCCAGATGAACTGCCGAAGTATTGCCAGGTTAGAGTCGGGTCCTTCTCAAAGTTACTGATAAATACGTCATTCAGTGCTTCTGACATAAACACTCCGTTCAGAATATCAGGATCTGAGAGACAGAGAGAGATCTGCTTTATCTTCAGTTTCTAATCAGGGATGAAAATGCACTGTGTATTACCTTTGTTATAGACATTGGTGGGCACTTGTATGACACTTTGCTGAGTATTGACAGGCAGTTTGTTGAAGTGTTCATTCTCCTCCAGAGGAAATTCACCCCCTAGCTCCACATTGTTCCCATCCTCGTTTACTTCGTTAATCATCATGGAGTTGTAGTAGTCAAACTGCAGAACAACAAGTGTAAATATATGAATATAGACTGAGGGAAATACGCGACCAGGGGTTCAACCCAGAGATTTTATACGGTCTGGCAGCCATTTCTGGAGTATTTTAACTTACAATTTCCTGCTGGAAACACTGGGACATAATTAAATCACAAGCTCTGTAACATGTCAGTTTTTTTTTTTTTTATGATTTATTATTATGTATGTTGGGGTTGCTGTATGGGCACTTGTTAAGTGTTTTATAAATGTTTACAATTCAAAACTCAATAAAAATATTTGAATAATAATGAATATAGACTGAGGGATGAACAAGAGAATAAGGGGAAGGATGGACGATGGATAGCTCACCTGTAAAGTGGCATTATATTCATGATAGAAATCTGCATCCTCTGCTATCTCTGCCAGTCTCTGTATAAAACACATTAAAATAAATTCAGGAGATTGCCTTCTTTTTGATCATCCAAAAAAACAACAACAACAAATAATTCAATTAAATAATTAAAAATGTATAATATTTAGTTTTTATAACTGTTTAGAATTACACATTACTACAATATACTGATTTCTCTGACCTTAACTGACTTCATCTTCCTGCCCAGCATATTCTCCATTTCTTCAGCAAATTCTTTCACCATCTTTAAACCATCCACTTCCACCATCTTGATAATGGGCTCCACATCTTTATATTTCTACACGCAGATGTAAACAAACAAACACACACACACACACACACACACACACACACACACACACACACACACACACACACACACACACACACACACTCACACACACACACACACACACACACACACACACACACACACACACACACACACACACACACACACACACACACACACACACACACACACACACACACACACACACATATAAGTTTTATGGGGACTTACATAGACATAATGATTTTTATACTGTACAAACTGAATATTCTATCCCATAACCCTACCCATAAACACAACCCTCACAGAAAAATGTCTTCATTTTTACATTTTCAAAAAAACATAATTTAGTATGATTTATAAGCTGTTTTCCTAATTGGAACCAAAAAATGTCCCCACAAGTTACGCACATAATCAGAATATGGGTGTTTATTTTATAATTATGTGCAAAATATTTAAAAATTGCTAGTATTACTATCTTTATGGGGACATTTTGTTCAAAGCAAAGCAAAGGTCAAGCTCTAGATCAGCACTCTATCAAAGGCCACTGAGAGCAGAATCTCAATGAATCCTGCTCTCCACCAATTGGCCATTGGAACACGAGGTCAGACAGGGATAATCCGCCTCCACAAAACACTGTAAGAGTACCAGGCTTTATTCTGAGCTTAGATTAGACACACCAAAACAAAAAAGAGAGAGAAGGAATAGAGGGAGGAGGAGATGCTGCAGTCTGGGAAAGTTAATCCTCTTCCTGCCTCACTGTTCAGGCACATCCTGCTGTTGTGCTGCACTAATAAAGGGCCTTAAGGTGAAAGAACGCCTACATATTCAGGTCAGATACGGTATAAACTGGTCGTTATATGTCTTTCTGGTATGCAGATGGGCTGCTCGTAGGCTGGCACTGGGTCTGTGGTTAACAGTACAAAGTAGTGTTAATTAGAGTGTAGTGTGAATTCAAACAGATGCCAGATAACTGGACACAGCTGCATATGATATTTACCACAGTTAGACTCATTGCTAATGTAGTGATTTACTGATAAAACCTGCTTCCTCTGCAGATTATCAGACAATATCAGAAATGTTCCTGATTGCTTTGATACTAGGATTGAAATGAGGGGGTAAAGACAAATTTCAGTAATAATCAGGAGTAAAAATATATAATTGCAGTGCTAAACAGCAGAAGAGTCATAATTACTCATTCTTTTACTGTCACAATAGACAAACCTTCTGTAAGAGTTGGGCACCTGAGTATCTGTTTGACAAGGCCAAAATCTGTTTTCCAAAGGCATTGGCCCACTGTTGAACCCTGTTCAAAACACAAACGAAAAGCAATAGATATTAAATCTAATTAAATCATTTGATTGGATGAAAATCTGTAGTATAGGATAAGTCATCAATATTTTTAGTCTAGCAGTTTGGAGTAAGGAAGATTTTTTTGTTGTTGTTGAAAGAAATGAATACCTTTATTCAGCATGGACATAATAAACTGATCAAAAGTGACGTTAAGAACATTTATAATGTTACAAAAGAATGCTGTTTTTTCATCAAGGAATATTTCATTTATCACTGTTTCAACAAACATATTAAGCAGCACAACTGTTTTCAACACTGATAATAAAATATTTCTTAAGCAGCAAATCAGCATATTATGATTTCTGAAGAACCATGTGATACTGAAGACTAGAGAAATGGCTGCTAAAAATTCAGCTTTGCCATCACAGGAATAAATTACATTAAAAAATATTAAAAGAGTAAACAGTTATTTAAAATTGTAGTAATATTTCACAGTATTACAATTTTTACTATATTTTTGATCAAATAAATGTACCCTTGGTAAGCAGACTTCTTTCAAAAACATTAAAAAAACACAAAACTTGAACGGTAGTGTATATGTTATCTAACACATATGGACTAAAACCTAGAAAACTCATATTTTGATTAATGGCAAGGAGATCCTTGAAATCAGACAACAGAAGCAGTTAGCAATTTCTTTTTCGAACATGGAGGATTTTAACTGATGGTAAGGACAAACGTTGTTATTGAAAACACAGGGGCACAATTTTCTGCTTTTGCTCTGCCAGTGTGACTGCTAAAGATTTTAAGCTTATTAAGGGTTTTTTTTCCCCCATAATTTGACTTTCAGGAACTAAATTAGCCCTCAGAGAGATCAAAAAGTCTGTTCAAACAGGCTGTGTGTGTGGATTTTGAGTGAATGTTGCCAATTGGAGGTTAAGCTTTGGCTTACAGTGCTTTTACAGTAGCTGTATTCAAGCAGTGACAGGAGGTGTGCAGGTCATGACCTGCACGCATTAAGATGAGATCTGGGGACATACTGCAGTTTTGCACAAGGATTCAGAGGAGTGCTATAGTGGTTGATCTGCACTATGAGTTTCTTAACTGTGTGATGGCAAAGTCCATATTTATGTTCAATTTAGCAATACAGGAGCCTAAAAAGATGATAGTTTCTCTCACATTGTGCATATCTTGTAGCTGTGGGGTTGTTTGGAAGTGTTTTGAGGGTTAAGCTAAACTTGTGCTGAGATGAACTGGACTCACGTTTCAGGCGATATCCTCATCTGAGCTTGTGTTTGGATGGTCCAACTTGAAAACAGCACCCAGAGCAGTGTGATGCCCTTCATCCTACCCATCAACCCCTGCCACGTGCATAAAACAGCAGTTTGTGTGATCTCCAGCTCACTGGATCCTGAAGACAGACTATCTGCGGTAATCCCAGTCTAGTCTTGATATCAGATTGTAGCCAACAGACACTCCGGAAGCTTCAGAAGTGTGTTTTGGATGACACAGAAATCTTCCCGGAAAGTTCTTGTTGAATAATGACATCCGGCTCTTTTATCCCCATTCCTTGATCATTCCTCCTTGATGTTTACATCTCTTCTTTGCATTCTTCTCTTCGTCACACCATTTCTTTATACAAATCCTCTAAGAGTTCCACCGATGTCTTCTCTTCTCTCTCATGCTCATCTTATGTTCAACACAGCTGGGAGGAACTGAAACAGAAGCAGAAACACTCACACACTGCCTTTGCCCTCCCCACTATGATAATCCACATGGATTACACTCAACTTCCACACTGGGGGAAAGAGACAGAGAGGGAGGATGTAGGGTGGGTGAGGGGCAGATGTATTGGAATAGAGAGATAAAAAGAAAGAGAAAAAGGTGAGCGGGAGAGGGTTTCTGTTAGAGGAGTATTAGTGTTTCGGGAGATGGCCATTGTCTGTCCAGTCAGAAAGAAGGAAACTAAACCCAAAGAGAACACAGTTTTTCAGCAAAACGGAAAAGGTTTGTGTGCAAACACATTTTCGTGGGGAACACAAAAACATATTTACTGCCACTTTTGATCACTTTAATGCATCCTTACTAGATGAAAGATCTAGTATCTAAAATCTTACTGACCCGAGTTTTGAACAGCATGCTCATGCTGTAAAGTAACAATTTCACACGTGTTGTTCATGACATTAACTATGAACACATTCCACTTATGTATTTTTTATATCTACTGAAGAAGAGTCTAAATATTTTTGTCTTCAATTCATTTCATACCATATCTATTGTTTTATCATTTAAAACCCCAAAAAAATATTTTTTTTTAAATTAAATGGACTTCTACTTTTCTTTAAAACAATCATGTCTTCCAGTGAAATCTCATTTGACTTTAATAGCAGCAGTATGATTTTAATAACAGTAGCCTATACATCGCTCATCCTGTTTCCTTGAAACACTGACACACACACACACACACACACACACACACACACACACACACACACACACACACACACACACACACACACACACACACACACACACACACACACACACACACAGGATTGAGTTTCAGTGTCCAGATGTTATGCTCTGGATTTCTTCCACTGACCTAGTTAGTGTAGATAACTGGGCTTCCATCCTTCAGACAGATGCACAGCTGCACAAAGTGTGCTTGTGCTTGCAGATGTGAGCTGAGGATTTCAGTCCTGTGACAATGAAGGAGAACGTCACTGATTACAGAATGATGCATTTTGCACTGCTCATGCAAGAGAGAACAATTTTAAGCTTTATTGTGGAAGATGTGTGGTTTTTTGAGATTGGTTTTGAGGAATTTAATTGCTATTGGCAATATGACTGGGGAAAGAAGAAAGTTCAAAATGTAAGGATCAATAAGATTTTTTTTTAATAATTTTATTCAGCAAGATAGCATTAAATTTATTGAAAAAAGTGTCAGAAAAGTCACATGTAATGTTTCAAAACTATTTCTATTTCAAATAAATGCTGTTCTTTTCAACTTTCAATCAGTTTTGCCCATATTTGGTGCAAATATTTGTGAAAGCAGTCTTAGCATAAATGGCTTCTTACAAAAACATGAAAAACTTCACCCAAACTTTTGAACAGTAGTGTAACAAAAGTGATATTTTTAACACTGGTCTTTGATCTCCCGGTTTTCATCCAAGTACATATTTCTGTTCAAAACCTACATTGTATAATCCACATATAAAAGGCAACCTACAATTTTTAGCATATTGTTTAATAAATTCACAGTGCATTAACCATGCATCTGGCTAGAACTGTCATAAATGATTTTTTTATTGTAAATTTGATTGATTTTAATAAACTGATGTTTATTGTTGTATGTTTAAGTCTTGGTGTAGAACCCCATTATCTAAATGTCAGGAAAATGAATTAGACTGATGTCAAACATAAATGCTGTAATAAAACTAATATGTAATTACTGATTTACACAGGGTACAAACATACCTGGACAGAAACACACATGCATGTGATCCTCCATTGTTTCCTGTATTCAAACAGTTGGGTCGTAATGTGACCGTGTGTGAGTGGGAGACCAAGCATGAAGCATACGTTTGTAATCTATCACCCGTAACAGCACGTGCACTCTAGCACTCTGGCTGTTGGCATACTTATTTAGATTAAAGCGTTTATTTTAGATTGCTTATGAGTTCATCAGCTCTAATGCTTATGATAGCTGCTAGCTCATAAATTCACACAATCAGTTATTAACTGGGAAGACTAAAGGGCAGCAAGATGTCTCGTTAAAGGGTTCCCACAGCCTTTAACCAATCAAATTCTAAGACTTTTTCAGTTGTTTGTAATTACTGTATAAGGATTTTTATTTGTATGTCAGGTAGCAATCCTTGGAATTAAACAGATTTAAACAATTATACTTATTAGTGTACAAATGTTGACAATAAAGGCCGATTCACACCAAGGACAATAACTATAATGATATAGATATTTAAAAAAAAATTGTTCTAAAGAGAGTTCACACAACAAATATACAGGTAAACTCCAGCTGATGACTGATAAAAACATTGACAGCCAATCAGAATCCATCCTGCTTTAAAGAGCTTGAGCATTAAAAGCAACAGACAACAAAACTGTAGCACATGTAGAATAAACAGAATTACATCGTCCGCTAGTGTGGACGCTAATATAGTTATTGTTCTTGGTGTGAATGGGCCTTAAAACAAAAAAAAAAGCCTTTGCTGCTCAAGAAACTGTTCATATTATTAATTTTGAAAACAGTTGTGCTGCTTAATATTTTTGTGGAAATGGTCATATTTTTTTCAGAATTTTTTGATGAATAGAAAGTTCAAAAGACCAGAATTTATTTGAAATGGAAATCTTTTGTAACATACATATCTATATTGTCATTTTTTATCAATTTAATGCATCCTTACTGAAAGTATTAATTTATTTCAAAACAAACAAAAATATCTTACTGATCTTAAACATTTGAATGGTAGCGTATAATGAAACCTTTCACACAGGCTTCAGCCATAACAGAGCAAACATGTTTAACTTTACTAAGCCATTCATTAGGATTATATGCCTGAACTATAAAAACCAATAAGATCAGAGAGCATACACTATATGGGGTGTTGAGACATTATTTTAATAAGAAAAACAATTGTTTTCAATTTTAACCCGTTGATTGGAAAACACTGATGACATGGTATTGGGTTGTTTTTTAAAAAAGGGAACCTAAAAATATTCCAGCATGTTGATATAAGAACAGAAGTACACCATAGAAAAATAGAATATGTACACTCTTGTTTGTACATTTAAACAAAATCAATTTAAAGATGTGATTAAAATGAATAAAAACTTCCTGCTGGCTTGTGAAGGGATGAAGACGCTTTCTGTCTGTGTCAGCTGTGATTTGCAGATGATAGAAACCAATACAAGACATGTTTGTCTTGTTATTCGTCATGCTATTTCTATTATATTTGAACAGGGTCCTGTTTTTTTCTTTTTGTGGGTCTGTTTAGATATGCAAAGGTAAAAATGCCTTCATAAAAAGAAGAATGTATTTCCATCTCAACAGACAGCACATTTCCAGCCCTAATGTCTGAAAGCTAAATGAAATTTCCATTATAAAATTCTCCTTCCAAAAAGTAAAATACTTAAGATTCCCACTTGTTAAAAAATTTAAATTCTAAAATTCATAAAATTTGCAACCAAACTGGTTTTCCTGTTGTGAATCTGTTGCTGAGGAGCTGAACTTATTGGACGCTACACTCAGAACAGTAGGGTAGTCCTGAGATGGGATGCAGATATGTGTTCAGAGCGTAAAAGCTGCATGTATATGTACACGCTCAGATGGTGTTCCTGCTTTAGAAAGGTTTCGAGCTGAAGTCTGTTGCGAGACGGGAGACGTATGCTTCATAGATGGTGTCCAAGAATGAGACATCATTCTGAATCACAGAAAAAGAGAAACACATCATTAGAGGTAGGGCTGCGATCACAGTCAAACACACTAAGACTGAGGGGCCCTTTTGATAAAAAATTATTAGACACGAAAAAAAAAAAAAAGAAAATTGCTGGACTTAAATAGAAAATCAAAATTTCTATTAATGTTAGATATACTACTGTTCAAAAGTTTGGGGTCAGTAAGTTTTAAATGACAATAATAATAATAATACATTTATTCATCAAGGAAGCATTCAATTGATCAAATGTGATAGTAAAGGCATTTATAATTTTACAAAATATTTCTTTTTCCAATTAACACTGTTCTTTGGAACGTTCTGTTCATCAAAGAATCCTGAAAAAAAGTATCACAGTTTCCACTAAAATTTTAAGCAGGACACTGTTTTCAGCAATCAAGAATGATTTCTGAAGGACCGTGTGACACTGAAGACTGGAGTAATGGCTGCTGAAAGCTTAGCTTTGCCATCACAGGAATAAATTACATTTTAAAATCTATTCAAATAGAAAAGTTATTTTAAATTGTACTAATTTCACAATCTAATATATAATAAAATTAAAATTGTATATATGAATGTATGCATACTACATTCTACATGCAACTATATATATATTAACTGTTTTGAGTCAAAATGTTGGTGCATCTCTAAACAATATTATAATAATCCAGATGGACATGGGTTTGGTTCTGACCTTGATAAGGTGGATCAATATACCCTGTAGTTGAATCTTGCTAAGTGCTCTGGGTTCAGCTGGTTCTGGTTCTGCTCTCGTGGCTTTAGTCTGGGCGAACACACTGGGTGACAGGAGGGTGGGGGCTATAGTGGCTGGGATACGCTGCGGTGAGATCACCTGCACCCACACACACACCACAACACACACACACAGAGGTTACAGATACAGGATGCTTCAGAATGACTTGCTAATTATCTGAAAGTTGAAGATGTCTGTGTAAGGAGCATAAATGCAACAGATGCCTAAAAATTCCCAAATAGTTTAATCAAAATAACTGACACTGATTTATTTCACCTGAGTCAAATTGGGTTGGCTGAGACTGGAGCTTCTGACAGTCAGGCTGGGCTGAAGGAGCTCCTGATGGGGATAGAGCTCTTGCTCCTGCTGTACCAACGTGAGCCTCTGCAGAAGCTCATGAGGCGACACCACATTCCCTGCCACTCCAGAAGTCGGTGCTTTAGTTGGGACATAGATTAGGTGCTGAGCCAGTGCTGGCGTGGAGGCTTTAGCCATAGGGTGGAATTGGGGCCCCACTCCACACCCTGCCTGACTTAATAGTAAGGAAGGCATCACAGGAGGAGGGTTCATTAGCAGTTTTTGTATTGGGTCAGGCTGGTTCTGGGCTGCCCCGTTTTCACACAGACGGCTCTCTGGGGATTCAGACAGAGGCTGCAGCAGCGAACCAGACATGAGCTTGTGGATGGCTGGACAGTGCTGCATGGGGGTGCTGGACACCACAGCGCCCCCTACCGGAGAAGGATCATCATAAGACAGGGAGCGGGCCACCGCTGACCGTGCTGGACCTACCCTGCTGACAGACGAGCTGGACTGTGGTGAGACAGAGTCCGGCTTTGACTGAGCACCAAACAAAGTGACAACTGAGAGGTGCTTTGAGTCCATTTCTGCATCCTAAGAGAGAGTAAAACTTTTTTTTTTTTTTTTTTTTACACATTCAGGCATTTACAGATAACACGAACTGAGTCACAAATATGCTGAGAGATTGCACCTGCTGTGTTTGTCCCTGAATGTGTGCATCCTGTGCTGGTTTGAGGGGAATGGGTTTGATCAGATGGGGGTTTCCATAGATGACACCACCACTGCCAATTTCTTTCGGCTCGCTGAGTTTTCCCTAAAAAGAAAGAAAAGGGGGAAAAAAACATGAGTAAGAGAAGTGTACTGTGCACTGGTGACCTCTAGTGCATATGAAGCACCTTAATAGTTGTGTAAGAAAAGAAAAGACTTTAAGATTTGTGTGTTTCACCTTGTCATAGTCATCTCGTGCTTTAGTAAGCATCTGCATTATATCCACGCCCTGCTCTGCTGATCGTGGAGAGACACAGCCAGTCGCTATTGGTGGCTGTAAATGCTGTTCCAGCCCTGCCAAACTGACACACACATAAAAGAAAGAGTGAGTGTGTGAGAAAGTGAGAGCTAGGGTTAGAAATCAGCAACCCATTCTTGATTAATTGTTTTTTGTTTTTTATAAAGGAAGCAAAAGATTGTAGTGACATTTGGTTTTGTTAACAGCTTTTGATTATATGCCAAAATGGAACAAAGTATTAAAATACTCAGTGTTTGAAGTTGGAATTTATTGTGATGAGATAAAAAGATTGGGTACTGCTTAATCAGGGATGTCTAATCTTGCTCCAGGAGGGCCAGATTCAAGCATATGCTGCATCCCAATTCGCATACTATCAGTCCTAAATATTATTCGAAATTAGAATTAGTGTGTCCCAAATTGTAGTATGTTGAAATGAGTATTCGAAAGATACCCCGATGGTCTACTTTTTACGGTTAGAATCTGAAGTACAGATCCATGCACACTCTAAAGGGTAATATTGCCCACAACCCATTGCATGTTGGACGAGAATTTCCGATTAGAACAACAAACACTAATAAAAAGTGTTAAAGATCGACAAACATAGCAAATGTGCGAGACTGACGGTTAAGTAGAGAGGTTTATAGAGTTAAGTTATAGAGGTTTAGTAATTGCCGTAGTCTTGAGATGACAACACGTGACATTCTATTCGGAGCTGTCATGTGCCTCGGACTGGGAATTATGCGTTTCTATGGCAACACTCAACGCTTAAATTAATCTGCAGCGGTCAGGTGGTACAGCATTGTGAACTTTTAAAAAGACACTTTTGGTCATTAACTTTTAAATGCATCATTACGCAAATACATGAGGAGAGTTCTCTGCATGAAAGAACCACGACTGACAGATCGACGCATTACCTCATTTCTCTCCAATACAGTAGGAAATTAAATAAAATTGAATGTGGAGAATTTTAACTGCGAAAAGATTATTGACAGGGCAGTTTAAATAGTGACAGGATGCACATAACTACGCGACAGAGTGATCCATTAAAGACGCAATTGAATTAGGTCCCAAAGCTTGCCTAGTTTTTTTGCAACTTACTTAAAAGTATGTCCTTTTTATTCACAAAAACAGTACATACTTTTAGGCCATAGTATAAGTAGCCGAATTGGGACGTAGCAAGAGTTTAGCTCCCGCCCTATTTAAACACCCCTGAATCAGCCAATCAAGGTCTTAATCAGTATCACTAGAAAGTTCCAGGCATTTGTGTTGAAGCTTAACTTTGCAGGTCAGTGTCCCTCCAGAAGCAAGATTAGACATCTCTGCATTAAATCAGATTTTTTTATTGCATTGTCCTTGTCGTTTGCAGCAAAACAAGTGTAGCCCAATTTGGGAATGAATGAATTATGAGTAGGCTCTTGTAATGAAAGTCTAAAAAAGTTAAAAGTCTTGAATCAGTCTCAAATGTATTGTTACCATGTAAGGTTTAATTATTAAACATATTCTGGAAATAAAAACTTTAACATGTGTTAAGTATATGTTATGATTTATCAGAAATGTACTAGAAGACTAAATAAGAAAACCAGAATTATCCCAAGTTAGAGCAGAGAAAGATGTGTGAGTTTGCAAATAGAGGAAAAACTCACTTCTTCATGAGTTCCGCTATACGCTGACAGTCTTCTTTATCATAGAACCAGATGCCAAAGATGGACACTGCCAATATATATATATATACACACAGATTAATATAAATATCAATCACATTTAAACCAAAACCAATCTTGATCAGAAGAAAATACAAATGTTTAGCACATTATCAGAATAACCAGTGGAAAAAAGACCACTGAAACTGACAGCATACATGCACTAAAAATGCCATCGTACATACACACACTCCACTCTAGCCGACATTCCTTTGCCAAACAGTCCAAACTCACAAGTGCCCAAGCAGAACTGGAGCCAACTGCTGTGCCAGTACATCAAAATGTCCTTAAACACCAAGATGAAGTCTTCAGATGCTTGTATCAACAGTCACTGGTCAACCGTATTGGGAACAATTAACAGAGATTTCAGTGATGGGTTCAGACTGTGGTTGCTCATGAATCCCTTATGAACTAAACTTAGAGCCTGGTGCTGACAGCTGAATCAGGACCTGTTCCATTCACCTCCAGAAGTAGCAGAGTGATAACAAACCCAGAGCAGTAAAAGAGAGAGAGAGAGTGAGAGAGAAAGAGAGAAAGGGCTGGTGCTATATTTACAACCGTTCATTCTCAGAGCAGAGTGCACCACATGGGTCAGAGCCTGGGGGAAAAACCCAAACAAAATACTCCCTGGGAACCGAGTAACACATCTCAGAGAGAGTGAGAGAGGGGGATGAGAACAAGGAGGAGGACAGAGAGAGTGATGAGAGGACACAGCAAATGCTTTTGAAGTTGAACTTCGCAAAACACAACAAAGAGAAAAGAAAAACAGAGACCCAAACTGTATACCCTCGCTCGTGTCAGACAGAGTGCAGGAGCATTTGCTGCATGTTTTTCTGAATGGAGCTGAATCCACACACTCACTGAGGAGACTGAACTTCTGACCGACTTCAATCTGCCGATCAAAGCTTCAATCTGCCGAGGATTCAAATCTCAGAAAGAGAAAGAAGATGCTGCGGGGGCTGTTCAGGCAGCGCAGGCTGAAGCACGAGCGACTGGAGGAGGAAGTAGAGGTGCGGTTCAAAGGAAAGCTTGTGTCGGAGAGAGAGCTGGGCTACACGTTTGAGCGGCCAGGAGGTAAGAGCTTTGTATACTTAACGGTCCTGCTGAAAGACTCCAGCTACACTGTCACAAATCACAACCACAACACTGCGTTTGTTTAAGAGACGAGCTGACAGAATCCAGCACCCTTAGCACATGAGGGAGAGCGTTGTGTAGAAGATAGACAGTGCAGGTCTTACTTCCCATTGTCTAAAACCTCATTAGTAGTGTTTGCAAAGTATTATTGTTGCCCATATCAAGTATTAAAAAAAGTAACTCAGGTACTGAGGTATTGTATATGAACAATACCTCAAACTAGGTCTGCGTGATTTGAAATTGCAATATTTTTTTTTAAATCCAGGTTTTCAGAGTTTGTAGGGCTGTACAATTTGGCAAATTTTTGATTATACATCATTATGGTAATTCTATAAAATAATAATAATAATAATAACTACTATTATTATTATTATTATTGTTACTACATAAAAATTACTAAAAAACTAAAGAAATTATTTGAAGTATAATTTCTCTTAAATAAAAGGAGTATTTAAGAAAATAATATAAGGATCATTTTGTAACTGTAAAATTACAATGCTAATATTTATGTCTGTCTTAATTTTTTTTGTGAACCGAGCCACTCAAAACACTGGCAGATAATGTGCCGCTAACAGTTAACCTAAGAGTGCCGTGCTTCACTCTAAAACACGCAACGCATTTATTGAATTAAAACAGGCAAAGGAGATTCCTTTGACTTGCATCGAATGAGGGACAAAAGCCATATCTAGAAACCAGAATGGAGTGCAGCAGGTTTCTTAGGATTCTAAAAAACTGTTAATGAGTTTTTCAGTGCTTTTGGTTCCATCACCTGAAGTCAGTAGGTTCTTTGAATGGGTTTGCTAATAAGTGGGAAAATGGGACGATAGAGGTTGTTGGGTACATTAAATGTCATCACGTCGAAAACTCATCTACTAACTAGTCCGCTTTTACAGCCTTGTTGTGTTTATACTTGCCTTTATTTCAGGCAGTTGTATTTAGACATCAAAATTCATAAACATTAATTTGTGAAGATTATCTTGAAGAACAAACAGTGTAAGAACCATAAACTTTTGTTGGTCACAGAGCTTACTTTCTGGAATAATCCAAAAGTCAAGGGGAAAATCCTACATGCTTTTTGTTGAGGGAACCATGATGATGTTAACTTCAAGGTTGGCCTACAAAATTATGTCATCCCTGCAGAACTCTATCATTGAAACTGGTTTGTGGGCTCTTTTGACTAAGAAACTACCCAGAACACCCTAGAATGAGCCAGAGTGGTGGGCTTTGGCTACCACTCACAACATTCTACCATTGCAGTGGAGATAAAAAAACAAACACTTGGTGACATAATTTCTATATGCAGACACGGAGGCAGAGAGTATAAAGGTTCCCGTCAGACATAGCAGTAGCACAGATTTTCACCATCACTGCAAAGCTCAAACATAAGTTTTGGACTGTCTGAAACATCAGGATCTACAATGATTCATGTAATCCGCCTAAAGTACTTAAGGCTTTTCCGCAAGCACTCTATTTGCAGGTCCCTTTATCATGAATTTCCTTGGAAGTCTGTGCATGTGTGCGTGTGAGAGGGGCTTGTTATCTAATCACGATTGGCTGGTCGGGTCTGTGATGCTGGCAGGAAACTGGAAGAGAAACACACACACTTCTCTGCACCATATAAGGCACTGTGGCTCTGGAGCCTTTCATGCAGGCAGGCCTGCCAGCGATCGCTGATCTCTCTCTCTTTCTCTCTCACATACACACACACACAGGCACACACACACACACACACCAGTCTGACAGCTCTCTCAATCCAGACACTTTTATTGCTGTTCAGTTCATTTTTTTAAATGGATACAACCGTGTTCCCTGCCCTGTTTATACCTGGTATTAACATCCGTTTCCAGCCATCTGTTTGACACTGGGTGCGAAATACACACCTAAATGGGGTCCAAAACATTTTTGAAATTCATTCACATCAATCACATTCAGCATGGTCAAAACCATTGCACTTATTAAGCCCAAAGTTAACTTTCCTTGTCCGCATTTTGCTTCAGCTTTCGGACAGTCTGAGTGATGTGATTTTTGTCATCAGCACAGTCGGCTGATGTCTGATTTTTGTGTCTGCGCTGCCTTGTGCGTGGATTCGCAGTGATTTGAACACGGAAAATGAAGTATACCGGGGTCTTACATGCTCATGAGTTTGAACAAAGCAAAGAACCACCTATTTCAGATTCAACTTAAGTTTATGCAAATTAAGTGCACATTACTACAAGGTGTTAACATTGATGTCTCAGCGGACTACTTATAATGAAATCCCCCAAGACTGGTCTTAATAACAGATGTAAAGAGAAAGTAATTTTGTTTGCTGAACACCAGAGTTTGAAATTTACCTGAAAGCATAGACCAAGAAATAATAGATAAGTCCATCTCCCAAAATCTCATGTACAATCCGTCATGAAGGCATTCTTGTAGCTTAAGCATTAGAGCATGGCACAAGCAATGGCAATATTATGGGTTTGATTCCTAGGGAATGCATGAACCGATCAAATGTATATCTTGAATGCAATGCAAGTCGCTTTCGATAATACTGCATAAATGTAAACGTACAATGCACATTGAGTTTTTTAATCCGGTCTGTTTTCTGACATGCATACTTTACTCTCATCTCATTACGTAAGCATTCATTTATGAAAAACAACTCGATAGTTTTTTCCTCTTTTAGTTTTACTTTTTAAAATTATTTACAAATATAGAGACTTACGGCGAGCATTCCTGTACAGGAGAAATGGATGCTGCAGCTGGAAATCTAAATCTTTTGTGATGGGTTCAGTCAGGTTGTCCATACTCAAGCGATTCAGGATGGTGAAGCCATGCCTGGGGGAGGCAAGCCTGTTGCACAGAAAACTGACATTAAAACTCACAACATGAGTGGGAAAATAAACCTTATAAGTCTGAAGGACCTAAACATCTGTGAGTGGGAGTTTTGCAGTGTTAGTGCAGTCAAGTGTATTATATCAGAAGGCTGAAGAATATCATGAAGGTTATTTCTGTGATCCTTTGAACCACTTCAGATATATAGGGCTCTGATTCAGGACCAAGTGTGTGTGTGTGTGTGTGTGTGTGTGGCTTCACTGCAGAAAACATACAAACCTGTTATAGACAAACAGAGTTCCCTCCACATCTGTCTTTTCCTGCAGAAAAATAAATTAAACTTTCGTATTTGTCTATTTATTAATATTTAACGTAGACATAAATAATTCTAACATTAAATAACAAATACAATTTTTTTTTTACATTAAATCATTAATATTTAAAGCTTCTTAACAATAGTAATTATTTTACCATTAATACTGTCATTAATGGTAAATAATCTACCATTAATACCATCATTAATGGTGTTGATATCATTGTTTACCCATTCATTAGTGGTATTGTTGAAGGTGTAGAGTGCTACTTGGCTGGCCAGGTCTGTGATGCTGCTGATATAAGGATCGAGTCTCTTCAGGGCAGACAGACTCATGGACAAACAGTTCCCGACGCCTCCTGTGATTGCATTCATGGCTCCAGCCCTGTTCTAGAAATAAAAACATTCAGACTTAAGATTACAATTTAAAACATTCAAATCAAAGAGTTTATTTCCGACAGCTGTCAGGCCGCTCAATAAATAGTCTTAGAGTAACTATATTACCTGCATGCAGACCATCATAGCCTATTAGTAATATTTTTACTGAGCTACTGCACAGAAATCTCCTTTATCTGAAATATATTTCAGTTCAGTGATTTTTCTATTGCACATTGTGTTCTTTTCTGCATACCTGCATATTGTCTTGTATGTCTTATAGCCTATATGATCAAAAGCTGCTGTAGCCTACCTACAGTACAACAATCTCCACCAGCCCAGTTCTCAACTCTCAATAGTTAGCTTTTTACGTCTAAAAATGTACATATCAAATTAAATAAGAATGATAGTTTAAAACAAAGGTTAAAAACGATCAAACCTGAATGCATTTAAATATTTGATAAAAGTAGGCCTGTTGAAGTTGTGAATGTCATTACATTTAACAGAAATTTACACAAATCAGGGCTGTACGTTTATGCATTAAATTAACGGAATAAAGAAGGGATTTTAAAAAACAAACATATGGCACGTGCCCGTGCAAAACTCACACCCATGATGAAGTGAGGTTGATAAGGAGATCCTATGCGGTTGCTACAGTATTCTAACTGTTTGTTTACTTGCCTGGGTCAAAAGATCCCACCCCAAGTTTTTTTAATGTATTCAGACTGCTTGATTTGGTTCGCGTCGCACGCCAAGCCGTAAATGCGATTGCTTAGAAAATATAATAGCGTGTCTCGATTTGAGTCACCATTCTGTAGCACATTGTGCAAGTAAATTACACACAGAAGTTTCATATTGCGAATTAGCAGTTACCCAAATCCCCAACAGTGTATGAAAAATAGTAATACTGATGCTTGATTAAGAAAGTACCACTAATAATGGAATAATTTATGCATCTATAAGTTTGCAAATAAATAAATGAGGCCTTGGTGAGCTGCTGTTGCTCCGTTATAGATAGAACTGGAGTGAAACTTACCTGCACTTCTAATATCGCACAAATCCTAAAATTCCTTTAAAACGAGGTCCAACTCTATAAAATAGCACTGAGGCACTTTATTTCACGCTCCGGTCTACTGGTATATGTTTCCAATGTTCTGCAAATCAGTAAAACAAGAATATAGCGCTTCATTTCACTTATCTAACTCCTGACCCACTGCCGTTCTCGCCATGTTTGCGCTGTCAAGAAGACAGAACGAGGTGATCGCTGAGAGGGTGCGCACACAGGAAAAGTAATCAATGAGCGCGAATAACCGATGAGCCTAAAACACCGCCCCCTACTGCTGTATTGAGCTCACCTGAAACCCCGCCTGACCTTTAATTTATTTACATCATGGCCATTGGTAGTATAGCCTACTAACGAAGTGAGCTGACGCTGCATCCAGTGGAGATCTTGAGGATTTGAAATTCTCGCATTCCTGCACTATTCCTGTTCTGGTAGGCATTTTGCAATTGTTTGTTTGAATATTCCCTCTAAAACATATTTCACAGCCCAGAAGCCACATACTGTCTTTCTGCAGTTTTAATAGTCAAGCCTCTGTCATATAAAGGTTGTAATGTTTTGAATGGCTCTTCACATGGAAATCACATATTTGTTTTATCATTTCCCCCATATTATCTCTTTTGCCTTAAGAAATTGATCAAGTCTCACTGCAAATAATGCATTTTTACAATTGCACTAGTACCCAAATATGATTTTGCATGATGCTGCATTCCCAACAATCCTGATACCAGCAACACAACATAAACAAACAAAAACCGAGTGCACTTTCAACTTAGGACTCTACATTAAGGTTGCAACAGGGAAAACCTAGAAACTGAACGGTACTATTGTGCCCTTGAGCAAGACACCAGGGTTGCTTCAGGGTGACTGTCAAATTAAATAGTGTTTTCTTCCAAGTCAATTTACCATTTAAAGGTAAATTTACTCAACAGCACTTTACTCACACGCCACTAGAGGGCATTACTACACAATTACTCGTGGTTTATCATCGTTCTCGGCAGGATTTGAAACCTTTCCCAGAAAACACATCCGCCAGTGCAGTTTTTTTATGTTAAAAATATTCTTGAATTTAAGTACACATCTGTATGTTTTAGCTGATAAAATTTTGTTCAAAAAAGTTATTTAACTTTGTCAATTAACATTTACTTTAGACCTAAACTAATGGGGTTAAGAAACAGTAGGCTACAGAAGGGAAGAGGATGTGTCGCCTCAGTTATGTTTAGTTAATTAGTAAATTGGTATAATTATAGTGTTAGTAAAAGAATCATGTAGAGCACGACCACTGCTGTATATCATATTCAGTGTGCAGACAGACATGATTAGTCTTGACATTTGAAATGTGGGTCTGGAAGCTGGGAGGATATTTGTAATCTTTTAAGTGGCAAATTAACCAAACAAATTTTCCTTCTGTACCGATGCCCGTGATTCTCTGGATCCCTGGATTCCCAGAGGCTCATGATTACAGGGTGGCACTGAAAAACACTTTGCGAACTTTTCCTCTGGGCTTTGTATAAGCATACCAAAGTTAATCAATTATTTGGGGATGCTGAAGGGAAATCGTTGACCTCTGTCATGAACTTTTGTTCAAAGCCAAATCCAATCAAAGAACTTGGCCGTATAAATGTCCGGGATCCTTCGTGTTCTTCATTCATCCAGGGAAACATCTGAAAACCTGGAATTCTGAGTGTTTCTTGTTTCTTATGCACTGTGATTCTTCTGACTGATTGAATATTCCAAAAAAAAAAAAAAAAAAAAAAATTCTGATGCACAGAGAGCGAAAGCGCAAGAGTGAGCGAGAAAGGATAATCTGGGGCCAGGGGTGTCTCTTGGGATATGTGAAGTTTTCTCATGGCTGGAGGGAGGGACCAGGGAAGGGCCAGCTAAATTCGTACAAGGCCATTTGCTGATGAAAGATTCTCAGTTATCTTGCAGAAATTCCCAGGCCCCATCGTCCCCTTTATCAGAGCCCGCCAGTCCTCAGGAAACCGCTTGTCCTGCCATGGGAGGATCAGGTCGGTTAAAGCTCAGCTGAAGGGGAAAAACCGTCCCGGCACCTGCTGCTGCTGCATGGGGAACTCAACATTCACCCATTTAAGTGGCATCCCAGCAACCAGCAGGAAGTGGATCATGTCTAAACATGGTGCATGGAGCCGTGACGGTGAGCGTATATACACCAGATTCGTTGTGGTACAAATCACCTTCTCAAATGTTTCTGGACTGTAAAAGAAATTGAAACGCTTCACTGTGTTGGAGCTGATTTGACTCGATTTCCCCAAGTTTGCTCTCTCCCTCAAGAGATACAGCCCCGTGTGGAAAAGCGTGGAGGATTTATTCTCCTTTCTAGCGCAGTCACATCTGGAAGCAGTCAGGGAGTCTACAGGGGAGGGGGTTTGGTCGTCAGATCATTGCAGAGAGGCTGGTGGTGTGCGCTCTCTCTCCGCAGGGCCACAGACTGACTACTCCCCTTTCTCTCCAATATGGACTGGACGCGGCCGATTCTGCACTCTGTTTCCTAACGAGGCGCGACGCAAACTACGCCTGTTGTGGAACATCTCAGATGGAGTCGATCATACGCGAAGATCGAAGCCCGTGAGATCTGGAATATACACACCTTTTACCTTTTGCTGCGCTTTCTGAAACGGTCTCTGAAACTACGCCCGCTTTTCCTGCGCTTCTTCTGGCTGTTGCAGCATCCTTTTCGAACCGTGTCCGAGCCGATCGCGCCGATTTGATTATCGATTATCAGCAAGCGGCGCTGGTATCATGTTTCTTAGGTAGGGCCCGGATGTTCCAAAGATGCACTGGTTCGTTTTCTTAGGTGGCTCCTGCGAATATCCTTTCCTGATCTTTAGCTCCATAATGGGGATCAGGTAATATTAACTAAGCCGCAAGAGAAGGAATATCTTACGCTTTGCGTTTTTCATTTTTTGCTTCCCCCTTTTTCTTTCATTTCTTTCCCTTGGGTTGTTTTTTCCTACCCCCTTCTCTTTTTTACAACCTTTTCTTCATTCACCTACGGATAAAGCTGGACCACATATATGGTAAATGAAAGCAAAAACATGTACATACCGGAGGACACCCTTGAAAACCATCAAGGTAATTTTTCCATTTGTCTTCCCTCTGTTTGAAAACTGTGTGTGTGTGTGTGCCATATGGATGTGTTGGGGGTGTATGAAGAGTGTGTTGGCATTATCATGGGCATGACGCGGGGGTGTACCCGAACCTATCCATTTCCAAACACACTATGCGCACTGAAATCGCTTTTGGAGGACGATCAACAAATGGCATGAAATATAGCCACTCATGCCCGACAGCTATTCTAATATTATTTTTGGAGGGAAATGCATATATGTAGTTAATGAACTTGTTGGTTGGCTCGTGCGGCTTCTTATGGACACGCCACGGCTTGATCATGTATCATGTGGTCACAGACGCGCACACCGATGTCAATCGATTATCCTGTCAGCTGCTTCAGACTTAAAATGGCCTTTTAATCATTTTGTGCGGCCAGACTGCATTGATCACAGTCCAACAGCTCAAATGAACTCGGGGTGGTGTCATCGGCGCATCAGTGATTATTCTGTTCAGAGCATCTCATGGTTAAATGAAGCACCATCACTCATGCCCCCTCATTCTCGTGTTCATCTGTTGAATTTCATTTCTTTTGAGACAGCTGGTGTGGCGCAGCAGTCTCCACAGGTTGCGTGCTTTTAACGCTTGCGCAAAGCGAGGAGTCTCAGTCTTTTCCCTTTACAAGATTACCCTCCATCCAGGGCCTCCTGTTGGCGCCGTGGCAACGGAGCTGCCGACCCATAGCAACAGCGCGGCTCATGATAAGCCCGCTCCCCGCGCGCGCACCTGCCGCACCTGAGTGAACAAACCCATCCGAGCAAAACCTGTAAATTGCGGCCAATAATGTAGCTCCGCCCCTTCAGGCTCACTGCACATCTGTCATGCAAAAAGCTAGTTGATTATGACAACTGAAATAATGATGTGTCTGTGAGAGACAGTTGTGCGTTTTCATAGCCGATTGAATACACTGACACACACTCTTTGTTGGTATTAAAATAGAAACAGGGCGACAATGATGGGAAAAGAATTTAGAATCCAATTTTAGATACTTTGTTGTGTCAGCTTTGACAAGTAAACGTTTATCTTTTGATCTGCATGTCTTTTTGTCCTATTCAGATTTGTGTCTTACAAATTTCCTCTTGATGTTGAAACATCACAACAGTTTCTTATCACTTTTCAGTTTCTTTAAATGTGCACTCAGTAGTTGTTTGCTAAGTAGAAAAGTTTTATTCCTAATGACATAAAGTTTTTGAGAAATATTGAGTGGGGGTTCAATCTTCAGCTGGCTTGCAGGAGCCGCCACTGGCATGTCACGTGACCTGTCAGTGGCTGGCTGGCAGCTGCCAGTCTGAGACTGGCATGTCACGTGACCTGTCAGTGGCTAGTCTCGCGTAGCCAGACCTTCAGACTGACGGCAGAAGGTCTGGACTCTATCGCAGCTTTTCTTGGTCGAGATGACGTTTTACTGACATGTAACGCAACCAATCACAGGTCGTTTTGTTCCGCTTCATGTTTAGGGACGTGCAAATATAATGTCGATGTCACTACAAATAACAGACCGGCATGCGTCTTAATAAATTATTCATTCAAGAACGTTGTGCAAGTTTACTGCAACAATGGAGCCGCGAACTTCACATACATTTGAAAAAACAGCGTTTAGTTGATCCTGGTAAGCGCTCATTTGTCACAGTTGTAAACACAACGGCTTTCATCTTCCACGAGGGGTTTTGGCGTCACGGCATTTGTTTACAGGCGGACTGTTAAAGAACGCGACACACACGTCTCGCGGACATCCTGTAGAATTCAACCAATCAGGTTGCGACTTCGAAACTCCTGAAGTGTTTCCAGAAAAGTGTGCCATATGCATCAGACGTTTAGCCAACGTTCCGTGGGCGTGACGTCTGAGGCTGAGACTAGTCAGTGGCTGGCTAGTGGTCTGGCAGTCTGCCTTTGGCAAGTTTCATAAACCATTGATTTTTGACAGTTTTTGTGTTCTGTGTTCTTCCCTTTCTAGCTCATTTATTAGGAATCTGTTGATATGATTATGTTCTTTAGTATGATTTATGTTTTGGGGACTGTTATCCCAATATAACCAGTCAAATGGCAGTGATCCGACTGGCAGATTACAGACGCTCTACGCTCATCCAGTCATTCGTGGTTGATAGTGCGAGTATAACGCGTTGCCTGACACTCTCGCTACAAGGAAATAAATTGTTTTTTTATTATGAATATAATGTCATGCCTTTATTCTTGTGTATGATTGATGTTTTGGGGACTGTTATCCCAATATAACCAGTCAAATGGCCGTGATATTTCCTTGTAGCGAGAGTGTCAGGCAACGCGTTATACTCGCACTATCAACTGCGAATGACTTGATGAGCGTCGTCAAAAACTGTCAAAAATCAATGGTTTATGAAACTTGCCAAAGGCAGACTGCCAGACAACTAGCCAGCCACTGACAGGTCACGTGACATGCCAGGCTCAGACTGGCAGCTGCCAGCCAGCCACTGACAGGTCACGTGACATACCAGTGGCGGCTCCTGCCAGCCAGTTTAAGATTGAACCCCTACTGGAAATATTTAAATTATGCATTCTTACATAAGTTATGGTCTTTTTAGACCAAACTGTTTTATTCTGCTTGAAGCAAGTCACCCCATTATGGACACTGCCATGTTGCGATCACATGACCAGCTGTGTCATGCAATAGACTTTTACTAATAATTATTATTAAAATAATAATATTAATCTATAAAGCGCTATCAGACAAAGCATTAAAAACTTTACAAAGCATTAAAAAAGTATGCAGCACAGCCCACTGTAAAGAGAAAAAAAGTAAAAAAAAAAAACAGCCATCCACTTACCTTCCAACAATGGGAGAATTTTTTTTTTTTAGATTAAATCCAAGATTTTTATATTATAAGAATGTTTTATTAATGTGTTTGTACGAGACAGGGAAAAACCTTGAACAAAACTGAAAGATAAACAAACAGCTTTGTAAACCAACTTCATGCATCCAGACCCACAGGTGTCAGTATGTCCAAATGTTTACTGTTTGCGCCCTTATCATAACTAAATGATTTACCTAGCCTTTAGTAGACAGAGCAGGATCTCCATGGTGGCCTGTAGCCCAGCAGATGTTCATGTTTGTGTTGTGTTGTCATCTAACACTGCTGACAAGGACTTGTTTTCAGGTAAACACAACCTCAGTCAATCACAGGTCCAGGGCAGAGCAACGTATCACAGCCAAACATGAACCTCTTCTGCTGTACAAACACTCAAACGGCAGGAAAATGGAAAGCGTGTTTTGTGCACTATGATACACCGTCACTTTCTGGAATGTTAAATATGACTCATGAAGTGCTTGAATGTCTCAGTCTGAACATCTAGTTACTGAGAAACACACGTTTTGTAAGATTTTTACTCTGCAGTTAAGGGAAAAATGCAGAATTAATGAAATCATTGCTGATGTCACAGTCATGCCACTTTGCTGTACTGTGATGTAATGATCCTATTGAGTTTTCATGTCACTCCAGTCATTTGAGGCTTTTTCTTGAACGTTGTTACAATGTAGCATGAGACATTTACGGAATGGCTTTAAAGGTTTTGCGAGTGCTTAGTGTGTGCATTCCTTTCTCTTTGGCTCTTTTTCTCTCTTGAAGGTTGTTGGTTCCCTTGATGCTCGTTTGTAACAAGGGTGGCATTATCTGGCTTCTTTCTCGGCTTTGTGCCAGGTTCATTTGACAGGTAATTCATGTCATTAGCTAAACGAATATGTTTATGATAGATTTCAAAATGTCTGACGAGCCTCAGGACGCCATCTCGGATGACTGTCTGTCTGACAGACGATCTGTCCCGGACTTTTCCTCCTTGTGCAGAATGATCGAGCATTTCTTGCTTCTGTTTCACTGTCAAACACATGCAGGTCTCCAAAGTCCCATGCAAGCGCACCCAAGTTATTCGATTCCTGGAATACGTTTGCTAATGTTGTTTGTTCAAAGCGTTGTTTAATGTTTACCTAACGAATATTTAAAGCAGCTAAACCTGCATCAACATAAATCCTTCATGAGTGTGGTGAAGTCAAGAAAGTTGTCAGTTTGTTTATTGCCGTGGCTGCAACTAAGAGCATCTGCCATCACACAGAGATCGTCACCAGTTTCTTGCCTTCCTCATTTGACACTGTGTATTCTGAAACGTAAGGACAAAGATGTGGTTCTTTACAGATCCAATTGATTTTGGTTCCTGTCTAGATGTAACGACTTATCCACTTTAGCTTTTTCTATTTAATCACTATTTATTCATTCAGATCTGAAATGTAATCTGAGATGTGTAAAAATATGCCAAAGTGTATTAGGATGCCAAAGTAATTAGGCTGCATTGTCTGCGAGACTTCTCAATCTGTGGAGCAGTTGGTGCTGGTCACTGTGGGATTGTGGGACACATTAGGTGTCGTAACATAACAATCACAGGAGTGCGTTTGGTCTTAGCAACACTCGGGACTTATTAGCTGTCTGTAAAAACATGCATGTTGAGCACAAATCATCTGCTCTCGCTTCTGCTTAACATCAGTGCTTGTGTTTCTAGCCAGAGCGCTTTCATATATGTTTACTGTATTTAAATTATTGTGGCATGTTACTTTAATATGTTGGTAATCACATGCTGGACACTAAGTAGTCATTTAGCAGATGCTTTTATCCAAAGTGACTCACAGTACACTTGTTGCTTTGGCAATCCCCCTGGAGCAACCTAAGGTTAAGTGCACAATTGTGATACTGCATGATTTGCTCATAATACGGCCAATATCATTACTGTTATGGAAAATACTATAAAAAAATACTCGTTTACTAATGAATAAAATATAGCTGATTTTTAAAATGGTTGTAATGCTCTACACAATGTTGGTATTTCTGTTAATGTTGTATGAGCATTTTTATGAAGAATATGTGAATAGTTCTTGTCTGTGAAAGAGTACGCTAGGGTTGGTGGCTACCAATATGCTGTTATTTGGTCACTATAAAGTGATTTTTACTGTGTTGCTACTAGGGTGCTGTAGGTGGTTGCTAGGGTTTTTGTGGGTGTATTTTTTTTTAAAGGTAAAATGTTGCAATGTTGTTTTACAATATTACCGTTTTTACTCTTTTTTTGATCAAATAAATGCAGCCTTGGTGAGCATAAGAGACTTTCTTAAAAAAAAAACAAATGTCTTGCTTTCCCCAACTCTTCAATGTGAATTTATGCTCTTTTTTTCCGCTCATCAGGTTAAAACCATAAATTTGAACATTAAAAAAAAATTATTGAACATCCTTCCTAAACAAGTTTGTAGCACAAATTATGTTGTAAAAGTTGCATGGCAAAAGATTGATACTTAGAGTTAGGGATTTTAGCCTCAAAAAACATATGCATGGAAACACTCTTTCTGCATGTTCGATGTGTGTACACTCCACCCAGCTAATAAAACGTGTGTATGTTTGGTCCTCTTCTCCCAATGCCAGTGCTCAGTGTCAAATCCAGAGCAAGTAGAAGTAGATAAATGGAAGAATGACAGACTGCATGAATAAATTGCGTATATGTTAATAAAGCAGAAAACAGCTGCTTGTGACACATTGGCACCGCAGGCACCCTCAGAATTATGGGAAATAACCAAAGCCCCCCGTTAACATGAGTCAGCAGCGGGTCACGACATGGGAGTTTAACAACCATCTTTCATTCCTCTGAACTGTAGTCCCCTTAGCAAAAACTGCATGAGTGTGTGCGAGCTCTGAGCGATCTGTGCGTGAAAAGCTCTGAACTTCGCTAAACGAGTTGCAACTGGTCGTAATTATCACTGTAACGTCAGTTCATCATATTAATATTTCGTCAGTAATGGTTTTTGTATGAGAAGCTGTGTTTCTGTGAGCTTTTTGGAAAAACATTTGGATTTTGCACACACAGTCTTTAATCTTTAATCTAAGACTACATCTGCCACGTCCTTTGAGTTTGAAATGTTTGTCCGGTTTGAGTAAAAAGCTCTGTTGTTGACTCTGCACTTCGTCATACTGTATTATTAACACACATGGATCACTTATTTATTGGTGAGCAGCTCCTTGTTTAATTTTTTTTACTAGCCTATACATGAAGTAAAAAACGCATCACAGTCAAACGTTTAGATTTTTATGGGCTATACAAAAATTTAGGCAAATAGATTTTTACACTTTGTGAAAAAAAAATCATGCTTAGCCATGCCATATTGTGACTGGGTGCCAGTGTGTTTCTGATGCGTTTGGATGTTTCCAGGATGTTTTGAGTGGCTGCTATGTATTTTCTTTCTAGCCCATCCCAAAATAATAAGTGACCAGATATCCTAATAAAATCATCACAGTCCATGTTTTACAAGCCACATTCCATAGACGGAATTACATTCAGGATGTCATTTGTCTGTATGATTAGTCTTAGCTTTGGTTTGATTGCTATAAATAGATATTTTTAACTATATTTATCCATGCTTTTTTTCCTCATAAGAAACCAGTAGCAGTATGAAATGTGCCTAAAGTAACAAGAGTGGGTGGGTTAGGTAGTTTTTTGACAGCAGTACAACATAAAGACCGACTGAGGGGTAAAGTGAAAACAAAATGGTACTAAGTTATATACAGGTTGTTTTTTTATTGCCCACCTTCTGATAAAGTAATTTAAATGATCTAATAGCTTTTAAGTACAAACCTACTCACTTCTGTAAATCTGACAAACCATTTCTATTGTCAAGCATCTTAAAAGCTTTAAAAGGAAAAAAAAACAACATATGCTGCCTTAAAAGTGGTAGGAAGCCAGAGTAGAGTTTGACGCTGCAAAATGTCTAGGCCGGGATACTGCAGCGGTTGCAAAATTACGTGACTACTTGTTTGAACCGCACAACACGGACCATTTCAGCTCAGACCAATAAACAGCGAGCCTAGAACAGGTGCGTTTACATGCGACCAATCTCGATCACGCGACCATTATTAAAAAGAGCTGCGAGATCCAGTGAGAAGCATTTGAATTTGGAGCAGAATTCTCTTATCTCTATAAGCCTACATATGTCTCTGTGATTTAAACTAGTTTAAAGCCAAATAAAGCACTGCTGATGTTCTCAACAACACTGACGTGGGAAACAGCAGAAACATCGTGCCATGAACAAACTAGTTACTAGTTAGAAGGTTTTTCATTCCACCCACCATGGATTTACTGTAGGAACAATATTTTGGCAGAATTGTGGTTTATTATTATTATTATTGAGTATTATGTTAATATAGTCATGTATAACGGAATATAATTGCAGTTTTTTTTCAATATATATATTTTTTTGCATTTATATTTATACTAAATGTGTTTAGGCTACAGTTTTTCATAAAAAATGCCATAGTTTTATTGAAAACATATAGTTATTTTTGCATTTATATAGGCTACTAAATGAGTTTAGGCAACTGTTTTATAGAAAACATATTAGAGATGCACCAATATGAAAATTTTGGCCGATACTGATAACCGATGATTCTTTATATTTGAAAGCCGATAACCAATATATTGGCCGATAAATCTAAATGATTGTTTTATATAATTTTTGAGAGCCTGATAAAAAAAAACAAAAGTCTCACCATTAAAAGACACGTCCTTAGCACACAATTATAATGTTCTCATTATGTAGCCTATATGACAGACTGGCACATGTTGCACTTAACCGTATTTTCCTTTTTGAAGTGGCGAACAGTGTGCATCTGAAGTGTCTCAGCTGAAGCAAAAATTGCACTATTTATCGGCTTTAATATATAGACCAAATTTTCTTATCGTGCCGATATGGTGGCCGATATATCGTGCATCCCTAAAACATAGTTATTTTTTGTCATGGTAGTGAGGAGCCTTGCATGATTTTAGATAAAGTAGATTCGGGAGCTGTCGAGTCCCATTGTCAGAATATTTAAATGTTTCCCTATAAAAAATGAGGATGTTGACAGATGTGGTTGATTTAAATAGATTTACATTTGCATTCTAACTTAAACTCAGTGCTATACTGTCAAATATCTATTTCCAGGAGACGAATGATGTTATTATTAGGAAAATACAATAGTACAGTTTTAATTATTAGTTTCTGTCCCCTCCGCCGGTACTGGGTGCTGATGCCATCATCTGTAGAATTTGTTGGCACCGGTGCCACTGCTCTCTATGTTAGTCTGGCAGAGATGTACAGGGATTTGAGTTTAATGTAAAAGTTTAGGTTTGGTGTTAAAGTTCACCACAGTGTGAACGATTCACCTATGCATATGACATCATATTTTTTTTAAATTAAAATATCATAGCTAGGTTCTCTGGTAAAAGACTTCTGGTGACATATGACATAACTTCTTTAATCATTTAGTCCGCTAAAATCCCAACCCTTCACAATCGGCTGCAAGCTTGCATTCAGATCTGCCTCCATCCAATCAACAACAACCGATGAAACCATGTCCACGCCCAGCATTTTTACAGTTTCACTGGGATGTACATTGCTACTTCTGTTACATCGCAACTTTAGGTTAATTTAGGTTAAATCACACCAGGTCGATCTCCCGTTTTATTGTCCACCTTGCAAAATCAAGTTTGATCACTTAGTCAAGTAATTTTAGCACACTATTGTGTCTGTATATAACTTTCAAAGTTTAACATTAGTGTTAAAGGTAGTGTTAATTCCCAATAATAATAGTTGTCCTTGCCTAATAATAAGTGATAAAAGAAAAAAATGAGACTGCATGTGAGATAAATGGTTGTGAAAGAGTTAAGAGGGTTCTTTCTTCTCCTCTAAAATGTGGGTGGAAGTGTGAGTATGGTTGTGTATGTAGGCCAGGCCTGATGCGTTTGCTCTGAGTGAATATCAGATCAGCTCCCTGCAGACTGCCGTCTCTTTTATACCATCAGTCGTACAGCACACTGCCTCGCTCAGGATATTAACCAGCACCGTGAATAATGGCGAGAAAAAGAACCAAATGTTGGCCCACAGTTGATTTTTTTCTTGTGTCCTGTGTTGGTTTTGCAGCAGATACCGTGTGGGTGTTGAGTCACATTCAGAGAGCAATAACACATGGATTGGAGGCCTGAGGTGGAAAGAACAACCGTCAGAAGGTTTAGCGGGAAGTCTGACCTTGGGACATGAGAGTGGGGTCTTTTACGTGGATGTTACAATATTTCCTGTCTCCTTCGTACCCCATCTCTTTCTCCTCTGTCTGTCTTTAGCTGTCCCTTCTGCTAGCGGCCTAGTTTAGGTGGTGCTAAATTCTCAGTGTAGGTTGCATGTTTAATTCATCAGTTTGAGCTTCGCTCAGCTATGAGAGCAAGACTTTATAGGTCTTTATGACTGGCACTCAGAGTGCACTTGGCAATAGTAGCACATTTATCACACGGCCTTGACCTGATCTCATCTAACTCACCCAGGTGTCCTCATGTGCACAAGATTACAGTTATTCGCCTCACCTGGGTCTCATTGCAAGTTTCATAATGGCCTGTGGGAGCTGAGATTCAAGTATTAATTCAGCTATGATAATTCCAAGACAGTCTCATGACAATTTGTAATTTTTTTACATTTTGACAAATTGATGACAATTATGAATTTGTACAATTCTTATTTGTAGGTTTGACCAGCCCACTGACAGTTATGTTTAGGGATGCAGGTTCATGTCTTGTTTATTTATTACAAATTGTACATATTTCAATCAATCTCATAATGCAAATTTGTTCGAAGAGTAAAATAAGAGTTTTTAAATATTTAGCGATTTGGTGAATTGGTTATGATTATGAATTACACTTTTGTATGATCCCCTCACAACCCCATGAGAGTTAGTTAGAGGTGGATGTTGATAAGTGACTTTTGCCTACAAATCCTTTTTTTTTTTTTTGGATGAGTCAGATCGTACGAATTCATTTGAAACTGCCAACTATACATTACTTAAGAATTCTCATGTGATCAGGTTGTATAATTTAGATTTTAAACGCATGTACTAGGGTTAAACCTAGACCCTAAAAAACCTAAAATATCCATAGTATTTCTTAGCCAGGCCAATTACTTGACCGATATTTGGGTTTATGTTGGTGCAGTTGTATCTGCTGGATGAATTAGAAGTGTTGCCTCACCAATGGAAATACACAAATTAATTTTAAATATTTTAAATTCTGAGTGTACTGTATATTGTGTAAAATAAGCGTTTGATTGATTTCATAAGTTTTATGTCCATCTCATTTGCTGTTATAAAGTTGTATTCTAGGCATTAAATCACCCATCATCTACCCTGCTTTCTAGATATCTGTATTGGCCACTGAAAAATATATATTAGTTGACAAGTTTACAGCCCATCCTGTGTTCAGAATTTTCTTACTGTCTTACGAGCCGTTTACACTACACCTTTTCCACAAAAAAACTGAAAACTTTTTATGTGTTTTGGCCTTTCATTTATATGACAATGGTGTTTTGGGGAAAAACCTTTCTGTTTTTAGTACATCGTTGTCGTGTGAAAGTACCCCTATATTGAGAAAATGTTGTCGACTCAAGACCCTGGAACACGTTTTCAATAATCAGACCTCCCGATTAACATAATTAATGATGCATAAACTTGAATTTTAATTACACATTGGTTGTATATTGTATTCTTGTTTAGGGTTATTGAATGAGGGAGTGATGGATGTGTGTATTTGTAGGGGGAATGGAGTGGTTTTCCCTCCCAAGATGGCAGGGGCATATTACATCGAGTGATTTATGTACCACGTCAGTCATGCCAGCGTCACACACAGTCTGAAACGACTGCTGCTCTTGTGTCTCCATCAAAATCCACTCAACCCAACCCTGTTTGAAATATGGCCGAAAAACAGGCCCCAGCTCAATTCTGTGATGAATCTGAAACAAATTCAGTTATTTCCAACTTTTTAAAAAACTATTTTGTTTTGCTATGAGATGTTTCGCAAATCTGAAACAAAATGAGTACAGGTTTATGCTTAATTTTTTATTACACATCATACATTTTCCTATGAATCATTCATACTTCATACGAAATTGCAAATTGCTTCATAAAACTGTTTTCTCGAGATTGGGTTGACAGATCATAAGTATTTCTCAGATGTGGTGAAAAAGTTTTTTGTACAATATACTCTCATCCCCCTAAGTGTAAGGTTTAGCAGTGGGTTCAGGGGTAGACCTTCATGACATTATACCTACAAAATCAAACATTTAGTTCGAGGCAGATTCTACAAACTCATTTATTGTCATGCCATGCCTAACTTCCTCTTTTGTCAATTCAGAAAGCTCCTGAGCATTTCCTAACAGTTTCTGTCATGCAGTAGCATGTTAATGGCATGTTGTAGGTCTTTAGTTCATTTGAAAAATCACTCGATAGATGTTATAAGGCAGATTTACCACATGCAGCATAAATACTAAATGCCAGCTCTCTCTGCATCCCTGAGACAAATGTTTGTTCGAGTGACTCAAGGTTTTTCTGCCCTCTACCTGCTGTCTGTTGCTCCCTGCCTGTCCTCTACCAGCTGTCTGTCCCTTTCTCTCTCTGTCTGATCTATACTCGCAGTCTGTCTCTCTTCCTGTCTGTTATCCACCCACTGTATGTCCCTCTTCTGTCCATCTCTGTCTTGACAGCATGTTGAGCTTCTCCTTTAGGCTCGCTTCATTTAGACTAACGTCAGATCTCTCATTCACTCTCTTTCTCACACACTCTCTCTGACACTCACAAACTCCCACAGTCACACACATGCAGACACTCATGCAGGAGATGAGTAGATAAGTGTTGAAATATTGGCGCCATCTAGCAGTTGTGCCCCAGCAAGTCATCATCACCATGGCAACTGAGAGAATTTTAAATCTGTTGAAAGCCTAAAACCAAACCTTTGCAAGAAATGGTGGATGCATTTCTACTGAAACCAAATTCAAAATCATAGTTAACATAAGTAGATGAAGCACTAAATGTTTTTGTTATTATGAAGTCTGAAGCTTTTGCTGCCTGGCAGACAGGCTGCCTAGCAAGGGCGTCAAACTCGCCCTTCACACATGTTCCAATCCTCCCTCAGGTGAAACTGTGCGGATAAAAGACCTGCTCAATAAATAAATAAATAATATGGCGGTTTAGTCCTCCAGGTACATAAATGACAAATGGTTGGAATGATGATCAAATAAACTGTAATGTTAATAGTAAATACCTCAAATGCTTTTATAATTAGCTAGGTGACATTTCATATCAAATCACATTATTCTTTTTTTATTAGAGACATGTTAGGGTTTCTGGCGCAAATTTTTGAATATTTTTTTTTTGCTGTACCTACCTCTTGTGAAATGTAAATGTGAAATGAGTAATATTTACTAATGAGTTGTGGGTTTGCTCTCGGGTCAGTATAGTTTGTGCTGCCTCATCATTCAATAACAATCTCATTGCAAAGATGTTACATTGTGATCAATAAAACTGATGCATTGCACAAACTTTTAAAATGAGAGTAAAACTGATTAAAAATAAAAGTCACTAGGATCCTTCAGAAGGATATGCAGAGACACAGGTGCTACTTTTATATCAAAAGATCAAGAAAAATTTGGTCTTTCATGATATGACCTTTAAAGCATCGGTTCCTTTGGTCAGGGATGAAGCTTTTTCTGACTTCACTGACACTTTGGTGAGTTTGATTTACCCGATGTACAGATTTTGTCAGCATAATTTGTGCATGGAAAAATGCTCATGAAGAGAATAATTATAAAGAAACATTGCCTTGTAATACTGATTAATTGTCTCAAATAAAATGGTAAGGCATTTTTGATTAGCAAGCCACAAAACACATTTTTATATACAAAATGGATATTTAAAATCTAAGTCTAATAAACCTAAAACTATGCACCACCTCGTTCTCTAAACATCGAATAATTTATTAAAAACTGGTGGTCTGTTTGGCATTTCCATCATTCTAAAGGTGCAATCAAATTTCTGAAAGTTCACAGGCAAAATTCAGCCATTTCAATAGGAAATGCCGCAAAGAAGACTTTCGCCTGATGGACTTCTGGTGGTGAAGAAATTTGCCTGTGTCAGGTTCAGATTTGGTGAACTTTGACACAGGAATTTGCAGCACCGACCAATAGCAAACCTCTTGGTTCAGCAGTGACCTTTATATGTGAAGATTCGTAACTTGACATCAATGCAAAACTTGTGTTGTGTTGTGTCTACTCAGTCAGTTTTGTTTAACACTGCACTTCAATATTATATAATGATTGATTAAAAAAAAAAAAATCTGATTGGAAAGTTATTTAGGGTTGGTTGATTTGCTAGCCGGTAGATTAGCTTTGGATGCTTATTTCATGGTCCATGCTGTATACCCGTATTTCATCTGGTCTCGCTTTCTTTAACCTGCAAAATTTTGCTTTTGCTGACCAACAGTTACTGTGACCACACAAGTTTCTTTCTACCCACCTCATGATTTGTGTAATGATAAAATCACAGCTAAGTCATGTTAGGTTGGAAAAGGTAAAATGCACTTCTTGCTATAGCAAAATATATTTCCCCGCCTCGTATGCATGTTGTTTTGAAATATAACATTCTCGCTATTCATTCCCCATGAAAAGAGTTAGGAAATCCTGTTAGAAAGGTGTTCTGCTGTGCATGGTTGCTTTGATTGGGCCCAAATCTGTGTTTTCCTACTTTGTGTAATCAGACAATAAAGTGTTAACTGACTGAACCCTTAGTGCACTTATAACTTAGAACCAAATATTTTAAATTTACATTTACAGTCAGAATGGCTAAGGTTATGAGAGTTGTTGTGCTCATTCTCTCTTCATTGGATTCATGAGGGATGCGACCCTCATGAATACTTTTCAATTTATTACACTTGATAAAGTAAAACTGCTCACAAAGGGAAAGCAAGAATAATTGTTATACCTTTTGGTTTTTGCTCATTTTGTTAGAAAATGTTTAGCCTAAAGCATTGCAATTTAATCCTCTGAGATGGTTTCATTAGTCAATTAAATGTATAACATAGACCGCATTGAGACCATTAAACTAGAAGTTCATGAAGCCTGATGTTACATTCAGTATGTGTACATTTCAATTTTAAACACTCTACAAATTAAATGCATAATGACATCAGTGAAGCATAATAATCATTGTCCTTCACAGCAGGCAGTAAGAATTTCTAATTAGTACTTTTTAATTAAAACTTTTATTAAAAAAGTGACAGCAAAGACATTTATAATGCTACAAAAGATTATAATTTTTTTTAATAAATACTGGGTTTTTTTGTTGAAATGATATTTCACAATATTACAGTTTTTACTGTATTATTAATCAGCCTTGGTGAGCATAAGAGACACCATTCAAAAACATCTTACCGACACCAAACTTTTGAAAAGTTTCGGCAACTCATTGCAAATGCCCTGTATTTTATTGTGTAATATCGTAACCTAATAAGATCAGAAAACAACACAAAAACATAACTTTTATTTTTCATTCCAGGTTGAAAAGGTCACATGATAGAAACGGATGAATACAGTGTTTTTAAATCTTATTTGATTAAGTTTTGAGTTCTGGAGTAATTGCATTAGACTGAAAAGATTTCCTGTTCAGCAGGAAGACAGAAACTCATGATCATCTCTCTCTCTCTCTCTCTCTCCTTCACCCTTTCATTTCTCCCAGACAATTTAATGCTTTTCCTGTGTCTTGTTTCTCAATCAATACTAAACCAGTTAATTAGCTAACAGTTCATTTTTTGATCATCAGGACTAAATCCGTTGGGCCTTTGCTGGCTTTACCGCCTCAGCTATCTGTTCAACCTGCAAATGTGCTCGAAAACAGGCTCAGTGGTCCGTAGTGACACTGTGTTTACACAGGCATTAGAAGGAACAAGATCCTTCAGCCATGTTGCTGCAATCAAGTCTCTCGTGACAACTTATCGTGATGGATCGTTTGGGTCCGGGCCCAATCCTGTTCTGGCACAAGGATCAGAACTTACCTCTCTTTTCCCTGACCCTTGTGCAATAGACTAACGCCCATTTGTATCTTTAAATGACTGTATATGCACGTGTGTTTTGTTTTAGCCATGGTTAAAGTCCTACTTTTACGAGCGTTTAGCACACAGCTGCGGCACAAGAACGGTGTCAGCTGCAGCATAACCCCGGCTAGCATGCTAACTGCTAACGCCGTGTTGTCTTACTGTACCTCTGCAGCCATCTGCTTCTCATCAGTGCTAATCACCCAAGACTCCCATAATTCCCTGTGACGGCACATAACGACACACAAACATGGGCTGCCGGTGGAAATAATAACACCGGCCATGATGCTGAGCAGCCCAGGAAAGCGAAGACCCGAGGCCCGTTCGGTCTTCCTCTCCTTTTCTGTTTTTTCCTCAATTCGCAATCTCTCTCCCGCTCTCTCGACCTTCAAGAAAAATAAATGAACCGGGGGGAAACAGGCATGTCATGACTCTGTTATCGGCGTCCCTGGCTGATTAATCACAATGCTTGAAAAGAGCCTTACAAGTGCACAGCGAGGCAATAAATCTACATGTGGTGAGTGAGATGGTGACTCGGGCCTTGATTAGAGGGTGCTGCTGTTTGCCAAACGTGGGATGTCAACATTCTTTGGGTCAGAACCATTCCAGCATGGAGTGACTAAAAGTGCTGATATGACACATTTGAGACCTTAGCATTAAGATAAAAAGAGCAGAAAGAGAGGCATAGTGGTGCGCTTTTAAAGGCCACATCTTCATTTATATATCTTCCATGCATTTTTCCTTGGATTCATCCTGGATCCATATGATGGCCGATTCTTTGTGCATCGTCCTAAAGCTGCTGACTGGACGCCTCTGTATTCTCCGCAGTGCCGAGCACAGATGGACTCTATCTAAACAGTTTACTCTCTCTGGCACTCTCTGACAAAAGCAGACACACACCTGCTGTTCCAGCCACCTCAGCATGGCACTATGCAGCTCTCCAAGGCATTAGGCCCCGGGGACTCAAACCCATAGCCCTCTGAATATTAGCCCTAGAAGCATTTGGCTAATCTGTATACTGAATTAGCCCTTGGGACTTAAAGGGATAGTTCACCCAAAAGGAAAGATTCTGTCATCATTTATTAACCCTCATGTTGTTCCAAACTTTTTTCATGTTCTTTTATTCTGTGGAGCACCAAAGAAGATATTTTGATCTCAGTGATATTTGGTCCATACAATGAAGGTCAATAGGGTCCAGTGTTGTTTTGGACCCCGTTGACTTTCATTGTGTGGACAAAAACAGTTCTTTAAAATATCTTCTTTTTTAAATATGACATCAATCCCACTTGGACATCCTATCATATTTACATTTGCAAACCTAAATGAGTTTTTCACACTTGAAATAGTCATTTTTAACCCTGAGTTAATGTAATATTGGGTTATCTTGTTCACATTGTTCATACCATGAATTAGAAATTAACTTTAAGTAGTCAGATTTCAAAATTGCATTTCTTCACCTTGTGTTGGTGTTCTTCTTTGCATATTTACAAGGTGAATAACATTGATTGGACAAGTACAGCACATTTTATTAACTGCTTGTCAGTCTGTGGAAATGTCACCATGTAAATCTTTTCTGGTCTTTTTAAACACTACAACAAACAAGAAGCTACAAAAAATAAATGACAAAAATAGAAGGAAAACAAAGATGAGCGTTTGCTGTCACTGTTCAACATTTTAACTGTCGCCTTCAGACGTTTAAACTAAACAGAGCATGAATGTTTCTGTGACTCTACAAAGCATATGAATATTTAATGAGATGTGCACTGAGGCAGTTTATGATTAGTTGTCAACTCTTGCACTACATTGTTTTACACTATGTACCTTGTCCATGAAATGAAAGGCTATGGGGTCCAATGTTGTTTGGGCACTACAATTTTGGGTTAACCCTGTAAAAACATAATCCAGTGTTAAAAAACTGACTTGACTATATAATTTACTCTCTCATATGTTGCTCCTAACCTGTATAATTTTTTTCTGCTGAACACAACAGTCCATACAGTAGAAGTTAATGGGGTCCAGTGTTGTTTTTGGACAAACACTTTTCAGAATATCTTGTTTTGTGTTCCACAGAAGAAAGGTCTGGAACAACATGAGATTGAGAAAATGATGACAGAATTTAATTTTTTTAATGATCTAGCATAGCATAGAGAAGTCATATAGCATAGCCTGAATCAACCTAAGTTTCACCCCTTTAGTCAGTCTATCAGCTACATTAGCCAAGCAGACTCTGAGCAGATTCTCCTCAGGAACAAACTTAAAACCATGTGGATAACTGCATTAAGCTTCAGGAACCTTCCATTTTCTGGTATTGCATTTTTTTTTTTTAAATGTTCAAGTAATGTCCTCTGGTGGTATATTAGACAGCTAAGAACCGTGTCGTCTTGCAAATGACACGAGCAGAAATTAAGTCAGAATCAGAGACTCTTTTATTCCTGTTCTTCCGAAGATGGAATTTGAATTTTCAGCAATTCGCAGCAAGTTATGTGTCCTGTCTAAAACATGTAGTACTTCAGCAATAACAGAATATTCAGATGCAGACATTTGCTTCTAGTAGGGGCCAGATATTGCATCAAATTGACTTAAAGCCTGACTGCTGAGGTCAAAGATCTGTTTTCACTTGGTCTGTTGACGTAAAGGAATGGTCAGTTTGATGTATTCCAATTCAGGGTCTTTTAAAATTTTACAGTCCATAGTAAAACAAATGGATTTCTTTATATATAAAGGAGTTGTTAAAACAAGTACAATGCCTTAAGTTACTACACTAGTTTATCATGTTTAATGTTCCTTAGACCCCTATATTTTCTAGTATTTAGTATCAAAAGGACCTTGAAATTAAAAGGACAATTGTAATGTATTTTTTCCTGTGCTGATGCGTTTTGTAACAGGAAGTTTGTTTGGTATATCGAAGTACTTGTATTTTGTATTTATACTTTTGTTTAATTGATATTCCTAGCTGTTAGGAGGAGGGACATTTTATTAGACAAAGATTTTGTTGTCATCCAATATTTTTGATGGATTTCCTGGAAGAGAATCACTGTAAACAAATGTTGTCAACGTTTAGGAGGACTTCAGCATATAGATTTGCCTCACAGCTAACAGACGCAGACTAAACACCACAGTACTACATTTATGAAAGCATCTTCTCCTGGAGAAGTGGATTAAAGCATTTTGTGTAATATATTTCTCAGTGTTTGTTCTTGGAGGGTTTGATCTTTCTGCTTTTCTGTTTATGCAGCTGCTCACACATACACACATGTGCATGACTCTTATCTGATTATAGACGGACAGGCTCTGGGTAGTGTACGTAAGTGGCATGTGGCCATAATTGCGTGTATGTTAATCCTGTCCTTAGTAGGCAGGTGATTAATTGATTAATTATTTGAATACATTTTGAGTGGAAATATATTATCCCAGAGCACAATTTGATATGTTGTAATTAGATGCAGAAGAAACGTGGCCTGCTAATGAAATGCCTGAATCTCCTCAAGGTGCCCTTCAGGTGCAGTTGGCCCAGGAGGAAGTGTGGGTGTGCTTTATGCCGGATGAACTTCAGTTCTTCTGCCGAATCCATGTAATTCTTCATGGAAAATGAATGGGGGGGCAGGTTTCCAAAGAGTAAAACCTCCTTTTTTCCTCAAACACATTGTCACTCTTTGTACTCAGTGTTGTTTAGATGGTTTTGGATACAGTATGTAATTTAGAGACCACAAACGAGATGCTTTCATCGCTGGGAAGACCAATGTGAGTTCAGGAAGGAAAGAAAGAAAGCATTTGGATTACTTCCACTGCTGTCAACCATGTGCTGCTTTCGGCTTAACGGGGATGGAGAATTTTTCATGACCTGATTGATTTCTATGAACAAGCTGTTAAAAGGATCATTCTTTTTATACCGTGCCTTTTGGACCTCATGATATGTTGAAAAAAAAATGGTTTATTGGATCAGATTCTTTGCATCAGGATGTCTACTGCAGCTGCAGCTAATATGTTTGAAATGAGTGAAAATGTGGTAAAGGTGCATGGTGCCAAAATTACTTTTAAATACGTTATTTAGCAAATTTGTCAGCTTGCAATAGAATTACTAATATTTAAAACACTCTTCATTATATATTTTTCCCTGTTGCTTAGCAATAAATGTAAAATGAATAGGCAGTAGATCAGTAGCAGATCTTTAACTTGTATTAAATACATGTTAGTGTTATATTAGAAAGTTTTGAAATTGATTTTGATTCCCATGATATTTGTTTTCTTATATGGTGGAGCGTGTATGAGTGGACAAGGTAGATATGATGATAAAACAAATCAAGTGAGGCTTGTTTCATTTCCATTAAAATGTGTCATCTAGAAATTGATGCCATAGCTGATGAATTTACTTATTTTTGGGTTCATTTCTTGAGGCTGCCATTAGTACATTTACTGAGTGGAAAGAAATACTTGGGACAGACTGAAAACAACATTGAGGAAATTTAACAGGATAAAATAGGATTTATTTAAAGATCTCAGTCAAGAGATTAGATTTTGTTTTCGTTTTTTTAAATTTGATTTGAGGGTGACAACAAGTATATATATTATACATATTTACACTGTCAAAAAAGAATTTCCTTAAGGGGTGCAACATCTTGTCCCTGCAGCAGTAACCTCAAAGGAGTCTTTAGTACAACTTTGCACCTTATGTACCCCTAAAAATGTGCTATTTGAACCGTTAAAGATGTACTTAGTACCTTGATGTCCCTTTGAGGGCACTGCCCCAGTGACAAGCTGTTGTACGCCTAAAGGTACAATCTTTTCACTTTTGTTTTCTGAGAGTGTAAGCTGTAATTTATATATTCACATACTCTACCGTTTAAAAGTTTGGTGTCAGTGTTTTTGACAGTGGTCTCTTATGCTGCTCACCGAGGCTGCATTTATTTGATTAAAAATACAGTAAAGCAGTAATATTATTATTACAAATTAAAATAACTTTTTTCTATTTTAAAAATATTTTAAAATGTAATTTATTCCTGTGATGGCAAAGCTGAATTTTCAGCATCATTACTCCAGTCTTCAAAAATCATAATATACTGATTTGTTGCTCAAAGAAACATTTCTTCTTATTATATGTTGAAAACTGTTGTGCTGCGTAATATTTTGGAAAACATGTATTTTTTCTAGGATTTTAGGATGAATAGAAAGTTCAAAGGATCAACATTTATTTAAAATAAAAATATTGTGTAAAATTATAAAATGTTTTGTTTCATTTAATACATCCTTGCTGTTGCTCAATAATAGTATTAATTTCTTTAAAAAAACAAACCAAAAAGCAAAATCTTACTGACCCCAAACTTTGTGGAATTGGAAGTGTGTGTGTGTGTGTGTGTGTGTGTGTGTGTGTGTGTGTGTGTGTGTGTGTGTGTAAATAAACAAACAATTGAACTCAATCCTCTTGAGAGAAATTTGAGTCCATGTTTTGAATGTAATGTGAGATTATTTTCCTCAGGGCAAGAAATACAGTGAATGTGTATATTTAATAATTCAAGATCGTTTTGACAGTACAGTGTGGTCAATGCTAATATATTTACACTCCAGAATCAATATTTTAACAGCGACAATGCACAACTGTGATCCAAAATTTCACATCAGAAGAAAAATAATCTTTCTGCGTCACTGTTTTAGATTTAACAAATATCTTCTTGATGCGAATAGTGTTTTATAACAAATTGTTCATTCAACCAAATCAGTGTTGACCTGCCAAGAGTTTAGAGATTCTTATCAGTATGTATAAATTTGTGAATTTTTTTGTTTAAGTTGGATCATTGCTGCCGTCATATTTGAGCCTAAATACCAAGGCATGTTGTAAATGTCTGGTCGGCTCGTTCTCCTCAAAATCAGGACCAGAATCCTGTCCCTCCAACCAGAACTAATGAATAACTCAATAGTATTTGAGCCGTAATGGATGTCTCTGCTCTGATGAAGGATCCAGTTGCACATTCCAACAGGACACAAACCTCAGTTTAACACCTCTGATTAATACAGTCTGCAGTTTGATCACTGGGGAACAGGTAGTGGTTGAGCGCTGGGGCTGGGCCGCAGCCAGAAGTAATGTATCGGGATTTGTATTCATTACAGATACACTGTGGGCTCTCCTGTCTCGCTGCCAGGATAAGAGAGATGGAAGACCGGCCCGGTGCATTATGAGCACAAGGAGCGAGGGAGCACACTACTGGAATATGAATAAGAGAGAGAGAGAGGGGGGCAGATTCATTTTCTTATTGTCAGCTTCAGCTTTCGCTCTATCAGAATCCTGCTCACCTTTTGGAGGTCCCAAGCAGCTTTGTGTGTATAATCTCATGTTAAACCTCTGCTTTTTTCTCAGAAATGTACTGCTTCATTTGAAGTGTGATGTTTTATCCCTAAATCTCAGCAGCGGTCTTGTAAAATATGATATGAGACATGTAGGTTCTGACCTTAGAGTAGCTGATGTGTCAGGCAGATGGTGCTGAGGGTCTTTGGGTCCCCTTACCTGTTATAAACACGCTGGTCCAGGTTGTAAAATCATTCTAATGATGTAAATGTCTTTCCCAGCATACCCTTGTCTTGTTCTGAATTATCAGCAGTTGTAGTTCATTTCCAGTAACTTTTTAAGTTGACACTAAATCAAATTTGACAATTTCCTTTAAAAATCCCTAAAATCCTTTAGTAATATAGTATAGTAACCTTTTTAGTTAAATTCCACATTAAGTTCATTTTAAATATTTAATATACACCGTATGTAATCTTTAAGTAGTAGACTAGTTTAAAAATTCACATGAACTGATAACAATCAAAAATGTATATTGACTGAAAAGAAATCTCAATGCACTTTCAAAGCCAATGTGAATGCAATGCGAATTAGTTTATTATTTTTTTTAATGCTTTGTTCATTTTGGGATTCATTTAATTTAATTCATTTCAGCAATTATGTGTACATCACATTTGCTGCATTAAATTGTATTATGAATTCATACATTTGTCCAATCAAATTAGTGGACCGGAAATTAGTGTTTTACGTGGTTTGTAAAGTTATTTCCAAACAATGAAATTTTTTTTTATTGAAATGTAAACCTATGCATGGATGAATTGTTCACAATAAGATCATTAAGATACATTTAGAAAAGAGATGAAAGGATGAATTTCCATTTAAGTTTTTGTGAACCTCTAATTATTTTATGCTAAATATTTTTTTCTTTCAGATACAGATAACATTACAGTAGTTAACTGTCTTGTAAATGCTGTTTAATGCCGTCTTTACCTTTCCCTATTCATTTCATATTGGCATTTAAAACAGCAGCACGTGTGAAGTGACATTGGCCTCAAACAAACAGGACTCTGGGCTGTAGCCTGACCTAAGTTTGCTTTGCTTTTCCTGTCATTATACCCATGAGCAGCCCTTAGGCTTTTCATCTAATGTTCTAGCTCAAAGGAATGAGGTAAGCCTCTTCAGGGTCAATAGAGAAGTCATTTCAGGACTGGCAGAGATGACGAATTATCAAGCTTGCACTTGTTTTTTTTTTCTTTCTTCTCGGTTGCGCTTTCCTTTCTCTGTTGCTTTTGACTCTCTGCCTGTCTGCGGTTTGTGTGTGTAACAGATGTCAATGACGGCGTCTCTGTGAGTCTGGCAGTCAGTTTTTATTTTATAGTTAAACCTTCCCCTAAGTAGTTTTTCAAAGAACTATCTAACCCTTTCCGTGAAATAAATCCTGGAAGAACCATTTCCGAGGCTTAGGGTTATATCAGAGGAATGACAGCCGTAGTTTCCTCGCAAAGGCTTGATTCCCTCGTTTTTATGATCAGAAATGGCTAGGAATTTTTTCCACCTCCTCATTTCGCCCCCACCAGCCCACCCTTTCTCATGTGACCTTTCACCATTCCCTACTAACACACACACACACACACACACACACACAGATGTGCAGAAGGGTCAGTGCGGTCCCAAACCTTCCTCTTCGTCTTCTTGGACCCCAAAATAACTCTACTGTTCTAATTAACGTAATTAATTTCACTTATAGCAGTTAATTATTTCAGAATGGGTGAAGAACAGAGCACTGGAATGAAGTGAGAGAGCGAGAGATGAAAAGAGAGAAGGTGGTGGTCTCAGGAGTCTGTCTAATCTTGGTTTAGGGCAGTGGAGGAAGATTAGAGCTACTCATGCACTCCTGAAGAAAAGACGTGAACCCAATTACATCTTCTGTCTTTTTTTTTCTGCTTCTCTTCCTATTTTAGCCCTCCTGAGTGCTGCCGTGAGCGCCTGTGTGTAATGATGACTGTTAAACTGGCTAATAACATCTCAGAACTGAAAAGAGTTTAGGTCAGCTCAACCCAGTTCCTGTTACAGTCCTGTTACAGGTGGTCAAATATGCATACTTCCTTGCTACACAGTATGCAAACAGCAGTATGAGTAGGCTATTCGAATATTCAGTATGATCATGAAATGGTAGGCAAGCAGTAGCAGTACCAGAATGACGTACTGCCTCAGATGAGATTCAAAAGTGTATAAACAGTGGCTATTTTACTATCTCATGAGGCCACAGGTGCTGGGGAGAACTGTGAGCTAGACAGCTCTTGTCAAGTATAAAGGCCTGTTCACACCAAGAAAGTAAAACAAAAAAACTAAAATCTTTTAGTGAATCCAGTGACATCATTCTTTTTGTGTTGTTTATTGTTATAGTTGTGGTGTGGACTTTCTTATTCTCATAGAATCTGGAATGATTGTTAAAACCTGGACGTGACGGGTCAAAGGGCAATGCCAATGATTTTATGTCTGGGAATGTATTTATACGACACACCAGTGTACTCAAAAAGTTATTTATCAAAAACAGAAATACTTAAAATCAAAATACTTAAAGGGATAGTTCACCCAAAAATGAAAAATTCTTTCCTCACCCTTGAGTTGTTCCAAATGTGTATGAATTTCTTTTTTCTGTTGAACACAAAAGAAGATATTTAGAAGAATATGGGTAACCAAAGAGTTGATGGACCACATTGACTTCCATAGTATGAATTTCTTTTTTTTTTTAATCCATCAACTGTTTGGTTACTGACATTCTTCTAAATATTTTCTTTTGTGTTCAGCAGAAGAAAGAAATTCATACAGGTTTGGAATTTAAGGGTGAGTAAATGATGACAGAATTTTAATTTTTGGGTGAACTATCCCTTTATATTAAAGTATGGGAATTTGGAAATTGAGATTGACAACTTGCGAGCAATACCTGGCTGTAACCATCTGATTTTAAAGTGCCGCACGTGATGTAATAGTTTTTTGCATGTCCAAATGGTCCTTTAGATCCCAAAAGCAAACAGTGGTGGAACCTGTGAAACTTTTCACAATCACTTCCTTCTGCAGTGTGACATCATTGAGGGTCAAAGGAATTATAACTTACCTTATGAACTGGAGCCTTTTTTCTCTTCTCTTTCTCATTGCAAGAAACGCATTAGAATGACAATCAAATTGTTTTTTTTTTTGGATTCAGACCTATTCAAACCACAAGGGACACATCACTACGGCATGATGAAAAGACTAGTGTTTTATTAGTCAACACAGCAGAGAGTTGGACCAGGAAATTGTATTATTGGAAGTTTGATGCGTCAAGCAAATAGTGACTGATATGTATGTGATGTGCTGTATTGTGTCTTTAAGTATGTCATTGTTATTCTAAACTGCATTTAGGTACCCTCTCAGAAAAAAATTGCAACAATTCTAGAGTACAACATCTTATCACTACGGCAGTACCTTTTTACCCCTAAATGGTTCATAGTAGTACCTTATTGGGTACATATTACAACTCTGAGGCAGATAAAGATAAAGGGCAACTTTGTACCTTTAAGGGTACTGCCAAAATGACAAGCTGTTGTACCCCAAAAGGCATTTTTTTCTGACAGTGTAGTTTATATCATTTTGTTTCAATTTATTTTGTCCTGAGCTACTTTCCTCTTTTTTCTTGCTTTTTTTCTGTTTAGCACATATCAACCAAAATTCAAACTTTAGTTATAACTCCTGAAAATTTTAGCTTGTCACATTGTCATGGTCACATTCTTTCATAACTAAACAAGAATGACAGCTGTGTTCTGCTGTTTTGAACATAACCACAGTTTCACCTGCATAGTATTTAAGGGCAACAAAAGGTGTGTGAATTTACCCAAACAAAATTTGCTTTTAAAAATTCAAATCAAGGATTGCCACATACCCTTCACATCACGTCACAGAAGAGGGGAAGAGAAAGACAGGAAGAGACAGGGTGAATGAGTTGGACAGAACAGATGATATTGGCAATGGTGGATCGGATGGAGAGGAGAGAGAGAGAGAGAGAGAGAGAGCAGAAGAGATGGTCTGATGAGTTATGTATAATTCAGTAAGCTATACATTATTAAAGAGAGTTCATATTTAGCTGTTATACACACAGGCATAAATTAAGAGAAAGGGTGAGAAAGGATGGACAGAATGAGAGAAATGAAGATGAGATAAAGTCGGTCTGAATGTGTGTGTGTGAGGATTTAGGAGAGAAACGCGGATGTTCAGATCAGCATTAATGCTCTGGGTTAAACGCAGCGTTAATCTGGACCTGCGAGGTTTGTGCTGCGAGGCTCTTTTCGTGACGGAGATTACCCAATCCCTCTGCACACTCCGGGACAAATTCCAGTACAGAATTCCAGGACTCTCATTCATGTCTTGACTTTCCTTCTAGAAGCATCGAATTCCATGAAAACCAGCTGCACTTTGGTTGGATTTAAACAGGCCAAACTGCATCACGATGGAACATTTTACTCAGTGTATGAAAGGCCTCATGACGGCATATGTATATGTGTCCAATATATATGAGGCAGTCGTTCAGACGTCTGCAAATGCAGATTTGTGGTTTGGGTTGGAATCAAGTTCAGTTCAGGATCATGTGCCAATTTTCCAGTTTTTGGGTCTTTTTTTTTTATTGTGAAAGCAGTAGTTAATTTAAAATCCTGTTAAGCCATGGGGCATCAAATAAACAAAATAAATAAATAAATAAGTATAGGTTCTAAAATTAACACTCGCCAAATGCAAGTAAAAAATGGCTTCGGCAAGTAAATCCGACTAGTTCCTGGCCAGTTGGCTGGTAACTTTTTCAAAGAATTGCAAAAGATTGAATGATTTACATTGTAAGAAAAATAGTCTGACCCTTTTTGGTGTAAGCGATGACCATGAATAAATTCAAAAAGTGTGCAAATTATGCTGTCAATTCAGGGAATGGTTTTAAAGGCACTTCTGATTTTAATTCATTTATTTTTTTTAGCTACAGGCTATCTATCGTAAATACGTTTTAAACAAAACACAGAATGACAATGACCGTATTTATGTTTTTTCAATGCACTGTATGCATTCTGACTACTATTAGTCAGTATGGCTGTACAATGGCAGTAGTTACTGAAACGTTACTTAAATGTTGTTTAAATATTCCAGTGATTAATATACATGTATTTGTTTTTTTTAAAATGCGTCCCACTCTGTAAATATCCTAAATTATGTGACTTGTTGATGTGAGGTGTGTTTTAACTTTTACAATCAGACTTCTGAATTTCATCTGATGTCCTATCTGATAAAACCATAAAAAAAAAAATCCCATTGGTTTAAATTAAACATTGAATAACATTATTGTTGTAACTCAAGAAATCCATAGCAACACACTTTCAGCACTACTTCAAAACCAAACACACAAATACGAGGAGCATAATAAGTTTGTCTTTTTTGTCGTAGCAAAATAACAATAAAAAGGAATCTCGTTGTGTAGGTTGCTTCTCTGTATGAAAGTGTGCTTAAATTTCATGGTAGATGTGTTTAGGTCTAAGCTACGATCACTGCCATCTCTCTGGAATCCCTCACTCTCTGGCAGCTACCCATGTGTGTCTGTGTTGATGACCAATATTAAACAGACATGCTTTGAACTCCATAGTGACTGATGTCTGTTTCTTAAAATAACTGGACTGTGACCTTATCTCCTGGTCCTGTAGTCTAAATGTTTGTCAGCAAACTTGTTTTCGGACATTAGGAATGGATGGAAAGAATAAAAAACATAATCCCAAGAAAGAAAGAGACAGGGAAGGGGAAGGGGGTGGGGGTGGGTATATGTTTGCTTATATAACCACACTCATTGTAGTATACCTTGTTTAACCTCATCCCAGTAAAACCATTGTAAGAAATAGAACAATTAAATGAATACAAGGTTATAATTGTTGCAGTTTTTAGTGAAAGCCTTGAGCAGTTACCTCAGGAGGACTACTTGCAACATGAGCTAACTAGACACAGCACAACTAATTTTAAGTAAGTAATTTGTTTGTTCACACTAAAAGCAGAAAGGCACAACACAATCAAAGCAGATCAGAACATGTTTCATATCTGATATGCGATGTGGAGCAGCATGATTAGGACACAACGTTCACTATATGTTAGTGTGTCTAGCTTGTCGATAAAAAAGATGAATGAGACGGCAGCATTTTAGTGGATAAAGTCAGTTTGAAATCAAAAGTCTCTCCCTATTTACTTTATGTACTTTATGTATGTTACTATCATTGTTGACTCTATGCCTGCATTTTTATGAACCACCATTTTTTTTTCTCTACACCATTATTCTATTCTATTCCATCTCATCCCATTCTATTCCATCCCATCGACTTCTACGTCTCAGGTACTGTGTACGTCTCAGGTCACAGGTGTTTGATTTTGTGTGTTTGTTGCATCAAGTGTGTGCATATATTATAATGCTGAATGACGGCTAATTATGTGAGAACACATCCTGGGGCGTGTAAGCATGTTGGTGTTGGCGTCCTGCTTTGTTAAGGTTTTGGTCATGTTTTGGTGTGTGTGTGCGTGTGCTATGGCTGAAGGACCAGTGAAGCGTGACTCAGCTGCTTGATCTGATTGGCTGGCTTTGATAGCAGTGATGTAATTGAACAGATGGTAATGGATGACACCTTCAGTGTGCCCCGCCTACTCTTTTCATGCCACACACACACACAGCAATGGCAGAGTTTTTGAATGTGCATCCTAACACAAGCACTGCTCTTGTTTTGTATGTATCTCTCTCTAGCAAACACTCTTTGTGTCAGTGTCTTTCATCTGTGTGAGAGAGAGAGAGAGAGAGAGAGAGAGAGAGAGAGAGAGAGAGAGAGAGAGAGAGAGAGAGAGAGAGAGAGAGAGAGAGAGAGAGAGAGAGAGAGAGAGAGAGAGAGGAGAGAGAGAGAGAGAGAGAGAGAGAGAGAGAGAGAGAGAGAGAGAGAGAGAGAGAGAGAGAGAGAGAGAGAGAGAGAGAGAGAGAGAGAGAGAGAGAGAGAGAGAGAGAGAGAGAGAGAGAGAGAGAGAGAGAGAGAGAGAGAGAGAGGAAGTCAGGTGGCCAAAGCCCTGTGTGTATCTCATCTTTATAATCCTGTCATTGGCTAATTTTCTTCTCAGTAGCTGGGTCTTTTCTCACTGATATATTTATTTTAGCTTTATGGCTTCAGAACATCATCAACTCCATTTCCCACAATTCCCTACTGAGTCATGAACAGTGAGTATGTTGTGCTTTACAGCTCACTGCTGCATGTGTGACATCATCGAGCAATGACTCAGTGCCACATTAACTTGGCACACATAAAGTCAAAATTAAACTTTTATGATGCACAGCTCAACCTCACTTTAAAGGGCTTTGTTCCACACATTATATTCTAATGGATTAAAATTATTTAAAATTTTCCGAATATTAATAAACCCATTGACCTAACAGAGTTTAAAGTGTCTCAGCTGAATGAAGGAAACTTAGTTCACCAAGATGCATTACAAGATCTGTTGATGCCACCACATACAGATCTTTCGCTCTCTCTGTCACTTCTCTCTCTCACTCTTGTGTTCTGTTACCTTACCTCAGAAAGAAAGATGACACTTTCTCCCTATGAATCTGGGTTATTCTGGCCTTGTATCTCTGCAAGTGTGTGTGTGTGTGTGTGTGTGTGTGTGTGTGTGTGTGTGTGTGTGTGTGTGTTCTGGGTCCACAGGGTCCCGTGTCTTTTTCTGTGTTTGGATCTTTCTGCAAGTAATGTTGTAGGTTTTAAGGCTTAACTTGTGCCCCCTCTGCCACACTGTTAAAATCTCAATTTCTATAATACATGGATAATTAATGATTATTGATCTTTGAATGAATTAAGATGCTTGCAGAGGCCAAGGGGTCAGATTTTGTTGGTTAGCATTGTCCAAGTTGTGTCTTTTTCCACTGATGGCAATTCAAAAGTAGCTGTGTACATCGAAAAATATATACTTTTTTCTTTTCTTTTCTTTTTCCAAGCAACAAACCATGTCATTTTTTAGATTCGGTCACCTTTACAGAAGAATCAACATTGAACTTTTAAACATGTTATTCTGTGTTTTTAGCATTTAAAAATGATTGTTTCTCAGACGTGGTGTCTATGCTTTACAGAAAAAACTATCTAAGGTATAGAAGAGATGACAAAGACAGTGAACTGACTAGATACAAGTAATGTGAATGGGTAACCTGCTTATATTCTGCTTTATGCTGTAGTTTCATATTTTCTCCCCTCTAAATATCCCAGTCATTTTATGTCCGTCAGATTGTCCCTTACTGGCTAACTGAGCAGAACCCAGCAAATATAAGCTGTATTATAGTCCAGACATCCTGTGACTGTAGTCAGAAGTCACATACTCTTTCAGTTGGTAGTTATTTTGAATAAGTTCGACCTTCAAGAAACCACACAAATGTGTGTAGTATGAATGTGATCCTGATGTGCTACATTTTTTGCCATACTGTTTTTGCCTACTATATAGTAGGGAAGTGTGCATCATATATGAGACTATAGACTACCCTTTACCACACCCCCAAATATAATGGCACATCCCTAACACCCCCAAAACAAAATCACTGCCTTAACCCAAACCCAAACAATGCCATGGCCTTATACGCATAGAAAACAATATCACAGCTTTAACCACAACCCCAAACAATATCTCACTAAATGTGTTTGACTTTGGCTGTGGCTGGATTTAAGTGATCTGTGAGGGGAGGCGTTGAAAATGGCGACATGATGAAAAAGTCGAATTTAGTTTCTCACAGTGAAGCTTGCAGTGTTTGCATACTTTATCTCAGATGAAGTGGATTAGATGCAATGTTTGTCAAATACACAGACGTTTTTATGTAGAAACAGAAACACTTTTCATTCGATACTTTATGTACTGCTTAATACAGCGCCTGTATGCACGAGTAAAGTTTAATCCCACCCCAATAGCAGTAGCACTCCCTTAACACCTCCAAACAATGCCACAGTGTGATTTAAAAGGTGTATTTATCTTTGTGTTGTGACAAAGATCGTTTTCTCGTACAGTCATGGTCAAATCATCATCTGACATCCACTGCTGTGATGCAACAGTGAAAAAGCTCTTACTGTACAGCTCAGAGAGAAAGGGAACGAGTGTATGTGTTTTTGTGTGGTGAGATGAATATATGAATGGTGATGCTGACTCATAAAACAGTATGTGAAAGAGTGTGCGACTGTGGTGTTAATATGCACTCATCCATGCAGTGCACTAGATTAACACATGCTGAGGGATATGTGTGTTTGCTTAGTTGCTGGAGTGAAAATGATGACATATGGCCAAAATGCCATATTTAAAAAAAAAAAAAAAAAAAAAAAAAATGTATCCTCTGCCCAATCTCATTTAGCCCCTCCTTGATTAGCCTATGTTTCAGCCTCTTTTTTGCTCATCCAGTACTTGCATAGCTACTTACAAAATGTTGAATAAATAAATGTATTTACATATTTAAAATAGCTCATAGGTAAATAAAAATGCCATTTGCTAAAGGCTTTTTTCTTAATTCATTCCATTGTCATGTACATGACTAAAATATAAAGACCATTCATTGTTTTGTTTTTTTCCCTTCCTTATTGCTCATTGATTTGTTCACTTTGTCTTTTATGTGTGTCCATTGTAATGTTTATTAATTTGATTTCTGCTAGTTAAAATACAATGTTAATCTTTTTTTAAAGTCACCCTTTATTCAAAAGCTCTGAGAGAAGCCCAATACTGATCTCAGATCAGAGGAAAAGGGGATCCCCTGGTGTCTGGGATGCGGTTGCAGAATGTGATTAAATCTCAGTTCATCCATCCATCAGCAATATGGATTCCAAACCGAACAGCTTTAGTGGCTGTCAGCTCTGATGGCTCATACTTTTGAAGGTTTTCAGTGAGGTGCAGATTTGATATCCGTGTATGATTGTGAGATTTGAAATGTGTTGATTTTTTGCTTTTTCTTGACGTCCTCTTTCCTTCGGGTGAATTCAAGTTTACAAATGTATATGTGTGTGTGTACAGCTCTTTTTGTTTGTTTCTGCTTTTATGCATGATCATGTGTGTCTCATGTTAAGATACAAACTTATTTACCAATTAGAAGAAATTGTGTGTGAGAGTATCTCTCAAGAGAGTGAATTGAATGTGGGTGCTTTAGAATGAGTAACTGAGATTCTTCCTTTTGAAAGTACTTTAGCCAGAGCATGGCATTACTACGGTAATTAGAGACAGCGTTTTAGGAGAGTCAGCATGTCATCGAGAAAAGCCCACTTTGACTTCCTGTATTTCAACCGTCTGATAAGAGACAACAGCCCTTCAGTGGTGCTCTTCTTACTCTCAAACATACTTCACTGAATCATAATGACCAAAACCCAGCACTTTCTCTTATCTAAAAACATCTCATTTAAAGCTGAAGTATGTCATTTCTGCACCTCTAGCACTACCCTACAAATAACTTATAGGTAATGCATGTTTAACTCACCTTATTCTTATATGATGTTTCAAACTAGTCTAGACTGGCTTATTCGGTGGGCTGAACCATTTATCACAAAGGGAAGAGGAGAGAAAAAGGAGTGTACAGGATGGTAGAAATTGTCAGTTCTGTGGTTTACTGCTGTGATCTCACTCTGTCTCTCATAGCTCTCTCTCTCTCTCTCTCTCTCTCTCTCACACACACACACACACACACACACACATACACACACACTTCAGTAGGATGGTTGATGGTGGTTCTCTTTGGATTTTACGCTCTTGGACTGCATGGAGACGAGACACAGTCCTGCAGGGCTGCCATGTGTGATTTTTAGTGTGATATCATATGAATACTCTGTTGCTATTAGCCAGTATGATTAAATTAGAGTGCCACAAAACAATTAACATTGTTGATTGATTGGTGTTTCACACCTGAAATTGGTTACCCAGGGGATATAAAATATAAATACCAAGGGTATTAAATCTTGGGTTCCCAGGCTTCGAGATTTCACTCTGTACGTTCGTAAACCCATGTGTGGATGGATTGATGGTCTTATTTGCATATTCACAAGGTTAATAACATAGATTGGACAAGTACAGCATGTGACAAGCACACAAACTGTTTTAATAACCGCTTGTCCTTCTGGCTGTGGGCTTTTTTGTTATAAAATGAATTTGGGTCTGGCACAAGGGTAAATGAATAAAATATTTTATTATCATCATTATTATACATTAAATCTACCCTAAAACGCATTAGAAAAGTTGCCAATTAAATCAAGGTATGATAAAAAAAATAAATAATTAATATGACAAAAACTTCACAGAACCTAGTGTTTTGTGTAGAAGTTCCTTTTTTGTGTGCGTTTCTGCTACATTTAACGCTCCTAATGCTCTCTCATTCACTGTTTCCTTGTCTTCCTCTTCAGGCTCCAACTATTCCAGTCCGTCGTTGGCTCCGGTCCCCAGTCTGAATGAGGACGAGGGTGTGGGGGGCGGGGGTGGGGTGTTGGGTCTTGCACCTGAACACATTCCCACCCCTGGCGCCCCCCTTAGCTGGCAGGCAGCCATCGACGCGGCACGGCAGGCCAAGCTGATGGGCACCACCGGAGCCCCGATCTCCACCGTGAGCTCCACGCAGCGCAAACGCCAGCACTACACCAAACCCAAGAAACAGGCCAGCACTGCCTCCACACGCCCACCCCGAGCCCTTCTCTGCCTCACTCTTAAAAACCCCATCCGCAGGGCGTGCATCAATATCGTGGAATGGAAGTATCCTTTTCTGAACTCTGACCTGCTGATTTAATAAACTACTGTTCAAAGGTTTAGGGTCAGTAAAAAAGTTTAATGTTTTGAAAGAAGTGCCTTTATTTACTGTTTTCTATTTTAAAATTGTGCTTAATTCCTGTGATGGCAAATCAGAATTTTCAGCATTATTACGCCAGTCATCATTGTCACATGATTCTTATTAAATATAAGTCTCATATGCTGATTTGCTGCTCAAGAAACATTTCTTATTATTATCAATGTTGTGCAGCTTAATGTCTTTGTGGAAACTGTAATACGGTTGTTTTCAGTATTCTTTGATGACTGGAAAGTTCAAAAGAACATAATTCATTTGAAATAGACATCTTTGTTACATTCTTTCCTGTGACTTTTGATCAATTTAATGCATCCTTTGCGTAATTAAAGTATTAATTCCTATATTAAAAAAGTACTGATCCCAAACTTTGAACCGTAGTGTGTATATGTATATCTGTACTGTATCTGACCACATATTTAGATTGAAAGAGCGCACATGAATATGACAAGCTGGTGAACTAATGCTCAAACTGATGTCACATTAGAGAGCAGCCAATACTTATGAACGTTCTGTTTTATCTTTAAGTTATACATATGCATTCTTGGCAGACACTTTCCTCCCAGAGCGACATCCAAAAAAGCCTCACATTTACATTGGGTTTATGATGATTGCTTCAGCAGGTAGCAGAGGATACTGTCGTTTTCTGAATGTCATTTTATCAGTGTTACAAATACACTCTGCTCATAAACTCCTCAGGAAAAATGTCTCAGAATAAGCCATGATCTCAGTCATAAATGCATTTTTTCACATTAATTCACAGAGGTGCATTTGAATACACTATATGCGGTTATTAATTGGTGTATTATCTGCTTGTTAGAATTACAGATGCGTTATAGCCACTTTATTACACATTTGGGTGTAAATGCAATTTGTTTTGGTTTGCTTTTATAGTGTTTTTGTGTAATAGTGTATAGGTCTCTTTAGATATGATTCCCTCTCCAAATTCCAAAAAGGGTTTAATCAAGATTAGCTTTGAGTCATTTAAATTCTCCCCTCAACTGGCCTTTTACTGGAGACTGTAGGACAGCGTGTTCCCCTTTCTTCTCTTCCTTTCTTTTTTTTTCCCCTCTCTCTCACAGTTTTGTGTAATAATTTCTGCCCACAAGAGACGGCGATAGGCCCCCAACCAGGAAAATATGTTAATGAGGATTGATTGGTTGAGTAAAATGCTTCATTCATCAGGAAAAGGAGATCCAGCTCCCATTCTCAGTTTCAGCCAAGAACTGATCACATCATCAAAGATTTCCTCATAAATTCACAAACCGGCATGAGGGAACGGCTGAACTGCGGAGACAGTGAAATATTTTCCCTCATTAGTTTCTGTGGGATATTTTATAAAAGTTCATATTTTGCCGGTCCCATCCATATTTGTCTTCAGTCTTGCACACACTTGACTTGATCTGTATCTCCAGAGACTCCGGAGCCGATCTCTTCTGTCTTTGGCTCTGTTGCCATGCCAACAGCTCCTCTCAACAAGCTGAACAGGTCCACGCGTACACACACACACACACACACACACACAAATATTCACCCCTCCCACATTCAAACACAAATGCACACGCATATTGACCCCTCCTACAAACACGCATTCGGTCATGCACATTTATGCTAATAGCACAGTCAAGCAGCTTTCATATATAGAAGTGTTATTTATAACATTGTAAGAGCTTTAAAGATAAAGTTCAGTTTGGGTCTGCCTACAATGATCTGTTTTTACTCCCTTAGGGACCTGAACTACTGATCTACAAGCATGTTTATCTAAATGGGTTACAGGGTCTATGGCTCTGTAATTCTGAACTAACCACAGAGAGCCATAACTCAAGGCCCAGACAGCAGATACAAAAGAAACATCCAGAAAAACAAGAACACATCTGTTTCTCCTTAGGACACGTGCCATGCGACTCAACACCCATCTCGGAGAAATCCATTGCTGTAACAAATGATGACACAGTTTGATTGCATTTCCAGCAGAACTGAAAGCCAAACAAACAATTTGGCCAGTGAAAAGAGAGAGAGAGAGGGAGGAAAAGGGTTGGGGGTTGGGGTGGTGGTGAAGATCGTTGTCTTGATGAAGGCCAGGTTTTTGACAAGCTCAGCCGTGCTATTAATGGCAAAGAAAAGAAAAAGATTTGAATGGAGAAAAAAGACAATAGTGGATCTGGACCCTTAGACACTATCGTGTTCAATGTTAAGAGTTAACATGCACTGTACTGTATGTCTGTGTATTTTCTTTTTTTTTTGTGTATGCACCTGCTCTGATGTAATTTCCTTTAACATTGACTCCTCAGACCGTTTGAAATCATAATTTTGATGACTATTTTTGCAAACTGTGTGGCCTTAGCTGTCTACATCCCTTTCCCTGAGGATGATTCCAACGCAACCAACTCAAACCTGGTAAGCACAAAGTCAAAAATGACCATGGTGATTTGATATTAATGACAATGACGCTGCTCATTATTATAATGTTTATAATTACAATGTTTGTGTTGCTCCTGATGGTAGTACTGATGAATATGCCAATTGTATTGTGGATGAGTATGGATATATTGGTTGTGATATCATCACCATGATGATGATTTTGATGGTTATGTGAGGTGGTGATGGTGGTAATAGTGATTAATATTATGTGATAATGGTGATAATATTGTGATGTTGATAGTAGTGATGGTAGATATAGGATAGAGTTAGTGGTGAGGTTGAAAATGATTGGGATGTGGTTATCTGATAGTAATGATGGTGGTGATGATTATTATGGCAATTATAGTAGTATTTAGGATGGTTGTGACAGTGATGTAATGGTGAAGATAAAACTGGTTGTGACTAATTGATAATGGTAATGGTGGTGGAGATGATTGTGGTTGTAATAATGTGATGATGGTAATGTTGATAGTGGTGATTTCGCATATGTGATGATGGTATTAGTGGTGAGAATGAAAATGGTGGTGATGGTAATGGTGGTGGTGATGATTATGCCAATGATAGTAGCAACGAGGATAGTGTTGGTTGTGATGGTGATTGACAATGCTGATAGTAGTGGTGACTGGTGAGGATGACAATGGTTATGGTGGTGGTGATGTGACGGTAGTGGTGACAATAATAATGGTTGTGACAGTCATGATATTGATGATAGTATGTGATAGTATATTATATTGTGGTAATGTGATGATGGAAGTGGTTAGATGGCAGTGATGATATGGTAATGGCTGTAATTATAGTCATGATCAGTGTTGGGGAAAGTTACATCAAAGCTACATGCATTTTAGAACTTATTCTGAATTTTGAAGATCTTGAAGTGCAGATTGCTGAAACTTGAATAGAGAGAGTGGAGCTCTGTAAGCCTGAGAACAGCCTGTGTGCTTCAGTGCTCAATGTACAGTACATTCAGCTTGGATGAATGCAGAACGATGGAGTGTGTGGTTAATCTGGATGTTTGGCTGTGGAAAGAGTTCTCAGACCTCTCAGAGTTTCATGCCGTAGCCTGAGTAACACTAATCCATCCACCCATCAGCTTTGAGATCTGAAGCTACATTGTGTTCCTCACCGGGAAAATACATAATGGAAACCTGTAAATGAATGAAAGCATGTGTCCACACTTTTAAGGGTATTCTGCTCATGGCTAAGCAGTGATTGCGCTTACATTTGCAGCAGCCTTGGTTAATTTAAAATGTATTTTATGAGGCAATGAACTCCACTTCATGAAGCATTTGAGAATGACCTATCTAAGAAATAACTGTACTATATAAATAATAGTGGTGTAACGATATCCTCATGTCACGATTCAATACATATCACGATACAATATTATTGCGCTACTCCAAGACATATGGTTAAAGGTTAACAAAAAATGTACTGTTGATTAAAATGCAAAATTTGGTATTACATTGGGGTTGGAAATGAATTGGCTTGGACTTGGTGCTGGTAACCCAATGCACAGGAAAATGGTGACACCAGAATATAAAAAAATATTCATGATTCTGAAGCTGAAAATACAGAATTATTTTAGATGAATATGCTTGCACTGACTTGTCACGGACTAGATATATTTAAAATAATGTAGGCCACTTTTTACTGGTAACTAGAAATTTAGCATCGAGGACCCAGAAATATACCTCCATTGCATTATTTACATTATATTCAACATTATATATAGTAGTTTAATGTAGTACTGATACTAAAACTCTGTACATTTTTACTTTGGGTGAACTATACACAATACAGATTGTCACTGTCCACGACACGTTGCATTTTTGTATTGTGATATATTGTGACATGAAATATTGTTATTCCCCTAATAAATCATTTTAAGTGCCCATTATTTAAGTATAAAAACACAATATATTTGAAGTTTATTTAAAAATATTAAAGCACATACAAATAATATATAGTAGTCTATATAAGTTTTAAATATTTTAAAAATGTAAGTTGTTGGAAAGTGTAAGTAGACCCAATTACGCCATTTACAATGCTTCATGGCAGAGGGCTTATACTGACTCAATTACGTCAATTGCAATGCTTCATGGGAGTGGGCCTTTACTGAATTGATTACATTTGCAGTGCTTAATGCGAGTGGGTTTTAACCAGGTTATCATATTTTCATGGTTACAGTGACTTCTCTCGTTGGTAAAGCTAGCTCTCCTCACTATTACTGTATGGGTAATGTAGTTTTTTAGAGGAATTCAGCAAACAAACATGTACGCATTGACTTCTTGGCTCAGAGCTGGTAGGTCTGTCATTTAACCATCTAAATTTTCAATAAAAAATAATTTTGTTATGGAGAAAATGAACTGGATTTTTACTTCCAGAAGCTGAATGTTGCTCACTATTGGCAGGTTAGAGTGACACAAGTACAGCTTCCTTCATTTGATGCACCCATCGTCTTATGGGCTATGAATGGAAACTTTTGATGGGTAAAGGTTGTCATGGATATAGTATCCTTGGTGATGGTAAAATGCACAGCTACCGTGGTAACACAGTAACAATGTAGCCAATCTGCAAAGCAGAAGGTGCATTTACTCAGAGACAAAAGAACTCTTCGTTAACTATCCACTTATCTGTTGCTCCCTTCCACAGATAGTATGTTTACGTTCAACCAGATATAAAACTCTCTCCTCTTGGTAATGTTCACAGATTTGAATAGTTCCCATGTGTATCAGCAGGTCTAACACATTCATCTCAGACTTAAAGTTACCGGTCAAGCTGCGTTTGTGGCATTTAACTTTGTCTAACAAGAGTCGCTTTCACACCACTTCTCTCAGCGGAATGCCAACACCTGTGGAGCAGCGACTGACAGGAACTCATCAGCAGCCAGACAGCAAATATGAAAGGAGGCTAGTGTCAAAAACATCGTTAACCAAGAAGGAACTTCACACCGTTATTTGTTAGGCTTAACCATCCAGATACATGTTAACACTTTTCACATCTGCTTCTTGCACTCCATACAAGAAGCATCATTAGTAGGCTTGTTGCTTGAAAAAGTAGTTGAATAATTGGTCTTAAGAAAACCTGTATAATTAGGTTTGGGCTTACCTGACCCGGTTTGGACATATTCCTTGAGGAGCGTTTATATTCTTGTGTGCAAAAACAGCTAGATGGAGTGCAACAGAATGGAACAGAATGCAAGAATTTCAAGCTGGACTATTTTTAACTTGACATGCTGCCTTAAAAATGCAACACTTATAGTGGGACGCTATGAAACGGTGTGAGATGTGACACAATGGCAAAAGACATTTGTCTTAATGTGTATTGTATGCCTGTAGTGGTGTTACTTTTAAAAGCAGAAAAAAATACAGCATTTTGTTTTATTGTGACTCTCTAACTGCATGCTGTGCTAGTTAAAGCATCACGGCTAAAAATATCTATAAGAAATCTATAAAAACTCATTAAATTCAATAAACAAATATACATAACGATTAGTCAATCATCCAAACCTTGTGACGAGTATATATGTGGGTGTGTTGAATGTGAGTTTATGGATATTTGATGCATAATTTTCATAAGCTTTTTTAATACCTTTATTAGTTAAATTTATTTGAACGTATATAATATGAATATACACACTGTAAAAAGTGATCAGTTGACTTAACTTTAAAAAAAAAGTGAGGAAACCCATTGCCTTAAAATCAAGTAAAAATAACCTCATGCGTAATTGAAAAAATTATGTTATGTAAACTTTGAAGTTTATTTACTTAATAATTTAAAGGCAATGGGTTGAATGGGTATAAAATGTCAAAATAGTAAATTGTGACTGAAGGGACAATGTGTGTTGAGTAGGTATATGTTTATAGTGTGTGTATTGTGTGTGTGTGTGAATGTGATTGTATCGAGCAGGATGTGTCTGATTGGTGAGATCTGAAATATAGGCGTTTTTATTTTTAGAGCACTGTGAGAAAACGGCTGTCGCTGAGACTCTGGCGACTGGCCAGTTCACATATTGCCCATTTCATCTACACAAACATCATATTTAGAAGAGATCCATTCTCTCTTCACTGCAATTCACAGCCCACACAACACATGTGCAGTGTGCACCCCCTCTTACCCGCAACAGTGAGCCCATACCATAAAGATGTGCCACGGTGTGTGTAAGAGATATCTGTGTGCAAGGTGTAACGTGTGTGTGGAGTGAGTGGGAAAGGGTCAGAGCTCTGTGGGGACGGTGCAGTATTTTAAGACAGCTAAAAACATCACTAGTGCAGAGAGTGACCCACATACATTTCTTGTTCTCTCTCTCCTTCTCGCTCTCTTTCCATAGTGCCCTCTACCTACTCCACTGAGCACTGCAGCCTAGTGTAGCTTAAACAAGCATAACTCTGTAATGTGCTCTCTGTGACACCACAGAGATGGATGAAGTTGTGTTTTCATCTGTCGTGAGAGAGTGTGTGTGTGTGTTGTGAGAGAGACAGAGACAGAGAGAGAGAGTCAGAGAGAGAGAGAGAGAGAGAGAGAGAGAGAATGATCTTCACTGTGATGCTGTGTCAGTGTGTTGGGGTCTGTTTCTCTCGGTCTCTCTCATCTTGCTAAATGTTCTCAGTTCTGCTACTGCTGTCACCATGCCTACCAGGAAATTTCCACTCCACTAGATGAGGTCATTGTTAAAGAGCTCACAACTATTTCTCTCTTTCTTTTCTGCCTCTTCTTTTCTTTTTTCTGAGAGAGAGAAAAAGAGAAGGTTAGAAAAAAAGTAAACCAATTCTCTGATTGTAAACTGATTTATCTTATCATCCGTCTGTTCATCCATCCAGCTGTCTGTCTGTCTCTGTCTATCAGTCTGATTTATTTATTTGTTATCCATCCATCCATCCATCCATCCATCCATCCATCCATCCATCCATCCATCCATCCATCCATCCATCCATCCATCCATCCATCCATCCATCCATCCATCCATCCATCCATCCATCCATCCATCCATCCATCCATCCATCCATCCATCCATCCATCCATCCATCCATCCATCCATCCATCCATCCATCCATCCATCCATCCATCCATCCATCCATCCATCCGTCCAGAGAGGGCTTTGTGTGTGTAAATATTTGAGCAGTGTCCCATCTATTTGTTCATCTTTAGCACCTGTTGTACCTTTATTGTTTGGATCCATGGCAAGGTCACTTGGTTGTCAAGATTAAATCCATGCACATCTTTAGTATCCGTCTTTGCTTTCTCTGGTTTCTGTTTTACATTCTCCTCCATATGAGATATTTGCTGACATTTAAAGCTGTGCACGAATCTGTCCCCGGTGTGTGTTTGTTTAGGGAGGTGGAGTTAAGCTAGCTTTATCTACTAAACAATCAGAGGTGTTTAAGTTCAAATAAGCTTTCCTGATGTCACAACAAATCTGATTTTTTTGTAGTCTTGTATATGTAGTCTTTACAGTATTACATGTGAATACGAGTTACTTTTTAACAGGAAAATAAATGTTTGGAAAACGCAGTACTGTGTAATTTGGTTTCTGCTGTTCTGAAGTCTCTCGCAGTCAGTGTGTGTCTTTGGGAAGGTGTTGAAGAACAGCATAGCCTAATCCATTTTTTTGTTTTTGTTTTGTTGTAAAATTCCATTATATTGAGCAAATAAAATCTCTGGCGTGTTCATTTTAAAATGATTATGACAAAGCTTTTCAGACTTTCTAAGTCTTAGAAGATCTGAAATGCATCTCATTCAAACATGGAGAATATTTGGATTAAAAATGCACTGGATGGTTGACAACTTGTCCAACAAGTGGTCCACTTTTTTTTTAGTGGTGGTACTTTAAAAGTTGTTGTATTTGACATATCCCTGTGGTGATGTTTATTTGTTTAATGTCTGCCGAGGGGGCTGGAAGTCCCAATCAGATAACCCACGACTAGTCATTTTCGAAAAAATGTGTTTTGGAATTATAAGTGGAATAATCTTCGATCTTGGGCAGAGAGGGACAGTGCATGTGTAGACTTTATGCATTGTTGCATGGGTCACACATGGCAAATGCAACAGATGTTTATTTCATGTTGCACAGAGCATGTGTGAGAGGAAGCTTGATTTATGCCTGTGTGTGTGTGTGGGCTGAATTACTTCAATAATAAGCATTTGATCTTTTGCTTCTGTGGTTGTTGTATATATCACTTGGTTCCTGTGTGTCTAGTGTGGCCTCACGCTAAGTCAGGGTGTTCATTTATGGTCCATTTTGAAATTGAAAGGGGGGTGGTGCTGATAAAAGCTGGGAAAAAGGAAAACACACACACACACAAACAAACAAACAAAACCGTGTAGAGTTATCTCCCAAATATGCTTGAATTTTAATCTCACCACGAGTGGTGTTGATTGGAAAAAAAAAACATTGTTATTAAAAAACATTGTTAACTTCAGATGTTCCTGCCTCATATGATATGTCACTACATGCTGATGTCAGGTTTACTGAAGATGTTCTGTGAAGTCTTGTGCATGTGTATATAAATAAAATACTTTTTGCCATATTTTCAGATCACACAAATGCTATATTGTAAGGCAGTTCATAGCTGGCTAAGTTTGAAAACCGTATACGATTGCATTTTAGTGGAATATTTAAAAAGTATGTTCTATATAGTATGAATGTGTGTAGTATAAATGTAATCCGGACGTACTACATCCGCCATGTTGTCGTTATCATGGGACCTACCAGCGTCTGTTGCGTCACTTCACTTCCATTCATAAATCCTCTCCCCTGGATAGTTTTCACATACTATGTTGTAGGGAAGTATTTGATTTCGGACGCAGCGTCATTCTCTCTAAACCCCTCCTTTCCATGGGCCTACTCTGCTCTAATTGGTCACTCAGCCCTGTCTGTTGTGATTGGTCTTCAGTTTACAGCACGTGTCAGAAACAAAATGGCCATTACCATAACTGAATTTCAGCTCCAGAGGCTTTTTTCCAGCTCTTGATACACAGTGATATGAACGATGGCTGATTTCCGTATCAATTCCAGCGCAGGTACTCATCCTTTTGAAGTCCATGCGAAGTGGATTCGCAGCACCGAAAACAGCGTCTTCTCAACATATCGACAACACGAAGCAAAGTCTTCCAGGACTCATTTACAACTACAGTGTTTATGAGCAGAGGGTGGGTCAAAGTAGACGTTGTTCACAGGCAGCCAATGAAGATCATTGGCTGGCATTATGCCAATTTGTTACATTGTTACGTTGGTTTGCAAGAGGAAGTGAGACTGGAATTGCTGATGACACGTTCCAGGAGTTCAGAATCAATTATTTTAGTAGGCAATAACTTTATACATTCACAAACAGCTTTATTACATACTGCATAAAATGTAATATCCAGAAAAGCATAATGGGGCATTTTAAAGGAATTGTCTGGATTGTATGGCATTAATGTTGATTACCACAAAAATTTATTTCCACTTGTCCCTCATTTTGTTAAAAAAAAGAAGCAAAAATCTGGGTTACAGACAGGCAGTATACAAATGGAAGTGACTGGGGCCAGTCTGTTAAAATACCGTCAATAGTATAGCCACAAGAAATGAATAATATGTGTGAAAAAAACACTTACTAACCTTTTTTAAAGTTATATGCAGTTTTACAAATTTGTCACCGTGGCAAGCCATAAACCCTTAAACACCTTTACACCTCAAATAGTTTACAAGTTTTAAATTACTGTAAATTATTTTATACAATTATTAGCTTATACAAAAAATTTGCCCCCTTCCGTTGTAAGTGCCTCAAGTTAAAATTATTGTTTAGTAAACCAACATTATACCACAAATGCTAAAGAATATTTAATCTGAAAGCTCATCCCCTCTGCTAACCCATACCTCCTTCTTCCTCAATTACGTCCTCACAGTTATGACCCTTAAATAGGAATAAATGAATAGTAAATCATAAATGCGTTGTGTTATGTGAGTTTGCTCTGCAGATGCATATTTAATGCCAAACACAAAGACATAGAAGCATTATGGGAGCAGTGGGAGGCATTTTTTCAGCCTGAACACAGTACCGTAACCGCATGTGACTAAACGCCCACCTGCGTCAGACCGCTGTTTATTAAACATTCGGATCATATGAAATCATATTGACTGCATTGATCGACTTGTCCTGTGGCCAGCAGAACAGATACATCATCACCGGCGTACCCGAGATCCGTTGGCACGCAACCTGGTACAGTGTGTCCTAAAGAACCGAGGAAGGGAAGTGAATGCCACCACGAACACAAGCATGTCCTAAACTCACTCACTCATACAGCTCTGGGATTTCAGATTGAGGACGAGCAAGAAAAATCGCTCTCTTCCTCTCATGGCGTTTCTCCTCTCTCTCCTTACCTTGGCCACAGTTTGTGAAGGGCACTTGGGTAGGTGTGAGGTTGTAATTCAAGCAGGTTAGTGACACATTGCTCCTCACCTCCTCTGAACTTGTCTTACACCTCTCCATCCCTCTTTCTCCTCCTCCTCCTCCTCCTCTTTCTCCTGTTGTCAGTACTCGGAGGAGGTAACCCAGTTTTTGTGGCCGGTAGCTACAAGCTGATGTTCTAATACAAATGATGGCTGAACTATGAATAATGAATCAGCTCCCACTCTCCAAGAGCTCCCTCGCTCTCTCTCTCTCTCTATCTCTCTCTCTCTCTCTCTCTCTCTCTCTCTCTCTCTCTCTCTCTCTCTCTCTCTCTCTCTCTACTCATTCACTAATCAGAATGAGCTCAGAATGACCTTGTCGTCTTCCTTGTCCTCCACCAGTCGTGGCCTCAAGGGAAGGGCGAAAAGTCCCTCATTCTGACAGGACTGTCGAATTTTAATCTTGCGACTTGACGTTTGGTCTTGAATCAATGCATCGGGGCAATACTGGCTGACGGCGGAGCCCTTATGAACCGGCGGCCCACCATGTTCTTCTGCACAGTGAGCGTTTTGACTCGTAGCTCACCTCGCTAAGAGAGATTATGATATTTGCGTACATCCAGGAGTTTGGTAGTAGAGATTTTGGTGCTTATTGGTTTCTTGGTTTCTACTTCTGTGACATTATTATTGGTAGCACCCCCCACAGTGAAATCTGATTCGTCCAAAATGCAGACAGCTCTTTATCAAGCATCATTTGTTAGTTTTGGCTAACAAAATCTCAGAAAATTTTAACTTTTATACAGACCACTCACTTGAAAATTTAGCAGGTTGATTCATAAATAATGTTCTCCAACATGGAACCTCAACATCAGCAAAACAAAGTGCAAAGAGGGTAGTTTTTGGCCTTTTTTCTACACACACCCGTAGATTGACTATAGTGCCTTTTTCAGTAATTTGTTTTCTGGCAGACACCTAAATTCAAACTCATTGATGTCCCTTTGTTTATTCTTTAAGTGAACTTTTGCCTGTATTGGACTGCCACCTTAAAGTTGGGAAAGTGAGTACAGAATGACACTTCTGATGTATGGTGTATGTATGATGAGTGGATGTCAATGGAAGAGTGGCTTCAATACTCTGAATTCAGTTAGCTGACTTTAGTGAGAATACAGCTACTCACTTTATGAATTGACAGGCTGACCGCTAATCTTTAACGCCTTTACCATTAAACATACATTTTTATATTATTTGGAAATTGTCAGTGCCTATAGCCTCGTGGGCAAGTGCGCCGACATGTAGCGCCGTTGTGCTTCGGACGACCCGAGTTCGAGTCCCGGCTCGAGGACTTTTCCCGATCCCGTACCTCTTCTCTCTCTCGCACCTCACTTCCTGTCTAGCGTCCTCATAAAAGGCAAAAACACCCAAAAATAAATCTTTGAAAAAAATAAAAAATGAAAATTACAATAAAATACATGCTTTTTTATATAAGAGAAGTTACAGAGAATTTTGTTTTTATTTCAATGGAGGATGGTATCCTCAAACAATGACTGCATTAAAACTACAAGACATTCACTGATTCCAAACCAGATTTTAATAATAAATATATTTAAATCTATGCAGTGCTTTTTATACATGGTTTATTTCTGATATTTTTATTTTGCCTTGTAGAAATTCTGCATGGCTGGTAACTTAAATCTAGTAGCCAAATTCACTGATGTGTAAAAACATAAATTATTGATTGTTACTTGGTGTGTCTTTTTTTTATCTTGCACATTTATCCCTATGATTATTCAGGTAGAGTAAGTAAAATCAAATCTAGCCTAAACTGCCCGCAGGTTAGAGTTCTTGAGAAATGACGTTTTTTGAGGCTCAGTTTGTAGTCCCAAAGGAGGCAATCGTAACAAACACTTATTTAATTGATTAAAATCAACTAAGCTAGAGCTCTATAATCAAACTCTGCTGTTAATGCTGTTAATTGTCCCTCGATAGGGTTTCAGGTGTCCTTCACACTTAATGCCGGCAGCATCTGAAGAGAGCTTCACCCCTCAGTCTTTTTTTACTTTGTTTTCGGGAATTCCAATTACATTTCGTTAATCCAATATTCCTGTTGTAGGAGAATCAACCTCTGTGCAATGTCTCATGTCCAATAGCCGGATGTCCTTCCGCCTTCTCCTACACTATTTGTAGTTTTTCTTACACTCTTCTCCTTCTTTACTGTAGTCTTCGTCAATCTTACCCCCGCTTGTGGTTTTAAAACCTTATCCTCACCCCTGTGTGGCCTCTTGTTAATCTTTGTGGTTGGTTGCAAACATTGTTTATGAATTTACTTTTCACTCCTTTTGCTCTAGATCAACGGAAGTCAAGTACATTTGTGTATACACCAATATTATTTGAAGTATTACTTGTTAAATATTATTTTAATTACACAACATTCTTCCTTTCTGCAACCGAATATGCCTACTTCCTAGTATCCAAAAAGCAGTACGTCAAATGGCAGTATTCATACAACTTAGGTGAAAATACTGGGGAAAATACACAGGAGAGGGGCTGTCATATTTGTAAATAGCGGGAAACAGCGGCACAGAGGATGTTGGAGATCACATGACCATGCTAAAATGGATGATGTAGTATGTCTTTATTGTATTACTACACATGAATAAATTATACTTTGAAAGGTTTGTCGCTGCATACTGTGCAGACAGTACACTAAGAAAATAATGTTGCTTTAACTTAAGAAATTAAAAATTAAAAGTTTGAGTTAATACAATGAAGGAGATTGGTTTAATAAATAGAAACTCAAAATATTATGTTATCTGAACCACATTATCTAAGTTGATTTGACAAAAGCAACAAAGTTGTGATAAATTATGAAAATATTTTTTTACAGTGTATGCGCTTTCAATGTGATCACCTGCACCTGTAGAATGTTCTGGATTCTCCATGTAACTTCAGTTAAAACACAAATCATCAGTGGGCGTGTTAGCTCTGTAAAAACAAAAAAAGTTGCTAGGCAACATGATCAACACTTGTTTTTGAGAATCTTAAGAAAAAATGAGCTTTTAATAGTATAGAGAGAGGGGAGGGTGTAAATAGTAGCAAGGCAAGAGAGAAATGAGGGGTGGGTGGGGTGGTATTTGGGGATGTGGAACAGCTGCATCCTCTTAGCCTGCCAGGGGGGCCGCCCCCCAACAGACACTCACACACACCACCTTTGCCCCACGGCCCGAACTATAGTTAGCTGTCTAAGCGCTGCCTAGCAACCACATCCAAAGCAGAATGATGGAGGTTCAGCACGTCCCCCGTTCTGTCTCCGTCCTTCTTTCTGTGTCTTTTTAGTTTTCTCTGCATATTAGTATGCTGGTATGATTTATACTGTAAAGTTGATTTAGGTAGGAATGAGTGAAGTGAAGTTGTGCTGCAATCTAATTGGCTATCACAACTTATGGCCCATGCTGTCACTGCTGTACTGAGAGCTGATTTGGGTCATGAGCTCAGAAGGGTTTGACAGCAATGACACAGCTAAGATGTTACCTGTATGCTTCAGCGTATGATATATATCCCATGAAAACACTTTCATCTCATCCATAGGTTTGTGGCAGCCCTGAAGCATGACAAGATGAGATTGTATTCATATGGAAATGTCCTCTTACGCTTTACTAATGAGATATCAGCTCTCTCTCTCTCTCTCTCTCTCTCTCTATATATATATATATATATATATATATTAGGGGTGTAACGATACATGTATTCGTATTGAACCGTTCGGTACGAGGCTTTCGGTTCGGTATTCGGTACGCATTCGAACGAACCGAACGATTCGTTGGACCATTTTTCCTGCTGACCAAAATCCACCATCACAACGTTGCGCAACATCAAATGGCAAACGTAATGAAAGCGGAACGAAACTGCGCTACTCATTATTTTGTGCTTCACGGATCGTTTATCAGTTCGGACCATCAACATCAGTGCAGCGCGAGCTATGAGCGCAAGCCGATCATGATCAAGCGACACTTTTACACAGCGCTGGGAGATCCGGTAAACAAAGCATTTTAATTCGCCACTGAAGTAATAACATGACTGCGAGATCTAGTGAGAAGCATTAAAATTTCTCTGTTATAAACGGATCAAACAGCGCTGACGTGGAAACCAAGAAAAAACATTGTTCCATGTATGAATTAGTTATAGGTTTTAAGTCCACAGATCAGCAACATGGATTTAACGTTACTGTAGTAACACTCACTGTAACCATAGAAGTTTGGCAGAAATAGTAAAATGCTTTCAAGTACATCACACATCTTTTTCCAGCACTTCAAAACTCAAATATGATCATATTTAAATGTTAGTTTTAATGTGATGACCAAAACATTATTTGTTCATCCTTCAAAGATTACCCCCATTTATAAAACTAAAAGTTTCAAGATGTAGGAAAACTCACTTATTTAAAAATAATTTTTCTTTTAATAAATAGGACATTTCTGTGGCATTTTTCTTTTTTCTGTATTGTATCGAACCGAACCGAACCGTGACACCACTGTATCGTATCGAACCGAACCGTGAATTTTGTGAACCGTTACACCCCTAATATATATATATATATATATATATATAGGGTCAGGTTTGCCGATGTGCGCTATAGGCTATATATTTACTTATTCATATTTATCCCTGGGCGCCGATCGGAGACAGAGTTCACTGCTGATAGTCTGGGGATAGGCCACAACATAGCCAATATACTAGGGACTTTAGCCTTTAAATATCTTTGCTGCATTGGATCAGTGTTCTTTCTAGAACAGCCAAGAGCTTTCTAGCCTCGCGACAGCATTGCTCATAGACCTTAAAACAGTCAGCGCCGCGGATGCGGTTTCGAAAATTGATCAAAAAACGTTGGTGCGGGTGGATGGCGGACAGATGATGAGTTTTGTGATGCGGTTGCGGATGAAATAATAATAGCCCATCCGCGCATCTCTAATACGAATGGAATGTTATTATGCGTCATGGAACATTACGCTCCTCAACTCGCGAAAGGTCAGATTTGCTCCATCTTTTGATGATAAGTTTTGTTTAGAAAACCTTGAATCCATGTAAGCCACAATAACATTAGACATAATCAATGTCATAAGAATCAATGAATACATGTCATTAGACACAACGTGCACATATGTGCAGGCCAAGTTTTTTTGTTTTTTTTTGCGGTGATGATGGTGACGAGTTCAGACCCGCGGTCGGAGTCACGTGACCGCGGTATTGCGGTAATGCGGTGACCGTCCCAGCCCTACCTTCACTTGCCTGCTGCAATAGCTAACAGTTTGTCAGTTCTAGGGTGCCGTTTTTTCTGAAATGTCTAAAAATGTCTACATTAGAGTTTTTTTGTTGTTGTTGACATTAGTGAAATACACATCTGTCTGCAGGACTAACACATCACAATATGTTTAAATTGGAAGAAATGTGATTAAAGCGTATACATGCCTGTATGATATAATTTAAATTCACAGTACTCCACATATTTTACTCTGGTTATGGTTACTGTAATTATTACCATAATCACAATATTCTGTTTATGTAACTTAATCTCTATACTGACTTTAATCGCATAATAAGGGTGCATGTAAACATACTGAAGCCATTGACAGTGTAGAGTCACTAGTTCCTTCTGGTGGAAGTATATACACCATAAAGATGTGCTTTTATTTCTTTGTGTGATCATATATCTTAAACGTACTAAAATTTACTGTCCATATATGGATAACTCGCACTACATAACTCTTAAACTGATCTGTTACTTTTATCTCTTACTATGAATGTATTCACAATATAAACACGTACTCGTAATGTAGTTAAGTCTTGAACGCACACACACACACACACACCTGTGTATTATGCAGAGATGAATCTGTGTAAAAGACTGCTGAGTGAGGCATCCTTGCCTACTAGTGCTGTTATGTTGAATTATTATTATTCTATATGTCGAGCACAGGTATTAATCAAGCACTGGTCTTAAAAAAATACATCTGACTGCATAAATTACACCATCAATGAGAACAGCACAGAAAGACACCAACAAAGCATGATCATTATTAGCTGTGGGAGCATTGCTGAACTAAATTGTTTATTTCTTTTGCCATGTTTCTCTGAGTCGGGAGGCAGGTCAGATCTGAAAGTTGAAAAAGGTCACAGTTATGCTCTGGAGTGTCTAAACACGCTTTGATGCAATATAAACATGCCATAGGCATCACACTGAAGTTACCATGGAGGTGTGTGTGTGTAGATTGGAGTTAAAGTGAGTCAGATTAAACTGATGATAATCTGTGATGCACATCAGCTGTCTTTAATTACAGTGAACTCTTAAATACTCTCTCTCTCTCACACACACACACACACACACACACACACACACACACACACACACACACACACACACACACACACACACACACACACACCTACCTAAAATGTCACCAAAGAAATACGACACCTTGCTGACATCAGCACACAAATGATTGAATAAGAGCATGAGGAGACGTGTGTGTGTGTGTGTGTGTGCATGAGGAGACGTGTGTGTACACTGAGCTCCTATGAGTGCAGGAGAGAGAGAGAGACAGAGAGAGAGTAAGCTGGATAAAGCATCAGGCTGATTGATTAGTGTTTTTCAGACGGATGAGCTCTAAGCCTTGGACACACACATAACACATACAGTCCCTGTAGCCTCTCAATCCCTCTATCTCTATACGTTCCTTGCACAATCATTTGTTCATCACCGCTCTCAAGATGGCTGAAAAGGAAATTGAGTGAAATTCTATTTGGCCCACTGTAATTTCCTTTCAATTTTTCCTATCTTTTGTTATCAAGTCAAACCTCTTACTCTCTCATTCTCTATTTTGTTTTGCGTTTATTATATTAATACATGTTTATAAATGTATTATTTGATAAATATTATTTTCAGTAATAATAACCAACACATTTTTTATTTGTAGATTATCAGTAAACTATATTTTTATTAAATTTTATGAAGAAATTGGGAGTGGGGCCTTAAAAGAACAGCAAAGCAAACGCTCACCTTTTGAGGTGCAAGTCAAAGGAACAAACTTAATGCAAAGAGAATGTAACTGCGCACTCACTTAAGCTTAAAAACTTGGAACTTCAGTTGTAAGGATGTTGTTACGTGGTTGCTAGGTTGTTGCTGGGGTATTCTGGCCAATTGCTAGTTGGTTGCTTACTGGCCCACCACTAAAGGCCAATTCACACCGCACTGACAGATGCCGACAGATGTGGACAATCACAAGATCACAGTACGTCACTTCTCAGACATTCCTCAACCTTACAAGCACTGATTCAACATGTCCAGTCGGCAAAAGGCGAATACAAGCCCAGACAGACGGCAGCCGACTCCGACACAGGTGTAACACACTGATCCGACAAAACCTGACAAAGTGTCTGTTGCTTTCTGTCAGCGTCTGTCGGTGCAGGGTGAATTGGCCTTTAAGGTTTTGTCACATTTACTGGTGTTTGCAGAATTTCAAACAGAATCCATGCAATCTCCTTGTGTGCTGACCAACAGAAAGCTGCTTGATTTGAAAGTGACTTCTGTGTGAGCTATGTTTTATACATCACTACACTATTGACAATGGACCTTTTGCTCACAAACTGTCATCAAAAAATTGTCTGCAATTTAAGTGTGAGGCTCAGTATAATGTGACCATGTTTCTCATTATTCCAGGTGTGTATTGACAGGAAGGTGTGTGTGTGTGTGTGTCTGAGAGAGAGAGAGAGAGAGTCACCTTGTACTGAGGAACAGAGATGCCCATAGACCCTCGTATATTACCATCATCACTCACAAACTTAATTACACTCACACACACACATTTGCCAAGCTGTTCCATGTTTTATGGTGTCCATGCCATTGGATGCCCCTCTATCCTCTATTGTCTCTTGCTCCCTCTTTCTCTCTCAGACAGAATGAATCACTCATGCTCTCATCCTTCAGTATCAGTAAATCAATCGCAGTGAATGAATGCACATCCTTCACCTCAGAGAGTGAATGATTTTTTTCTTTCTTATTTTGCATCGTTTCATATAAATGTTGTCTTAGCCAATAGTTCTTTGGCAAATATGTAATTCTCTGTCATGCAATAAGCTACATTGAAAGTGAGAGAGAGAGAATTCTACCTGGTAACCCTTATGCCAGGCTGCTGGCATCACTGTGTGTGTGTGTGTGTGTGTGTGTGTATGTGTGTGTGTTCTGTTCTTTGCTCTCTTTACACTGGAAGCGTGACACAGCGTTCACATCCTCTTTTTTACTTTCGTGACATTAAATGCAGCGTATTCAAAGAGAAAAAATTTAGGATTTGATTTGATCATCTTAATCAGGAAGTTATTGGATTGTGGAAAACTGTCTCCAAATGACAGGTAGTTTGAGAGGAGGGACTGAAAAAATATGAGGGCTTGGTGACATCAGCTGACAAGGAAAGTCGTTTTAGAGCCTGATCAGGTTATTACATTTGATGAAAGATTATGCAGCCAAGGATTTATGTTTGTTTGTTTGTTTGTTTGTTTGTTTGTTTGTTTGTTTGTTTGTTTGTTTTCTCTATTGTCACTTTGGATAAAAGCGTTTGCTGAATGTATAATGTAACTGCTTGTTTTGTTTGTTTGTTTGTTTGTTTTTACCTATATTTGTAAGTCGCTTTGAATTAAAGCATCTGCTAAATGCAGAAATGTAAATGGTTGTTTGTTTGTTTCTTCCCTCTATTGTAAGTCTTGGATAAAAGAGTTTGCTAAATGCATGTATGTAAATGTTTGTTTGTTTGTTTGTCTCCTCTGTTACAAATCACTGTGGATAAAACTGTCTGCTAAATGCATGGATGTAAATGTTTTTTTGTTTTTTGTTTTTGTTGTTAATTTCCACTATTGCAATTAATTTTGGATAAAAGTGTCTGCTAAAAGCATGGATGTAAATGTTTGTTTGTTTGTTCATTCTAATATTACAAGTCACTTTGGATAAGTGTCTGCTAAATTCACGGATGTAAAAGTTTGTTTGTTTGTTTCCTCTGTTACAAGTCACTTTGGATAAGTTTCTGCTAAATGCATGAATGTAAGCGTAAATGTTTATTTGTTGGTTGGTTTTATTTATTTATCTAAGTCACGTTGGATAAAAGAGTCTGTTTTTTTTATGGAATAATATGCAGTTAATAATCATTCTCTATTAGACCAGGATTGTGTATTATGAAAGTCAGTGGGCCTATTTTTAATTTTTATTTATTTATTTATTGGTTGGACTTTTAATAATTCCTGACATTTCACATCATGATCCTTCCAGCATGTCTTCAGGAAGTTTCAGCATATTTCAAAAATGTTGTGCCTAAGTTAAAGTACACATTTTCCATTGGCTTATGATAATATTGAAGAGAGATGACAATGACTCAGCAATATTGATTTATTTATTGAAAAAGAGATCACCCTCAAAAAAGAAGGCATGAATCATGTCAGGGTGATGTAATTACAACCGTTTCTCAACAACTCGCTCGGTTCTTGCGTGCAGGTTGGCACATGGTGGCAAATCTTTTTTTATTATTCAATTTTGATGAAAACTTCATGAGTTTTCTCTACATTTATGTAACGTCTCCCAGTTTAAGGTGCATTCATGTTGACAGCGATTTAACCACCGGAGGTTGCCAAGTGTCTGTGTGGCTGGTTGCTAGTAGGCGTTCCATCTCGACTGCTGCATCAGGAGGTGGATCACATGTCCTCTACTGTGTCTTCCTTCCCATTGGTGTTCGCTGCATTGCATCACTGCTCATTTGCCTAAAGTTTAACTCTGGTTTACATGGTCTGTGTTATCTCACATAAGCAACTCTCATGGAAAAGGAATGACTTCCGGCTGTTTTGTCGTTGCAAATTGTTGTCAGTGTGAAAAGCCTCTTTAGAGAGTTTCAGTTTTTGACTCACCTGCCACACGGCATTCATGCGCTCGCTTGCCTCTTCCCAAAGCAAATCTTTTCTCCTCTCAGTAACTGAACTGCGTATTTCGCTTTCTCTCTCTCTCACGACACCACCCACTACCTACAGTTTTAGTCCATCATAACCCACAACTGGTGTGTGTGTGTGTGTGTGTGTGTGTGTGTGTGTGTGTGTGTGTGTGGTTAAAGCATGGCTCTGTTTTTCAGCCATCTGTTATGGAGTTCACAAACTGTTTTTATTGGTGGTCATCCTGTTATAAAGCTCAGCGGAGACACACACTCACACACACACACACACACAGGTGTATTTAGTTGTACAGTTGTCATTTACTACATTTCAAGTAGCGTGAGTTACGTAATCAGATTACTTTTTTCAAGTAACAAGTAAAGTAACGCATTACTTTTACAGTTACTTTTACGCATAACGTAACGTATACTTCAAATAAGTAATGCAAGTTACTTTGTTTTTCTTTTTTTATGGTTGGCACCTCTTCTGTCACGTCATGTTGAGAGAAATTGGGAGTAAGTGCAAAGGCGTTGTGTGCACTGTGTGAACTAAACTAAATGTGAGCAATGCATTTTGTCTGACTGTTTTAGGTATATCCAATCAAATCAGTGTAGTTCTTCATATTCTGAACAGCTAAAACAACATGAATTCTGAATTAATTATATACGAAAGTTGACCCACATTCTTAAAAATAAAGCATGTTTATTAGCATCTATGGTTCCATGAAGAACCTTTGACATCCATAAAACTTTAAAAAAAAAAATGTGTTTCTTTATAGTGGAAAAAGGTTCTTAGAATAAAAAAAACAGTTCTTTATGCTAGGAAAATAAAGGTGTTTTTCTTTGGTGAACCCTAAATGCACTGAAAAAAAACAAGTAAACAAGTAAAAAATTACTTATTTTGTGAATATGTGTGCAAAAGTTTGCCAAATAAAAATTAAGTAAATTTCACATATGGAATTAAGTGAACTCAACAAATAAAATAAGTAATTTGAACTTGGCTAGTAAAAGGTTGAGTAATATCTATTTAGTTGAAGTTTCCTTTGCAATACATTTCACTCAAACAATATAACATTGAATTAAACCACACTTTTAAAGTATATGTTTAACTTAGAAACATGTAAGTAATTAATACAATAGATATTGTGTGAGACATCATATCTACATATCAGAAGTTACACATTGTGTGAACGCAGAGACCTCAATACTTGGTAGACAAAATACAAAAATACAAAATGACGGTAACATTTGATGGATCGTTTTTGTGTTTGAATATGTCATTTTGTGTAGAAAATTAACTCCAAATGTCACAAACTGTCAATTTACTAATCCTAACAACAAAAGCAATGATAAAACAGTGTAAATACAGCTGGAAAACAGTGAAAAATCAACCTCATTAATTATTCAAGGGCCAGTGCATGATGGGAACACCAGTATCAGAAATGTTGAGTAATTTTACTTAATTTTATAACGTTGATATAAATGTAACCTCATTGGTTCTTGTGGAAGCTCAAACGTGCAAGAATTAACCTCTTTGGTTCTTGCGGAAGCTCAAACGTGCTGCGTAACATGAGAATGAACCTCATTGGTTCTTGCTGAAGCTCAAACGTGTTGCGTAACACGAATAAACTTCATTAGTTCTTGCGGAAGTTTAAACCCGTTGCGTAACACAAGAATGAACTTCATTGGTTCTTGTGGAAGCTCAAACGTGCTGCGTAACTCAAGAATGAACCTCATTGGTTCTTGCTGAAGGTCAAACGTGATGCGTAACACGAGAATGAACCTCATTGGTTCTTGCTGAAGCTCAAACGTGCTGCGTAACACGAGAATGAACTTCATTAGTTCTTGCGGAAGCTCAAACGTGCTGCGTAACACGAGAATGAACTTCATTAGTTCTTGCGGAAGCTCAAACGTGATGCGTAACAAGAATGAACCTCATTGGTTCTTGCTGAAGCTCAAACGTGCTGCGTAACACGAGAATGAACTTCATTAGTTCTTGCGGATGCTCAAACGTGCTGCGTAACACGAGAATGAACTTCATTAGTTCTTGCGGAAGCTCAAACGTGATGCGTAACAAGAATGAACCTCATTGGTTCTTGCGGAATCTCAAACGTGTTGCGTAACACGAGAATGAACCTCATTGGTTCTTGCGGAATCTCAAACGTGCTGCGTAACACGAGAATGAACTTCATTAGTTCTTGCGGAAGCTCAAACGTGATGCGTAACAAGAATGAACCTCATTGGTTCTTGCGGAATCTCAAACGTGCTGCGTAACACGAGAATGAACCTCATTGGTTCTTGCGGAAGCTCAAACGTGTTGCGTAACAAGAATGAACCTCATTGGTTCTTGCGGAAGCTCAAACGTGCTGCGTAACACGAGAATGAACTTCATTAGTTCTTGCGGAAGCTCAAACGTGCTGCGTAACACGAGAATGAACTTCATTAGTTCTTGCGGAATCTCAAACGTGTTGCGTAACAAGAATGAACCTCATTGGTTCTTGCTGAATCTCAAACGTGTTGCGTAACAAGAATGAACCTCATTGGTTCTTGCTGAAGCTCAAACTTGCTGCGTAACACGAGAATTAACCTCATTGGTTCTTGCCGAATCTCAAACGTGCTGCGTAACACGAGAATGAACCTCATTGGTTCTTGCTGAAGCTCAAACGTGCTGCGTAACACGAGAATGAACTTCATTAGTTCTTGCGGAAGCTCAAACGTGCTGCGTAACATGAGAATGAACTTCATTAGTTCTTGCGGAATCTCAAACGTGTTGCGTAACAAGAATGAACCTCATTGGTTCTTGCGGAATCTCAAACGTGTTGCGTAACAAGAATGAACCTCATTGGTTCTTGCTGAAGCTCAAACTTGCTGCGTAACACGAGAATTAACCTCATTGGTTCTTGCGGAATCTCAAACGTGTTGCGTAACAAGAATGAACCTCATTGGTTCTTGCGGAATCTCAAACGTGTTGCGTAACAAGAACGAACCTCATTGGTTCTTGCGGAAGCTCAAACGTGTTGCGTAACAAGAATGAACTTCATTAGTTCTTGCGGAAGCTCAAACGTGTTGCGCAACACAAGAATGAACTTCATTGGTTCTTGCGGAATCTCAAACGTGCTGCGTAACAAGAATGAACCTCATTGGTTCTTGCGGAAGCTCAAACGTGTTGCGTAACACAAGAATGAACTTCATTAGTTCTTGCGGAAGCTCAAACGTGCTGCTTAACGTGAGAATGAACCTCATTAGTTCTTTTCAGTATTATTTTTTTTCAGCATTGACAAAAATAAAACCACTTCTGCTGAACTTGTTGACTTTCATGCTTGATTTTCAGTCATAATTTCTTCAACAAACAATGGCCTTCGACTCTAGAAGCAACATGGTCAGGTGGTGTAACTGGTTTTTGTCAATTGGTGTAACCAGTATTTTTAATAAAAATATAATTATATACAGGAAAATTAATGTGGAATAAAATTGTATGATCTAGTTTACTGTAATAATATGGTTTTTAACGATTTTTACATAATTTGTCAAAGGTTATTTAGAAAACAAAGGGTGTTTTCAGCGTATGTCCTGCCAAATAATGCAAAAACACATTACAAATTACATTTAGAGATAACTAATAAAATCTATTTTCTTGTGATATATTAAAATTAAGTATTTATTTCTAGATGTACACTTGCATGCCATCCAGGTGGATAAAATATTTAATATTTTTCATGCTTTGGCAGAACACCATTTGACACATTCAGGTACATTCAGTCTTAACTTTCGTAGAAAATGGTGCAAATTTCATTTTTAATTACATAAAATCAACATAAATACACTATGTACATTTTAACATACCTGATGCATGCTTTTAAAAGTTTTTACAAGATTTTCGAATTTCTCATCTTGACAAACCTTATTTGTCACTGACCCATTTACGCTTTCATTTCTACACACTTGAATTGAGTACTAATATAGAATTTACTTCGGTTTTTTAATTCATGCCTGAACTAACTTTTTCATGTAAATTACATTGTTTTTTTCTGTAGTATTTACTTCACTACAAAATCTTTTTTATCAGTGTGGTATGGCATCGCTGTGAAACCCCCCCTTTGGAAGCTTTATGTTATGTTTCATTCACTAAATGGTGAAAGAGTGAGAGGCTTCAGACACAGTGTATACATGAAAGTGTAAGTAGTAGAGCATTTTCTCTGATGCTTATATATGCCATGAATAGATGTATCTCTTTGCCTCCTGCCATTGTTCTTAAGTTATCTATTGCTTTGACAACTAATGCAGTAAATATAATGAATATTCACTTCCTTATGATTTGATTACTTTGCATTATTTCAGTATTTAGTTTGTTATTCCCTCAAAATAGTCTTACTATTAGAAGCAATACCCAGCTAAGAAAGTGCATCTAGAGCAGGGGTGCCCAATCCTGCTCCTGCCGATCGACTGTCCTGCACAGTTCATCTCCAACCCTAATCAAACACACAAGCAACCAATTAAGGTCTTCAAGATCACTTGAAAATTAAAGGCAGGTGTGTTTGATTAGGGTTGGAGATGAACTGTGCAGGACAGTCGATTAGCAGGAGCAGGATTTGGCACCCCTGGTGTAGAGGTTGACCTGTACTTGTGAGGGCCAAGTTAATATTTTTAACTTAGTATGAAAACCGTGGCGTCTAGTGATCTTCATGAATATACCTTCAAAAGTGTGTGTGTGCGTGTGTGTGTGTGTGTGTGTGCGTGTCTTTCTAGTACGCAAGTATGCTGTTGTATGTGACCTCTGAATCTTGAGCTTTTGGGAAAAGGCCGGAAATGAACTGCCACAATTAGAAAGGCTAATTTAGCCATGACACTTCAAAGGCCCAGATTCCTCCTTTCTCTACTTCTTCTCTCTGCCTCTCTTTCTCTCTATTTCTTTCTCCCCTCCTTGTGTGTGTGTGTACTGTACATAAGTATGCATGTAGGTTGTGTTTATGTAAATGATTTTGTATGAGCTAATTATTTGTTTGTGCATGTTTCTGTGAAGTATAGCTCCTTTGTTTTTATTAGCTAATTAAGACCATTATACATCGTCCAGACGCCAGATACACACGTGTGTGCATGTTTTTTATACATGCGGTTGTCTATGCCACCAGTTAAATGTTCAGGAATTTGATTATTTGTGGCTATTTCTATACTGAGGCATTCAGTAGGACACACGCACGTTGGAGAGGTGAAAGAGGAAAGAAGAGCTAGAAAGAGGCTGACCTACTTTAGGGGGCTGGATTCTGGTAACACACACCTCTCAGAGAGTATGAAGGGAAGAGAGATGGGAGTGTGTGGCAGCTGAATAAGAGATTTTGGGTGACACATGCTCTCAGATGCCACCTAGTGACTCGAGTAAATTACCTTACAGTGCTAAATGTATTTCTAACTGTTTACATAAATTCATTTTCGTTTTTTATCTTATTTATAAAGTATACAGTAAAACTATTGAATGATTTAATATAGAAGGAATACGTATTATATGTTCTATATTTGTACACCTTGTCATTAGCTAGTCTCTTTTAAACATTGGAGGGAATATTTGTTTTTAACGACCCTACAAGTTCGATTAAACAATCAAAACATGAGAATTTTTTTTTATATTTTTAAAAAATTTATTTTAATTATTAGGGAAAAAACCAAAACACCAAACTTGGTTGAGGTTTTCATCTGACAAAATATTTTGGCAAAAAGGCACACTACAGCTACAGGTTTTATTTTACTATGCAACAAAATAAAAATGCATAGAAAAGCAAAACGCTCACAGGAAAAACCATACATTTATCAGTTATAAATTTTTAGTTGGTTCTAGGGCTGTAGCTATCGATTATTTTAGTAATCGGGTATTCTACTGATTATTCCATCGATTAATCGGATAAAAAATTGAGAAAAATTAGTAAATTAAACATTTACTAATACATTATTAAAATCAAAAGTTGTATTTGTTAACATTAATGTACTGTGAACTAACATGAACAAAAAAATGAAAAAGCGCATTGGGAAAGTGCATATTTTTTTTTTTAACTGATTCGCAACCTTTGTGACTTCATGATAGCACTATGATTGTAAATGGTATTAAATAGATCGCGTAGCCTTAGAAAACGGTGTAATAATGCGGTTCATGGATTCTTGTCTGTGGAAGGCGCCAGTTATTTTGCCGGTTACTCGACACGGGTAAATTGCAATCGAGGATTTTTTTTAATCGAGTACTCGACTTTAATCGAGGAATCGTTACAGCCCTAGTTGGTTCTCTTTGTTGGAGTTTCTTTAAAATGACAGTCTGGCCAAAAATATGTCTGCAAAATTTGGCATGTTTCATTGGGTTATCCCAAATAAAACAATTGACTCAGAGCACAACAATGCAATATGGTTGCAAAATCTTTTAACCAATTTTTTATAACATTTGAATAAAAGGTGAAGATTTCCTTGGCCGGACATAACTGGCCACTACTGTATGTATTTACATGTATAACAAAATATATCTTTTTATGGTCTTATCCATTTTAATCACAAATCACTGGTCAGGAAATTAGCAAGAATTGCACAAATACTGTAGATAAAATGATTTAACACGGAACAGCCTTTCTCTTTGTTTTCTTTAAATGTTTAATCTGTGTGGGTAAACTTTGCAGACAGCTTTTTACAGGAAGAAGAGTCAGTGTTGTTCAACTCAATGTTGATGGCTTCATACAGTTCATAAGTTGTCGAAAAATGTCTCTCAGTTAGTTTGAGTTTAATGTGAGACCACGTTTTCACTATAGGGTTCAAATCTGGACTCTGACCAGGCCAAACCATGAGCCTGATGGACTTGTTCTCAAGCCAATTCTTGGTTGTCTTTGCAGTTTAGGAATTGACTGGTTGAACAATAACATATAATCATTCCTCTTTAGATAACAACTTTTCAATTGTGGGAAACAAGCTATTCTGCAATATTCTTCTGTACTCCAAAGCATTAAATGACTTTTCATAGTGCTCACGTAGTGCTCAGTGCTGTGCTGCACTGTGTTAGATATGCATTTATTATTATATTTCAGACACCACTTGGCCCATGTTTTATGTGTATACGTATTGCAATTGTAAAGTTGAATATAATCTAATTATGTGAACCCACATATTTACTTTCTGTTAAAAATCTTTTTTTGTTTTATACATCTCGTTTCGTTTCATGTGACCTCTTGGCTTCAGTAATTCTGAACAAATCATTTATCACAACCCCTTTCTGCTGGGTAATGTAGTTCCTGTGGCCCCAGCTTCTTGTATCCCAGCAAAGGCTTATGGCAAGTTGCTATGACAACAGAGAATCAGAAAGTGAAGTAAGTTTAAGTTTGAGGAAATCATGTAGTTATAGTGTTGCTTAGTGTGTTATATGAGAATTAATAAATTATAAATATAAAAACAATTTAAAAAGGAAAAAACATGCCTTTATTCAATATGATGCTTCATGGGAAGCAGGCATAAAACATGAAGAAAATCTCTTGCGTGTGTGTGTGTGTGTGCGCAGTTGCTCGTTATCATTCCAAGTCTGTTCTGTGGTCCAAAATTAAACAAGCCATCATGAAGTGATGTGCCATTTGAATATGTTGATGTAAGTACGTAATGCTATACAGAGCTGCACAGTGGCACCAGGACAGATGTTTGTGACAGGTGCATTGTGGGTCCTCAGGCCTCAAAAGTGTTGGGGTTTACAAGCAGCAGATTTAAATTAAGCATGTTTGGTTATCGTGGGGGCGAATGTGTCATCCATATCACAGAGTAACATCACATAATAATCAATGCAGGTGTAAATTGATTTACTATCCATCTAAAATAGTAAGCAGGATTAGAATGAAACCCTCCCGTAAGTGTAAACCACTGCCACTACAGTTTTTGTAAATGTCCCACCACAAAAATAAAATATTGATAAAAAATCTTTAGGGTTGCTTTTGCTTACAGAGAAAATCTGCTATCAGATCGATATATGGAAGGATGAGTTGCAGCTGCAGTATCTGTGCATCTTAGATAAATATTAGGAAGTCAGATCTCTCCGTCCTGTGAGTTACAGATGTCCTTGGGCCAAAGACCTCTTTTTGGTAGATGACACTCATTTTGTCCTGTCTCCATCTTCACACCTCCTACTCTCATCTCTTCATAACTTCTCTCCTCTCCTCTCTCTCTTTTCTTCTCTGTCGCATTAGATTAGAAAGAGCTGTGTTTTGCTGTTAGGCAGATATTTATGCACTCTGAGTATGGTTATTTTTGTCTGTCTTCAGTTTGCTGCGGTTTAGGTACATTGTGTGTTAGTGCTGTGTCGCGGAGTTCTGAAACTGCATTGGTTTATTTTTAATTTAATTAGAACATGTATGTTCCATTTGATGTTAACAGTTACATTGTAAAGACATAACAACCACCTTTTACACCTGTCACAATTCCCTGTTTCTCTGTTTCATGGTCTCTTTTTTTTTATATTCTGTTTTCTTTCTGTGACTGTGTTCTCTTCTTGTGGTTTAGTTCCTGTTTCCATCGATACTCTTGTTTGTTACCATGTCAACTAATCACTAATACCTGTCCTTCATTTAGCCTCTTGTTACCTTTGTGTATTTAAACCTTCAGTCCTCGTCTGTTTACTGTCTTGTGTTAACGTTTCGTGCTGGTATTTATGTGTATTGTTCCTATAGTTTATATTAAAAGTGATTATATCACTATCAGCTCCTCCCGATACAGCTCTGTGAACTCTGTTTTACCTGTGCTCCCTGTTGTCTCTGTCACGGCCAAGGACGCCGAATATGAACTCTTTGTCTGCCCTGTTATGGCCAAGAAGGCCATCGATTAACTTTCTGCCAGTTCAGTATGCACTGTTTATACACCGTGATGTGTTTCTGCTCCATAATGTGATCTTCAGTACCATTTGCTCTGCTCTGATGTACTTGCTCCACTATGGTGGTCTTCTTATCCATCTGCTCCACCCTGGTGGTCTACTGCACCTTCAGCTCCTCCTTGGGGTCTCCTGCTCCGCTTGCTCCACCCTGGTCACTGTCGGCTTCACCTTGCCTCCCTGAACTGGTAATGGTCTCAACAGCTTTGGTCTATAGGCTCATTCCACCACATAGGCCTGGCCCTCCATCCCTCCCCCTGTTCCTCCTCCACTCCAACACCCTCCTGGACTTTTTGTGTCAGATTTAGGAGTATCTGGAATCCGTCTCTTAAGGCACGGTTTTATAGCCTAGAAATCTAGACACACCCTAGCGGCAGCAAATGTAATTTGCAGTGTAGTCAAGCAACTCTTTGTTGGCTTGCGAGCTGGAAAAACCAAACTCTAGTCAGGCCAATCACATTGTGTATAGAGTCGGTGGGCGGGCTTAACAGAATGACGGCAGAGTTGTGACGGTTCCGCTTGAATTCCCTGCTACTTGAAAACAAAGAAGATGGCGGCTGCTGCTGCTGGCGAACAGCGGTCTTTCAAATCGACTTTGGCCGCGACTCTGGAAGACTTGGAGTGAAAGCTTTTCTTTGAGAAAAGAACAAAGAATGGCACTGAAGTCCGTCGTTTTGACTACGTCACCTTCTTCGTTGCGCTGGTTGGTTGTAGCGCTATCCTATTGCGTGCAGAAGGAATTTGAAAGACAACCGTTTATCCCACCCATCGGATTAAGCCCTGCCAATGGTGTGTGCCCAGATCCAACATATTGATTTGGGTCTGGCTTGTTAGGCTAGCGGTTTCACGATTCACGATTCCCAAGCATTATTTGTGGATTGTCAAGTCAAGTCAGCGCGTGACAACACCTTACATAAGCAATATGTTCTATATTTTTGCATGTTTATATTAACACAAAATTTATAAAAACCAAGTCACATCGGAGTTTCATCAAATTTGTCTTTCTTATATTTCCTCAAAAATAGCTACTACAATAATATAATAAAAAACATGTTTCATGTTGATTTTTTTCTGTTTCGTTTTAGCTTGGTGTTGTTATTATTAGTATCAGTATTAATAGTTACAATTAGTCTGTAAACACAACAGGTATCATAAAAGTGCAGAGGTGCAGATTTTATTTAATGGAGTGCACAGTAATTTCATCGTTTCAAGTAATTTCAAGTTTTATATATATATATATATATATATATATATATATATATATATATATATATATATATATATATATATATATATATATATATATATATTTCAATACTACAATAATACAGTAAAAGCATATTTCACATGTACTTATTTATTAATGCACATTAACAAAATAATCAAATGCATGCATTTGTGCTGCTACTTCCATTACATTCTTTGCACTTTTTTTAGTTTGGATCTCAATGAGAACACCGTGAGCTCAAGGACGGCACACTCCCTCTAAAATATTATCCTCTGGTGTTGCTGTTGGACAGTGTCACTTACGAATGATTTATACATTATCCAATTTCATATTTCACTGCCTCCTGTGCCTGCTCAGAGAAAATGCCCCTGGCCTGTATGTCTTTGTTGTGGGTCTTTTATAAAGTTTGTTGTGGTCCTGTGACCTGAGCATTTCTTGAATATATTTTGCAATCCTCCAGTCCAACGCTGCAACAAACGTCTGTGATTAGGGTCAACGTCAGCAAACCCTCACACGTTAACAGAATAATCAAATACCTAATTGATTCTTTTTGTGTATTTTGTGAATTACTATCTGGAGATAATAAGCTGCTGCTTCACATTTAACTTTTAACCAGTCTTTTACAAGAGTCTTCAATAGAGAAAAATGTCATGTTCTTGCCCACACACACACAGTGTGGGAGGATTGTGGTTTTGGCTGTTCATGACGTTTGATGGAGCCTCACTTTGGCATCATCACCAATCAAAACAATGCTCTGCAGAGTACACCGTCTCCATGACAACAAGTGTCATAGTTACCACAGACTTTCAGCTTTCTGCCCAAATTCAGCTTTTTGTGCATTTATTTATGTGCTTCATATCTGCATGAGCTCTTCTGTACATAATTAAGACAGTCTTCAGTCATCTCTGAATCAATTAAACATCCATGTCGGACCATAACATAAACTGTTACCATGTTTTGTTTTTGGACATGTACCATAATGGTTTTAGCATATTACTGTATTTTTTTGTAAATTCCATTGAATATGAATATATAAAAGTATCATGCTTTTACCATCACTTCACCATAGTAACTGCACAGTGGTGCTATAATAATCTTTAGAAGTAAATAATCATCAAAGAACACATTTCTGTTCGTTTTTATCTGAGGGTGCACAGTCAGACCCTAAATAGCAGCATAGAAGTGTGATTGAAGCGCTGGTCACACAAACCTCATCCTGGAATCAATCCGTCACCAGTCCCCAATCGCACAATGTGGCACTGTTGCCATGGCAAATGAATGCTTGGGAATGATGAATTCATGGTTCAGTGTTGTTTACGTAAAGACATCTCAGAATAATTCTCTCTCTCTCCAATGCTGCGCTTAACGCTCTGTTTAGTTTCAGCATCTCTGTTCCCTGATGCCGGTGACATCAACTCCTCCTTACATGGTGCTCCTCTAAACTCATCCCTCTCTGTACTGTCGTCATGGCGATGCTCTTTAGCCATCTCACTCAGATTCCTAAGATTCCTGATCCTGAGAAATGTGAGCATGTTGCTGTGGAGATGAGCTGGAGTGTGAGAGGTGAATAAACAGTGAAATGCAGCAACATGAGAGCACAGGTCTTATTGTTTGTGTATTACAGATGCGAATGCAGGATATGATTCATGTATACTCATCAGCTTTTACAATCAGCTGGTTCTATTTTGCAACACATTTCTATTTCTGTAGTTTAGTCCTTTATAGTCCATTCTGTAGTTTACTTTGTGTTCTGAACTGTAGTGTCCAGGTAACATTTCACCACCCAAAAAGAAAAGGAGGAAAAAAGTAAAGAATTGTATTGGCTTAAACAAAGTTTTGCCTTTTAATGTGGTTGCAAAGAAAATCATTGTGTCTACCATCATGTAGTTTACAATCACTCCGTTTTTAGCATGTGCTGTAGTTCAGAATCTGACCTGTCACTCAGTTTGTCAGGGTGTTCAGATGGAAGTACTGTCCTGTAGTTCACAGTCTCTCTGTTTTGAGTGTGTGCTGTAGTTCAGAATCTGTCCTGTCACTCAGTTTATGTCCTGTATTTCAGGTGGTAGATTCTCTTCTGTAGTTTACAATCTCAAAGTTCTGAGTGTGTCCTGTGGGTTAGAATGGTAGTGCAATTTTTGTCAAGTAGACAGAATCTGTCCTGTTGTTAAGGTGACCGAGTCTGTCTGTAGTTGACATTCTGTCATGTGGCTCATGTCTGTCCTGTAGTTTTGTGTCTGTCTTACAGTTTAGAGCAGGTGTTCTCAAATCTTGAGGTCCACTTTCCTGCAGAGTTTACCTCCAACCTTGATCAAACTCACCTGCCCGTAGCTTTCTAGTAATCCTAAACACCTTTATTATTTTGTTCAGGTGTGTTTGATTATGGTTGGAGCTGAACTCTGCAGCAAAGTGGACCTCGAGGACCAAAGTTGAGAATCTGTGCTTTAGAGTCTTCCCTGTATTTCAGTGCCTAGCCTTTAATACAGTGTCCTATTTTAAAATTTGTTCTTTTGGTCAGTCCATTTTATCCTATTGTTCTGTCGCGTATTTCTCTCCATTCTGTTCTGTAGTTGACTTCAGCAATTGAAGAGAGTTCGGTGAGTGCAGTGTTTCCACTGACTCACTCAGTTCATCAATGACTTCTGAGGTCATTGATGATTCAGTCTAAAGAGTGAGTTTGTTTATTTAATGAAAAGTGTGATTTCAATGCCTGCAAATAGATGTTGTAATCTATGTTGTAATCTATGTTAAAGGTGGCACAAACTAAGCCAAGCTACTACAAAACCTGGTTGTTTAAGAGGAATATCTGGAATTATTTAATTAAATGTAACTGGACATTGTTATTTTTTTTTTCTATTAATTTGCCGCTCTCTGAATTTCTCTATGAATGTAATAGCACTTCTAAAAATCTCTGATGTTCCCGTATGAGATCATTGCAGACTGTGTGATATATATTTCTGTTTTTAAAAGCTAATCCCAATAAGATAAGAAGTACACTGTTGAGATGCAGTTAAGTCTTTCTCTCCTATTAACACTTTTCTCATACTGTTTTCTTATTATCTCATGTCTTGTTAAACTTTTTTTCAGTTCTTAGGCACTGTGAGTGTGTTGCCATGGCAACAATGGATGTAAATGAAAACTTGTTTAGAGAGTTAAGAGAGAAATGACAAGGACAGTTAGACTAGATTTCTCTTTAAAATTCAGCCCGAATTGAAACAAAAACATTAAGACAGGTAGATGGAGGTGTAACTGTGTGTTTTCAGACTGTGGTGTTTGTTAAAGGTCTGAGCTAGGCAGCCAGAAGAGACATCTGAAATATTTGGCTTGAGTCCTTCACTGAGATGTCACACCGGTCTCATCAACATTATTTACATTCCACTGAGAAAAGCAGACCAGCTCTTCCCCTCTCTTTCTTTGTAAGCTTTTGTGCTTCTCTGTGATCCTTCCTGTCAGCCAAATGCACAAAAGGGCAGATGTCTCTGTTTATATCTGTATAATTTTTGCGTCTTATTATTGTGCAGACGCAGAGGTTATAGTCATCAGAATATTTTGTGCTCTTCATATTATAATTGATAGAACTGTGAATTTGACCTAACCTGTCAAAAACATGTCCAGGTAACATTTAACCGCAAAATCAAAAGGGAAAAATTAAGAAATATATATACATATTATATATTAATATACAGTAACTTACAAAAGTTTGTACACCCCTCACATTTCAGCAAACATTTTAGTATATCTTCTCAAGGGACAATACTATAGAAGTGAAACTTGGAAAGATTTTAGAGTAGTCAATGTGCTGCTTGTATAGCTGTCTCTGAAAATAACTTAACATACAGCCGTTAATTGTCAAAATAGCTGGCAACAAAAGTGAGGACACCCTAAGTGAACATGTCAAAACTGTGTCCAAAGTATAATATTTTGTGTGAGTACCATTGTTATCTAGCACTGCCTTAATCCTCCTGGGCATGGAGTTCACCAGAGCTGCACAGGTTGTTGCTGGGATCCTCTTTACACTCCTCTTGACATTACAAAGTGAAACTATTGCAGGTGTTTTTCATTGCACGTTTTTTTTTTTTTTTATTTAAAAAATCTTTCCGTTTTTATTTATTAAATTTTGGGGGTGGGTGTGGTAAAAAAAAAATTTAAGGGGGGGCCCGACGAAAAAAAGTGTGTGTGTGTGTGAGAGAGACTGTGCACATATGTGTTTATGACCGCAAATGTGTATGAACATCTGTCTGTATGTGTGTGTGTGTGTGTATCTGATCTCTATGAGTCTGTAGACATGTAATAGGGCTGGTGGCTTTGAGTCCCAACAGTTTACAGCTTCCTTTAAACCCTCCTTACTTCTCTCTCTGTGAGTCACTGGAACGGCAGAGTGAGTCATATTGCTTTAATCATGCCGTAGAGAAGCTGTCCGACAGATGGATAGAGAGAAAAAGACAGAAGGAAAAGGAAAGAAAGAGAGACGCCCCATGTAACTTATCCATTTATCACCCCAAATGTATAAATTACGCAAGTGCTGTACTATTCCGTAAGCCATGAAATCTATTATCCTCACAAATAACTCACATCTTAGTCACATATAACTAACTCTACAGAGATGACGAGCACGTGTCGCTTTAATCTCGGGAATGTAGCATCTTTGTTCGGTTCTTTATTTTTTTTTCTTGACCCAGCATCAAAACAGTATGTTACACTCCACCCACCCAACCTCCACTGTCAATTAAAAGACTAACAAGATTTTTCTCCTTTGAGAAAAGCAGCGCTACCTCGTCCATCCTTAATGCTTTTTTCATACATGTCTTCTCTCCTGCTGGCAGCAACATCTTTTACATTCACACCCCGTTCAGTTTCTCATGAACAGGAGAGGCGATGCCCTGTCTTCCGTAACGGTCACTAAAAGTGACACAAACTAACAAGCAACCCACAAAATCAACTATAAAGCCCTTTATTTATTGTTGATTGCTTGTTAGTGGTTTTTGCAAGAGAGGCAAGAATCACTATTAAGGTGCTACTGAATTTTCACGGGCAAAATCCAGTCATTTCTATAGGAATCCTAACAAGCTAGAATTTCTGGTGAGGACAAAAGATTTTGTAGGTCTCACAAATTTGCTGCGTTAACTAGCAGAAAGCTGATTGGATTGAAAGTGACATGCACACACTATTGACAATGGATCTTTTTTTGCCTGAAAAATTGCATTAAAACTGTCGCTATTGTAATTGCACCTATCTCCGACGTGTTGAACATCCCATGATGTTTCTGCTGTAGATGTGTAAAATACCTCAATGTGGGTAAAATACCCACTTGAAAATTTTTTCACCTGGTGTACTATAATACTGTAGGTACAATAACCATATCTACAGAGACTTGCTGGTTGGGAAATTTTGACTTTTTATTCTTTTATTCTTGCCATTTATTAACCACTCTAGCTACTGCATAGCAACGTTCTAAAGACCACTCAAAACACCTTAAAAATCACATAGCAACACCCTAGCAACCACCCAGAACAGACTTGCATCATGATGGTGAATTCAGCACAAGAAAGCATCACTTACATTGTCTAATAAAGCTATAAAAATCTAGTTTTCATTTTTATAATCGCCTTATATACAGTATAAGGCCCTACCAAGAGACCCTCCTATTGAAGAAGATCGGACATAAAAGGGAAATTAATTTCATGTTGATTTTGTACCTCATGTTTGCCTAAGAAAAAATGGTTTAGTGTGAAGCTGAAGAAGTTGTGTGTGTATGTGTTTCTGACTCTACCTGAGATGGAAAGACGGCCACCCAGCATACAGACGTACACACTCTCGTTCTTAAGAACTAGAAGCTGCAGATAATTCTGTTCCTATGGGACGGAATATTTTTGGTACCTGCTGAGACAGATAGAGAGAGAAAGAAAGGGAGGGTATACTGATGAGTATGTGGTTAATTTTAGAAAGTAGTGTAAAAAATGCAGCGGAACAGAGCGTTCCTCCTCTTTTCTCAGTCGTTCACCTCCGATTGGTCGAACTTTGCGCAGTGATCCCTTTTGGCCAATGAGACATATCGTCATGGGGGAATTATGAGAGTAATAGACCCATCAGGGTCCTTCCTTAAATATACACACACTCAGAGAAAATATGATCCCCGCCCCATGTCGATTATTATTATTATATTAGTGTAGGGAGAGTGGGTGGAATTTGGCAGTCACTTTTAGATCGCATTTGAGCACTGCACCATAAATAATTCCTCTCTCAAACACACACACACACACACACACATGCTCTGGGCTGCTGGTGCCGGTGCAGTGTGATGATGAATAGACCTAGTGATGTTATTTCTGGAGAAATTACGACACTGCCAGAACTCCCTTCATATCTGGTTTTAGAGCAGGTTCAGTTTGGATAGTTTGTCTAGGTTTGTTTGGGTTTAGTCCAGGAGCACAGGAACGTTTGGAAAAGTGGGGGTGGCACATTATAAAAAGGTAGCTTAGTTCAAGATGTTTGGCCAATAGTCTTCACATGATTTGCTGAAAAAGAGACACTGGTAAAGAATCACAATTCTTGGTAGGATTGCTGCTTACTGTTTGCGCATTGCCATCACAAACATTTGGCAGACTTCTGCTGGCAGATTTTTCAAGTTGTTGTTTGCACTGCAGCCAACCCAAATGAAAATTTAAATTAATTATTAATAATAAAAATAAATTATAATTAAAATACATATATATATATATATGATATATATATATATATATATATATATATATATATATCATCATTACATATTATAGCATCATTACTCCAGTCTTCAGTGTTACATGATCCTTCAGAAGTCAGCATGATTCAAGAAACATTTATTGTCATCATCAATGTTGAAAATTGTTGTTCTGCTTAACATTTTTGTGGAAATAGTGATACTATTTTCAGGTTTCTTTGAAGAATAGAGAGTTCAATGAACAGCATTTTTTTTGCATTTAATTTATTTAATTTATTAAAGCATTTATTAAATAGAAATCTTTAGTAACATAATAAATGTCACTTTCGATCAATTTAATGCATCCTTGATGAATAAAAGTATTAATTTCTCTATTTAAAAAAAATCTTACCCCAAATGTTTGAATGGTATCATTGTTTCCACAAAAATGTTAAGCAGCAAAAACTGTTTTCAACATTGATAATAATAAGAAATGTTTCTTGAGCAGCAAATCAGCATATAATACTGATTTCTGAAGGATCATGTGACACTGAAGACTGGAGTAATGATATTTTGTCATCACAGGAATACAAAAAATAAATTATTTTAAATTGTAATAATATTTCACAATATTACTGTTTTTACTCTATTTTTGGTTAAATAAATACAGCCCTAGTGAGCATAAGAGTCTTTTTTCAAAAACATTAAAAAAAATTGTAATGTTTCCAAACTTTTGACATGTAATAAAAAAGTTACCTGTTAACAACCCCCTTTTTGAGCATAGATCTGAGCTTAAAGGTGACATATTATGCCCCTTTTCACAAGATGTAATATAAATCTATGGTGTCCCATGAATGTGTCTGTGAAATTTCAGTTCAAAATACCCCCCAGATCATCCATTATAGCTTGTCAAATTTGCCCCATTTTGGGTGTAAGCAAAAACGTGTCTTTTTGTGTGTGTGTCCCTTTAAATGCAAATGAAGACAAACGATCCTTTACACGAGCTTCGGATACTTATGGTGCGTTCAAGTCATCTCGTATAGATAGTAATTACGAGTTGAATGCACTTGAACGCCACCACAATGTCGTAAATACCAGTGGGGAGCTCGGGATTTTCTTTAAGCCCCGATCTGTACGAGTTGGGGGCGTGTCAGTAAGAAACATGAATTCAATTTACATTGAATTTCAATGTTTACTCGTCCTAGAAACTGTCATTTATCATGATCATTATTAATCTTGTTATAAGCAGCAAGTTAATGAATTCGGCAAAAATTGCTAACAGTTTACGGATTACATTGGCTTCATAAGTTAATTAAAAACATAAAAAGAAAAACACACCTGATGTACATTCTTTGTTCTTCATTTTCTATAAGCAGAGTTTACAAACCTTGCTGTATTTTCGTGTAATTCACTAAAAGAAGGTACACCGCCATCTTGCTCCGACGAATCTGACTTGAACGCACCTCAGGTCATAAACACGACTTCCCACCTCGTACGTACGAACTTCCCAGGAGGACTTGAACGCACCATTAGTCTCCAGCTATAACAAACCGTGAATCTCACTCATTTGAAATCTCAGAAATAACCAGTTGTGGAGTGCAGACTTACGGAGAGACTCGGGATGCAACCTTTAGACACACCTGAACGTTTCTGAATGGTTAGTGGATGCATTTATGTTATGTAGTTGTTGTGGAGTTACAATAATTCATCTAATCGACTTGCATGTACCATCATGTTTAACTTTTACAAAAGTTGACACAGATCCCTGAGGTCTTTATAAGACAGCTGTGATTTTTTTTTTGGTAAAATAGTGTTCTGTGATTTTGATTTTGTTCTGTGAACTTTTGATTTCAGTTTGTCATGTCTTTACACGCTGAAGTAAAACGTTTGATTTCCTCAATAGTAGGGGTGTAACGATACACAAAACTGATGGTTCGGTTTTCCCACGGTTTTGACGTCTCTGTTCAGTTCGGTTTAGAAGGCTAAAAAAAAAAAAATGAAACAGTGGTTTAATGAAAAAATGGTGTCTTTGTCGTTAAATTAATTCAATTACAATTAAACGTTTTGCAAGGATTAAAAATCTGCTAATGCTGTAAACTATATAGGGAGCCGCACATTACTATAACATTAAAGGTTAACAACAGAGCCTAAATTCAGATGCTATTTATTTTTTAGATGAAAACATGTAAACTGAACATAAGGCAGTTTTTGCATTAACTTTACTCTAATTTGTTATTGAAATATAATAATTTACACAGTTGCAGTCATTTTCATGAAATATATTTTAAACGTACATTAAATAATAAAGATATCATTAACAGGTTAAGTAAAATATAATATATAGGATAATATAGTGCATTTATTTAGTGCAAGAGTTCATTTCTCTAGGAACCAACAAGTTGTGGACACTGAATCACTTGCCTGCTGAGGTAAATATAATGCTAGTGACAAGCTATGCTGTTTTATTGACGTCTTTCCGCTGCTGAAACACTGATTGAGCGATTACACGAGTTCCCTTTCGAGAGGTCTCTCCTATTGCGTAAGTAGCTTACGCTATGGGAAAACTCCTTTTCTCGAGAATATTAAAGTCTTTATGTAAAACGCATTGCGGCTGCACAGCTGACAGCAATGAATGAAGGAGCTCGGTCATTGGCTGTGCTGCGGCAACTTGCTCGAACCAATGACGGGGCGACTCTGAATGCGCGACCAATGAGCGCACTTCGCGCCCGCGCGCGTTAAGAGCTATATATTGGGCGCCCCGTCATGAGAGTTCTTTAGATTTAATCTCCTTCAGCGAACACCTTCTTCGCTGGATCCTCCGGATTATTGGAAGCCTTCGCCGCCGTGGAAAAGCATACCAGCGGGATTGCTACGAGGACGTCGGCACCTTCAGCCGCCTTCAAGCACCTCCTACTGAGCCATCCGGCGCGCCATATACGCAAGTATTTTACATCTGTCCGCCCCGCGACATTTGTGAAAGAGCAATTTTCCAATAAGGCGTTGTTTCAAATGCCTTCCTGCGCGTCGTGCAGAGACCTTCTCCCGGACGGGGATCGTCACATCATCTGCGCTCGCTGCCTGGGCCGGGACCACGCAGAAGCTGCATTGACCAAGGGCGGATGCCCGGAATGTGATGACCTGGGTCTCTCCGCACTACGGGCTCGCCTCGCCGCTTTCGCCGTGAGCGAGCCCATCGCCACCCCTCTGTTTGAGCCGCGCACTAAGAAAAAGCGCCGCTCACAGAGGCTTCCTGAACCTGAGCTCAGTGACGTCACGCCGAGCCAGTCTCCGCGTGCTTCACCGCCGCTCTTGCCTTCCCCACCGCCGGTTCAGTTCACCCAGCCGGACCCACACCCCTCTAGCAGAGCGGTGGGCCTTGTGACTTTCAGCGCGTCCGAGGACGACGGGGGAATGGACGACAGCTTGTCCATCGACGCTGCATCGGACGACTGGCCGGGCTCCACTCTCGACCCAGCCCCGTCGACGCTAGCTAGCACGAGCGGGGGCTCCACTATGGATACTGAGATTATCCGTGTCCTCTCTATGGCCGTGGAAGACCTCGGGCTCGATTGGTCTTCTCCCGAAGAACCAATCTGGAGCCGACTGGATGAGTGGTTTCTGCAGGGGCGTCAGCAGGCCCCTCGGCAAAGGCCTTCTCCCTTCTTCCCGGAAGTTCACGACGAACTCACCAAGTCGTGGAAAGCCCCCCACTTTGCGCGCCTAAAGCCTTCTTTTTCTTCTTCGCTCTCCTCAGTGGACGGCGCGAAGGAAAGAGGCTACGAGGGAACGCCGCCCCTCGAGGAGGCCGTGGCCAATCATCTCTGCCCGCCCTCCACCACCGGATGGAAATCCAAAGCTTCCCACCCCTCGAAGCCCTGCCGCACTACCTCTGCTCTCGCCGGTCGCGCCTACGCCGCCGCCGGCCAAGCTGCATCATCGCTTCACTCAATGGCGGTACTTCAAGTGTTCCAAGCCAAGCTTCTCCGCTCTATGGACGAGTCTGGCCCCGAACCCGAAGCCTTCAGGGACCTACGCAGCGCGACTGATATAGCTCTGCGAGCCACGAAGGCCACCGCCCAGTCCATCGGCCGTGCTATGGCTAATTTGACTGTTCTCGAGCGCCATCTGTGGCTGACACTGACTGAAATGAAGGACGCGGATAAGGCGCCATTTCTCGATGCGCCTATCTCCACCAGCGGGCTGTTTGGACCGGCGGTTAAAGGTTTCGCCGAACGCTTCACTGAGGCCCAGAACGCTTCACAAGCTATGCGTCATTTCCTGCTAAAGCGCTCCAGCTCATCGCAGAGCAGACAGAGACCGCCACAGCCGCAGCGGGCTAAAACAGCTCCCACCGCCTCTCAGCCCGCGCCTCAGGCTGACGCTCGACGCCGCTCGTGCTCTCACAACCGCAAGCCGCCTCCTGAGCGACGGGGTCCTCGGCCCAAGATTGTGCTGAACCCTGAGCCTCGAAAGCCGTCCTAGCCACAGAAATGAGAAGAGAGAGTGCGTGTCTTGCAAAAGCCGGACCACTCTCTCTGCAAAAGCTCAAACATTACCCAGTCCCCTTACAGGCGATGGATATGTCCATACAGCAGTCAATGGGCCAGTCACAGAGCTCGCTCACCTGCAAACAAACGCCGTTTTTATGGCGACGCACAGAAAACACAAAAAGAGTCTTTTTCTGCCTGCATCACTAAGGGTTCACATGTCCACAAAGTGTGCATTCCCAGATACTGTCAAAACAGTGCCAAATTCATTCCCAGCTCAGGCTGCGCTTCCCATGAATGTATATCACGTGCCTACGGTCATGTACGCACCACTACACACAAGCACTGTTCACACAGTTATAAATTCATCCCCAGTAAAAGCGGGAAACATTATAAAAGTGACGCGTGTGCCTACCACTGTTTATGTACCCCCACTTATAAACACTGCCCTTACAATGTCAAACACAACCTCAGCTCAGGCTGCGAGTTTTACAAACACAGCGCGCGCTGTTGTAATCACACACGCGCCCATTCACTCAGCTGCTCAGCGCGCGCCCGCGCCTCTGAGAGCTACGAGCTCAGGCGATTCGCTGGCCGGGTCCCTACGTCACAGCGGCCCGCCCCTAGCCTGTATTCAGCCCATATCTGTACACGCAGCGGCATGGGAAAACATTCCAGATATGCCGAAATGGGTATTGAATATAGTAAAGCACGGATACTCGCTCCAGTTCGCTCGCAGACCACCACGTTTTACGACTGTGGTCGAGACGAAAGTGAGAAAAGAGTGTTCACATGTTCTACGCACAGAGGTGCGCAAACTAATAGAAAAGGGCGCTGTGGAAACTGTTTCCCCCTCTCTGAGCGGGACAGGTTTTTACAGCCGCTATTTTCTCGTCTCGAAAAAGGATGGCGGTCTCCGCCCCATACTAGATCTCAGACACCTGAACAAAGCACTAATGATTCGCTCGTTCAGAATGTTAACAACCAAGCATATCCTCGCGCAAGTGCGCCCAGGAGATTGGTTTCTCTCAGTGGATCTGAAAGATGCTTACTTTCACATTCCAATAGCGCCTCATCACAGGCTGTTTCTAAGATTCGCTTTCGAGGGACAGTCATACCAGTACACAGTACTCCCGTTCGGCCTGTCCCTGGCTCCCCGTACATTCACGAAATGTATGGATGCAGCACTTTCCCCCCTAAGACGAAGGGGAGTGCGAATACTGAATTATCTCGACGATTGGCTGGTTCTAGCACAATCAGAGAGTCAGCTAATAACACACAGATCTTGGATTATCAGCCATTTAGAATGCCTGGGTTTAAGAATCAATTTAGCAAAAAGCATACTATCTCCCAGCCAGAGGATTTCTTTCCTGGGAATAGTTCTAGACTCGATGCAAATGACAGCGCGTCTCTCATCGGAGCGCGCGCTCACCATCCGGCACCTTGCAACATCATTCAGGGCGGGCGCGCGCGCCCCCGTCAAATGGTTTCAGAGGATGCTCGGTCTCATGGCCTCAGCATCGGCAGTACTCCAGCTAGGATTGTTGCATATGCGCCCTCTCCAACGCTGGCTCAAGAGCCGCGTCCCTACTCACGCGTGGCGTTCGGGCCACTTTTTAATCAGAGCGAACCACGGCTGTATAAAACCCCTGACGCACTGGAAAGCCGCCGACTGGTACCAGTCAGGCGTGAGTCTGGGTGTGAACACAAGGAGAAAAATGATAACGACAGATGCCTCCAAAATAGGTTGGGGGGCCCTTTACGAGGGCAGGCCTGTCTCCGGCTTTTGGTCAAACCCGGAGAAGCGCCTACACATAAACTGTCTGGAAATGAAAGCGGTCGCTTTGGCTCTCAGAGCCCTGCTCCCACATCTAAAAAACGAACACGTCCTGGTCCGAACGGACAACATGACGGTAGTGTCGTACATAAATCGCCTGGGTGGACTCAGGTCGAGCTCCATGCATTCAATGGCCAGGAGACTCATTTTATGGTCCCAGCACAACTTGCGCTCGCTGAGAGCAGCGCATGTGCCAGGCGCCCTGAACCAGGGGGCAGACATGCTATCCAGAGACAAGATTCTCCCAGGAGAATGGGCTCTCAACCCGCTGACGATTCAGTGGTTATGGAAAACCTTTGGCAAAGCGGAGATCGACCTCTTCGCCTCCAAGGAGAACGCGCACTGCTCTCTTTTCTTCACGAAAAGCACGGACGCGCTCGCCCAGAGCTGGCCGAGCCGCCCCTTATATGCCTTTCTCCCGATCGCGATGCTGCCACAGGTCATCAGTCGGGTCAGAGAGGAGGAAAACGCAGTGCTGCTGATAGCCCCACTCTGGAAGAACCAAACATGGTTTCCAGATCTGATGCAAATGCAATCTGCACCACGACCGATTCCACTGAGGCCAGACCTCCTCAGTCAGGCCAGCGGGATGATATTTCATCCCCGCCCCGATCTGTGGGCCCTTCATGCATGGCCCCTCAACGGGTTCCCAGGAACCTCGCGAGCGGAGCACTAAAAACCATCGCTGAGGCGCGGGCGCCCTCCACGAGACGCTTATATGCCCAGAAATGGAAAGTGTTCAGTGACTGGTGTAATACCAAGGGCCTGAACCCTGTAACATGCGAGATTACGAGTGTACTCGTTTTCCTACAAGGGCTTCTGGAGGCGGGCCGCACCCCCTCCACGCTCAAAGTATATGTGGCTGCCATCACAGCGTCACACGACCTTGTAATGGAACGTCCATTGGGAAGAAACAACCTAATTATTCGTTTCCTAAGGGGCGCCAGGAGGATGAACCCTTCACGCCCCCCCTCAGTGCCGATCTGGGACCTAGCTACGGTCCTAGACGCTCTTAAAGGGCCCCCGTTCGAACCACTCCGAACCGTGCACCTTAAACAGCTCTCGCTCAAGACGGCGCTCTTGCTGGCACTCGCCTCGGTCAAGAGAGTGGGCGACCTGCACGCGCTTTCAACAAGCGCTGCCTGCCTAGAATTCGGACCTAACGACTGCAGGGTCGTCCTTAGACCGAAACATGGGTATATTCCTAAAGTGCTCACCACTCCCTTCAGAGCACAGGTTATCTCCCTAACTGCGCTTTCGTCTCCAGCAGACGAACACGACGCTAATCTACTCTGCCCCGTTAGGGCTCTCAGAGTGTATTTGGAGCGTTCTGCCCTATTCAGACAGACAGAACAACTGTTTGTATGCTTTGGCGGCCGTACGAAAGGTTCCGCCGTTTCAAAGCAGAGAATCTCTCACTGGATAGTTGAAGCTATAGCGCTGGCTTATGAAGCTAAGGGACTTCAATGCCCCTGGGGAGTCAAAGCACACTCCACCAGGAGTGTGGCTTCTTCCTGGGCATGGTCGAGCGGGATACCGATCGAGGATATTTGTGCGGCGGCAGGCTGGGCCTCACCGTCCACATTTATCAGATTCTACAACCTACAGGTCCCGACATTGCATTCCAATGTGCTATCAGCATAATGCTAGTTGAACTGCGAGTTCGTATCTAGATTATGTATGTGCTTGTGTCACACTGAGCGCCTTCTAGCCGCTCTGTATTTTTTCCCACATATAAAGCTCGCCTCTGCCGGCTAGTTGGATGATAACTTTGCTTTTCAGCTTAGGCACCTGCCTCTGGCTATTATAAGGCGAAGTTCAGCACGCACGGCGTTTTGCATGGTGTTCCCATAGCGTAAGCTACTTACGCAATAGGAGAGACCTCTCGAAAGGGAACGACTCGGTTACTAACGTAACCTCGGTTCCCTGAGAGGAGGGAACGAGTATTGCGTAAGCTGCCGTGCTTGTGCTTGGTTAGTTCGCTTCAGTCGTTTTAACCTAAAGAACTCTCATGACGGGGCGCCCAATATATAGCTCTTGGCCACGGCCATATTGGCGGGCTCTGACGCGCGCGGGCGCGAAGCGCGCTCATTGGTCGCGCATTCAGAGTCGCCCCGTCATTGGTTCGAGCAAGTTGCCGCAGCACAGCCAATGACCGAGCTCCTTCGTTCATTGCTGTCAGCTGTGCAGCCGCAATGCATTTTACATAAAGACTTCAATATTCTCGAGAAAAGGAGTTTTCCCATAGCGTAAGCTACTTACGCAATACTCGTTCCCTCCTCTCAGGGAACCGAGGTTACGTTAGTAACCGAGTCGTTATGATGCCTTTCAGTAAGTAGGCTATACTGTATTTTTCAACATACCTTCAGGTGTCCATTCATGTTTATTCTGTAACTGAGGAAGAGATGATCGCGTTTACTCACGCTCCGCGCTGCCTCTTGAAATGAAGAGCTAGTTCAGTGAAAGCACATCAAAGAGCGCCAAAACGGCATTTATTGGTTGATTTTTGTGATCAAATAGTCAGAATTTGAAGATTACACCTTGCTTATTATCGAAAGTAACAAAACACGGAGCTTGCTATTTGGTGTTAATGGTGGTTAGGCTACAAAACTGAATTCGTTGTGTACACATTCCAGGTCCAATGAGCCGGGCTGGGCGGGGCGGGGCGTGTTCGGTACGCCATGAGAGTATCGCGATTCGAATCGTGGGTTCTGTGTCGCGGTTCTTCGGTTCGAATATCGTTACACCCCTACTCAATAGCTGTGCAACCAACGTCAGAGCAGTTTGGATGCTTTGCTCAAACTTTTGCCATTGCGTTAGAACTGGTTACACTGTTGTCGCTCGTGAAAACCAGATGGCGGCGCCGTGGGTGGAAACGCGCAGATTAAGGGGTGGTAGTCTAATATTATAATAAGATCCCCTTCTGACATAAGAAGGGGATCTTACGAAATCTGATCAATTTAATTTTGGCTTGCTTGCAGAGAAAGGCTTATTAAGGCTTAAAGTTACTCGGTTGTCACTTTTCACATTTTCTGGGTTGGTAGATGCAGCTGGGAATAGCATAGGCGGAGTTTGACATTCGAGCCAGGGGGGGCAAAAAGAAAAAAAAATTATTGTAGCAGCTGGGACCTGCTTGGCCTATCAATTGGGGAACTCAGCACTAGCACATATGGACAAAACAAAAATGCTAAATAAACACATATTTATTTTTAACCCAAGAAAAAGACAGTACAACAATACAATCATATTTGTAAACAGGTAGAACTTCGCATAAACAGCCACTTGACTTCGCATCACATCTTCGTTCGGACCAGTGCTCGAAGTGGGGGGGTACACTTCTACATTTTACTCTTAAGCGTACCTGCACTTTTTCTTGCGTACCGCTACTTCTCGCATGTACTCTACCACTGACAGAAAAAGCGTCAGTGTCAAACCCGTTTCACATATACTCCATTTGCAGTGCGTATGTGGTGCGTATTTTTTCCGCACCCGTGTTAACAGGTTAGAGCTTTCACACTGCACGCGGATGCGCCCTTCAATGCGCTCCCGGTGCGGTGTGTGTGTGTGTATACAGCAGTGCAGAGATCGTTTCCACACAGAGTCTATTTCTGCTGCGCTGCACGCGCTGAATTAAAGATACAGCGCATGGTTCGTGTTCAAAATGAACACAGATTGACATGAAAATATAATAATCTTACCATAAATGCATTTAATTAAATAAAATGTAGGCTAGTAATCTCACCATAAATGTAATTTTGGACTTGCACACTTGGAGGAGTTCCTTTTTCACACACACACACACACACACACACACACACACACACACACACACACACACACACACACGACTTGTTTAAATACATTTATGTTGTTAATAAATAACAATAAACTGTTGTTGTACCAGCAATATCTCCAAGTTTTGTTTTTCATAGTCGAAATCTCAAATTTGAGATGATTTGCCAATGCAAGAGCACCTTTTTTTCCCCACTTCAAGCACGGGTTCGGACACAAATAGGATCAATGAAATGTGGACCACTTTTGCACCGTTAAAATATTATCTTCAACCAAAACGAAAAGATTTTTAAAGTTTTTCTTTCCTTTTTTCAAAACACACTGTGGCAATGAGAGGGATTAAAAAACAAGTTATATTTCGCATTTTGTTGTAGGCTAGGCCTACTTAATGAAACATTTAAAACATTTTGAGACACGGGAAAAATGAACAGTCACACAATACTCTCCACTTTTGAAACACATTGTGGCAAAGTTATATTTCGCATTTTGTTGTAGCCTACTTCTTTGAGACACGGGAAAAATGAACAGTCACACAATATAGGCTACTCTCCACATTTGAAACACATTGTGGCAATGAGAGCGATTAAAAAACAAGTTATATTTCGCATTTTGTTGTAGCCTATTTCATGAAACATTTAAAACATTTTGAGACACGAGAAAAATGAACAGTCACACAATACTCTCCACTTTTGAAACATATTACTGTTACTATTATATATTGTATACTATTATAATGTTACTGTTGTTTGTGTTGTATCCTTAGATCCCGACGACTGACTATTTGTGTCATTTGGAGCTCGACGTTTTAAAAATCTCCTTATGTCCATATTTTGGTGTAACGAGTCCGACCAGATAACTAGGCTACAACGCTATTAAATGCTAGCTGAGAATCGCTGGACTTACGTTAGCCTGTCACTTGTCACATGACCCAGAGCCCTGTTTTTTTTTTTTTTTTTTTTTTTTTTTTTTTTTTTTTTACTAAAGCAGTATATAAAATCAGATGTATTACCTACCACCATTTAGTTGTTTTGTGTTATTTAAAATATTTATAATATATCTTTTTTTTTTTTTTTTAAATGCAATTACCCGTTTCAGCCACCGGGGGGGCAATGCAAAGTTAAAAGGTAATTCTGAGTCTAAAATTGCTAGAAAATCAAATCCGTAATGTCCAACCGAGTTGTGTTCCAAATTTCAAGTTGATATCACAGACATTGCACCCAATTAAAGGCTTTAAAGAACATTTTCCACGGAAATGTCCAATGTCAAAACCGTTTTCACAGGATCCATTTTGTGTGTTTCAGCTTTCAAATGATACCTATATTATGATGATTACTAAAATATGTCATTGGGGAAAAGGCAATACAAAAGTGTCCAGGACAACTGACAGTTAACAGGTTAAAAAATTATATCAATAACAATTTAATAATTTAATAATAAAAATGGTTTAAGTACTTAAAAAATGCAGTTTAGGATACATCCCAATAGTTAGAACGGGTCTATTCACCTACTTTTTCTTTCTCCTGCAGTAGATTCATGCTACAGTGACAGTTCAGTGGATGAAAAGAATAAAATGGAACAGATTTGCGAGACCGTAACGGCTGAAAGCTTCCTTGTGTGTTGACTACAGGTGTGGTAAGCACGCATGTGGCCGTGTAACTTCCTGTCGCAGTGAGGCGTGTGGCGTGGGGTACGACGGAGAGCGGCTTTCCTCAGTGAAATGAGCCGAGCCACACACGTGCGAACACTTACACGCAGGATTCACAGCAGGCTGCTGCTCACCAGCTGTCTCCATGGAGACCAAGATGGGCTCTGGTTGTCATGGAAACTGACAGCAGCTTGCTGTAGGTTTTGCAACGTGTACGGCTCCCGAGAGCACTATTTAACTCTGTGCGTACAGTCAATATTTAATCTGAGTCAGGACTTCAACTAAAATCTCCTAATTCATCATGTCGTTTCTCGCAGGTTCTTCGGCCACATGGGAATATAAACTCGATACAAATGAAGAGCATGTCACAGCTGTAAGCAAATGATCACACAAGCACTTCTACAAACCCAGCAGGAACGTATTAGATGTAAAGCCTGTTGCTGGAGCCGTGGTTTAGAAGTTAGTGCATGTGTCCGAGTTTGAATTCGGCTTGCGTCTTTATTCACTTGTTCCTGTCCACTTTATTTTGTCCATGCTGTCAAGACAAAAAGAGTGTTTCTATAAGCTGCCATGTCCCTAACTAAGGAACTGTGTGTTGCTTTGTGACATCATTTGTCCGTCAGAAATAACTCGAGGGTAGGTGTGTCTGACATGGCATCTGCTGACCGCAAATCCTGTTACCTTGGTTACAGACAGACTGGGCATAAAAGTAAGGTCACAAAGATCGGGAGGTTCTGTCCCCCGAGCAGCTCCTTGTAATTTGATTGGCTCGCGGCCCCGTTTGTCACAGAAATTGAATTATCGTAACTGTCATCCAGAGAGCCGCACAGCTCACCTCTCCAGTCTGCATCCCTCCATCTCTCCCCTCCTCCTCTCATTTACTTCTCATTTTTGCCTTTCTGCTCTTCCTTCCATTCTTTTATCATGTCTTCTCTCATCTATTTTGTTCGCCTGCATCATTGTTGCTCACTTTTTAGAGAGTGGACAAAGAAAGGTTAAACAGTTAAACAACTTTATTGCTGTTCCTGAGTGCAGATGCTAGTTAAAGGAATACCCAAAAAGTAATATTCTGTCAATTTTGTGTTTCCACTGGAAACATAACATTATATAGGTTTGAAATTGCAAGTATAAAGTAGATAATGGCGGAAATTTAGGGTGAACGGTTCCTTTGAATTTTATATTTTGAAGCTTGATCACTAATATTTGATCAATAATTATGTTGTGTGTGTGTGTGTGTGTAGCCTGGTAAACCCTACATTATGAGGACAAATCCGAAATCCTTGTCCTTGTGGGTATAGTTTTTGGTCCCCATGAGGAAAACAGCTTATAAATCATACCAAATTAGTTTATTTTATTTATTTATTTTAAAGTAAAAATGTAGAAAGTTTTCTGTAATGGGTGTGGGGGGACAGAATATACAGTTTGTACAGTATAAAAATCATTATGTCTATGGTAAGTCCCCATAATGCATAAAAACCCAACGTGTGTGTGTGTCCAGGGAAGGTCTTGGATCAGAGGCAGGACCTGAGAGCACAGAGTTGCACTGTATTAGATGCCTCTGAGTGTGTGTGCCCGTCTCTGTGCTAGCTGGTTCAAAGGAACAAACACGTCTCTCCTTCTGAGAGTCTTAATAATACATTCTCACTCACACGGATATCTTACGCTACTCCAGGCTTAAATTGACCTTTTTAAATGTGCTATTGCTGCAATTATGGGCATGAGTGAGTAGCCCTGTAAATCGCTCTCTCTCACTTACAATTTCTCTGTCTCTCTTGCTCTTGCTCTGTCTTTCAGAGAGCAGCCGGTCAGTCTTGCTGAAGGATATACAGCGTAAACTCATAATTATAAAGTCATAACACACATAAACACAAACACACACTCTCTTTATCTTCATTGTCCTCACAGATACCTTACAATGAGAGATTAGATGTGGGACTGTTGTGATAGGCATGATATTGTCCCCTGATGGACTGATATAGATGTGTTTAGCACAAATTAAGGCTGGTGGAGAGAATACTGTAAGAATTTTGAGAGAATATTGACTCTTTAAGGAAGTAATACTTGGTTTAAAAGGGATCTTTTCACGATTTATGCAATTAATTTTTCCCCTCAGGTCTACATAATGCTAATCAGTAATAAAATAAAAAAGTTTTAATTTTCATGACTATTTTCCACCCTCTCTCTGACGCTTAGAATTAAACTGGATGATTTTTGCTGATATGGCTTTAAAACGCATACCCTGTGTAAAGTCCTATGCATGTGAATGAGATTGCATGAGATGTGAAGTGTTTTCCAAGCTGATTTTGGAAATTGGAGTTGATTTTTGTAGCTTAGCTTCAATAAATGTTCTCTTTGGACTGAGAAGTACTGGGCAGTTTTGAACATTACAGTATGTTTTTATATAGTACATCAAACCTTTGCAAATTTGATTACTCAGGATCCCTTTAAACAAAGTGAGTGGACCACAATCAAGAGTCATTCCAGCATTAGCTATTCCACACCATTCTTTTGCACAACCAATTTGCCCTGGTACTTGTTACTGATGTGCAGGAAAGAAGAGGATTCTGGCAGGTTATGTAGTTTGAATCGATCTGAGAACTCATGGGCCCGAATCCGGATTTTGGGAAGACCCATGAACTATTGAGAACAGATTGACGATCCCTACAGTTATCGTATTTTGTAAAAGTTAATGTTGACAGGTCAAGCCATGGGAATATTTCTGTCTCTCTCAGTGAGAATAGTTGGAGGCCTTATTTTGTTCTGTAAACCCAAACAGATCTCAGGGGACTAGACCGTCTCAGTGCAGCTCCCACGACCTCTGACCTCCTACATCCACACACACACAGCAAATCAGGAGAAAAGGGGTGGAGTCAAGCAAGACTGTATGTGTTCTAGTTAGAATGCATGGATACGTCTTATCCAATCACATTGTAGAACACAGAGGGAATAAAGAGAACAGTATATCAAATTGAAACCTTGATTAAATCTAATGCAGCAGATTCATCTGTCTATTTAAATGTTATTGTCAGATGTTTTGTGTGTGTGTGTGCGCGCGCGTCTCTGTGTGTGTGTTTGTCTGTCTGTGTGTATGTAATGGATTGCTGTGGTGTTGATTGCGCTGATGACCGAGGGCTCTTGTCAGTAATTGAGCTTAATTAATTTAAGAGCCTCGGATTGATTCCGGATCTCAGAGTTTAGTGTACAGTAAAGTAGGTGATAACAGCATCATTTAACCCTGTTTTTAAAGCAGCTGGATTTAAAATGTGATTCCACACATATCTGTTGAAAAGCCATCATTATTAACACACATTTAGTGTTTTTTTTATTTTTATTTTTATTGTTGCAAATCCATCTGCTGCTGTTTTTTTTTCTCTTTTGAACACAAAATAATTTGAATATTATTTGTATATAACATTATAAACATTATAACATGAACATTATGTAGAAAATGAACAGACACAATTATTGGACTCATTAATTAGCTGCATTTGCTTAAGAATGTGTTACTTTCATGTAAATTTTTTTGTGTTAAAAAGTGACTAATGCATTTTAAATGTAAGCAACATTTGGCTCTGTATACTAGTGTTTCTGTTACTAAGAAACATGTTTTCCTCATCTGAATTAAGTGGTTTTGATTCAGAGTGCAGCTCTGCAGTGAATCATCTACATGTGTTAAAGTTTTAAATTGACTAGTTCCTTAAAATTAAGGCTTATCATAATGGTCAGTCCACTATCCCCTCCACAAAGGAAATTGCCGGCAGATTCTTTTTTGTAATAAAACTCAGCTACAATGACATTTATGGTAATTTCCAAGCTAATGTTCTCTTTTCTGTGTGTAGAAACTATTTTGACCTTTATCTTAAGATTATTATTTTTTTGCTTCCCACTGAATGTGTAACGGTCTAAATGTAATTTCTGAGCGTAACAGTTGAGCTCTTTATCTCTTAAGTCTCTTTCATTATTATTAAAAACTAATTATATAATTTATTGCAATTTTGGGTTTTTTGATAATGTTTTTCAAATAATGTTTGTTTTTTTTTTTTTTTTAGCAAATATTGATATGAAATCAGTATTATCAATTAATCAATTGACGGCCTTCATTGAAACAAATCATGTCTGGAATCCCTTTTTTCCCTTGGCTCTAGACACATCCTCAGAGATGAATGTCTGTGTTTTGATTCTCACAGGAAAGTTGGGAGACAGTCAGCAAAGACTGAAATTCATCTGGCATTTACAGACGCAGCATTTCTGCTCTATAATCCACTCGAACACATTGTCTCTGGTGCATTCTGTGTGTTTGTGCGTGTGATATCTGTTCTCTTATGATAGGCCTGATCTGTAATAAAATGTCATGCAGACAAATGGCTCAGTACATTTTCTGATGTTGGTTCAGCGCTTCGGGCGGCTTCACGTTTAAAGATATTAGAGATGATGCAATTAGAGAATTAATATCCTTTTTCTCTGTTTTGTCTGTCTAGGAACGGGTGGAGTATCTCTTTCTGATCATTTTTACGGTGGAGGCGTTTCTGAAAGTTATTGCATACGGGCTGCTGTGTCATCCTAATGCGTACCTGCGGAATGGCTGGAACCTGTTGGATTTCATCATTGTGGTGGTAGGGTGAGTACAAGAACCCTGTGTAACCCTTGAGACGCATATGGACGAGTGAGTGTTTGGTTTTAGTTATCATGGAAACATCACACATTTTAATAAAGAAAAATGCTTTTTATAACGCATCAGTGTATAGCATAATTGCGTTTGCACATCTGATTTGGAAATAATCTAAAACATGTATATGTATATATATATATATATATATATATATTTTTTTTATTTGCTGTCATATATATATATATATATATATATATATATATATATATATATATATATATATATATATATATACATATACATATACATACTGTATACATATATATATATTCATGTAATTCATCCATTGCCCCCATCTGTCGCAGATGACAATGAGTGGCTTTTATCTGAACATACAGTTCATTTCCAGGACCTACTAAAAATAGTTTTTGGGGGGGATTCCTAATAAAAAAGTCACTCACAATTGTCTGAATGTGATTTCTGAATGTAACAGTTAAGTTATATTTCTCGTTCAAAATAGAAAAACATCTTCGATTCAGTTTACAAAAAAAATCTTCAATTCAAATGGACTTTTCACACAGAAAAAGCTGTTTTATTTTGCATGATGCTGCATCCCGAGTAAAGTCAAGATTGCTATCATTTAATGACTTAAACAACAAATTACTTTAATTAGTTAAAATATTTTGAAATCTGGAATGCAAAATGATAATGAGTCAGAAACGTCCTCTTTCATTCTTTCTTTCAGGCTCTTCAGTGCAATATTAGAGCAGGCCACTAAAGGAGACGGTGGGACTTCAATGGGAGGCAAGGCTGCAGGGTTTGATGTAAAAGCCCTGCGAGCCTTTAGAGTGTTAAGACCTCTGAGACTTGTGTCTGGAGTACCTAGTGAGTACACACACACACACACACACACACACACACACACACACTCTCACTCTCTCTCTCTCTCTCTCTCTCTCATCTGATGATTGCTGAGTAAGTCGTTCATGAGTCAGGGCTGAGAAACGGAGAGAACATGAATTTAAATTCCCTTTCTGTGGGAGGATCTGAAACGATTCTACAAAATGTAGATTCAGCTATCACAACCCAGATATTCAGAAGTCAAAACTCTATTAAGCTGTTGTTATCAGCAGGTGCAAGCACAGCTTTTTATTATTATGTAGGAAAATCCATTTCTTTTAGATTGGCAAATTTGTCCGGAATGTGTCTGTTCATTCCCCCTTATTATGCGTCTCTCTGGAATACTTCTGTTTAGGCAGTTGCTTTATTCTGCAGTCAAATGTTTTTTTTTTTTTTCAACACTCAAGTTTAATGACTGTTAAACTGTACACTGTAAATGACCATCCGTTTTAACCTGTTCTTGCTTCACTTCACAATGAGATTCCTGATCATGATCGGCTGACTGTACATGATCATTTTATTATTGATCATATTCAAAGTATTAACAGTTACTTTGCACGTCACTCATAAAACAAAGAAAACCATCCATGAGAAAAAATGATTACTCTGAGTTTTTTTTTAGATTGATTTATTTTGTGGTTGCAGGTTTACAGGTGGTGCTGAACTCCATCATTAAAGCCATGGTTCCCCTCCTGCACATCGCTCTGCTCGTTCTGTTCGTCATCATCATTTATGCCATCATCGGCCTCGAGCTCTTCATGGGCAAGATGCACAGAACCTGTTTTTTCTTCAAAGATGGACACAAAGGTCAGGAGTTTATCTTTAGCATTTGTTCCTCCCTTGTTCTAGTCATTAGCCCCTGGTTTTCACCCAGATAAACTGACAAAATCCTATTTTCGTTCAGGTCCTATATCTGAAGAGAAGCCAGCCCCCTGCGCCCCAAGCTCCGCCCACGGACGACACTGCTCCCCGGCCAACTTAACGCAGTGCATGATGGGATGGGAGGGTCCAAATGATGGAATCACAAACTTTGATAACTTTGCATTTGCCATGCTGACTGTGTTTCAATGCATCACGATGGAAGGCTGGACTGACGTCCTGTACTGGGTGAGTCTGCTCCAGTAACGGCACACCACACCTTATGATTATACACATGAGCAAACATGGTCCAGTACAGCGAGACATGCACAGCATATAAATAAGGTAGGGTTAGGAATATTTCTTCTTAGTTAAAAATCATAAAGGAACCCTATTGGAATCTCTAAAGGGAATCCTAATGTAACATAATGGGAATGTTCTCATAGGATTTCACACAAATTCTAGGTATTTTAGAACATACAATTGTCAATAGGACTATAAATATTACCTGCAAGATAAAATGCATAACATTGAAAACCATTTTTCCCCATGTGATTTCCATCATTATGGATGGACATTCTGTGACATTCTGAGTTTCTGATAAAGATCAAATAAAAATGTTGTAAGAATTTCAGATATTTTAAAAGGATCTGCATTCTTAGTTCCAAATTATAATAGAAATTCTATTAGGAATCCTGCACACATCATGTTGCCATTTTGTGTATTTGTTTATATGTTACGGAGCCCCTAAAGGGACATGTGAAGGAAACAAATATGAGATGGGAGGAAAAATTATTTGTCAACTTTTGTGTTCTCCCGTGAAACTTTGCGTTCACTCACTTAATATTTCTTGGGGGAACACAATCCATTCCCGAGAGAATGCAAAATCATTGATAAATAATTTTTCCTCCCATCTTATATTTTTTCGCTTTAGGGGCTTGATAGTTTGTTGCATTTATTTATTTATTGCATATATTTATATGTTTGCTTTTTTATTTACATTTTTATTTGTATTAGTTTTTTTTTTTTGTGGGTGGTGTGTAGGTTAGGGCTCAACAACAAGGATGACTCCCTGTCCAGTGTTGCTTTGCCACTGAAAATTTTACATTTATTGATTTTGTACATCCATTTTTATACTTAAACCTTTGGTTACATTGAAAATTATTTTGTACATTTTTCACCAAGATAATGTTTCAAATTTGCAGAAATAACTTGCTAAACATCAGTAAGAATGTGTTGAAAACTACATACCTATCAGCAATATTTAGCATCATATGACATTATTTTCCAGCAAAATAGTTTATATGAAGTTATATTATAGCTATATAATTTCCAGTGTGTTACAATTTTGCTTTTTGTAAAGAAAAAATAATTTTAGTGCACTAATAATTAGTAAATTATTTGTAAATTCATCATTTTAGTATATAATCAGTATGTTTCTAGCAAATATATAAAACCATTGCTAAAACTAAACATTGAACATTCTTGTATGGTGGAGCCATTGAAAATGTTTACAAGGCAAGTAAAAATCAGAACTACTTGCCCAACTCGCTAGCAGAAAACGAAAAAACCCTGTTAAGCCCTGTGTGTGTGATTATATCACTGCTGATCTCTACAGGCCATCTATACTGTATCTCAGTCTTCTGCACTCTCACAGATACTTAAAGTGATTGACGGTTTTCCTGATGACATCCTTTAACACAGTCAAACAGACTCGGCTGAACATTTCTCTCTTTCTCTCTGTTGAATATGCTCTATGCTTCATGGGTTTTCTTGATGTTCTGGGTTTCAGAGGGACAAGCATGTGCTGTTCACTGCACCCGTTTCTGCTGACTGTCGTCTTCTCTCCACTCTTCTGTCTTTTTTTCTAACTGTCCCCTCCTCGTCTCAGATGCAGGATGCCATGGGTTATGAGCTTCCGTGGGTCTATTTTGTCAGTCTGGTCATCTTTGGATCCTTTTTCGTTCTAAATCTGGTTCTGGGTGTGTTGAGCGGGTAAGCATTGTGTGCTGAGTGTGTGTGTTTTCTGTGGACAATACAACAAGCTCTGACTGAACCATCCAACATTTTTTTTCTTCATTATTCAAGCACTGGGATTCAGCGAACCACAGAGGGTTTGTGTAGCACTGTCCAGCAGACACATACTAATCGATCATTCATCCCTCTGTACCCCTCCATCCATCCATCCCTCTCTCTCCCCATATTTCAACCCTTCCCTCCATTCCCAGGTCAATGATGCTGTAGGGAATTCCTGGCCGTGGCTTTATTTTGTCACTTTAATCATCATTGGCTCCTTTTTTGTTCTTAATTTGGTTCTTGGGGTTTTAAGCGGGTAAGGGACACTCATTCATTCTCTCTCTCCATATTTTTTTCTCGCTTTCTCACTGAATTTTTATCCTTTGTCGGAGAGAGTGTGTGTGAGAAAGCTTTGTGTGTTTTCTGTTTAACACAAATGTAAACAATGAAGGATCAGAGGAGTTTGTTTCCTTTTTCTCTTTCTATAAAAAAAATGGTTTCTGAAGACACTCTTTAATATCTGATTACATACGTGCATTTTATAGCCAACTTTGCTATGAATTTAATCATACTTCTTCAAAATGTGCCCAAAAGTCAACATGAAATCAGCGTTGACCCTATTGAATTAAAATTTAATTGAATTTTCTTGTTGAATATCTTGTTCTGTTTCATGCAAGAAATACACTACTGTACAAAAATTTGGGATCCGTAAGATTTGTTTTTAAAGAAATCGATACCTTTGTTCATCAAGGATGCATTACATTTATCAAAGGTGACACAAAAGGCATTTATAATGTTGTGAAGATTTCTATTTTAAGTAAATGCAGTTCTTTTGTGCGGCACAATGTTTAAGTAGCACAACTTTTTTCAACATACAAAATGTTTCTTGAGGACTGAATCAACATTTTAGAATGATTTCTGAAGGATCGTGTGAAACTGAAGACTGGAGTAATCACTGAGAGTCATTTTAAAATATATTAGTATAGAAAACAGTTATTTTAAATTGTATTAATATTTTACATTATTCATGTTTTTACTGTATTTTTGATCAAATAAATGCAGCTTTGGTGACAAAAACTAGTGCGTATAGTGAACTAGTGAATACCAATTTATGCTGACTTTAATCACTTTTATAATATTAATTGCACTTTTAAAATAATTCTTAATTCAGTTTATAGGATGGATATTCAGCAGTAGTCTCTCCTATTTTCAGAGAGTTCTCTAAAGAGCGAGAAAAGGCCAAAGCTCGTGGTGATTTCCAGAAGCTCCGTGAGAAGCAGCAGCTGGAGGAGGATCTAAAGGGCTATCTGGACTGGATCACGCAGGCGGAGGATATCGACCCTGAGAATGACGACGAGGGACTGGATGACGACAAACCTAGAAATCGTAAGTACGAAGCAGGGAAGCACCAGGGTAGGGAATTGATCTGCTCTTAGTTTGTTAGAATCTGAGTTGTTTGCGAGAACTTTGTCCATGCATATTTAATATATTAATTTTGAAAGCAAATGAGGACATTGAAATGTTTTAAGTGCTTTAATCTATACTTAATCTGAAAATACTTCCAAATCTATATATGTCTACAAGAAATATATATTTTTTTATCTCTGGCCCTTCAAGTTAATGCATGCTCAAGGCCTGACATTACACAGCAAGGCTGATGTACATTCTCACACTGTGTGGATTTTGGGTAATATTCTCTAAAGAAACAAATTTGCCTAGTGGCTAGTTTTCTGTCTCTGTTTTCCATTTGAAAATAAACAGCAAGCTCACCTTATAAGATTAACTGTGCACATTGGCTGCCAAGTTCTAGCGGACGAAACCTTTTGAATACGTTCATCCTGCTTAATGAGACAGATGTAAATCATTAGCTCATATTACTGTATACTGCAGATGAGAGTTCTCCATCAGAAACTCACCACAAACCAAAACTCAATGGGATATATGGACATGTTTGTGCTTGTATGTGGGCTTGCTTTGCAGTCCTTATTAGGGATAAAAGCAGGAAACAGAAGCGGACCAAACCTCCTTGTGAGGATATTTCAATAAGGATAAACATTTCAGAGAGGATCTAGTGATCCTGATCAAGCGAGAGGTCTAAAAATGGCAGTTTTATGCTTAGGGTTTGTTTAGAGTAATTATAATTCATCTATGTTAAGAATAATAGATGTGAACGATAAGTTCTTGCAGGGATATACTTGTGTGTGTGTGTGTGTATATTTGGACTTTTTTCATAGCCTGAGATTGTGTATTGAGATTGTGTACTGAGATCAGATGGGAAAGGACGTACAATATATTCAGATATTCTCTAATCCACATGCTGACACACATCTAGTGGCACAAAATAGAACTGCACCTCATTAATGCAACAAATTATTTGTGTGTTTTGTATGAACAGTGATGTTTTATGTTAAGTGTGGGGTGTGACTGCCGTGCTCAATGATAAATGTTCAGGATGGAGAGGACTGGTGGCGTCTCTCTCTCTTTCAGTGTCTGTGAATGTGTCTGTCTTTGACTGTTTGAGTCTTGCTCTGTTGTTTTCAGGGAAGACTCATCGTTTACAGTACATCCGTGGAGCGGTGAAGAAAAACGCGGCTCTGCTTCGTAAGGCGTGTGCGTCTCAATAGCAACCACGGTTTACTTTTGCGTCTGCATGGCAAAAGTGCAACAAGCCTCCCAGACCTTTATACTGACCCCTAACCCATCCTCACCCTCCAATCTGGGTACGGAGGGTGATGGGGACTCCCTGCTCAGTTCTTTTAGATTTCTGAATGATGATGATGGGCATGAAGATCTGAGAGTTTTGAAATTTGGACCCACTGCTCTTTTGGGGTGGTAGAAGTTTTTTCTGTTTGAAATATCTGGACTTTTAGCATGTTATTGTTTTTTCTTTTCTCCAGGTATTTTAATCAGAATCAGGTGCTTTGTATTACATTTCTGTCACACAGCAGGCTCCTGTTCTGATGTGATCTGCATGTGATGCCTAGACAGAAACAGTTCTGCTGTGCACACCACGGTCCAGATGGTTCTGACTCTGAGATTGTGGTTTCTCTTTGACAGCCATTGTGAGACGTTCATAGAGAGATAGGATGCAAAGTATTGTGGACATATTTTTTTCGGACTCATGTTGCTTCTCCCCATCGGTCTATGCTAGATTTGCATTAGTGTTTTTGTTATTTTTATATCTTTAATAAAACAAGAAGAAAAAATTACAAGAGTAACAATAATTTCCATCTAAAATACATTAATTTTCAAAATACATCATCAGTGTACTAATGATGCAATGTCACTGTTCGACATCTGTAATCCTCTCTCTGAATATTCGATCAAACATAATCCCATAATCCAATTTCCAAGGGTGGTGTATTGTGGTTGATAATGTTTTTTTTTTTTTTCTGAGAAATTGAATAAGGTAAAAAAGGTCAGAGCCAATGAGAAGGCAGCATGGAATTTAGAGACTTTGCTTGACCCCGCCCCCTGCGCATGTTAATGAGATTGAATTTTAGGCCTGCATGCTGATTGGTAGATTAGCACTGTTTTTGCTGGCAACAGAATCTTTTACATGACATATTTGGGTAAGTTTGTCAAACTGTTTTTTTGTTTTGTTTTCCGTTTTTTTTGTTTTGTTTAAGGCCTAGTTTAATCAAGATCAAATTCATAGGTTCAACACCCATAAAACTATACTAAGAGTGTAGTATGTTGTAAGTGTGTGTCTGTTGATGAAGTGTGGTATTTTATTCTTTGCAAGCACTTTCATCTTAATTATGGTTATATGAGCATGGATATGGACGAAAAGTTGGCTTGGATGTTATCAGGACTGTCTCTTTATAAAGAACTGGCACAGTATGTTTGTATGTTATGATTTAGGTTTTTTTTTTTTTTTTTTTCGGGCTGAATAATTTGGGATTATTCTTTTTTTATTATTTGCATATTTACTTGCAGCATCATATACAAAATTAGCTAGTCTCTGTTTCTCAGTGAAACTGCACATCACAAAAATAGTGAAGAAAATACATCGTGATTACTCGCATTTGACATTTAGTAAGTTTTAATTTTGGACCCTGGTCATGTTTCTCTGCTGTCAAAGTGTAAGTAAGGGTTCTTTACAGGTTGAAAGTCAGTTTCTTGTTTGTCAGCGCTTGTGTGAAACCAGCCTTTGATGAGCAATGAGTATCATCTTTACTGGTAATTCATCTCTCTCTCTCTCTCTCTCTCTCTCTCTTAGTGAGTATGCCGGCCAGTGAAAATGAGTCAGTGAACACTGATAATGCTCCAGCTGGAGACATGGAAGGAGAGACCTGCTGTACCCGTATGGCGTAAGTCTCCACAGCATTCCATTCATCCTCTTTTCTCCTCTTCCTTCTGTTCTCCTTCCTGATCATCTCCTCTGCTTTTCTCTAATTCCTATATTCATTTTGCCCCATGTTTAATCCTCTTCAGACATATTCTTTTCAGTATTCAGACATTTACAGAAATCTCAGTTGTAAGGTTGAGCTCTAGTTTTAAACGGAGTCCCAGGTTTTTGGCAGTAAACTGGCAGGCAAGGTCAGCATGGCCCAGTGGGCGGCTCCTGGCGCTCCCGTGATCTTCAGTGTCGTTTTCTCTCTGTGCATCTGTTGCTGTTGTCTGTTTTCCAGCTGATCTGCACTGTCAGTGATCAGTGTTTTATGTCACAAACACAGATAGGAACACAATAGCCTTAATAGTTATTATATATAAACATTCCCACAGATATTGAAAATTGTTCACAGAGTGAATCTATTAAACAGTTAAATCAGAAGAACTGTTCAATTACTCACAGACGTCAATACAAAGTTAAACGGAACAAAAGTGTTTTTCTGTAAACTATAATTTTTTCCTGAAAACAACATTTGTCAAGCCAATGCATCACACTAAACTGCAACAGACCTGTTGATTATCTATCTATCTATCTATCTATCTATCTATCTATCTATCTATCTATCTATCTATCTATCTATCTATCTATCTATCTATCTATCTATCTATCTATCTCTCTATCTCTCTATCTCTCTATCTCTCTATCTCTCTATCTCTCTATCTCTCTATCTCTCTATCTCTCTATCTATCTCTCTATCTCTCTATCTCTGGGTGTCACTCAGTTGCTCCTGCTCATCATCTTTTGTTCCACATGGGGGCGCTCTAAGAGTGATGATGTATGAGCAAGCCCACCTGACTGCCCCCCCAGTTCTGCTGTCTCTGTGGAAACACTGTCCTTCATGATGTCGTGTCTGTTCTGAATGTATAATACATTCTGTTTTCCATTCCAGAAATAGGATCTCCAAATCCAAATTCAGGTTAGTACATTACATACCGTCTGAAGGCGAGGCTGCCTCTCATATATATATATATATATATATATGTGTGTGTTGTGTTTTGATGCCAGTGTTGTGTTTTGATTATCACGGTTGCCCTCTAATCAGTGGCTGCATATCCATTAACAAGTTCAGAATTATTCAGACTTGTTTACTATAGATGCCAAAATAATTCAGATTCAGATTTCCAATCACTGCCAGTGGAAACACACATAGTTGTTATGTTTATAGAAAGTGCATTTAGTGAGTACTGAAAGGATATTTATGCCAGCTGGTAAGAATTGCGGGTTGAAGAATCAGGTTGCTCATACTTTGAATTCTGAACTTTTTATATTACATTCTTCTCTTTGTCTCTCTATCTCTCTGTCTTTGTTTTTGCAGTCGATATTCACGCCGGTGGAATCGGTTATGTCGGCGCAAGTGCCGCGCAGCAGTGAAGTCAAATGTGTTCTACTGGCTGGTGATTTTCCTGGTGTTTTTGAACACACTTACCATTGCCTCAGAGCACCACCAGCAGCTAGACTGGCTCACCAATGTTCAAGGTACTCAACATTACATATTTCAAAATGCAATACTAAATTACTGTAACTATTGAAATATAAAACAATGCAGCTTTGAGCAGTCAAATATTTGCAAAAAATGTATCTTTGATAAGCTGTACTGTAATTAGTTTAATTCCCTTCGGAAATGCTACTTTTATGTGTTCCATGTCTCGTATCACTCTACAGCAGGAATGGGCAACTTCAGAGGGCTAAAGAGCCACTGTCCTGCAGAGTTTCTAACCCAAGAAATAGCATTCTTGACCTTGATTAGCCTGTTCAGGTGTTTCCAACTCTGAAAGTGGCCCTCCAGGTGCGAAGTTGCCCATCCTTGCTCTACAGTCTCTTGGAGCTCAGCAGTGACCATCCAGTCTCATTAAACCCTGTCAAATGTTGTTATGTGATTGATCTCAGAGCCTTGGTTTGGTCTATCTATATTAAAATATCTTTTGAAATTACTGTAGATATTTAAAAGATAAATAGCACAATGTTGATTCTGTGTGTAATGTCACACTATAATTTGTTTTTCGGATCCACTCAATGTACACTACTGTTCTAAGTTTTTTTTTTCAGATGTTTTTGAAAAAAGTCTCTTATGCTTACTAAGGCTACATTTATTTGATCAAAAATACATTAAAAACAGTAAGATTGTGAAATATTATTACAATTTAAAATAAATTAAATGAATTTTCAGCATCATTACATGATCCTCCAGAAATCAGTATAATATGCTGATTTGCTGCTCAGGAAACATTTTTTATTATTATTATCAATGTTGAAACCTGTTGTGCTGATTAATATTTTTGTGGAAAACCATGGTATACAGAAAGTTCCAAAGAACAGCTTTTATTTGAATTATAAATCTTTTGTAAACCTTTAATGTCATTTCTGATCACTTTAATGTCTCCTTGCTGAATAAAAAGTATTAATTTCATTAAAAAAAATCTTACTGACTCCAAACTTTTGAATTTGTATAAGTCTTAAAAGTGAATGGATGTGTTGTTTATGTGCCCACAGATATCGCCAATAAGGTGTTGCTTGCTCTGTTTACCGGTGAGATGCTGCTGAAGATGTACAGCCTGGGCCTACAGGCCTATTTCGTCTCCCTTTTTAACCGCTTCGACAGTTTTGTGGTGTGCGGTGGGATTCTGGAGACCATCCTGGTGGAGACAAAGATCATGTCACCCCTTGGCATCTCTGTGCTGCGCTGCGTACGTCTGCTCCGCATCTTCAAGATCACCAGGTATGTGTTCGAGACGTGTGTGTGTGTGTATGTGTATGTTTAGCTAGTTGTGGTGTGTGACTTTGTATTAATTCTGACTGTCCATTCTCAGGTACTGGAATTCTCTCAGTAATCTGGTTGCGTCTCTACTGAATTCGGTGCGTTCGATCGCATCCCTGCTTCTGCTGCTCTTCCTGTTCATCATCATCTTCAGTCTGCTTGGAATGCAGCTCTTTGGTGGCAAGTTCAACTTCGATGAGACCCGCCGCAGCACCTTTGATAATTTCCCCCAGTCTCTCCTCACCGTCTTTCAGGTTCTGCCACAGTCTGAATCACAGCACACACTCTCCATGTGTCATTAAACATGACCCATGTGTGACATGAATTTATTTTGTGATTGTAGATTTTAACCGGTGAGGATTGGAACTCTGTGATGTATGATGGCATCATGGCGTATGGAGGGCCCTCCTTTCCCGGCATGCTCGTCTGCATTTATTTCATCATCCTCTTCATCTGTGGAAACTGTATCCTAAAAAAAACCACCTGTTTCTAATCTTATAAAACTGATAGTTCTGTTCCTGGATGATCCTGAACTCTAAACAGACATCCTCCTGAATGTCTTCTTGGCCATTGCCGTGGACAACCTGGCCGACGCCGAGAGTCTGACATCAGCACAGAAAGAGGAAGAGGAGGAGAAAGAGAGGAAGAAACTGGCCAGGTTCAGTGACTCAGTTCATATAAGTGCAGTGCTTTTAGATGGTCTGAGGGCCTATAAAACCTTCCTATGAGGATTTCCTGTCTCTCGTTTAATGAGCTCATTAAGGCTGTATCGGTTATGACTTCATTAGGAAATGAAATGATCATTTTACAGAAGTGTTTTTGCCCCTCTGAAGAGCTGTAAATACAGGCGCTTAGCGGGACGGTAGAGCTGCACACACACACATTTATGACGTGATTTCTGTCTTACAGAACGGCTAGTCCCGAGAAGCGCCAGAACTCTGAGAAACCACCTCTGGAGGATGAAAAGAAAGAGGAAAAGATTGAACTAAAATCCATCACTTCTGATGGAGAGACACCAACTGCCACCAAGGTCACTAGCAAGAGTTAGAAACATAAAATAAAGCAATAATAGGAATATAGTGCACACCCTAGAGTAGAATCAAAAACATGTTAAAATCACTAATGTTCAAATTATTGTTTGGATTAATTGATAGTCCCAGTAGTACATTTTGAAAGCACCACACACTGCATTTATATTTGTTTCGGAATATTAAGACGGTAAAGGAGAAAGTAAATTAACATAAAAATCTCAATGCATTATGTGGGAAAAAAAGAAAGAAAACGGACCACACACAAATTTGCAGGCATTTACTTTTAGATACACAGGGACTTTTTGTAGCAATTAATCTATTATTAAGATCATCCTTCTAATTAATTGTCTAATTAAGTTTCTTGGGATTAATTCACATTTTGCCGTAATTTGGGCGAAGAAATGGTAATAATTTAAATTTAAATTAAAATATTATTATCTCCAAAGGCACATCTTTATTCTGTGCATAGCCTAGAGTGACTTGTTTAAAATGGTGGTAACAATAACATGATAAATGTTCAAATCATTGTTTATTGTGGAAAAAATTACATACAAACCATCCACACATACACGAATACGCAGCCATTTACAGATGCACTGGGACTTTGTAGTTGTTCTTTTATTTATAATAATTAATTCTTCTAATGAATATTTTTTTTATTCATTCCTTTTACAGTAATTTGTTGGGTAAAAAGTATCTATAATATTAATTAATAATAATAATCATTTTAAAATAATAGTATTAATTGTACAATAATTAATATTATAACATTTTTTTTAAATTGTTTGTTTCTCTGATTTTAGATCAACATAGATGAGTACACAGGGGAGGAGAACGAAGAGAAGAATCCATATCCTGTGAACGATTTCCCAGGTGTGTTAAAAGAAAGTATTAAAAATGTATTTATATATATATATATATAAAGAAAACTGAGGAAACTGACAGAAGTAATTCCACAGAAGAGCCCAGGCCTGTTTTATTCAGCTCTGGGAGCACTCGATGTGAATTGTTTTTCAGTTGAGAAAAGATCTTCCCGGCCCATGTCACCTTCACTAGATGACGAAGGTCATTAGAGTTATGCAAAGACTTCTGTTGGACTGTTGAGGAATGATGTGTCTGATGCAGTTAGTGGATTTTTTTCTTCTTCCAAAAATTCTCTTTTGTTTGTTCTTTTTAGCAGGAGCGGAGGACGAGGAAGAGCCAGAGATGCCAGTAGGTCCTCGTCCACGTCCACTCTCCGACATTCAGCTGAAGGAGAAAGCCATCCCTATGCCAGAAGCCAGAGCTTTCTTTATTTTCAGCCCCAGTAACAAGTATGAAATGCACATACACACACCTATACACCTTGATTTTCAGTGGGTTATGTCACTCGGTATGTATTTTACAGTCCACACTCGAAAATGTCTCTCAAACCCAATTTTTACCTCTCTCTCTCTTCTGTAGGTTCAGGGTTTTGTGTCATAAGATTGTAAACCACAACGTCTTCACCAATTTAATCCTGTTCTTTATACTGCTGAGCAGTATTTCACTGGCAGCGGAGGACCCAGTGAAGAATGACTCATTCAGGAATCAGGTACACGCAAACACACACTGACATCTACATCATATTTGTAGCGCTGCTGTTACGAGGCTTTGATATGTGCGTGTCTCTCTTTTTCTCTGCTAGATTCTAGGCTATGCAGATTATGTGTTTACAGGAATCTTCACCATAGAGATCATATTAAAGGTAAATTTACATGTAAAGGTAAATGTGTCCCTGTTCATTTCATGCTAATAATATCTTTCCTACTATAACCTTCTCATGAGTTTCTTTCATAGTCATCTAATTCCTCGCTGTCTCTCCATTTGTCTGCTCTTCCTCTCAGATGACAGCGTACGGAGCGTTCCTACATAAGGGTTCATTTTGTCGAAATTATTTTAATATTTTGGATCTGGTGGTGGTCAGTGTGTCTCTGATCTCCTCTGGAATTCAGTAAGTACCTTTTTCCAAACTAACTGACAAACTAACCAGTACTACTGCTTCTCATGTCACAAATAACCTATCCAGTGCATCCCTTTAAATCCCTTTTTAATATCTATGTCCAATCAAATGCTATTCAGTTCATGTCCAGCCAACCCAGTGTTGTTCTTGTTGGAAACTGAAACTGTTAAAAATATTTTTACTATTTTCTTTTTTACTGTTTACTATTTAAAATCAAGTTTTTGGTAATTGAAATAAAACGTATAATTATAAATAATTGATGGAAAAAACTTTAGGATTGCTAGGATTTTCACGAAAATTTAACCAGATCATCTCCTGACCAAGCCAACAAAAAAATTATTATTCAAACCATTCTCGAATAATGCGTCAAAATGCTATATCTTCGCAACTCTTTAGCGCATTCAGACCAAACTTGATGTGTTATGACAACCATGACCTGAGGCTACCTGCACAGTTCCACCTAGTGGTCAGAAGTGGCTATTTTTGCTTATAACTTATAATGAATTATAATGGAAATTGTAAACGATGCCTTGGCAACTAAAAAATTATAAAAGTTAAAGTACTAAAATGAAAACTGAAATAAAGTTAACTAAAATTAAACTGAAAATATAAACATGAAAGCTAATCAAAAATATGAATAAATATTATAATAGTTTACAAATAATGTTAAAATAACACTGGGCCAATAAAGATAAATGAGTAAATGAGACCCTGTTGCTCACTTTTTTTTTTCTTTTTTTTTTTCTCTGGGCAAGATGATGTATACATTTAAATACATGTATATTTTAATAAGAATTTTTATAAAACAAAACTTTTGACTGTATTTATACATTTAATCTATACATTTAAAATGGTCATATCCAGTGTAATTAAGATTAATATGCAGTTGAACGGGAAAATGCATTTCTTACCTCCCCTGTTGTCCGTGGGAATCTGTATGACTGTATAGTGTTGTGCGTAGGTCACATGATCAGTAATTAGCCAGTCTGATTGGTGGTGCTAAACTGTGCGCTGTGATTCACAGGTCAAGTGCCATTAATGTAGTGAAGATTCTCAGAGTGCTGAGGGTATTGAGGCCCCTGAGAGCAATCAACAGAGCCAAGGGCCTCAAAGTGAGTCTCTCTCTTTTTTATTGACTCTGATCAATGCTTTCCATGTATTGTGATATATGTGATGAACATTTATTTTAATTGAGAGTGTTATTTGCGTCCACAGCATGTGGTCCAGTGTGTGTTTGTAGCCATTCGCACCATTGGGAATATCGTCATCGTCACCTCTTTGCTGCAGTTCATGTTTGCCTGTATTGGTGTTCAACTCTTCAAGGTAAGTTCTGCTATCTCTCAACACACTTCGGTAACAGAGCGAACAGGTTTATACATTAAAAATCTATTTCTCTATAGAGAAAATGAATGTTTTTTTTTTTTATTCTGGAACCCAGCTGTTGTGTTGTATGTGCTGTTAGCACATTAGTCCATGTGTGTGAACTAATGTTTGTTTTCTAGGGCAAATTCTACTACTGCACAGACACCTCTAAACAGACACAGGCCGATTGCAGGTATGTCCCTGTGACTTTGGATACAAAGATTCACATTTACAGTTAAAAAAACGCTCAAAGCCAATTCATATGTATGTGTGCACTGTGTGTGTTTGTGTTACAGGGGGTCATACATATTGTACAAGGATGGGAATGTTGGGAAGCCAGAGAAAGCTCTGCGTTCATGGGAGAATAGTGATTTCAACTTTGATGATGTCCTGCAGGGCATGATGGCTCTGTTTGCCGTGTCTACTTTTGAGGGTTGGCCAGCGTACGATACACAAACTCACGGACACTTACTTATATGTTCACATACACTATATATACATATATCAAATTAATGCAGCCATGGTGAATATATATATATATATATATATATGTACATACGTATGTATGTATGTATGTGTATATATATATATATATATTCTCCAAGGCTGCATTTATTTGATCAAAATAACAGTAAAGCAATTATACTGTGAAATATTATTACAATTTAAAATAAGTGCTTTCTGTTTTAATTTATTTATTCAAGTGTACAGTCTGTAATAAAAAAAAAAAAATCAAAACAGGGATTCAAAACACTGACAGGAACTTCTCTGTCCTCCCACAGGCTCCTCTACAGAGCCATTGACTCCCATACAGAGGATGTTGGGCCGATCTACAACTACCGGGTGGTCATCTCTATATTCTTCATCATCTACATCATCATCATCGCCTTCTTCATGATGAACATATTTGTAGGTTTCGTCATTGTGACATTTCAGGAGCAGGGAGAGCAAGAGTACAAAAACTGTGAGCTGGACAAGAACCAGGTAGACTGATGACAATAAATCGAGTTTGGTTAAATTAATGTTTTTGACAATGGTTGAAATGTATAGTATTTCTTCAGGAATACAGAGAGTGTTTTAAAGTGTAAATCTGATTATATATGTCCATGTGTTTGTGTGTGTGTGTACAGCGTCAGTGTGTGGAATATGCCCTGAAGGCTCGCCCCCTGCGCAGGTACATCCCCAAGAACCCGTATCAGTACAAGGTTTGGTACGTGGTGAACTCCACCTACTTTGAGTACCTGATGTTCACCCTCATTCTTCTCAATACCATCTGCCTGGCCATGCAGGTCAGTACACTCAGGAACCTAACCAATGCATACAGACAAATACACAAATCCTTATCTTTTTAAAAAATATATATATTTGATTAATTTTGTTGTTTGCAGCATCATGGTCAATCTCAGTCCTTCAACAAAGCCATGAATATCCTCAATATGTTGTTCACCGGCCTCTTCACTGTGGAAATGATCCTCAAACTCATCGCCTTCAAACCAAGGGTACGTCCTCACACACCCTGCTTGTTATTATGCATTATATATTAATTTTTTTTTTTATTAAGCAGTGAATTTAGATTTATTATTAGGCTTTTGTGTCCACGAAATACTCAAAATCAAGCCTTTAAAATGAAATTATATATATTTTTTAAATATCAGTTTTGAGATGATTAGACTTTGAGCTATTCTTAATACAGATGTCCCAGCATGCATTTAGTATTTTATTATCAGTGCTTTTGTGTTCTTTTGCTGTGCCATTTAATAACCAATTTTTGCAGCTGTCCTCCAAGCTAGATGTTTTCTGTTCAGTTGCTTATGTTTTTTTTGTTTTGTTTTTGTTTTGTTTTGTTTTATAAAAAATGCAGTTTATAGTGGATAACTCAGCTTATCACCAGAAATGTCACATTTCACTTATTTACCCTATATGGCTTTAACTACAATCACTAGCTTTGCCACAGATGATGACTGAGATAAATGTAATTGTAAAATGATAGTCTCTCTCACGCTCTTCTTCAGAAATGAGTTACATCGCCTGCCTTAAGACATAGACAGCCAGTAATTCCATCAGTTAGTGTTTAAAGAGCTTTATTTCTTGCATAACTTCCAGTCCGTTAAAGGTTTCCTGCCCTTTTAAGCACAAATCAAATACTGTAAAGATGGTGTCAGTAGAGATGCCATCCGCTCAGAATTACTCACAGGAAGAAGCAGACGTGCTCTCAGAATTCCTCTAGCGCTATGAAAGCCGTCTTTTCCCAGTATACAAGAGCATCAACACAATTCTAAGAGCAATTTTCCTGTGGAAATGGATATATTTAATCAGTAATTTCCTGAAAGTCTGGATGAGCTGATTTTTGTTGTGCTGAATTGTGATTGGCTAACGAGCATTTGGGATGTTGACTGTGCTCATGCATCATGGGTACGGGCAGCGCTAGTTATGGTCAATTCTGCCTCTCTAACTGCCCTCTCTCACCCCTCACCCCACCTTCCCCTCGTCCTGTGTAGGGTTACTTTAGTGACCCCTGGAATGTTTTTGACTTCCTCATCGTAATTGGCAGCATTATAGACGTCATTCTGAGTGAGATCAACGTAAGTACATCGCCACCTCTCTCTCTCTCTCTCTTTTCCCACCTCCTTTTCTCTCTTTTGCTCTCCTGTCCATCTCTGCTGTCTTTCATTCCCCTGTGCTTCCTGCCATTCTCTGCTCCTGCTATCTCCTCCAACTCTTCATTTCCTGTTCCAATGGCAAGATGGCTTCTGTGGCAGGTCGCCCTCTGGTGGTGAGAGGTTTATTTAGGGCACACAGCGCGCAAGAAAACGAATGGTTCGAACAGGAGCGTTTTTCAGTAGGCCAGTGAAAGAGAGAGAGTGAACGTTTGTATTCATCTTCCAGGCCGTGATGTATATTTTTTTTGCTGTAACTAACAGTCACACCTGAACTAACCCAGGAGTCCCGGCCATTCTTTTCAGGGTGGTTTTGATGGATGTTTGACTGCTGTTGTGGAGCATGACAGGTCCCAGGTCTTCATGGGATTCTCTGATTTCGTTTTGATTTCTTCACACCCGTCATTTGATTTTATGATTTTTTTCCTCATGTCTTCTGTGAGTTAAATGTTCATGTGTAACTGTTTTCTTCCTTATTTTCTCCTCTCTCCTTTTCTTTTTCATTTTTTTCCGTCCAGCATTATTTTGTTGATGCATGGAACACGTTTGATGCCCTTATTGTAGTGGGTAGTGTTGTTGATATAGCCATCACAGAGGTTAACGTAAGTAATCTCTCTCTCTCAATCTGCCTGCCTGCACCCCCATAACCCTCCCACACTAACAAAGATGGAGTTGCTTTAACCCTCCACCCGCACACATAGGCATGAATGACCTTGTATAGCTCTCAGGGTGATATATTCTGGCTTCACAATCAATATTCAATCAAATTGTTTTGCCAATCAGTTACACTAAGATGGATGGTCAGTCTTATCAGTGTTGCCCATAATTCAATAAATTCTGATAAATGTTTTACTGTTGAATCAATTCATAAACCTTCAAACTCATTTGGACAGAAGAGCCCAGATTCTACTCAGAAAAACTGTCCGTCCGTGTCTCCCTTTATCTTTGGCACTGTTTTTATTTACAGGTGCACTACCTTTCAAAAGTTTGATTTGGTAACTGACCCCTAACTTTTGAGTGGTAGTGGTTTTATCTGTTACTATTTATCAGAAAAAGTTATGAAAACATATCCGCCATCTTCTGAGAACATCAAGCTATATGAATATGCTTGAAGGTAGATGAACATTGACTACAAGACTACAGGTCCATGTGTTGATTCTTTTTATAACTTGAGTTAAAGATTTGGGATCTTTGATCAAAAGGAATTATTGAAGGTAGTTTATGATTGACAGCAGTTGTGCCGGGGATATACCCCCTGTTTTGCTATACACATCCATTTCAGCACTGACTGGGTTTGATTTGGTTGGAGTTTTCTCTTCATCCAGCATCTGATTTGATATAAAGGCATGACCTTTGTCCCAGCATTGTGTTTGGATTGTTTGTTTTTTCCCCCCTTTTTTTCCTTTGAGAAAACTCTGAGCACTTTTTTCCTCATGCTTCATTAACCCGTTAATAATCTGATTAGTGATCTGAAATGAAACTGATGAATCCGTGCTGATAGCCAGTCCCTCCTCTCAGTGCTACAAGGAGATTAGAGTGAAACCGGACGACTCTGTTCTCCCTTAGAAAAGCGTTAATGTAACCCCTCCTCCCCCTGAGGCCGCTCTGCTCCTCTCAGTGCTTTGTCCTCCCTGCCTGTTGGAGGCGCTGTCTGATTCGCGGTGTCTGATTGGACAGAAGCGGAGGGTGGAGAGATGGGAGTGTTTGCCAGCTCTGTCTTGCTGACGATGCCACATTGCATCCTTCTCTATGAATGCCTCTTCTTTTCTGTCTCTCTGTTCTGCATTTTCCTCCCCTTTTTCAGTGTTTTTTTCTTCTGTCTCTTTTCTCTTTCTTCTTTGGTACTCTTGTACACCCGCATAGCATTCTGTGTAGGCCTGCTCCCTGTGTCATTAGCTGTTGGCTGACTGATACGACCACAATCACTGACATTAATTGGCTCAAACGCATTTCAGAAAACTCCTATTGACCAACCAGGGGGAATCTCATTGAATGTCCTGATTTTTTTACCTCAAAAAAAAAAAAAAAAAAAAAAAAAAAGAAAGATTTAGTAATGTTTTTTTTATATATATATATATATATATATATATATATATATATACTATCTCCAATTTATGTTTACATTAAATATTAATATATTATTTAGAATTAATAAGTCTAAAGTTTATCATTATTATTATCGGGGGAAGTGGGTTTAAATGTGCATAAATTAAATATAACATGCATAAGGCAAATACCACCATGGTTTAAATGTTTATGTTAAATACAAAATGTATTATTTAAATTAAATAGATCTAAAAAAAATAATTTTATTGATTGATTGTCTGTCATTGTCTGTTTGATTGATTGATTGATTGATTGATGCTTTTGTTTGAAAATATGAACAAGACATTTATTTTCCTGAGATTCACCTAAGAACTGAAGTCATCATTGAGTGTCAGCCAGCTGAAGGGCATGATTGTAACCTCCAGGGGGCAGCGTTTACCAGTGTGTGCCAAATCTCTATACTTGTGCAATGTGAGATAATATCTGTGATATGGAGCAGTCCTCTGAAAGTGGCTCTGTGTGGAGATTTGATCATGGTAACTGTCTCACAGATGCACATTTGGAACAAGTTATACCGTTGACCCAATTCTGTAATGTGTGCACTACATGCATGGTTGGGGTTGCCAGATCCTCTGCAGTTCTACCGCAACAACATCGATTAAATAATCGAATTGCCATTGCCAATAAAAACATGAAAATATAAAGACAGTAATTTCAGCCTATCGTGGCACTGCAGAGGATTTAGAAATCAGTCTCTCTGCATGTAGAAATTCAACACACTACATACAGTCACACATACAGTCACCCACTGCATCACACACACACCGTGATAGACCTTATGAGAGATTCTTGACTCGGGTCGTGAGAGATGTCAAATCTGTGCATGTGTCTGCGTGTGTCACCAACCCATCCTCCAGTCTGCGGTTGCAGAACAGCGTATGGCTCCTCCTCACACGGACCATGTGCTGTAGCCCCTCAGCTGGCAGAAAGACAGATGTGCTATGAGGCGTCTCCCCTGCAAAAAGACCCAACAGATGTACCTCAAAACACACTGACGGACACTTTCCCACACATACCCCCCCCCCCACACCACACCACACACACACACACACACACACAGATAGGTGTACAGTGGGTGGTTGGCGTTGCTATAGCTTTCATCTGTCTGTCTTTCTTTAAAGCCAGCTGACCTCTCCTCCTCTCCCCCCTCCTCTGTGGTAAGACCAATGGTACGGACCAACGGTAACCAAAACCCCACCTCTCATTCCACCCCATCACCTTGTCAACCTGTCCATCACCACCTGTCATTCACCACGTGACTTCGGCATGAACGCACATGCTCTCTCTCATCACTGTGGCATTGGGCAGGCACGTGTATATGCTGGTAGTGTGTCCATTGCCTCGACCTCTCCCCTCCCCTAGGCTGCGATGCCTGTCATTGGTGCGCTGTAGTCACATGGTCATCGCTCTCTCTGTGTGTGGTCCAGTGTCGGCCTCTGCTGGTCAGCTCTGATGTGACAGTTCACCATCTGTGTGGCAGAGCTCTGAAATAAGCTGGGGGCTTGTGAAAAGACGATTTCCTGTGCGATGTCCATATGCATGAAGCTTTTTCTCAGTTTTGCTTGGTTTGTTTGATGTTTTTACAGGGCATGTGTGTGCAGATGTAGGTACATTTTTAGAGGTGCACTGAGTAATTATTTGTGTTGTGCTTACACTGACACCTAGTGGTGTGGATGCATCAAATATATCAGTAAAATTTGACCAACCAATGCCATTGAGGAAATGCACTGTTCACTGTCATGCATATCAAATATTTTTCCACAAAATAAAGTGTCAGATAACGGGGGTCTTGTCAAGATTTGGTTGGTCAGGGGATTTCACAATGGCAAGAAATACAAATTCTATGTGGTCACCCTCTCCATGTAAAATAAAACTGCTTTTTAGGTGACTGATATGACTGCTGGCTTTATTCTATATAACTGTTGATTTACATGATTATTAAAAAAAATTTAAAACTTAAATTCATTTCTATTTGTAAAGCTATTTTAATGAGAAAACAACTGAGTGCACCTTTAAAACAGCGAGCAGCAATTTTATGTATATATTTGGATATAAGTAAAATGTAAAATTTTAATGGGTGAACAAATGACTGTGCCCATTTCCGCCAGATAAGGGGGAAAAAGTCCATCATGTAAATCGTAATTATGACATAAAGTTTAAATTATGTCATTATGATGTACTAAGTCAAAATGATGACAAATTAAGTCAGTTATGAGATAAAAAATCTAAATCGACATACTAAGTCATAATTATGAGATAAGTGATAATTATGATGTCATAGTGACCATCATTTTGACTTTTGTCAGTGTTGATCATAATTATGACATTTTATTTTATAATTTCATCTTTTTATCTCATAATTATGACTTGCTATCTCATAATTTAAAAAAAAAATCTGGTCATGATTTGGACTTTTGATCTCATATGACTTACTATCTCGTAATTTTTACTTTTTTGTCATAATTATAATGCTTTATGTCATTATTATAACTTACCAAAGTATGATGTTTTTTTTTTTTTTCTCATGTGGCGGAAATGGGCTTCCATAAATGACAGATGTTAAAGGACGAGATTAATGTTACGCCTGTGGTTTAGTGTCTGTGTTCTAATATCACCTGTTAAATACAGTGATATGCTTCCATGTCAGGTTAGTGCTGTAGGGTATGTATTATATTTGATTAGCTGGAAAGATTATTACTTTAGGGGTGTTGTGCATTGTGGTGGACATCTCTAAATGCTTTGCATCCATTTGGAATATTGTCATTTTTTCATAAAGCCACCAGACATCCTATGTGTCTCTGTAGTGTGCTATTGGTGGAAGTGTTTAACATGCTGTAGTAGACATAATAAATTTGTGTGTGTGTGTGTCACCTTGAATTGTTCTTGGTGGTGTACAGATGGTTGAGTGTATTTATGTGTGTGTGTCTCCCCATGAACACTCATATGTTTGTGTCTGTCATGCTGAAAAAGGGACTCCAAAACACTGAAGATAACGCCAGGATCTCAATCACGTTCTTTCGGCTGTTCCGTGTGATGAGGCTGGTGAAGCTCCTGTCCCGGGGAGAGGGCATTCGGACTCTACTCTGGACATTCATTAAATCCTTTCAGGTTAGAAGAATGAAATTAGGCTGCATATTTTTGTGTAACTGTACTGTGGTCCAGACTTTTTTTTGCTATTTGACTATAGGTCATTCAGGTTAATGAGTGAAAAGGAACAGAAAGTGGCCTGCTATATTCCTGTATTTGCTTTTTATATTTAATCTTTCCTTTTCCATCTCTCTCTCTTTGTTCACAGGCTCTTCCCTATGTTGCTTTGCTGATCGTAATGCTGTTCTTCATCTATGCCGTCATTGGGATGCAGGTCAGACCTGGCTTCATTTGCTTCACAGTCCCTCCTCATCTTCCTCGAAGGAAGTGACTACATGTCTGTTATAGCTCCTGCACTTGTACATGTTGATGCTGAGTGATGTGTTTCTGACTCCACAGATGTTTGGTAAGATTGGCCTGAGGGACAACAGCCAGATCAACCGAAACAACAACTTCCAGACGTTTCCTCAGGCTGTTCTGCTGCTCTTCAGGTCAGCTACCCTTTCACTTTCGCTCTTTCACTCGTTTGATGTCTCGTTGTCACTGTGAGCTTGTGTATTTGTGTAGGTGTGCAACAGGGGAGGCATGGCAGGAAATCATGCTGGCCTGTTCTCCGAACCGCCCGTGTGAGAAGGGGTCAGAGGTCGGCCATTCCAGTGAAGACTGTGGCAGCCACTTTGCCATCATCTACTTTGTCAGCTTTTATATGCTCTGCGCCTTCCTGGTGAGTTGACATCGAGATTCCTTCCCACTAAGCAACTGTGTTATTGTATGTCAGCTGTGAAATTTGCTGTGAAATCATCTCCACCAGCACAACATCAGTGTTTACCATATCCGTAATAATATCAGAAGCAGCGGGTGTGATTCTGGGTTTCCCGAACACAAGATGATTCAGATCCTTGCTCTCCCACAGATCATTAACCTCTTTGTGGCCGTCATCATGGACAACTTTGACTATTTAACACGTGATTGGTCAATATTGGGGCCGCATCATCTGGATGAGTTCAAGAGGATATGGGCAGAATACGATCCTGAGGCCAAGTCAGTCACTTCCTGTTTTGCCATCTTTCACACTTCGGCTCTCTCCAGTCATCTGCAGTCTCTAGATCATATCATGAATAATCATTGATTATTATTACTAAAGTTGAGATCGGACTTCAATGTGATTGCAGGGGTCGGATAAAGCACCTGGATGTGGTGACGTTACTGCGCAGGATTCAGCCTCCCCTTGGATTTGGAAAGCTTTGTCCACATAGAGTGGCATGCAAGGTACCCAATATCACAGAACAAACTTATTCTGCAGTGCATTATTCACATTGCTTGACTTATTTTAATGCTTGCATCTGCAGCGGCTTGTGTCCATGAACATGCCTCTCAATAGCGACGGAACGGTGATGTTCAACGCTACTCTCTTTGCCCTAGTACGGACGGCTTTACGAATCAAAACTGAAGGTGTGAATATGTCACACAATACTTATGCAGGTCATAAACACACGCATAACCCTAATACACATACTAACCTTCAACCTTCAAAACGGACAGATCTTTATCAGTCACTGCTTCTATGTGTATGAATCAGGTAACCTGGAACAAGCGAATGAGGAACTCAGAGCCATCGTGAAGAAGATCTGGAAGAGGACGAGCATGAAGCTGCTGGATCAAGTTGTTCCCCCTGCTGGAGGTGGGTGGTGGGAAAAGGTTGAAGGTTTATGTTATGTTAATGTACACTACTCAGGTGTTTGGTGTCGGTAAGATCTTTTAATGTTTTTGAAAGAAGTCTCTTATGCTCACCAAGGCTGCATTTATTTAACCCCAAAATACAGTAATATTATTACCATTTAAAATAACTGTTTTCGATTTGAATATATTTTAAAATGTAATTTATTCCTGTGATGCAAAGCTGAATTTTCAACATCATTACAGTGTCTCTTGATCTAATACGCTGCTTTGATTAATAGAAAGTTCAAAACAACAGCCTTTTTGGGAATGAAAATATTTTGGAACAATGTAAAAGATCAGTTTAATGCATCTTTGCTGAATAAAAGAAAAAAAATCTATCTGACCCCAAACTTGTAAAAAAAAAAAAGAAAAGAAAAAAAAAATTGCAGTCAGGTTCTCTTCTCCTGTCCCAGAACTTCAAGATTCTGTCAAGTTTATTTCAAGAGCTTAAAATGATATATGTATTAACTAAAAGAAAAATGCATGAAGCAACATAACCACCTAGCACAACAAACAAAACCCGAGTGTGTGTTACCTTGCCCAACAGATGATGAAGTAACAGTGGGGAAGTTCTATGCCACATTCCTGATTCAGGAATACTTCAGGAAATTTAAGAAGCGCAAGGAACAGGGCCTGGTGGCCAAAATTCCCCCAAAGACTGCTCTTTCACTGCAGGTGGGTACAGAAGACCACATGCACACTTTCACCTGCTACAACTGAGAAGTGTGTTTTTGTTAGCTTATGAATCTGCGTCTGTTTGCGTGTGTTCTGACCAGGCTGGCCTGCGTACACTGCATGATATGGGTCCTGAGATCAGAAGAGCGATATCAGGAGACCTGACCGTGGAGGAGGAATTGGAGAGAGCCATGAAAGAAACCGTGTGTACTGCTTCTGAGGATGATATCTTCAGGGTAAAGGTCTGATATTGCCTCTTATTTCCTCTCCTCTCTGCTCACATCATCGCTTCTGCCCACTTGCATGCGACCATCAGCCAGATCTTCAAACCAGAGTCCTTTTCTGGCTGTGAAGGGTTGCTGTGGCAGAGCTGCTTGTTTAGATTCATTGCTCAGCACTGGGGGCCTTGAATTCTTTTTTCCATTTGTTATTTAGTACAACAAAATCATTATGTTCATATTAAGTTCATAAACATTTCCAATTTTACAAGCTTTACTTCTAAAGATATCAGAAGTCATTAATGTGCAGCGCTTTGCCCTCATCATACAGATCAGAGTTTTAAAGGAAAATCCAAATAACTCTATAAAGAATGATTCATTTGGATTTAGTCATCAGTGATGTTGAAGTACATTTGTAGACAGTTTAGAAGAATCAAAAACATCACTGTTGTCTGAATGTTAGTGTAGAGTGAACAGAGGAAGTGGAAAGTGTTTCAGTGTGTGTGTGTTTGGCCTCATTTACCTGGTATTAACATTTGTGTTGAGTAATCCGGATCAGATATAGACATCACTAAATATAGCTGAAAGCATGTTACTGTAGAAATCAAACCAAATGTAATGAGTTTAATAATATAAAGTTAATTATATAGTTTAATAAATACAATAGTAGTAAGCATAAAATAGTAACCATAATATAAAATATTATTGACAATGTTATGCCCTAAGATTTTTTGTTATGTTGAGATCAAAAGAAAACTATGTTGATCATGAGAAAACAGAAAAAAAAATAATCAGAAAACAATGTCCAAACAAACTCATCCATGCAAACATGTACTTGCACAAGACTTCATGACTTCACGTCAGGCTAACATGTGATGTATGTAGTCCCTCCGCTCGACGAAATCTACTGAAAAATCACTGAAGATGTTAATACCAGGTGTGAACGTGGAGGGATGATCAGGTTTGCGTAAATGTGACCACTCATGCTCGCATATTTGTCTTTGCAGCGGTCTGGGGGCCTCTTCGGTAACCACGTCAACTACTATAACCAGAGTGATGGTCACGCCTCCTTCCCACAATCCTTCACAACACAGCGGCCATTGCACATCAGTAAATCCGGGAGTCCCGGCGAGGCAGAATCTCCCTCTCATCAGAAGCTCGTCGACTCCACCTTCACTCCGAGCAGTTACTCTTCCTCAGGATCCAACGCAAACATCAACAACGCCAACAACACAGCCATCGGACACCGGTATCCCAAACCTACCGTCAGCACAGTGGACGGACAAACGGGGCCTCCCCTCACCACCGTCCCACTGCCACGGCCCACATGGTGCTTTCCTAATAAGAGGTAGGATGACATATGCTTTCTGTACTAGAAAGCAGATGTGTGAGTTAGTGAGGAGTTTTTCAGGTTCGTCAGAATATGGTTCCTGATTGTGGTTTGTCTCACCCCTGATTGTCTCTGATGTGAACCAGGAGCTGTTTCTATGATTCTTTCATGCGGTACGTTCCTCTGACAGAGACAGAGAGAGACCTCATCTCTTTGGAGGGCTGTTGTATGCTCTGTCCATACTGGGGTGGATCTGAAGCGAAATGTGTGCAACACACACTCTCAGTGTGTTGAGAGATCCACTCCATGCATAACTTTATCTAGCAAGATCTGTGAGCAGCTTTCCTGATTGGCTGACAGCTGAATGAGCATGTGCTAGGCCAGCGGATTTCAACTGGTTTTCCTTCTGAACCCAGATTTCATACTCTCAGTGATGAAAAAAAATTCACCCAAACCTGGGGATGTGAAACAACATGTTCATGTTCAACAAGTTAAATTACTTTATTATTACTAAAATTACTTAAACTTAAACAAAATTGAAATAAAAAACTAATTCAAAATATTAATAAATATAATATTTAATAACACTGCTGACAGATGAATTTGTTCCAAAATACTATATTTGTTTGAATATTTAAATTTAGATCCTTTGACATCAACATGACATATAGGTTAAGGCTATTTATTTTGTAATATAAAACTGTAGCCTATTTATCATAACTAAGAATGTTTGTATAGTTGTTGCATTGTTTCCCCCTGCTATTAGAACTTGCGACCCACCAGTTGAAAACCGCTCTGCTCGGCCATGTTAGGTGTTTGTGCTGAAGCTCATCCTGCAGGTCATTGTACTGAAGGGGCTCTTCATTTCGACCAAAATACAAAAGCATCAATTGTACAAGCAGCTCTGCCAGCAAGCTATTAAACAGGAAGTACTACATGTTTTCAGCACAATCCCAAAAACAGGATATACAGTTATTTCTGTTAGTGGAGCTCCAGTCTTTATGAAGTGCCCCTTGACAAAAAAAAAAATTCTCCTCTTAAATGTAGTATCATAAGGTTTCCATGCAAAAATAATATCAGTGCTTCTGTAATGTGACACAATCAGTTAAAACTGTGCAATGCGTTTTTTTTAGACAGCAGTGCTTCAGACAAAACAAACCGTAAGCTGCTGCAATTGATTGTGTTCACATTATATCAGCCTTATGAAAGCTTGAGGAGAGAGTAACTGCTGTTATCTGTAAAGTCATAGGTGAGGTTTCCTCACTTTCTGAAGAGCAGATGATAAAGATGTGAAATATGCTTATAGTTCACCTGTGTGTTGATGTGTGTCTTGTGTAGCTCTGATTCCAGTGACAGTCGTCTCCCTATAATACGTAGAGAGGAAGCGTCTACAGATGAGACGTACGATGAAACATTTCTAGATGAGAGAGATCAGGCCATGCTCTCAATGGACATGTAAGACTTCAATATTCTGTTTTTACCTAAATTAATTTCAGAACATTTAATACAACAATAAGCCACAGGAGGGTGTGTGATACAGTGATGCATGACCTCAGGTAGCTTATTGCCTTCTATAAAATGACAAATTTGGTACAAAGACGCAATATTTCATAGAAGGAATAGAAAACCAGTTATTTTAAATTGTAATATTTCACAATTGCTGTTTTACTGTATTTTTGATCAAATAAATGCAGCCATGGTGCAACATACAGTAAGAGACTTCTTTCAAAAACATAAAAATCTTACTGACCCCAAACTTTACAAAATATAATTTCTTATTCTTTATTTTGGGGTGAAATTTGACAGTTTCGTGAGATTCAGCTATCCTAGAAAGAATAATATTTGATTATTTCGAGTCCACCTCAGACATTCAACTAACTATAAGTAACTTTGCAACTACATGTCAACTAAATCTCATTAGAGTAACGGTAGACTGTTAGGTTAGTAGAATAAGATGACATGTAGTTGCAAAGATACTTATAGTCAGTAGAATGTCTGTTGGGGGACCATCAAAATAAAGAGTTGACAGATTTTAAGCAGACAGTCTACTGATACTCTAATGAGATTTAGTTGACATTGAGTTGCAAACTTCCTTACAGTTAGTAGAATGTCTAAAGTTGACCATCGAAATAAAGTGTTACCTAATATATTAATATTCTGAATGTGTGTGTGCTGGGTGCAGGCTGGAATTTCATGATGAAGAGAGCAAGCAGTTGGCTCCCATGGTGGAGGCGGATGTAGAGGAGGAGAGGAGGCTGTGGCAGTCTCCACGGCGCCGGGCCTTTCTCTGCCCCACTGCACTGGGTAAATACTCACACACATACATTACAGTTCATTTGATTCCATACAATATTTAGTTTTGCTTCAGATGTGATGCTGAAGTTAAATGCATATTTACTTTTTAACACAGGTCGACGGTCTTCCTTTCACTTGGAGTGTCTGAGAAAACATAACAGACCTGATGTTTCTCAGAAGACAGCACTACCGCTGCACCTAGTGCATCATCAGGTGAGCTTACCCACACACATGCTTGACAAAGGCTTTTTTTTATCCTTTTCATTCATTCATCATCTGGTTTTCAAAGGCTCTGGCTGTGGCAGGGTTAAGTCCGTTGCTGAGACGGAGTCATTCTCCGACGCTGTTCACGCGTCTGTGTTCCACACCTCCTGCGAGTCCAAGCGGCCGCGGCGGGGGAGGGCCGTGCTACCAGCCCGTTCCTTCTCTGCGGTTGGAGGGCAGCGGATCTTACGAGAAACTCAACAGCAGCATGCCGTCTGTGAACTGCAGCTCGTGGTACAGCGACAGTAACGGCAACCACAGCAGGAGCATGCAGAGGACGCAGCGACCCGTGTCCCTCACGGTTCCTCCGGTCTCGCGCAGAGACTCCACATCCCTGGCACACGGGAGTGCCGGCAGCCTTGTGGAGGCGGTAAAATGCATTTTCCCTCACTTTATGGAAGACTTTGCAGGCAAAACCATTATTTTTAAAGCCAATGGTAAATCTTAAAATTGTGGGTTGATTTGGTTCCAAACCATTTTTAAGTCCTGTTTACATCTGGTGTTGAGATGCATTTTGGTCGATCTGATCACAAGTGGGCAACGCTAAATACAGGTCTAAACGGGGTCTAAAACTTTTTGAGCTTTCGACAACTTCTAGAGGTAGTTGAAATCCTGATTACTTTTGTAGTGTGAACGCTTGTGGTCAAATGAGTTCGGACAACCACAAAAGACCACCTATTGACCTATAATGCGTAACATTATGGAAGGCGCGCTAGCCAGACGGGATTTAAAATTTGTTGACTGAAGATTTGACTGGTTTGAAGATGAAAAAAAAAACATACCAAGCACAATGTTCTCTTACCATGCCTGATTTCTAACATGCTCTCCATGTTTTTCCGTCATCCTCGGTTGCGTTCATATCTAAATTGAGAGCTTTTTTCATCCATTAAATCGAAAGATCTGAAAAAGCTCATACATTTACCCGCCCATTAACCCTCCGCTCAAATAAATCAGGACAGAAGTGGTTGAAAGTTGACAAAAGAGACAGATTAAAACACCAGGTGTAAAAGAGGTATGTCTCCCTCGTCTACTTGTGATCCGACCGACCAAAACGCTTAGTACCAGGTGTAAACGGGCTCAGATAGACCGCACAAATAGACATTTAAGTATACATAATACATTTAAGTGTATACAATTTATCTATTTTTGTCTGTAGATTTCAGTTACAATACATGTCTTTTAAAGGCTGTTTTCTCAAAAAAAAAAAAAATTTTCTCATGCAAGGAGCCAGAAATCTCCATTTCAGTAGCACACTCCTGTTCAGTTTATCTATATTTTGAAGGTTTTTACAGATGGATTTGTTCATAGAACATTTGCCTAATTTATATACAATTTTATTCCTTAAAATATTGTTTTTTTTTCTGGCTGTTGATGTTATTTTCTGATTTATGGACATAAACGTATAGATATCCAAGATCCCCTCCTTAAAAACCTTTAACCTGAACATAAAATGAAACAAGAATTTTAAACCTGGCTTTATCCAATGTTCAGATTTCTGTTGTGGAAATGTATACAATTGAGTGCATGTTTAATAAGTTAATGCCTCATTTGCACATTTAAACATAACATTTAAGAAAACTCATACTAAACACATGTCTTAATGTACTGTGATTGATCAACTGGGGAAAGTATGGTGACTTTTTTTATTTATTTACCATATTCACCTGTAGTGTCTTGCCTACAGTCCTTAAAGTCTTACTTTCTCCACTCAGGTGTTGATATCCGAGGGTTTGGGTCGGTATGCACAGGATCCCACCTTCATCCAGGTAGCGAAGCAGGAACTAGCGGACGCCTGCGACATGACCATGGAGGAGATGGAGAACGCCGCTGACAACATTCTCAATGCTAACGCGCCGCCCAACGCCAACGGAAACCTGCTACCCTTCATACAGTGCAGAGACACTGGCTCGCAGGAGTCCCATTGCAGCCACGCACTGGGCCTCTCCACCCCCACAGGCTCTGATGAGCTGCTGGGAACGGAGTTAGAGCAGTCCGAGGGGGCTGGGCAGAGGAACAGCGCTCTGATGGACGACGAAGATATGGAGTGTGTGACGAGCTTGTAGGGGGAACAGCAGCAGCATGGAGGACTTCCTGTGTCTTAGCCCAGCTCTCTCCGAGGACACTGCTGTCCTGCAGTCTGACCCGTCTGTTGCGTGTACCTACCGTAGGGGTATAAGGCCATTCTGCTTAGCTGAGACCGAGTTGGTTTTTAGTTCGTCTGTGTGTTTGCAAGAGCACGAGTGAGTAGGCGTGTGTACATGTTTGTGTGCGTGTTTCTTAAAGTGCCTCACAGTTCTCACAACCTTGATTGCAGTAAGGAAATGAAAAACAACCCTGACCGAGCAGGGAATTAAGGGAAAAGATGCGATGTTGTTGCTCAAGCAGTGGGATCTGTCTGCCGGTGGGAGGACAGAGCGAGTTTGCGCTGACCTGTGTGTGGTGGTAGGACTCGACGGCCGCCTCATCGGCATGGACGTGTTGTGCCGAGCAGGTGGATCTCGTCGGCCCAGGAGCCGTCAGGGGTTCAAGAGATGCTTAGAGAGACACACTGGAGCGGCTCTCCTATGCTCGCTCTCTCTCCTTTCATGGGACTGTCCATCCATCCATCCATCCATCTGTTCATCAAGAGAAATGTCATCCGTCTCCTTTATGGCTTTCTTGTTCAGTCAATGATTTTTGCTGCTTTTCGAATTTGATTTCCACCTATGATTCTCTAGTTAAGCCTGCACTTTTTTTTTTTTTTTTCGGTGGAAGACTGAACTCCCAAAATTGCTTTTTCTCGTGTACCGTTTCGGCTTTCAGGTAGCTGCTAGCCGTGCAAGGTACGGGTCATTGCATCAGTGGCCTTTTATTCGAGATCTGCTTCAGGTTTTATTTCTTTTTTTATCTTCCAACATTTAGTGTTTATAATGTTTATCTTGGATTGCGCACAGATGGATGCTGTTTTTTTTTTCTTCTTAAATTATTATTCTTATTATTATTGAAGGCATTTAAGGCGTTTATGCCAGATGCAGTGTTGTGAATCTAACGCCTCTTACTGACACACAAAAAATTATTTATTTATTTATTCCTGTCAGAGGTGAAGCGTGTTCCGCCGGGGGTTCGGTCTCTCTCACAATGTTTATTGGTAGCTCACGAGCTGTAAATGAGCAGTGTCACTCGCCTGGACGCAGGTAGCACTGACAGGTCTCATGGTTCTCCTTGCTGCTGTTGGATCGGACTCGCGTTTTGCTCTGAAACTACTGACGTTTCTTCACTGCTGATCTCCAGAAACATTCAGCTGACAGCTGCAATTCTGTCATGATCCCACCTGCTCGACACAGGAAACAACAGATCTTTGGAAGGTCAGTAAAGGTGCACTTTGAAGAGAGGAAGAAGGGTGGGAGTATTCAGGGATGTCTGGGTAGCGCATCATTTAAAAACAAACAAACTCTAATGTAGTTCACACAGGGCTAAATATATGACCATCATTATGAAAGTACCAACATCAGCAGTGTCATCATTATACAATGTTATTGATCGCTATTATTATTATTACTATTATTGTTAAGGATATTTTTCTGCTGTTTCCATGCAGTTCGGCAGACACACACAGAGAACTACTTATTGATCTATTATGCAAATAAGGTGTTGAAGCATTAGCATTGTGTTGGTAATGTGTCGACGGGATGGAAGGTGTCCCCAAAACACATCCGCTGATGAGAAACCTGACCAATCCACTTCCAGGCGTCTCTTCGTTCGTGCAACACTAGACTCGGTTAGAAGTTCTGTCACCGTTTTGCACACTACTTCAGACAATATAAATTTCTCTTTCCGTACATGAAAAGATAATCGACTATTTTTGTCAAACTGACTCTTCACTTTCTACACCGAGCGTCCTGGCGTTTCGTTTCAGGCCTCAAACATCCCATTTGATTTCCGTCTCTGGTCCTGTGCTGTTTTTGTGGGTGCGATAGAGTTCCTGAATGTTACCAGGAGGTCTCTGCTCTGAGGATGATGCAAAGCTTGTGAAAAAAACGTGACCAATGTAGCCAGAATCCACCTGCTCTGTTCCAAAGCCGCCACCTCACCCTCATATCTCCTCCACACACGTGCCATATGTCATTGTGAGGCTGCCCCAGGCATATTTCGAGGCCTTGGTTGTGTACATGTGCGAGTTTCTCCATGTTTAGCATATGCAGAGTGCAGAAACGAGCGTGTTTGTGTGGTGTTCGTGTTAGTATATGCAGGATGAGTGCGTGAGTGCATGCGTATGTGCTTGCATACCACAAGATATGCAAAAACAATGCAATAACTTTGACTGTACAACAGTTTTCTTTCAGAACTACAGCTGTACAAAAATATAAGATACAGAGAGAAATATATTCACTGTTGTGTATTAAGTTACAGAACTTTAAATCGAAGAAACCTGTCATACTTGAAATCGGGTGCATTTGAGTATTGAGTATTTTGAAAATCTTGTGCGGGTCAGTTTAGTTTGATGTTTTTCTTCCGTTGGTTTCAATTATCTCTGCATGAGGATTATTTTGGTGTGCCAAGCGTTTTGAGTGTTTTTTTTTTTTGTTGTTTTCATTTTAAACATTGAGAAAACACTGATGACGAGAAGTGAAGGTGTAAATACAGACGGAGAAGAGAAGTGTCTCGTTGGTGTGAAAATGATTTTGCATATCTTGTGCTCAGCTGAAAGGTGCATGATACGCAAGGACAGCTCTCTCTCTCTCTCGCTTTTTTCCCTTTTATCTTTTCATTCACTCACCCTCCTTGTCCTTTCTTCAGCAGACATCACAGTGAAGGCGTTTTTTTATGGCACCCGCATGCCGGTGAATGGGCTCACTCTAAAAGGTTGGTCATGCACATAAATTCTCACTATTATTTAAGGCTGCAAGCGGAAACATTAGAAATCCCGTCATTTCTCAAGTCTCATGGACAATCCGTGTTCGGCGAGGAGATTTAGGTTGGAAATAATGGATTTGGATGCTAAGCTTGAATTTTTCTTTCTCGCTTTTGGTTGCGTTTGCATGGAATCTTAAGGATCATCCTAGCAGACGGAGTCCTCCTCTCCCTTCATTAGCCAATGATTGTATATTTTTATAGACTTAGAAAAGAATTAACACTAGAAAAGCGACAATATAAACTCATCTATATCTGCTGAATGTCAGGGTTAAAATGGCTACAGACAACCATGTTTGAGAATGTATGTAGTGATTATGTATAGATAGAAATTAAATTTATGATAGAGAAATATAGAGTAAATCATTCGTATTCACCGCAGTAGCTCCTTTGAAACTCCGGTCGTACGGCCTGTTTTTTTAAGCAGGATGGTTGGGCGTTTTTGCTGAGGGAGGAGTGCAATGAGATTAATCATGAGATTTCAAATCCGAGGGCTTTTTCACTGCTGCTTTATTCAGATTAACACATCACGTTCCCCTCTGAGCACCTGCACATGATAGAACAGTGTGGAAAAGCCACGAGCTTTCATGACACAAAAGCAGCCCCTGTGTTAAATGAAACCACTAATGAATGAACACAGAGAGCTGTCTGCTCAGGCCTTGGGGAAATGTACCAAATATTTAGCTGAATATTTTGTTAGTTGCTCAGTGAGGTTTTTTGCCCAAATGGTTGTAATGTAGCTTTTCTTCTCTCAAAGAATCAGAAGTTATTTTATATATTTTAATATATGAGAAATATTTATCAGATGGAAGTTTCGATATTTCGCTCTGGTTGGAGGGAACTGCCAAAGTCATGATATTGCAGTGAGGGAAGCGTAGGTCGCTCTCCTGATGGACTCTGATTGGTTGTGGCTTATATTTTGATTTGCCATCAGTAGCAGTAGAGCACACACAAGTTTCCCTAATAAAAAATAAATAAAAAAAATGGTTTGATTGGAATGTATGAAAAAAATAAATATCCACAGCAATTGAGCAGCATTGTTATAACCTTTCAAGTTAATAAAACATTACGGTAAACCGCAGTAGGACAGGTTTTTTTTTGTTTTATTTGGATAAACCCAGTTAAGCACAGTTGGGCCATCTGGTGTTTCTGGGTTCATGTGTGTTTGTTGGCTAATTCTGCATGTGTCAGACTGAAGGAACGTGCCGTGGGGTTGACCTTTGACCCAGAGGAAGCCTGGACAGCTGCAATGTCTGCCCTCTGGTTTAACCTTTGTGTAGCACGTATCTCTAATGTCCTCCTTTATATGACTGTTAATTTGATATTATAAGTTAATGTAGTGTGTTAATGAGTTTTAATGATAAATTAAAAAGCTAAGGTGGTGATGCAATAATCACAATTTGCACATTTAAACCACATTTAGTTTGACACGTCGTACACAATCCAAGTGAAGGATGAATTTATGCATAGATTTTAGCTGTCGTGTAATTATTAATTTCGCCCTAAGCTCAAAATGTCAATCTTGCCATAGTTTCATTTCAACAGGTGGGACGATAATGAATGCAGATTGTTTCAGGCCGTCTCCTGCAGTAGGTGAGACGGGTCTTCAGTGTTTTTTAGTGCACTGACTGCTTTTGAAACCCGAAATCACGGGTAGGTTAGGGCCTAATGATTGCAGAACAATTTCTATTTTAAGTGGCATTTCCCCACCTCTAGTTCCACCCAGCGAATGTAGCACTAGAGACAGAAAGAAATGATCGGAACGGTAACGGTTATGATGAGGAGCTCGAATAGTTAATATTGCACAAATCTCCATGTATGAGTGAACGTATTGTAACGGCTTATTCTTTATCTTTCTGCAGAGATGGACGTAATGCTCCAGCTCTGGGTTTGATTTGTTGGGTCTCTTTCTATAAAGGGTAGGAGAACTGAGGGAATTGATTCCCTCACGCTCACTCATCTACACCGTCCCACAATTCTTTCTGTTGGCCGAAAGGCGAATCACACTATTTTTATGCGATTCAGTTGTCATTTAACCACTCAAGTCCATCAGACTCACAAAGGGAGAAATCTTTGAGCGGGTCGTCTCAGTGGCTTTATTTCAGTGACCTCACAAGCAGCTTCTCTAGTTTTGATCGACGGTGCGGACGGGAAGAGTAGTCTCAAGGTCCTGAGCTGTTTGTTAGATTTACGAGCTGAATTTAAATTAGATGCGTGTCGTGCTTTTGGTAGAATTTGAAGGAATCAGTGCTGACCATTCAGGTCTCTCACGAAACACCGCCAATGGTCATTCACATTTTGGACTATTTAATCGAGTTTAGACCCCAGGTGTTCTTGATAAGTCTGTGAGACGTCTGCATGGTCTGTCATTCCCTCCTCTACTTTTACTGACTCTTTTGTTTCATTCCATCACTCTTTCATTTAGATTTTAAAAAGAATATGTTACGTAAATCTGAAGAATCAATCACTTTTTCTACTCCTATTTTCAAAAAAAAAAAGTGAAAAGAAAACCAACAAAAAATTGGATTTGTAAATAAGTGATTGTACAGTTTGTATCTGTATCTGTCAGTCTGTCTTTGGTGACAGAGTGTGTCTTGCTTATAACGCACGCTACCAGTAAATAAAAACTAAAAAATATCTTTAGATTGTATGGTTCTTGACAGGAAGTTTTAAATTAATCTCTGCTGTATATTCCTGTAATATTGCATTTTTATCTGAGGAATGATGTTATTAAACAATTGCAAATAAAGTGAATTTCTTAAGGTTTGGTTCTTGTGCATCTTATGAGCGCTGCAATGTTCTTCTTCTAGCCAGCAGAGCTTCTAAATATGGCTTTGAAACCCAGGTTAAACTCAGATGTTGTTTTATTATGGTCATTCTATGATATTTTAAATGACAAATTATATTAAACAAAATAGAAATCTAACACATTAATTTTGCATTAAATCCAGAGTCCAGCCACTGGATCAGTACAATCTTCAAAATGATTTATAAAAATGCAGCCTGTGTAAAGCACAGTGGATATATGTGTGTCAGCATACGTTTTGGTTTAGCTGGACGAGTGCATGTCCTTGTGGTTGATCATCCGTGACTCTCCGTGATGGAGTGTGAAGAACTGATCTGGATTCAGTCCATGATTCACCATAGCCTCATGCAAACGTGCTGGAGGCTCAAGATAATGCTGAGAAAGAAATAAAAAGAAAGGAACAGGATTTAATTAAATTCTTTCAAAAACACTTTAACAAAACTGTTTGAAAAGTAGTTTATATGCACTACTTTTCAAAAGTTTGGGGATCTCTTATGCTCATCAGTAAAAACAGTAATACGTCTGAAATATTACCGTTTTCTATTCCAACATATTTTGCATCGTAATTTATTCCGGATTTGGTGCTCAAGAAACATGCAAGAAAAACTTGTCGTTTGTGTGCGTTTACACAACATATATAAATAAACAGGAAAAACAGAATTGCAATAAAAATCCCTGATCCTAAATTCCTAGTTCAACAAGTGAGACCTAAATAAAAGGTCAGAAAAAATAATCTCCACTTAATAATCCTCTGAATGACAAATATAATAAACAATGATTACCTAATCCTAAACCACAGTAAAACTTAAGTTCTCTAAACTGACTTACAATCAGCTAATTGTAATCTAGAAACCTGCTCAAAAATGTGTAAATGCCTCTCTTAGGGAGTGTTGGGCCTGAAGAAGCATGAAAACGTAGGCACAATAGTGAAGCCTGACGTAATACAACTACAAATACTGGACTCCCCAACTGCAGCTGGACAGTTACCACACACACAATCAGAGCAGTGACCGCTGGCCAGCTCAGTGAAAGCCATTCACACTGAGAAAATGAATGTGTGGGAGAGAGAAAGATGGGCTCATACCTCATAGGCCAAAGCAAATGTCCCCCAGTGAATGGCCAGCGATGTTTTCGCCTGAATGTCAATGTGAATCAGAACAGCCTCTTCAGGGTCCACATGTTGAGACTTCATGATCCCTCTAAACAAGACAAGTTAAATCATTATTTAATCAACTTTTGTTTAATACACACAGCTGCTCTTTACAGTCTTACCTGGGAAGGTACGCTCCGATCGGGATTGCAGCCAGGTCAAACGGTCCGAGGCGTTTTCCGATCTCCTTAAACTCTGAACAGTATCCCGTATCCCCGGCGAAGAAGAAACGACAATTGGGCCCTACGATAGTCCAGCTACCCCATAATGCTTTATTCTCATCCACAGGCGAGCGTTTGCACCAGTGTTGTGCTGGCGTGCAAAAAAACGTGACATCATCGTGCCCGGGAATGCGGCTCCCCACCCACCAATCCAGCTCAGTGACATTCTCACAGCCTGCCTTCTGCATCCAATCGGCCAACCCAAGCGGCACAAACCAGCGCAAACCAGAACCAAAGCGAACGTTCAGCGCTGCCACAGAGCCTGCGTCGAGGTGATCGTAGTGTGTATGACTGATGACCACAGCGTCCAGGCGAGGAATCTGTTCTACAGTGCAAGGAGGTTCACGGTAACGCTTCGGGCCCACGAATGCCAGTGGAGAGGCTCTCTGGCTGAACATGGGATCAGTCAGAACCACCAGTCCTTCCATCTCCACCAGAACAGAGGCATGACCCAGCCAGGTCGCTCGCACAGATGGGCCTGTCTGCCCGCACTGATCTGGCCTCTGGACGAAATACGGCTCCAGAACCGGCAGCTCACGGTCCAGAACCTGAGGATAAAAACAGAAAACACTTTCCTTTTTTTAATTAAATTTGAAATAAAAATTATGCATATAATTGTTAATATACATTTATAATTACATATTTACATTTCATACCCATTTATAAATGCATAAATACTGAATATACATTTATATAAAATTATTTATAGTATGCATTTTATATTTGTACATTTTTAATTATACTTTATGCCTATTTCTAATTATGAATGCATAAATTAATATGAAATTGATTATACATTTACTTTTATTTTGTATTTAGACATTTATATATACATATATTTTTATATAATTATTATAAATATATATGATTATAAAATGAATATACATTTATATAAAATTATTACTTTTTATATATTTAATGTTATTTTTTATAAAAGTAAATGTATATTGTATTTTATAATTTATAATGATTATAGAGGCATAAAAAGTAAATATAGAATTATAATTGTATAAATAGATGTAATCCTTTTATATATAAATGTACATTCAATTTTATTACATTTATAATTACTTTAAATGTGTATAACAAGTAAATATATACTATAAATGTATAAATAGATAAAAAGTCAATTAAATGTATAAAATGTTTTATATAATAGTATACTGAAAAACTGTATACTGAAAGGAAATGTTGTATTTCATTTAGCGGCCACTTTTCTACTTTAAAATCCTCTATACCCCAGACCCTAAAGACAATAATCAAATCTAAACTGGTTTTACTTGCTAATGCTTATATTCAATAATGTTCCCGTTTTAAAGCACAGGAATCAAGTGTGTGAGACATTTCAGATTTCACACTGCTGAATCAATGCATTCCTGATTAGTGACTCCTAAACAGAGCACAAAATGTGTGTTTACCTCTTTGACACTGGGCACATTACTGTTGTTCTTCTCCATGAGGAACAGGCGAGCAATGGTACTGTAGGAGGGGAACTGCCATGTTGCCCAAGGGTTTACAAAGCACCCATGTGAGTCCCGTCTGGAACATGAAACATCTTGCTCTCCTCGGTAATCCAGAGGGAAGTTGTTCCCTGCAGTTACTAAGGGTTTCTCTGCCATGGAAGTCCTGTCTGCAGCTGAACTGCACAAACACCTGTTAAAAACATATTTGAGCTACTTTAGCATAAACAGGGAACACACAAGAGGTGAAAGGCTTTAATTAACACAACTGTCCAGCAGAAAACACCTTTATTCACACATGGCTATAGGATACTCATTTATCTGCATATCCTTATGGTTGCTTGTGCACATTTGCATTGCTTTTACTGAACTTACCTGTATCTATCTGTACAAGTTGCCCTTTACAGTGATAACAGCTTTACAGTGATAACAGGGAAAAGATTAAATGATGCAAACACACCTTTTTAGGACAAGGCTGTAAACTCAAAATGGACTACGAAAACTATACCTTGATAGTGCATATTCTTTTGATTCTGGCAGACACCCTTCATGTAACGTGCACTGTCTGTCTCTAAAGGAGTATGCTATATTTATCTGGCCAGAGAATCTAATTATATCTCGTGTACTATATACCTTCATAAAAGGTGATAAATCATAATAAATCAACCTGAAAAGAAAACAACAGTATAAATAACCCGACAACCCCGGAGCGGATTATAAAGCTGAATGTATGCTTGTTGTGTCTAGTCTATCGTGCTCGCGTGTGTAGTTGTTGTCAGACAGACATGATATGATACGTACCGATGCGTCAGCTCTGCCAGCCGCACTGGTCTCGAATCTGTCAGTTTGAGGAGTGTCTCGAGCGCCGCACAAGCGCGCCTCTGATGTAAGCGCCACAGTAAAGGAGCTGATGATGTATGAGCGGCCATAAGGGACAAAAACCTAATAACGAAACGCGTCAAAGTTTAACGTGCCAACACGCGCAGTTTGATTCATAGCCAACCGACCGCCAATAAACAACAAGATTAAGAAGTTTGATTAATATCAAAGTCTTTGTTCATATTAAGCAAGCCACGTGACAAGAAAAACAAACAGCTCTGATGTATCCCTTAAATGTTTACCTCCGTTTTTAAGACATGCTGGACTGTCATATCCCCCTGTCTTGCGACGCCGTAGTAGTTAAAAAAAGTAGTTCAAAACGCCATAATAATGTGTGAGAATCGTAAAAAACAAACTCCGTGTTTCACGGCTTTTAGGTGCGTGTGAAAGCCTAGTTGTAAAGTGTTTGACTAGCCGGTTTGTTGCAGAAGAGTTTCCTTGTAATGAACGATGCCTTGATTATCACAGTCGGAAAGTTTGAATACCCACTCATCGATGAGCTTAGCTAGACCAGACTAGTTCATTTCTGATCCTGTGTCAAAACTGGAGCAAATATGCTTGTGATTGTGATATATCCAACTAGCTAACATGACAAATATGATTAATCTGATTTAGAATTATAGCATCCCATGTTGTAGCTTTTCACATTCAGAGAACCTTAAATCTTGTGCATCAATTAAAAAAAAAATTACACATAGGTCCATAGAGGACAAAAATGTCCGTGTCAAAAAACTGTCATAAAAATGTGAAGCTTGGGAGCACAGACTTAAGTTTGGTCTCATTTTAAAGAAGACCCTTGGCAGATTATTGCTGAAGTAAAAATGAATTAATAAGTAAATAAAAAAACAAAAAAGTTATATAGGTTTAAGTTAATGAAAATTATTTAGGAACATTATTTTATATAAAATATATATTTTATGAAACAAGTTGAACTCTAAAATGGCTAGAAAATCAAAGCCATCAATCTAAATAAGTGGTGTTTCAAATTTGATGTTGACATCTCAAAATGAGCTTTTGGTAAGATTTTGTTTGGGCGCAGTAAAAGATTTTCCCCATTGGATGCCAGCAAAACTCCACTGGTGCACACAGTGATTGGATTTGTTATTTGCAGTTGAGTTTTTCTCTCAATATTACAAACACACACACATTTTTTTTATATATAACACGCATACCAACCACACTCTGACATCCCTACCAACACACCCACACAATTATCATTGCATAATTTACCCAATTCGCTCTATGATATGCCGAAGCAGAAAACAGGAATAAAGCGAGTTATTGCTCTAAGCCTTGCCAACAGAATGAAAGCCTCTTAACAAAGATTGCATCATTTTATAGTTAAATGGCCCTAGGATTAAAAATTGCAGTTTTAATGGGTTTCAATGGGGACATTTTTGTTCAAAAGGCACTGAGAGGAAGTATTTTGTGTACCTAGTGCAAAATAGATTTTTTAAAGGAAATGGGGGTGAAATGGTAAAATTCCGATAAAAAATACACACCTGTGCCAAATTTTCTACAGTTAGCAATAGCATTAACTCTGAAAAAGTAACTAAACTGAAAAAGACAAAAATGTCCACAAGGTATTTCCTTAAGTCAGACATAGTTGCACTTGCAATGTTTTACTACAATAGGGCAGGTTTAGGAGAGTTTAAAGCTGCAGTCGGCAAGTCTGGCAGATTGAGTTGACTTAGGCAAAATTTTGAATGTTTAAAACTCTCATGTCCCTCCCCCACTATCAACGAATACCCTCCCACCGAGTTCGTGCTCGTCAGTGCGTGTGCAACAGATTTTCTGTGAACGCGCCCGTCTCATCAGCATCCATCAACACCATGGAGTATTTGGAGCTAGTCAGATAGCACATACAATAACAGAAGCTTTACTACTGTTCTTACTCTCGTAAGAAAGATAGAGTAGCATTGATTCTTCCAAAAAGCCGAACTTTATCCCTTCATCTGGACATGTTTATCCACCTAACGTTACGTTCACACGGATTTCAGTGCAAACAAAGCTAACGAACCTGCCCAACAAGTGCTAACGTTAGCTATCCATACCAACACATTTGGGCAAACATACTTAGATTACTAACATAACACTAAGAAATAAAATAACTGGTTGATAAAGCACAATTACCTGTCGAGAAGAAATGTTGCAAGCTCTGCATCCAGCTTGAACCCAATTAAATCACGTAAATCTCTCCACCTTTCAAATGCCGATCCGATGTTGATCCTGGTTTATTTACGGGCACGGTCGCTTTCTTTCTTTACTTCTTTCTTTTCAGCAGGTGTTCTCTTTTCCTGTGTTGTTTTTGACCTCCTAGCTCTTGAGGTTAACCGAGGAATCGGAATCTTTTCCGCCATCACTCTTCCTTACTGTGCGAACTTCAGGCGTGTGCATGTGATTGTAACATGCGCGAGGGGTGGCGTGTGCACGACCTGTGATTGACAGTCAGATCTCACACCCCCCTGCGCTGATTGGACCCGATGATCCGGGAGCGGTGGATTTTTGCAAAACAAATAACACGCTCCAGGTGGAGTTAGAAGCTCGGGTTTTTTTTCTAAAACCACTTTATTTATGTTGTTCTGTCGGATTATAGTGTCGATTTCACTGAATATGATCAAAAAATGTTGCCGACGGCAGCTTTAAGACTATTGGTGTTAACACTGTACAAACATGTGTGAATCAGAATGATACTCATACTGCCTTAATTTTGCGATGTGGATATGTGTATTGAATCATGAAAATGTATTTTGTAAGTTGGACGTGGGGAAAAGCTTAAAACCGTGTTGGACGAGTGTAAATTTTGCGGAAGTGAATTTATCAGTCAGTTCACATGTCTATTTGATTATACCTGAAATACCATTCGTGACCAGCAGAAGGGGAACGTCGGAATGTGAAACTCACGCAAAAACGTACAGTAGTAGGCCTAGGCTATAATTTCAACACATTTATGTTTCTTAAAAACGACAACGCTTCATTTCAGATACCATAATGTTATATTTTGGCTTACGAAACAGTATAGCTTTACAAAGTCTTCAAACCACAGTAACGTAAAACAATAACTTGCTAGAGAGGGGACATTTTACATTTTAGATGCAATATTGACGGTTTTTGTTCTGTTTCAGCCAGGGTTCGAATTATGATTTCATCTTTGTGGGGGTCTCTTTAAAAAAAAGAAAAAAAAGTAGCCTATGAGCTGGTGCGGTGTGTGTGATAAATAAATTGCTTAACACGGCACTTCATTCTTTTGAGTTCAACGTTTATTAATACAGGAGTAGAGAAACGACAATAATAAACCACCTTATATCACCCTGTTGCTACTAATGGTATGACGTTGTTGTCCTCATGTCAAAGAATGGGCTCTTCAAAGTGGTATCCTTTGGTATTTAATTCCCTTTTACTTTACAACAAGCAGCAACCGAGGTATAACATGACCAAAATCACACCCATGCATGGTGAAATAATGTGAAAAGTCAGAAAGGAAGATAATTCCACTTAACACACACATACTGTCAAGAACAGGGCAGGATCATACAAACCAAATTTTAGAACACCTTCCCCTAGACTAATCTTTTTCCCCTTAGGCCTATTATTTAAATTAAATTAATATTCAAATATGAAATTAATTGGGGTTTAACTATGAAATGAAATTAATATTTAACTTGATAGCTGAGATGTCTTATTTACAATAAGGCTACTCATTTCTAATGTTCAAATATGTCTTATTCAATGACATTTTTTGGACTTGATAGGATGTACAACTTTTTGTTGTATATATGATGAAAAAAATAGACCTTTCTCAATTGTGGTGCTGACCTGTGCAATTCAGTTTGTGATATTTTCCATTATAATAGCCTAAATCTTACACAATGGGAAAACACAATGGCCAGTTAAACAGTAAAAGCCATTAATTGGGCTAGCCTACCATTATGCAGAGAAAAAAGACCAAAGTGGTCTGATTTCAGCAGGTTGTGGTCCTGGGACCCAAGATGCTGACGTCCGATGTCCTGTCTTTATCCACGATTGGATAGTCCACGAACAACAATGCAGAAAGGCTCTTGGCACGCAGTCTGTTTCTGGTCTGACAGTCTGTGTCATTGCATGCAGAAAATCCTCTCTCGCACTCTGCAGAGGTCGGGAGAACAGTGTTGCTTGCCACAATAAGTCTTTTTTAATGTATTGCCCTGATCTCCTTCCAATTTCCAGTCTCTGAACTCACTGACTGCTTCAGCGGACTCTCTCAATAGGTCATTGTCGGGGAGATGCTTGGTGAGATTGTCAACGATCGCCTGGTAATACTGGGTCTTTCTTATTTTGCGAAAGCACTTTTAAATTTAGCAGTTGATCACATGATGCACTGACCCCATTATTGCTTACATTAAAACCCACGTATTGCATTATATCCAACAAAGTGGCCCAAACAGCAGCACTTGTGAAAGCCACAGTGGTGCAAGTGGCTAAACACACGTTAGTTGTGAACAAGGCTGTGCTAGAGGCTCGGTTTCAAATCCCTCTTTGGCTTATATAAAATCTCAAGTATTGCTTTATATCCAACAAAGCGACCCAATCACCAAAGCTTGTTGTGAAATTCAGTGGTGCAAGTGACTAAACACTCGTTAGTTGTGAACAAGGCAACGCTAGAGACTTGGATTAAAATCCCATTATTGCTTACCTTAAAACCCATGTATTGCATTATATCCAACAAAGTGGTTATGCTTTAGGCCAGATGGGGAAAAAATAAATAAAAATTAGCTGTATAAATATCTTCATTTTCCATCCCTTCCACACCTACTTAGGTTACCATCATTTTCTTTTTAAAGAGGCAACCCTTCAAAAGGAAAATGATGGTAACCTACACATTTACTACTCAACAAAACACATAAGATGATATAAACATTACCTGTGCATGAGCAGATCTCCATCATTACAGTGAATGTCTGTCCCAGAAATCTATACGGTCGACTCGAAACACATCGTTTATTCTGCAGAGGAAAGACATAAACAAAGACTTTACTTCATACCAAATGAACTTTATAAACTTCATAAAAGATCTGACTGCCTTCATAAATGGTTCGTTGTCTAATCATTCGTATTTTAAGGACTAGCGTGCGCAAGACTTTTAAGCAGTGAATGACAGCGCGAGTCAATGAAAGAGCAGCATCACGCTAACACTCCAGCAAACACATTAAAAGCCCAGCGTTTACATATTAGAAGAATGACACATCAATACAAACTGAAATAATTGACTTAATGTTAGTTGAGTACCGCAATATAACTGCTAGCAACTTATCAAGAGAAAGGCACTTAAGTTACTTACAGGTGAGTCGCGTGAAATCCTCGAGTCATTCACTTTATCGTGGTATGTCGGTTTTTTTGTCTGTTGGCCTGTAATATGTGACACTGCTGTCAGGTGTCATGCTGACGAGATGCGCAGGTCGCTGGAGGCAAAGTCCGCTTGCGCCCTTAGTGGAGAGGACGACGAACTGCCCTTAACATTTACACCAGACGAGTCGTGTTATAGTGCTGCTAATAGACAGAACATGTTGAGTCCGTGACTCAATACTAAAACGTCTAGATTACTTTAACATTATATACTCGAGCAAAATCCCTGTTTATTACTGTGAATATGTAGGACAGGTGAAACAGGTAATCAGCGGCTCCCTCTTGTGGTCAGTAAGTGTAACAGCAGCATTAATACACGAGAGACGCCGCCAAAAAAAAACTCCACGAGGAGAGGTCTCGGTGAGAAGACACAAATGTGCGATTTTATATATACTAAAACAAATCTATGATTCTGTCAGGGTGTCGAGCAGAAGATAAACATGGAATCTAGCAGATAATTGACTCAGATCAGCTCTCAACCGGTGAGGTAAAATGTCCTATGTGTTGAACTGAAAGTCACATGGCCGAAATTACAAACTAAAATAAAAAACGGGACAAAAGGTCTTCCAAGACTCTTTTTGAGTGATTGTTTATGTGTAAGGTAGGTGCATTTCCCCTTTTCATTTAAACTGACCTTTATAGTTTTTGTTCACATTTAAACAATGATTTCGTGTTGTTTGTTAAATTGTCAGGCATATTTGCAGTAAATTTGTCTTTTGTGGACATGAAGTGTATCTGCAATAATAAATGACAACCCCAGTATTGAAGAGGCCGAAGGAATTTTGAGGAATGAAAGGAAGAGGAGCGCCTGGCTAGACAAATAAAATCTCAAAATCTCTCTCTCTCTCTCTTATTAACAGAGTATAAACAGAAAGAAAAGTAATTGTTTTCTGAACATGATGAAAGAAAACGTGGTCCTCAGATTATGTAAAATATTGGTTCAAATCCCACAATTTTTTAAGTTTCTATTTAAAGGGAAAAAAGTCACCAGGGGCGTCGGACTGGGGGTAAAACCAGTACTGATTACCAGGGCCCCAAGGGGATGAAGGGCCCTTGAAAAGTCTGGAATACAGACATCCCAATTCTCCCGGAAGTTTGATAGCGTCTCCCTGATGCCCGCAAATTAGTTAAAATCTCCCGGAATCTAGAAGGCGAATGCGAGACAGAACATCTGTGCGCATAACATACATAGCGCGTGCGCAATCCAAGTTCAAATCCCACAATTGCTTACATTAAATGATCGCACGTATTGCATTATATACAGCAAAGCGGCCCAAACAGCAGCACTTGCGAAAGCCACAGTGGCGTAAGTGGCTAAACACACGTTAGTTGTGAACAAGGCTGTGGGTGCAAATCTCATTATCGCTTACATTAAAACCCACGTATTGCATTATATCCAACAAAGTGGGCCAAACGCCAGTGCTTGTTGTGAAAGCCACAGTGGCGCAAGTGACTAAACACGCGTTAGTTGTGAATGAGGCTGTGCTAGAAACTTGGGTTCAGATCCCACCTCTGTGTGTTGGGAAACAATCACTATACCACAATTTATCCTGACTCCTTTATTATAAACTCACAGGTCACATACATGTGAAGAGTGAAATATAAGTTCCCTTACACAGACAGACAAGAGATCTGTGGCTCACAGGTAAGAGTGCTGCCTCATGGTTTCAGAGGTTGTTGGTTCGATTCCAGCCAGATGTCTGCGATATGAATGAGTGGTGTGAGTGTGAAGGGTGCGCCCAAAGAAGGGGGATACCGGTGAGGTCTCCCCCTGAACTTCCAGCACAATGTCCAACAGTGGTTATGCTTTAGGCCAGATGGGGAAAAAATAAAAATTAGCTTTATAAATATTTTCATTTACTGTCCCTTACCCACCTACTTAGGTTACCATCATTTTCTTTTTAAAGAGGCAACCCTTCAAAAACAAAATGATGGTAACCTACACATTTACTACTCAACAAAACACAAGATGTAATATAAACATTACCTGTGCATGAGCAGATCTCCATCATTACAGTGAATGTCTGTCCACATGACCCAAACCTGTACGGTCCATTCTGTTGAGAAAAGACAGGACAATAGATAAATATACACACGTAATTCATATTGTATAATTTTCAATTTTACAATAGAACTATAAATCTCCATTTACAATTTTTTTTTCACCAAAACAACACAATTTACATTTCAAAAAGTGCTGTGTGAAAGAAGATGAAACTTAAAATAGATCTATTATGGCTAATAAAAGAGATTATATATCTTAAAGACAGACATTTAAAAATGTTGCTTTGGAGCGTAATGACAACTACTTTTAGTGTGATTGCATGTAGTATCTTATCAAAAGCAGAAGCCAAGTGTGTCTGTAAATGTGCCAGACACCAATTTGAATTGCAGCATATTTATTTTACTGCTGCAAAGTGTCCTCTGTTATACATTTATACATCTGAAGATGACATTAAAATTACTCTGTGCCATAATCATTCATCTTGTATCATACATACAGTTAGAAGTAGGAAAACCATTAAGTAGCAGGAGAACAGAGCTTAACACAACACCAAATGACTCTTTTAACAAATATAAATATATGACACTACTACATCAACAGTGCTTAACGGATTTTTCTACTTTGTACCTTTTATAAGTATAAATAAAATAAGCTACTGGCGTCAGTTCATACAAAGCAAGCATAATTCACTTAACGCATGCTAGTTATTTTACAAGAGCTTTGTGTGGAAAGAGACTGCTTACGTTAAAAGTCTGTAGACAATGGAGCCACAGAGCTCTCATATGCACGAGCTGTACATGCATGAAAACTTTGTTAAAACTATACAAACGTGTTGTGGAGAGTGTTTACATACGTCACGTCGCTAAGGAGCCAAAGGTGTCATGCTGAAAGTGAAGTCTTCTTTCGCCCCTAGTGAAGCGGATGGCAAACTGCACTTCAGTATCCACCAGAAGAGTTATTTTAGTCTTTCTCTCATTACTGTAAGATATAGATGATCATTTTTATATCAGTTTGTGTTGGTGTCTTCAGTAGGAGTCTTCTCTCAATGCCGAAGTGTGCCTGATGATTAATACCGTTTTGGTCACGTGTGATCTGTTATTTTTCTCATCGCCGGTGTAGAACCAATCACAATCGTTTATGATTATAAGCGAATGTCTTTTAATTACAGTAGTCTATGGTTTTTACAGAGAATTAAACATTTTAAGTATGATAGAGCATTGAGAAACACATTGATAGCAGACAAAAATAACTCAACATCATGCAATAAGAACCCAGAGGCAGTTGCATTCTCACATCTGGCTAATATTTTCAGTCCATTTACTGCTGCACCTCATTTTTAAGTTATGTTGTTCAATAACCGCGCAGAGCACTGTCAAGGGGAGGGAGGAGACATGTCAGCAGCAGGTCTCTATATTAGAAACAGATTTGCAGGCCGTGTTATCCCACACAACACTGAGTAATAGATCACAGATTTCTGGGTGGATAATCTCATCGTGGGCAGGGCAGATTTCACATGGATAAACAGACCTCATCCAGGCATTTAGTGCTCAGACTAATCCACAGTTTTGAGCTTTATGACAATCTTTTCACGTGGACATGTTTACAATGCTCTCTGATCAGAGTGGTCAAAATATTTTTCTCCCTTTCAAGGTAAAATCTAACATAAAGTAGATTTAAGTGCTTCTACGCTGCAATATGTTGTATTTGTACATTCTTCCTCACCAAAACCAATTACAAACAGTGCACACTGTAAATTGTAACACATTCTCCGTTGTGTTATTATAACATATACAAAATAATCAGGATGAGCTATTGTACAGCTCGATGCAGAACAGTAATGCGTTTGGCATGACAAACATCATGCTTATTATAATGAGATAGCCTATTATTATTAAATGAGTTAAAAGCACAGTAGAAAATAAGCTTTTGCTCTGTTGGTGTAATTTAACGTCATATGGCACCATTCTGGTAATTTATAGTAGGGGAGACCAGGGTAATCATAACGGGGCAAATGAAATGCAATAAATTTCTGCAATCACAAGCGAGCCAGAGCAATGACTATCCGCACATGCTCTTAGAGTCCTGTCTCTGCCTTAGGAAAATGTTTCTTTATTAAATTTCATCAAATAACAAACAGGCATTATGCCTGTACAATGCCAACATAATAAATATAAGCAGCATAAATTAAATTGATATAACTACATTTTTATTAGGCCTATGTTTTATCATTTTTATATATTTGTATTATTTAGCATTTTTAATTAATTGTTTTCCTTATGTATATGCATCTCTGTGTATTTCATGTACCCTATGTATTATGTATGTGTGTGTATGGCTATACATGGACGACTTTTCACACCAACAATGTCATCAATATTATATCATTACTGTACAGTCAGAAGAAATTGTAGTTATGAAATAGAAATGGCATGAGAATTTAAATATTACTTTTGAGAATTTCATATTATTTAATAAAATTATGTAGTATCTTAATCTTTTTCATGTCTAAAAAGTCAAGGGACAGCTTATTTAGATATTATCTAGAACAAACAGATAATTGCATATTAAAATAATAAAAGTAGGCTATCAAACTAAATTATTATTATATACTGCTTAACAGGTAAATGCACATCAAACATGTACATGGAAGTGATTAATTCATATAATGTTAAATGCACTTATTATATCAATTGGTTAATGACCTAATGACAGATGTGAAAGCGTTAACCATTCTACAGACTTTGCCAAATAACCCCTTATGTGCAGTAGTCTAGTGTGTGAGTGTGAGCGAGCACATTTGTTCAGTGCGGGCTGTGCAGCTTTAAAACGCTCGCTCCATGATGCCTTGCGGTGTCCCGCTCGCTCGCGCTCACTGTATTTACTCGCGTGAGAGAGAGAGAGAGAGAGAGAGAGAGAGAGAGATCGCAGATCTACTGCTGCTGCTGATGTAACGGGCCACACTGACTGAACTTCAGCGAGCGGACCGTCCGAACGGACCTGAACCGGACCGCATTTACTGACATCAAATGAAGACAGTGTTTACGATACATTAAAGGAAAAGCTAGTTAATCTGATTAAATCTCGATTCTGATTTGGGGAAGCGAAGCGGACCCGGACTGAGGATTTTGGCTGCCTGGGACTGCAGACACACGCAGGTACGCAAATGATTTTAAATAAACGTTTCCGCACCGTGTTTTGGACTGTCGGGGAAGCCAGAGAGAAGGGCGACATGTATTGAATGTGTTTTCATGGGGGACCTCTAAATAGTTGTGATGGGACGCGTTAGTTAACATGAACACGCAGGAGAACAGACGCATGACACGAGACTGTGCAGTCAATGTCAGGTCTTTTATCGCCAGTCCCAGATCACGATATGCGTTTTAACGGGTTTAATGACAGTGTGATGGTGAGTGTTTTCCATCAGATCAGCAGCAGGCCCGCAGCCCCTCCTAAACTTACAAAACACACATCACTGCATCCCATAAACACTAATTACGACTGTTCAGCCGTGGCTTTATATTAACTTTCATTAATGAGTCATCATCTTTATTAGACATTTATAAAGAGGGAGAGAGCTGTCACAATGACGGTCTCTGATCATCTATAAGATTTTGAATCAAAATATTTTAAAGCCGTTTAGGGTCCATTATCTTACCCCATATAGTGTATTATTTACATATACTTTAAGTCGTGCCTATACAGAATTGGCTTTTCACTGGAGTAAAAATGCAACTAGCCACAGCCTCACTGCTAATGTTGATCAAATTCAGTAATTATGATGGTGTTAAATATTTGAATTCAAGTTTAATGACATTTCTAATTATTGAAATGTGTGATCTGTTCAATGGAGTTTACCCATGACTGAAAATTCTGTCATCATTTATAATCATTATCCATCTTATTTTAAGTAGCAAAGAAAGCTATTTTATGTGAAAGTTAAAGACTTGTGATTCCGCTAACTTATATGTAAACAACTGAAAGAACGAAGTGCAGTAAACAGTTAAACTATTTGTGCAACAAACCAGTGTGTTTATGATTATGATAATACATTAGAATAAAATAACAAATACTAGTTTGCCACGTTAAGCAGCTTAAAAGACCGTTTTTGTACAGCTAAAACAACTAGAAGCATCGGACTTTAAAATGGCGGCACACATTATGTTAAAAAATTATGTAGTAAATCATGACAGAATTTTCATTTTTAGTTATACTTTCTCTTTAAGCATTAGCTAGGCCTATGTGATGTTGCTTAATGATTTATTTATTGAGGTTATGAATGTGATCAAACTATGATCTCAAACAACTAAGGATCCAACACCTTCAATATACATACTGTCATACAAACTGTAAAGTTAAATGCACTCTTAATAATAGATAGGAATGTTTTTGTTAAGGTGGCTTGATAACATAAACCGACTATCAGAACTTTCACAAGAATATGCAGTAGAGGCCAAACTGTTGCCTTTGTGATTAAGGTAATGCACTTTTCAGCAGATTTGAATTTCTGTTCATCACTCATCAGCATCAGATTGAAGTTTTCTACATGTCCACTCTTGCTAAACAAATTCACCCGCCAAACTTGTGCGAAACCAAAGGATGCCCTCCTATTAAAACAGTTGTCTGTTAGGGAAAAAGGTCATATACCACAATCCCTATGCACCATAATGTCACGTCTGATGATCTTTAACAAATTCAAATTAGCTTTACAGATAACCAAGTGAATATTTAATGGATATGTTTAATCATTTTAATCATAAGTTGACTTTTTTTTGTACATTAGTAGTTCTTCATTCTTTTTTTTGGTATGAACTAATGTACCACTCCTTCAGATGCAGCAGGCAGTGCAAGACCCATCAAAAATAGACCAGATGGAGTCATCTCAGTAGACACAGAATATTATGCAAACATTGGATTTGTATGTGCATTTTTCAGCTTTCGGACACCACCTTCTTCTGCCTCACTCACTCGTAGATCTGTTTACACATGCCTCATTCATAGAACTGACTCACTCACAACCAATTACACATCCCTCAGCCTCTTATTATACACAGTCTTATATGACAACAGCTGGCTCATTAAACACCCACTGATCAGATCTGCTGATCGTGGATTGTTGTACACGAGAGTGCTAAATAACTCCAGCGCATGTCGTACCAGAGGAAGAGAGAAGAAGCGAAGGAAAGCTGAGGAAAGCAGAAGGCGGAGTAAGAGGTAGTGAGATGGAACTGTGCTGAGAGATGTACATGTAATATCATGAATAAATGCATGGCAATGCAGATAAGGATCTTGAGTAGGCTGCAGAAGGCTGTTCTACTCTTTTGATGAGTTAGGAAGACGAGATCTGCACCCACAGATTTCCACAAAATTGGAGCATCCTTTTGAAGTTATACACGTTTTTTGATATGTCTGGCAAAAATGTTTGGTCTGTGGTCTAAGGAACTTTAGGTAATTAAAATATCCCTGCTTTTGTATTTTTGCTGGTTTCTAATAGGAGTGTGTCACAGGTCACAGACAGTTCACTTCCCTCTTCTGAACCCATACTGAACAACTCAAGGAAATGAAGGGATTTATCTGTTGTGCAAGAGAAAAACAATGACAGAGAAACAGAAAATCGCCTTTTGTTCTCTGGTTTCTTTGCTTTGTTAATGGCAATTTGCATTCATTTACCAGTATTTATTTTTACTACTAATTAGTGTGGCTTGCTAATGCATCGCTGTTATTATTGCTTAAATGTAGAGTTAGTTGTTTTTCCAAACCCTTAACCTTAAAGCCAAAAGTATACTTCGGCTTTTTAGCGTAAGCTATAGGGTATGCAGTGCATGTGATGCAAATCATCAGCATAGTATGCAAGTATTGTATGCTTGCAGCCGCTGATACTCTGTTCAGCTCGCATATTTTGGCAGCCTTTTTTTCTGGCACTCGTTTGTCCGAAAAGTGGCAACACTGCCACGGCTGTTGTTTCACAGTCAAAAAAAGAAACGGATGAGATTGGGCAGCAACAAACTACTAGAGACCACAACAACAATAGACACCCGCATGTTTAAACAAAGACATTGTATGTGTATATGCCACTTCTAAAGAGAAATAGCGATGGATGAGGATGAAATCTTCTAGTGTGCACGTGTCGAGCGCTGGCGTTCATACATGCTATCAAATGGAGTATACTTTGAAAGGATAGGCTTTTGGCTGTATGCATAGGCTATTTACATCAAAACTGAATTATAATTTGATCCTGGTATTAAACATCAGCATTTGTCCTGAAAGTTTGAACTGCACGTAACACCTCAGATTGTGTTGAGGAGAGGTCTGCTATTGCTTACCGGTATCTTAGTGATCAGACTGGTGTAAGATGAAAAGATAAATGATCACAGATTTGCATTAGGGTTGGACTTCAGTCATATCTAGGGTCAGAACATCATACAGACTTAAAGGAGGACTCATTAAAAACCAACCAGAACACCCTTGAAACTGCATAAAAACACATTAAAAACCACTCCAAATGCCTTCGCAACCATATAGTTGTGCATTGACAACTACAACACCCTGGCATTATAGTTAACCCAAAAACAGCGCAGCGCTTCTGGGTTGTACGTCAGAACGTAGGCTCACTATTGGCTAGCATCACACACATGACCAGCGTCGGCCAATAGTGAGCCTACGTTCTGACGGACAACCCAGAAGCGCTGCGCTGTTACACTACGTGAACTCACTTAGAGGCCCACACAGAAGAAAATGAATAGTTGAATAAAGTCGTTATTTATTTATTTATTTTTACGCACAAAAAGTATTCTCGTCGCTTGATAAACTTATGGTTGAGCCACTGTAGTCACTTGGACTATTTTAACAATGTTTTTACTAACTTTCTGGGCCTGCAAGTTTCAATTACATAGAAGCCATGAAGGAGTGAGACAGCTCTCAGATTTAATCAAAAATATCTTAATTTGTGTTCCGAAGATGAACGAAAGTCTTACGGGGTTGGAACAACATGAGGGTGAGTAATTACTCACAGAATTTAATTTTTTTTGGTGATCTAACCCTTTAAATGTTTAAACCCAATGGTTGGGTTTGTCCATATTTAACCCAAACATAAGTTTTGACCCAAACAGCATTTTTTTTAGAGTGTGGTGTTTTATTTATATCTAGGCAAGCATTCAGAAATATAAAAATCAAATTTTGACATATTGTTTGTTTGAGTGCCCATGCAATGGCAAAGTGCAGTGGCTCAAGACATTTGAAGAAAACATCTCTCAGAGTTTTCCTGCTCAAACATAGTTCTCATATTATTTACCAATGAAAGACAAAGGAGAGTTGAAACAAGATTGAACTCTCTCTTGCCTAAAAGCAGAATTTTTATTTAGTTTAAATATCGCTAATTAAACGTTATGTTGAACGGCATGCGGGGTATACATATGTCCAACACCCCTTCCCCCACATTGTTTGTGAAAGAGCCACTTGTATGTATTCACCTCTCAGACTTAAGTTACTTTGAGTTAATGAATCTTACTCAGGGTTTCTTCTCATCCTTAACAGAGGCTGTACTGACAAACAATTTTATTTTGAATGGTTTAAATTCAGTGTCAGTTTGTGACTCGTTGGTGCGTTGTTCAGCTTGAACCCCTGACAGGACAAAGTTATATAGTGGGACACGGGACAAAAGTTAAAATAAAGAGATTGTTCCTTAATTGCTGCTGTTTGTTAGTTCCCAGGCCGGTCACAGCCGGCCATGTGAGAGATTCACAAAACTGCAAAAGCATCACCATGGAGATGGATTGTTTGTGTCCAGTCATGCTGTGAGGCCTGCAGGGGTGGGCGTCTCTGCAGCAGACCTTTGTGTTTGCCTGGACCCTTGTTAGAAAACACACTAGTCCTGAGAAGGTGTTCATGTGCTGTATATAAAACTCCAAGAATCACAGCAACTGAAATACTAGACAGCGGAACAAGCTTTCATCTCAAATGACATCTTTTAAAGGACTGACAGCAAATTATACAACAGAAAAGCATATTAAAAAGACTGTACTGCCAACCCTCACAGCTTCGTTTTCATTTGTATCCGCTTAAGTATGACAGCTACCCTGACTAGTTTTATAAACATTTGACATACTGTATGTTCAACAGAGTTAGTAAAGCGAGAATGGATGAACAACATTGACCTGACAGAGCATGTGAGAACGCAGCATGCTGGGACGGTTACACCCGATGGGTTACTGTTGGATCTAGCCATATGTGCTGTACTGATCTGTGTTTATGGATGTCAGACATCTGAGTTGCCTGGAATGTGAGTTTAGATGCATTACGTCTCCTTTAGCGGCTGCACCTTACAGTTAGGCCCCACCAAATCCTTGAGTTTGTTAAATTTAGCCCCAGGTCATGAAGCCTAAGCTAGTCTGGCGCAGATGCCTGTATCACTCATGTCTATACAGTTAAACACAAATTCGGCAGCTGACACATAATACTGTTGGGGGTAGGGCTTTAACACAGTGGTTAAAACATGCATGAAAACAACACCACATAACTGTATGCTGGTTTGATAAACTGGTGGGACTGAACTTTGTATTAACAAGCTCATGAGAGATTTCTGAAGCAGAAGTGAATGATTACGTTACGTATCTTCTTGGCCCGATGTCCCTACCCATGAGAGACTGATTAAGATATTATGTCAGAGTATCAAAACGCACACCAGGACAGAATTAAAACTCGATGAGACTAGATGTGAGTGGTGCTTGCCCATGCAAAAGCTAAGATGTTGTGGGTGGTAGCTAAGATGTTGTGGGTGGTTGCTAAGAAGTTTTAAGTTCTTTTAAGTGCATTTTAGGGTGGTTGCTAGGGTGTTTCTTGTGGTTGCTTACTGGGCCAAGTCAAAAGAGACCAACCCTCTAAAGCCCTATTCGAACTGGATTAGTATTATCTGGGGACCACGTGTGATTCAGAAATCCCCCCCCCCCCCACATCTGAATTTCGTGTGGCGCATTTGCACGGGATAAGCGAAGCCTGTGATTTTACTCGAATTTACTGACTTATGTCCTGGATATGATGTCAATAGGTTATTGCTTGGAAATGTCTTCTTGTCATTATTCTAGCTGTATGATATAACATAAACAGAAGAATGTTCCTTACCACATGCTGCTATACATGTCATTCATCTCTATCTAATTATTCTATTTGTTTTTGCTCTTCTGATGGTTTTCAGCTTTCTCTTTCTGCAAATTGTATGGTGTAGGCCATAGCGGTATGACCCAGCACCCAAAATACTATCAAAACACTCTAACGCAGCCTCTATTCTTCGCGAAAGATGGATAAAAAAACGCTCAGAAAACAAATACCTTGAAAAAATGATATACGACCCCGCCAAATCAGAGATGCGCATGGGACTAATATTATCACAGGACCTCTGTGTTCGGCGAAATATGGTAGGTAATTTGCGGGGGAATTTTTACTTTACAAATTACAGACATGGCCGATTCACACGGGATTAAGATCACAGACAACCTCCGCAATTATTACAAATAACTAGAGGTCACCAGGTAATACTTATCCCGTGCGAATAGGGCTTAAGTCTCTATGATATTATTCCTTGAATCCCTCATTCAGTTTTGAATTATTTTTTTAGTTGTTGTTACTTTCTAAATTCATCTTATTGTGAATGATTCATCTATGCATATCCTTAATTTTTTTGAGCAGGTAATGTCTAATCAAATTTAAATGCAAACAATAAATACCATTTTGCGGCTCTTTAATGTGTCGTGACAAATCACTCAAGTGCCTCAGTTCACGCAGCACATAAACCAGTCATCTCTTCCTACTAGCTATAGCAGGAAATAAACATGAATGAACATTAGAAGGTATGTTGTTTCAACCGCGGAAAGACGTCTACTAACTCTTCTGTCTGGTTTGTTTGTCGGACAAAATGGCGGATTCTGCTTTATGATTGGTCAGATCGCCTGTCAATCAAACTCCAGGCGAAGGGTGAATTGTCATAACTTGATCTTTCGGTGAAACGACAGACTTCTCTGTGGTGACGTATGCAGGACTTCACCACCCCTCCTCTCACAATCAACTGCAAGCTCACGTTCAGATCTGCCACCATTTAATCAAAAAATGTTCTTTGTCGATAATCGTATGTAGGGACTATTTACATGCCGGAAATGTAATACTTGGGGTTAGGGGTTTTCTGCAACTGGATTTGTGTAATGTTGACATACTGATCGCACTATGCAGACATGGGTATCCATCATAGATATCAGCTGGGTGTGAGATGGCATATCAAGATTTTGCCCACTGCACTTCAGCAGAGACCACTTCAGATTTCAGCAGACCAAACTCTCTCAGAGACAGACAGAATGAGAGACAAACAGAGGACTTTCTCTCTTCACAACACACACACTGAAAGACTTATTGCCTGTCAAGGGTATACAGCTAATCTCACTTATCCTTTATGAGTGTGTCTCATGGGAGTGGGCACCATCTATAGTGTTCACACAGGCCTGTTTGGACCAGTTCTTCAGCTTGAGCAGTTCACAGCTAAATAAATCACTCTCATTACTCAGTGCTACTGCCACAGAAGAGGAAATGCATCAGTTTAGAGTATGCTTTCCTTACCAATGATTTGCAGTAAACAAAACTTGTGCAACAAAAAATAACAAAGAAAAAGGAACAAATTTTTAAGTTTTTGTTAAAAAAGTTTTCAAGTTTTAAGCATACTGTATATTATCTATGGTGTTTGTGTTAAAATATTGATCTTTTAATGCAGTGGTCTTAAACTCAAATTACCTAGTTATGAGTGTTCTACATTGGGGGCAGTTAAAGGGTTAGTTCGCCCATTTAAGACATGAAGTTGTATGGAATCCTTACCAGCACTATAGTGCATACACACTGACCCACTCTGTAGTCACCTCCCTGGTCAGAGTTCTGGCCACTGGAAGTTTTTCAAGAAAGTACTCCCGGTTAGTTTCCGGGGCCTCAAAACTGTGCGTTTTTACTTGGAAAAATTATTTGCGTTTCAAAGCTTGATTAATTTAACACACAAAAAAATTCAAAATTCATACCTCAGTTTTAATCGGCACTATTTTCTTTCCATTTCTATCCGCGCTGCTGTCAACGTCAACAGTGCGCACGTTCCGATCAGCTGTTGATAGACCCAAGTTTAGACATGGGATCATAAAGTTAGTAAATAGAGCTTACCCGTGGTACTGGTAAAGCAAAACTCTTTAAAATCATTTTTTTTCTTTTTCCTCCTTGGTTGGGGATGTAATCGTCTTCGCTGAAGTGAGCACTGCACACACGATAATCCTTGATTCTGGATATTTTAGCTCCCGCAGAGTAGCCGATGGCAACCAGCCAAAGCTGTCTCGTAGCTATATCCGAAACAGGAAAACGATGGAATCTGAACGGTGATCCCGGCACATTCTTGTGGTCACAGCCTGGAAATTTACAAGTTCGCACCATCGTTCATTTTCTACTTTTTACATCGTTTCGTAATCGATTGTGTAAACACTATGGGACAGCTGATCGGAACGTGCGCACTGTTGACGTTGACAGCAGCGCGGATTGATAGAAATGGAAAGAAAATAGTACCGATTAAAACTGAGGTATGAATTTTGACCGGCGTGTTTTTTGTGTGTTAAATTAATCAAGCTTTGAAACGCAAATAATTTTTTCACGTAAAAACGCACAGTTTTGGGGCCCCGGAAACTAACCGGGAGTACTTTCTTGAAAAACTTCCAGCGGCCAGAACTCTGACCAGGGAGGTGACTACAGAGTGGGTCAGTGTGTATGCACTATAGTGCTGGTAAGGATTCCATACAACTTCATGTCTTAAATGGGCGAACTAACCCTTTAAAGGTTTTTTTTTTTTTTCAACTATCAATTTTAACTATAAACAATATTGATGCGTACAATTCTATTGATTCAAATGATCTCTTTACTCTTATCAGTAATCAATGAAAATTAAATTTACTGAAGTCAGACTATTTTTACTATAAGCAAAATAAATTGGGAGTAGCATTGCAGTGAATCAAAATAAAAATGAGATGCCCGTCAACTAGCCACACACCGTAACTGGCTCTTACAGATTAGATCTATCTAGTGTAGCAATCCTTAAGAGAACAACAGGATAGCATTAAAGGCCAAACCACAATATAGTAAGTGAAAATTGATTTTCAAGCTGGATTTAAGGATAATAACAGATGAGACCTTGAGCACTTTGGCACTTCAGCACCCACACCCTCCATTTACACCGAGAACTAAAGATGTTATCTGCCAGACTGACAATGTATGGAGTATATTAAAGAACCAAGTGTCACTGTTATTGAAGATGGTTCCAAAGACAGAGTATTTATGGTTGAATAATTTCTTAAATAAGTGGAATTACCACAAACATTTATTTTGTCTCACAAGCAGTGATAAGAGCAGCATGCAGACCAGAGAGCTTGTAACGGGTGTCTGCAGAAGTGAGGAATGACATCATCCAGATGAGAGGCATGGAGCTGAAGGTGTGGGTGGATGGAGTGCAGCGCATCGTCTGTGGTGTCACTGAGGTCACCACATGTCAAGAAGTTGTGATCGCTTTGGCCCAAGCAATAGGTGATACACTAAATCTGATTGTGAATAACTTGTAAATGTACCACAATGGCACCATTTTTAAAAGAACTTATTTTCCATGTTTTGTATGTTCCATTCCATGAAACTTTTGTTCCTCCTTTCCTCAGGACACAACATAACACTCACTATGGTTGTCTCCTTGACAACAAGCCCTCATTGAGATCAGAGACTGAAGGAGTGAAATGCATTATTGTCCCTTCTAGTCTCAGAGTTAGACCCGATCACCCTATACTGGAAAAAAATGGAGACTGTGTCTTATTCCATTATTTCATGAATAAGTGCAATCTCTGTTCCACTGTGGCGCCTGTTCTCTAGTGAATGTCGGATGAGTTTCCTTTGGACAGTTAAATCTTTGTGTCACCATGTTTTTAGAGCTTTAGAGGTTCTCTGTTTAGCCATACACAGTTTGATTAAAGTTAAAGTGTGCAGTTTTTTTGTATGTTGAAATACCGTCTTCTTTCCCAGCTTAATATACAACTATATGTAGCCCATTCATAGGCTGATTTCCCCAGAGTGTAAAGGCTGTGGCTCCGCTAACAAACAATGTTGAGTTTGTTTGAACATCCTCATTAAGCCTAGCCCTGCAACACAGGCTCAACAAATGGCCAATAGGGGAAATTTGGAAAACTTTTTTGAATACAATAATTATTTTTGCAATTGATAGTGGTGATGCTACTGGTGCAGAAATTATGCACTTCATCTTGAAAATAGTTACACTTGGCAGTACAGAGCAAATTACAGATGTTTTAAAATCATTGATAATGTAAAAGTATTGCATTGCAGGGCGGACTGGTCGCTATACGCTGATTGAAAAATGGCGTGAGACAGAGAGGCACCTGGCACCCCATGAGAATCCTGTGGTTTCTCTGAATAAGTGGGGTCAGTACGCTAGTGATGTGCAGTTGGTGCTTCAACGTACAGGCCCTTCACTGAGCGAGCGCCCCACCTCGGACACCTCTGCGAGAGCCCCTGAGCGCAGCCTATATCGCCAAAGTCTCCCTCCCATGGCAAAGCTCCGGCCCACAGCCAACGATCGTTCCCTCAAACGCCGTGAACCAAAACGCAAGTCTCTCACTTTCACAGGTGGTGCCAAGGGGTTGCGTGACATCTTCGGGAAGAGTCGTGAGGGTGAGACCAAGCAAAGAACAGTGAACACAATCCGCAGCAGCACACCGGCACCTACGCAGGAGCTGTCCCTTCTGGTGCAGTTGCAGAAAGATAAACTGCGCATCCTAGAGCAGAAACTGCAACGCTGTGAGACTGAGTTGCAGCAGCAATTGACGGAGGAAGAAGAAGAGGAGTTGGTTGAACTAGAGCAGCAGGTCCGCAGGAATGAGGTGGAGATGAAGGAGCATGAATTCTGGGAGAATGAGCTGCAGATTGAGCAGGACAACGAGAGGCAACTGCGTGCGCAGCTGCAGGAACTGCGCAGCCGTGTACAAGAGTGCGAGGAGCAGCTGGGAGAGTACCTGACTCGTATTCAGTGCATGGAGGCAGGGCTTGAGGCAGAGCGCCTACAACAAGAGCTGATGGAAACACGAATAGCAGATGAAATGGAGGTACAGTCACGACTGGACAAGGCCCGTACAGAGCTGGACATGCAGATGCAGAAGGCTGCAAGACTGGAGAGCAACTGCAGAGCTGTGGAGCTCTCGCTTGGGCAGTCAAACATTAGGCTACAGGTGAGATCACCTAAAGGAATATAACAATTCACTTACACTAACATTGCTGACTATCTGACCAAGGTTTTTACTGAGGTTTTGGGGTGGTCCATTTGACATCATCTAGGTTAATTTGGTTGGTGTGAAACAGTAAACCAAATATAAAGTATGCAGGAATGGTTTGCAGTTGGAATGAAATCAATTTTTCCTAAATCGCAGAAGTGAATTGCTTTTAATGAATTGGGGAGCATGCAAAGAAGAATTGTGGATTTCTCTCTCAAAGATGCTCATATATCAGGGGTGCCCAGTCCTGCTCCTGGAGGACCACTATCCAGAAGAGTTTAGCTCAAATCCTAACCAGTTAATCAAGGTCTTCAGGATCACTAGAAACTTTCAGACAAGTGTGATGGGGTAGGTTGGAGCTAAACTCCAAGCCAGGTCATTGGCCCTCCAGGAGCAGGATAGGACACTTCTATCATAGCTGCTTGTCTCCTTGGTGAGCAGTTCGTAGTCTTTGCATTTCTTGCAGTGCATCAGTGGCAGATGATCTTAAGTGTCATTCTGTGCGTATAAAGTTTTGGTAGTTAATCCAAAGTACTCGTACCAAGTGTGACAACAAAGTGTGAGGCAAAGTACTAATGAATAGCAAAACAATCATGACCAGTACCTTGTTTCATGCAGTAGAAGCATGCCCCGGCTGAAACCTAGTGAGCTACAGCTGCTTTGTTTTAGACTCTTTGGCCTTAAGTTCCAACAATGCGACTAATCGGCTTTGCAGAATGTTAGGGACCAGGGTGGGGGTGGAGGGTAGTGGTCACAGATGTTATGTAAAAGATCTTTGTCAGAGCTTATAGATGAAGTGAAGGAGTAGAATATTTTCCAGTACAGTTTGCATTCACCTGGAATGTTACATAACACAGATACACTTGTATTTAGAGCACTAAATTCTCTCTGCACTGTCTTGGTTACAAATGAAATGGATGTCTTTTGGAGCAGACTCTTTTGGTTTCGCTCTTTTTTAAAAAACTGTGAACATGGTAAGGTATAAGGGAAAGCATTTGATTTGATTGTCTATATTAGATGTTAGATTCTTTAACTTTTAATTGTTTGATTTAGGAGAGAGAGCAGGAGCTGGAACAGTTAACTAAGGAGCTAAGGCAGGTAAACCTTCAACAGTTTATTCAACAGACTGGCACCAAAGTAACAGTTCTACCAGCAGACCCTGGTGAGGAGGAAGCTAACACAGGTACAAACACATAAATATTCTGTTCTTTTCTAGATTTATGTAAATCAAATGTAACCAACCTATAACGAATGTCTCTAAACTCTGTCAACTTAAAAGTATACTCTTTAACTAAAGTATCTCTTTGTTTTGTCTCTGTAGAGTCAGAAAATCAGTCTGGATCTCTGAAGCGGCTTGGATCAGCCCGACAACTTCCCGCTGACCTACGAGTTCTGCAGAGCCCCCTGAACATGACCTTTAACCCTGAAGGCATCTATGTCTGATTTTGCACCGGCATCAACATCTAAATGCAGTCAATTTCCCACATCAATCCGAGACCATGATTCAGAGTCTTCGGTGAGATCACAGTCCTTGGAAATATAGAGGTATCTGTTGTTCACTCTACAGAAAATATGCAGTGAGCATGTTCACGGTGAAGATTCTTTCCTCTTGATGGCTGTTTGACTAATCCAACCCAATCAGTGCTTTCTCCAAATCCTACAAAGACAACTCCAGCTGAATGTATGCTCACTTTCACTGGGCCCAAAACACAGTAAGGCTTTGAACATGTATTGAACAAGGCAACTACTAAACTAATACAGAAAAAGAGACAGAATACATGTTCAATCAATTGACCTTTTGGTGCAAGTTAGAAAATGCAGCGTCATGATGTCTTTCATTTTTAGAATGTTTCTGAATCTCCAGGTAAACCTCACACTCAATGCGATATGCAAGCAGCAGGAATTTTAGGGAGATGCAAAGAGATCGTTGAGGGTGATAAATTATGCAGTTTATGTTTTATGGCTCATAGTCGTGATGAAAGCTCATAGAAAGGGGTGGGGTTTCGCCTTAGTTTGCACTTTATTGGCCAAAACATCTGCTGTGGAATTTTACCGAAATCTCGAAGAATAATTTTCTGTGATCGCACTAATCAGGAAAACAGGTGCATGCGATATTTTAAAATAGAGTGAAAGTGAGGAAGAGAGGTGTTTTTGCATGAAACCAGCTTGTGACAAGTGAACTTTGTTACCTTTTAAGATGAAGCAACCTGATTTTGTGCTGAACTGCTTAGTTTAAAAAGATAGCCTTTTAAATAATGCAAGTACAGAACAATGTAGTTACGCACAAGTCATTCTAATGACTGGTCTAGATCAATGTATTCTGCCAGTGAACCTTTTTGGCCAATGAATGCATTTTAATTCTGCAAGTTATTTTTTTATTTAGCTGATTTCACTAAAATGCTATCCACATACTAGCAAAGATCACACTAGTTGCATATATTTTAAACTAAACTGTTTTACTAGTTTTCAGAACTATATTTTATTTCAGATTAAACCAAAGTGTTCTGGAAGTCATGAATGTAGAGATTTGTAATTGTGCAAAGGGATGCAGCTCCAAAATATTTTGTTGATGACATTATTTTTTTTGTGAATGTTTTAACTGTAGTAGCACCTGCTTCCCTGAAAAACACATTCACAGAGATGTAGAATGACTACATTTATTTTTACATTTATTGTGGACATAAGCAAGGAGCTCTTGATAGTGTGGATAAGGAATTGCTCATTTAGATTTGCTGCTGTTGCTTCCGAATTTGTTTGGATATTTCTGTGAACTAATTGAACTGTCTTTTTTTGTTTGTTTTTTTTTTCAAAAAACACTTTTGGCAAAAAGTTAACATTTTAACATGATCTTCATGGATGACTAAATCGTTGTATCTCTTTAAAAAGAAAAAAGGACAGGTTTGGTTTAAAGCCTTGCACATCATGTTAAGGTATCTATACGTTCAAAACAAAATCCATCTGCAGACTTCAAATCCATACTACATTAGGATATTTTATTTTTGGAGTAGTTGTGTGTTGATTTCACACAGAAATGGTGCTCAGATGATCTACAAAAGAGCATTCGGTTGTCTGAATGCCGCATGACTTTAAGATCTAAGTCATCTCTGTGTGACGAGGGGAATGTTTGAGACGCATGCCTTTCTTAAAAAGTGTAAATAGCATATAGCAACATATCAATAAGTAGCAAAGATGACTATTTTTAACATGGATGAAAATAATTGCACAACACTCTCTTAACAGCTAAAATAAACTATGTTTTTGTTTTTAGCATTGTTAGGCTGCATGCACTGACGTTCAGTTTTAAGCTTGTGTGAGAGGTCTGAGGATCCACCTATGGTATAATACATACAGGTATAATACTCAACGGGTTGTATTAAGGTGTAACATGGACTGTGGTAAATGCCGATATAAATATCTGTGCAATTGTAACAGGCTTGAGGTTTGGGACTGATGTGTGTGCATTAGAAATTAACAGTGTGTATTCTATCACCTGCTGCTATACACACAGGTGTGACTAAAACAACATTAAGCTCAGCTGATAGTTTAGACCAAATGGCATCATGGATTGATATCTCTGGATCACAAGTTTTGACCTTTAATGCAGTACCAAAATCCCTTTGGGCAACAAACTTCTATTCAGCTCTATTTTTAACAAATTATGTTTATTAAACTACTTCATTCTTGAGAAGTGTCAAATGCCTGGAACACACATTGAAATGATTTATGGTGACATGTTTATCAAGCAGCATAAACTATTTATGCCATCAGTGGAAAAGGTGCAGTAACATTGTAAAATGCTAAATAAATTTAGAATAGAGCATTGCTGTTTATTGTGTCCTTTTCTGGTTGTAGTCAACAACCTAGAACTTGTGTTATTTGTATGTGTGCGATTAGCGATATTATTACACTGCAGGTCAATCACAGTAATCTGTAGTCAGATGTTTTTGCATAACCACCACAAAACCGACCATTGTCCCAGGCAACCAATTTTCAAAGTCACGATGTAATGTAAGTAGCGACAGATACTTTCTTCCATATTTTATATCTGAGTGAAGTGGATTATTAAAAAGAAAAAAAAAATGGGTGGGGACTTTGTTGGGGGTTCTGTCCATTGGTTGTTTATTGGAGGGAGGCAAATATGAATGCAGGGGGCATGGTTTGAGCAGACTAAATGATTGGAGAAATCTGGCATACATCACAAGAGAAAAGTTTCACTGAAGGTCAAGTTTTTTTGACTCGACGTATGCTGGACTGTCTTCATTCACTCATTAACCAATGGATAGAAGTAAGTCCCAGCTGTACTTTTTTTCTTATTCAATAATCTGTTTCACTCAGATGTACGTTACAATACGGAAGAAAAGATATGTTGCTACTTCTTTTACAATGTGACTAAGAATCTGAGGAACAGATTTTTGTTTTAACATTTACTGTTTAGAAATTCAGCCTGGCAACAGTTACAAAAAGTACAAAGCTGATCCTAAAAATATCAGAACAATCCCAGTCTCAGCTTAATGAGGGGGTCCAGCTGGTTAAAGACCTGACTACGTTCAAACACCTTGATTTCCCTGTTGGCTTCTTCCCAACAGAAGTCTAAGCTGCAGACACTGTGAATGCAAAGAGTGCCATGGGGTAGTTATTTTGCCCTGTTAGATGGATTTCACTCAGATCCAATGACTGCAGGCTTCTTAGGTGCAGAGGTGGAAAGTTCTGCTGAGAAAAGGAGCACTGCATGCCGGGAACCAAACCCCACACAAACAATTACTTTATGCACACATATGTAGAGGAGAGTATGACAGCAAGCATTAGTATCACATATATCAACACTCAATGCCTCATCCTCACTGGAGTCAGAAAACTTGGCACTAACTTCCTTCGTCCTTGGCTAGATTCCTGTTTCTGTGCATTACTGAGTCAAAACACATCAAGGCTTACACATCCAGTAAACACACTTTTGGAGCCTTTTTTAAAAGAGTCATGAGCTAGACTTTTGACTATCGCCATAAAGACACGAGTGGGCTGTCTGGCCTACACCTAAAGTAGATGAGAGGTGATCCCACAAGTGTATTCATCCATGGAAAAATACAGTTTTTGACATAACTGCAAACAAAGTTGTTCCCAAGCATATCTTGTTTTGTTGCTACTATTTTTTTTACTACTTGCTCAGACAAAAATATTGCCTTCTGGCAATAAGACTTTTTGAGCAGCAGATAGCAGTCTGTAGCATTTCTTGCACTTGCAATTTGTATCACACTGTCTTGTGAGCAGGCCATGTAAGGCTGAGACTCCATTTATGCCCTGCCAAAGTGGTGCCCTTGAGGTGTCATAGCTGGATTTCAATGGCCCTGTCCCAAATGGCACCCTAAGCCCTTGTGGTCTTCCTCAAAGTCCAGATTTTGTGATGTAATGTCGCTTTGACTGCCGGGTAGAACGGTGGAAGTGCACAAAGAGGGTACTGTGAGCGCCCTTATGAAACCTAAAGACAAATGGGACATCCTATGGTTTTGTGAACTTAAGGGACACATACTTGCTCTTAGGGGCCAATGTGAGTCTGCAAGAAAGCAATGGCAAATGAAGTGTGTCATTTGGGACAAGGTTTTGAACTCCACGAGACCATAGGTGCCCCATTTGTCATTTTAGAGTTCCAAAGGGTGCTCAAGAGTGCCTCCATGTGGCCAAATGAACTTTTGGCAGTATTTCACAGAAATGTCCACTCGGATGAGGACCACTGGGACTGAGGGTGCCATTTAGGACAGGGCCTATCTTGATAAAGCTAACAAAAATCTTGGTTTATAATAGGTTTTTGTGTATTTTTCTCATTTTTTTACTGATTTGCCATCTCTTGACATTTCCAGAGGTAGGTAGTTGTTCCTTCTGAACACCCATGAAATACACAGGAAGGTAAATGAACCAGGATGAAGACAATTTGCATTAAACAAAGTACATTTACATCTACACACATAATATAAACACGGACTAACACCGTTTACAAGTTTCTTTATTTTGTTTCAGAATATTTCAGAATCTTTGTACAAACTCAAGCATATAAAAAGTGTGTCCTTTATAAAACATTGCCTTACTCTTCTTTGTCGGGCACAAAACCAGCATCCTGGCAAAAACATCATTTGATATCATGCCAAAGGTCACATCACATCCTCTCAACAAATCAATGATCCTGCAGAGATGAGAAGAGGCGTGTTCCACACATCATCTGGTGGTTTTTCCATTCTCATGAACATCCATCCTAAAAGAAAACAGCGAGTAAACACAAAATGACTGATTAATGTGATCACAGGGTACACAGTGAGACAAAAAATGAGGGCAACACACCCATTTTCTTCTTTCAGATTCTGATAAAGTTCAGCCTTGTTATTCACTGAACTCAATCTTCCTGCAAACTCCTGATGCTTCCTGGAGTTGGCTTGAGTTATTCTATTGGTCCAAAGGGTGAGTAGAGACACAGGACCTGCAAAACAAGAGACCATATTTGACAGCTGTTTCTACTCGAACACAGATCTGATTGGCTGCTGTACCTCATATTGCCACATTCTGACTTGCCTTTTCATTCACTTTGGATGATGATCTTTCTGACTTCGCTTGTAGCTTCTAATTCTGACCATAAAATTGGTGCCATGTTCTTGCAGTACAAGTAACTCGACTGTGCTGATGTAGCTGATGCTTTCTTCGCTAGTTTTCTCATTAAAGATTGATCAATAAAAACATCATGTAGGTCCACACACAATGGTCCATTTAAGTGTGTAAGTATGTATTGTATTAGCAGAACATCTCACATTGCCCAAGATTAACTTGTAAAGCTAGGTTTATGGCTTTTAGATTGAAAGTTGCAATGCATTCTTGAGCATTTGAGATTCACCAAAAGTCATACATTCTTGTTCATTACGATATTAGTTTAGGATTTTTTCAAATCTATAATCCAATGTGATTAATTTAATAAATAATAATATATTTAATATTTCTATTTTAATTGAATATTATTATTAATTTAAAAAAATTATTAAAAAAACTACATCACAACAGAGGATTGATTACCAAAAAAAAAAAAAAGTGAACCTTTAGATTTCTCCGGAGGCTGCTGCTCCTCTGTAGCTAAACGTGGTTTCTTGTTCAGGGGCTCCGGGGAGTCCGGTGAATCTTTGATGATTTCACATTCGCTCTGTTCGTCCTTCTCTCGCTCCATTACCCCCTTCAGCCTGGAGAAAAAGGACATACAGTGTACATCAGAAACACACATATCAAAAGATTAATGAGGAAAGCAAAATCCCCCGACATCAATCTACAAGTAGCTGTAGTTTGACAAATGTTAATGTGAAAGTCAGCATCTTGTTCATTAACACTAACCTCTCAGAGTCTGTAGTCCAACCCTTCTCCTCTGTGTCCTTGCCATTTTTCTCAGTTTTGTCCTCTTTGTCCTCTCGCTTCCTTCCCCTTTTTTTCCTCTCCTCCTCCTCAGGTGGTTTGCTCCGACAAGCACTGATACACTCCAGCACACGTTGGTGGCGCTCACTGGTGCCCACATGAGTCTTTACTAACGTCTCCAACTCATTCCACATGATCCGATACTGCTCATCACTATATACATAAAACATCAGCATCAACATACAGGTCCTTCTCAAAAAATTAGCATATTGTGATAAAGTTAATTATTTTCCATAATGTAATGACAAAAATTAAACTTTCATATATTTTAGATTCATTGCACACCAACTGAAATATTTCAGGTCTTTTATTGTTTTAATACGGATGATTTTGGCATACAGCTCATGAAAACCCAAAATTCCTATCTCAAAAAATTAGCATATCATGAAAAGGTTCTCTAAACGAGCTAGTATTAACCTAATCATCTGAATCAACTAATTAACTCTAAACACCTGCAAAAGATTCCTGAGGCTTTTAAAAACTCCCAGCCTGTTTCATTACTCAAAACCGCAATCATGGGTAAGACTGCCGACCTGACTGCTGTCCAGAAGGCCATCATTGACACCCTCAAGCAAGAGGGTAAGACACAGAAAGAAATTTCTGAACAAATAGGCTGTTCCCAGAGTGCTGTATCAAGGCACCTCAGTGGGAAGTCTGTGGGAAGGAAAAAGTGTGGCAAAAAACGCTGCACAACGAGAAGAGGTGACCGGACCCTGAGGAAGATTGTGGAGAAGGACCGATTCCAGACCTTGGGGGACCTGCGGAAGCAGTGGACTGAGTCTGGAGTAGAAACATCCAGAGCCACCGTGCACAGGCGTGTGCAGGAAATGGGCTACAGGTGCCGCATTCCCCAGGTCAAGCCACTTTTGAACCAGAAACAGCGGCAGAAGCGCCTGACCTGGGCTACAGAGAAGCAGCACTGGAGTACCCACAGTCAGTGATGGTCTGGGGTGCCATGTCAGCTGCTGGTGTTGGTCCACTGTGTTTTATCAAGGGCAGGGTCAATGCAGCTAGCTATCAGGAGATTTTGGAGCACTTCATGCTTCCATCTGCTGAAAAGCTTTATGGAGATGAAGATTTAATTTTTCAGCACGACCTGGCACCTGCTCACAGTGCCAAAACCACTGGTAAATGGTTTACTGACCATGGTATTACTTTGCTCAATTGGCCTGCCAACTCTCCTGACCTGAACCTCATAGAGAATCTGTGGGATATTGTGAAGAGAAAGTTGAGACGCAAGACCCAACACTCTGGATGAGCTTAAGGCCGCTATCGAAGTATCCTGGGCCTCCATAACACCTCAGCAGTGCCACAGGCTGATTGCCTCCATGCCACGCCGCAATTTCTTTCTGTGTCTTACCTTCTTGCTTGAGGGTGTCAATGATGGCCTTCTGGACAGCAGTCAGGTCGGTAGTCTTACCCATGATTGCGGTTTTGAGTAATGAAACAGGCTGGGAGTTTTTAAAAGCCTCAGGAATCTTTTGCAGGTGTTTAGAGTTAATTAGTTGATTCAGATGATTAGGTTAATAGCTCGTTTAGAGAACCTTCTCATGATATGCAAATTTTTTGAGATAGGAATTTTGGGTTTTCATGAGCTGTATGCCCAAATCATCAGTATTAAAACAATAAAAGACCTGAAATATTTCAGTTGGTGTGCAATGAATCTAAAATATATGAAAGTTTAATTTTTATCATTACATTATGGAAAATAATGAACTTTATCACAATATGCTAATTTTATGAGAAGGACCTGTACATAGTAAACATGTATTCACTAATACGACTTTGAAAGTTAATGCACACACTAGAGATGCACGGATGGGCTATTATTTCATCCGCAACCGCATCACAAAACTCATCATCCGTCCGCACCAACGTGTTTGACCAATTTTCCCGCCCGCCATCCGCTGATACAAGGCGCTGCTGATGACAGCCGCGAGACTAGAAACCGCCCGCCATCCGCCTGAATTTAATTAGAATATTTTTTTTCGTCACGTCATCCGCGGCTGTAACCGCCAACCGCGCATCTCTACCACACACACATGCTGTGTCAAAATCAAGTGAGCAGTCTATTTAGGCAGCATTGTTGCTAAAATAACTGAAAATCTCCATTTCAGTTAACATGCTTAGAAGGCAGCTGACTAGGTTTTGGAACAGAGCCACACAAGACAAATCGAAACCTGATGTGATATCCTCACCGTTTGGGACCTTTTCCTCTGGAGCCCACGGTTGAAATGGGCAAAGGGTCACTCTTCCTCTCCATATCAACAAGATTATAGACGGTCTTCTGACAGGTAAGCACATCTTCATCTGTTAGAGTGTCCTTCACTATGAGGTTAGCTAATGGTACCACCTGGAATACACACACAAAGATGACCACAATACCCAAGAAAACACACATAGATCATGCACACAATATGCATGGCAAAAACTGTCCAAAAATTCTTCAAAACAGGATTTGCTTATCAACCTTTTTGACTTGAAGGCCCCCCACTGTCCAACACAATATTCAAAGCCTCCCTAATAACATAATATTAACAGAACTATATACAAATACAGTTTATGATTCTGTCATGCTGCGGCCCCCTTGGAAGTTTGCGGAAGCCTCCTAGTGGGCCCCTGCCCCCTGGTTGAGAACCACTGATTTAGATGTTGTCCCTCACCGCCTGCATGTTGAAGATGGTGGTCTGGGAGATGATCATTGGCCAGTATCGTGTGTGTCGTTCTAGTTGAGATTTGGCTCTCTCCACTGGAGATCTGCCTGCTGCATCTACCATTGAGTCCGGGAATGGAGTCAGACGATTCTCACGCATAAACTCACCGAAGTCCTGAAAAGAGATATTAACAAGATTTACTCTGCAGCCACATGCAGGAAATATGATGCATCAATTCTGGATTAACATTGCATGTTGTCATTTTTTAAACAATTTTTCCCTCAAATATGTTGGCAACACTCATAGCCGCAAATTGGATTCATCCATGGCTGTTGTGAACCGCAAAACACTTCATCACTACTAATGTACCTCTATGACAATGTTGAAGCTTCTGCCATTTTAGTTGTTAGTTTATAAAGCAAGTTATAATTACAAATTTGACAAAGACATGCATGTTTTATACAGGTTGGAAACACGTAATTATGGTTATCACTACATTATGTGAAGTGAACGCAGTACAAGTCAGTAGGTCAAAGACAGTGCTTGTTGAGCTTACAGTGATGCGGTAGTCGGTCACTCGGCCACCGCAGCCCTCGCTGATGGAGGGTGGGTCCTCCAATGTTGAGCGTGTGCTGTTCAGGACATGCAGAAAGATTTCTCCTCCATGGCTGCTCAACATGTGACTGATGACCTTAGACCCTGACTTGCGGGGCTGCTCTAGTAGCACTGATCGACCTGGTAAGGAAGGAAAATATACAATAAACCATGCACTTCCACAGTTTCATATCCCAGCCTCTCTCTTTCTGTTACCAAAAATATGAATGAGTGAAACTATATTCAATAAGAAAAAAATGCATGGTGGGGCAGAGAGATTGTGCACACACACCGTTCAACAGGAAGTTGGTGAGGCAGGAAGATGGCCGGCTGTTGACGTCCACTGGAGAAATACGATACGCCCCTGTGCAGTAATGCAGTTCTGCAAAAAGAAAGAAAAATCATGAATTTGTCAAGTGGCAGAAAGATGAAAACATTTCCCAGAGTTCCACTCACCTACACTGTTGGTGCGTGGAGTGCACCATTTGAGTGTGACGGTTTCCTTCAGCCCACTGTCTCTGCTGGTGCTGCCGGCCATGTGCAAATCACCTACACATGAGATAAACACAAAAATGAGTAACATTCTGCTAAATTTATCCATTTCTGACCCACATAACAATATCAGATTTAGTACATGAATTTACAGAATTTTAATTTTTAAATGAACTATCCCAATGATATTAAATCATTAATTACCGGTATTTTATATTCAAATAATATATCTTCTAATAATAGAAATATTTTCAAATAAAATATCTCATAAACATTGATAAAAGGTTTTTACTTGATAAAATTTGAAATTTCAAAGACTTTCTCAATATTTATTTAATAAAAAGTGGTAAGTATAGTAATAACATGTAAAACTTTGACATCTCTTTATATTCACTCATTGATTAGAGGTTAATCATTAGATACAATATGTTTATTGTTGAAAATATAATGTATTATTGTTTTATAAGCTTATGTTCTACGGGTCAAAACTGACCTGGAATGTGATAATTGTTTTTTGGGGTTTTTTTGCATTCTTTTTTTAATGCGTTATAAAGGCTGAGAACAGATGCTGTGGTCTAATGTCCAAATGATTTATGCAGTGAAATGTAGGCGGTGTTGGATGTTTGATGCAAAGGACTGATCTACTCACCACTCTTAATAAATTCCATATGTGCATCACGATGGTGCAGAAGCTCAACGTCGTAATTTGCTGAAGTGTTAGCATGCTGCTCCTCCTTCTCACACATGTACATACACACACACAAATACACATACGCATCAGCAGCTGGGCCTCTACACCACTAACACATCACAATCTACTGCTGCTTTCATGTTTGAAGAGCACAGATTATAAAATAACTGTGCCCTCACAGATATGATGTCCACAAAGGCCTCGGAGTCTCCCAGCTGGTTCATATGCTGTGGAGATCAGAGGCTGTAAGCAACAAATAGAGCTTACACACATTAAGAACAGGAGAAGAGAGGAGAAGGACTGGGAGAACAGAGACGGGTGGACTCCATGGAGCAGGACGTTTCATCCCTGGGGTCACTGGCCTCAAACACACATCTTAAAACTACTGTGTGTTTCTGCAGGGACCTGCAGCTTTTAAAAACACAAGCGACCAGAACAAGAAAACACACTTCATATCCGGCCACACCCAGCCAGGGCAAAATACATCACCCAGAAAGAAGTGAGAGATAGAGATAGCAAAAGCAAAAGAGAAATACCCCCGATAGAGATTAAGTCTGGGGGCTGAAAGGGGATCTAGAGGGTCAATTGTTCATCCAGCTGGGTGCTAATCTACACTCTTGGGAGAGCATGGATGTGTGGAATTATTTCTTTAGAATTCTGTTAAAGTCAACATGAAATGGCTTTCGCAACCCATTTAACTTCCCTGATGTGATGAATTTTAAAGTGAAACTTATTGTTCAAAAAGACAAAAAGGGTGTGGCCCTGATTTTATCCATTAAGAATTGACTGGATCATAAAAAATGGATATCAATCATTGTGAACCAAACAAGTTGGTTCTGTTCAGGGTTTCAAAAACTCTTAGAAATCAGCCGGAATGGTTAAAGCATTAATCTGATTCACTTACTGAATCGCAAATTATTAAAAACAGTGTGTGTAAACACTTTTTTGCAAGAATGATATTATATGTACCTTAGATTTCTGTTCAAATCTAAAATGATTTGGGGACAGAAAGCTGAGAGCAAAAAAAAAAAAAAAAAAAAAAAAAAAAAAAAAAAAAAAACTTTATTTCTTCCTTTAAAGGTGCAGTGTGTGATTTTTAGCGACATCTAGCGGTTCAGCTGCGAGTTGCACTAAGGGCTCAGCCCACTGCTCACCACTCCCTTTCGAAGAAGCTACGGTGCCTGAAACTGGACAAACATATCGTCGCCTGAGACAGCAGAGAATAGCCAGAGTAAGGCAAGAGTGTGTAACATTGTCACTGTTTCTGTACCACAGTCCATTATAAACCACATCATGGATAAAGTTTACAAAGCCATAGTCAGGTGAGGATCAAGGGTCTTAATATATAATATAATAATAGTAATCAGCTGATTGTCTCACAAACGTAACCAGCACATTTCCCCCCACATAGCAAACCAATAATACAGCGAGGGAGAAGAACCACATGAAACTATGCAACGATATATTTTTTCTAACAGGGTAGTAAAAGTTTAGCTGGCTAAATATGAGCTGTTACTGTGGCTGAGCTGGTTAAAGCGTAAAGCCTTGTTTAAACTCGACGCGTCCACATGAGCCCAAAGGTGCGCGCGGCAAAAATGGCATGATTGTAACAGCGCGCGCGCCTCCGCATCCCCTAGACACCATTTACTACACACAATAGGCTTTTTTTTCTCTGATTTTGAAAACTCTTCACGATTGACTTAAAATGCTTCCAAGATCGACGGGTTGGTGATTCCTGTAACGTTACTGTTTTACGGTCAATGACAAGAGTACTAATCAGCTGTCTCACTAACATAACCAGCACATTTATCCCCACATAGCAAAGCCATAACACAGCGAGGGAGAAGAACTAAGTTACATGAAACAATCCAACTACATATTTTACACCACTGACGAGGGAAAAGTCACTACTCACGGTGTTTATGGCTAGCTTCTAGCTTTCTGCGGCTTCTCTTTCAAGGTAGTGATAAAACGCGCTCTGTAGCGCTGTTTGTTCGCGTTCGGCTACGGTAGAAACATGACGTCACAATATGTCGACCTTCATAGAAGGGGGTGCCCGCAGTTATGTAGATATAAATGTCTCATTCTAAGGTAATAAAAACATTACGGTTTATTAAGTAAGTTCTTTATACACCACTGAAAACATAGTTATGGATGTCATATTGCATTTCTGTTAATAGATACTCAAAACTTTTACACATTGCACCTTTAAAGTACCAAATTCTTAATGGAACCATTAAGAAGAATCTGAATCAGAATTGTTAAATCTGACTTTTATTTCCGAGTTTCTTGATGTATCCAAATAAAAACACTTTTTTTCTTTAAAAAAAAAAAATTCTTATTTAAGACCGACCAACATTAAATTACAACATTGACCACTGACAAGATTTTAGAAAATCTGCATTACCTACAAGCGTAGCCAAAAGTGATGCAAAATCATTTCAAAAGTCCTTTCAAGGACGAGTAATATTCAAACAAAGTGTAAACATTTCTTTTTTTGTAAAAATGTGCATAATAAGACCAGGAATGTGCATTAGGAAACTAAATAAGGTACATTTAGATTTCATGTTGACTCATGAATAATATTTCATATATAATTTAAAAAACTACTTTCCTTAATATGCCTTATATTTTTTTACACTGTAAACATACAACAGTATTGTCCAAATGTATTAGTTGTGCTTAGGAAAAAGTTACAATTATAGCCCAATTAAATATGTATAATATGTAAATGTATCTTTGAAGCATTAATAATCAGAGATTAGCAAGAGCTGGATGAGGGGGGTGGGGTTTTGATCTGGATAAGTAATAGTAGCTCTTGTAAAGTACTGACCTGCTCACAGACATTTAATGTAGGCTAGCAAAACAAACAATAAACCATGAAAACAGCAGCTGTGTAAGCAACCGATATAGTGCAAACAAGTGATGAAGAGAGAAAGAGAGAGACAGGCAGAGAGGAGACTGTTTGACAGTCAGTCTGACCTTCATTGGGATGTTTGTGATGGTGGTTGAGGCCAAATCAAAGTGCTGCTGAACCAGCACATTCAGCTTGCAGGCTAGATAGCGTCCAGCTCGCACACTGTGAACCTCACTGCTCAACACTGATGAGAGCTGCACACACAGAGAAGACAAAGAGACATTACACTACACAATAGTGACAAAAAAATTGCAGTATAGTTCTTTTAAATACTGAACCTGAAAAATAACACATAATAGCAAGTGAAGTTTGAAAGCAGAATGCTTTAACAGTAGAGCTGAGAATCAAAAACTGGTACTTTTTTAGAATAGTTTTGTCTGATTTTTGATTCTTTGTTTCATAAAAGTTATAATGTTGACAACAATTATGGAGCTGGTTCATTTGATTCAAGGCTCAGAACTCAAAGATTATAGAAGATTTTTTTTTAAATATCTCATTATGTAAATCCCAATGGAAATTCATTTGCGTTTAGCACTAATGCAGAGAGAGATGCTACCTCTTTCTTTTGCCGATCTGAGACCAGAGTGTCATCACCCTGCGGGTAGATGTGGACCAGCACAAGCTCACACTGCTGAATCGGCATCAGTCTGCACAGTAAAAAAAATATATATATCAGTAAGAATACGAGCCTGCTAATTGTGTGAGAATAAAAGTGACTGCAGCACTCAGAGGTATCAGAACTGACCTGTCAGAGCCAGCTGCCAGTTTGTTCTGCTCTTGAATGGTTTCCAGCACACAGTCCTCTAGCATTCTGACATGAGTGTCACTAAGAGGGAGAGACAGATATATAATATATCCTATCATTCAAAAGTTTGGAGTCGTAAGACTTTTAATGTTTTAGAAAGAAGTCACTTATGTTCATTTATTTTATGAAAAATGCAGTAAAAACAGTGATATTGTCGAAATGTTTAACATTTTAAAATACATTAAAAAGTAATGTATTCCTATGATGACAAAAGGCCATTTGTATACATAAACATATTATACATATTTATGCAGATACATATTTTTTTATTTAATGAATGGAAAGTTTAAAAGAACAGCATTTATTTGAATTCTGATCTCGTAAGGGGTAATTAAATGTGCAATGAATCATGTAAAAAAATGTATCATCTTTAATTGGAAAATTTAACAACAATTTATCAATCTTTTAAACAACTGATCAGATAGTATTCAAACTACATTTTTATAAAAATCACCTGTCAAGTTTATAATATAAGTAATTAAATCAACACGTTAAATGATGTTCCCTTAGCAGATTTTGACTAATATATACAGGTATAGTGCTTACCTTTTTGCATTGGTGAGACAGATAATGCGCCCCCTATTGGCCACTCTGTCAGCCGTGTCCATCAGAGCAGTACGAGCCTCATGCTGATATTCTGTAATCTTACACAGTGATTCTACAGCCGCCACTAGCCCATGCAGGACACTGCAGCATTCAGGATCCTGACGAGGGTTTGGAGGCCCAACAGCTGCCAAGGCAGCCATCAGCTGACAAACAGCACAGATATACACTTAAAACTAGGGCTGAACGATTAATTGCATTTGCGATAATATCGCGATATGATGAAATGCGATTTTGTAACCGCAAAAGCTGCGATTACACTGGTCACGTGACACGCGAGAGAAAAGCAGTCTGCAGATCAAGTATCAACTTGCCACGCTACGCATAGGTCTGGCATACAGGAAAGAACAGTTTGTTTTTTATGTATGTGATATTGTGTTATTTAGTCTCTCTCCAACAATTCTGGATCGATTCAGAGAATTTCAGAATCGAGTCTGAGCTTATAGTTTTTAAACACAGAAGCGTGATGACGCTGCGCATGCTTTAGAAACAACCGTATTCTGCTTGCTTCTAATCTCTCTCTCTCTCTCACGCGCACACACACACACGACACCGCTCGAACCTTCCGAAAAATAAGCTTTCATAAAGTTCGGGGTTTAAGCGAATTACAAGGACAGTCGCGGGCTTCATTGCACAGGTTTTGCCGCTTTGATGTTACTCTTGCAGTGCGCGGTCTTGGCCGCCGGAATTTTCCTTACAAATGCTCCACAAAGTCATTATTTATGTCTTTTGGAATGCAGTTGGCTTATATATTAAAATATGAAAATCACTGAGAAAGCTGTTTTCATTTTAAAATACTTACGCGCGCTTTGTGAAGAGTGCTCGTGCATGCGGCTGTGAGCGACTCATTGGTTAAATGTACTTGCATCTCAAAAAGCTTTTGACGCGAAATTAATGTAAACACGGTCAGTTACATCTTAAACCAACAGGACAAACCACATTTACAATTTCAAAAGAGATATGTGCATTAGTGTGAATGCAGCTTATCGTATAGGGGGAAAATCACTCCAGCTCTTGAATGGAAAACGTTCAGACAGCCTACTTTTAAATACTGAAAGCACTCTTTGTTTATTGCTTGTAATGTTTTTTTTTTTTTTTTCCTCTTTATTTACTAGCTTTTATATTTTTAAGCTATATTAGTTTATAGCCCATTTAAAATTCTTAACATGTAATTGGTTTAATTAAATGTGTTTATATATATATATATATATATATATATATATATATATATATATATATGTATGTATATGTATGTATATTTACACATCTAATTAAATACATATTTTAAGTGTTATTAAGATTAATTAATAAGAAAAAAATTAGATCGGATCATGAGCTGCCTAAAGATTCCCATCCCTACTGTACAATGATTTATTGCTTGTCTTTGTCGACTTATTCAGAATGTAAAGAACTTAAAGTAATCGCATATTAAATCGCAATCGCAATAATGGTTAAAAAAATCGCAATTAGATTATTTTCCATAATCGTTCAGCCCTACTTAAAACTAATTCAACACAATGCTCAGATTACTCTAGTACAGGAAGAGTGCTTGATATGGACCTGCAGAGTGACAGATGTGCGTTTTACCTCCTGTGTGCTCTGATCTTGCTGCTTCCAGCTGTTCAAGATGTGAACCTCAGAATCGCTAACAATGTAGTTCACCTGAGAGACGTTAAAGGAATAGTTGAAACAGAAATATAATTCTGTCATTATTTACTTATAATTTGTCATTATTAATTCCTACTTTATATCCTACTTTATTTCACCGTAGAACATAAAAGGACCATTTTTGAAGAATTTCACAATGCTCTTTTCCATACAAAACAGTTCATTCATGGCGACTATACCTATAAACAGCACCAGTTTCCATAAACTCACCAGTTTCTTGGTGGGATAAATGTCATACAGGATTCGACAGTACTCCATGGAGCACTCAATTGCACACGTCCAGAGAGATTTGGAGACTGGAGCCAAAGGAATCACGCCCTGTGAACGGCTTTTGGTCAGCATGTCACATTCAATCAGCTGCCGGCTGGACTCTGCCATGTACGGGCAGTGATCGACCACAAAGGCCGTCTTGTGTGAAACTGAGAACATCCTCATCCTGGTCCTGCAGCACAGAGACTGTAAAAAATAAAATAGACACTTGAAATATATGGATTTATGGCAAGAGAAGCCAACCCTGCTCCTGGAGAGTCACTGTCCTGCTGAGTGTAGCTCCAACATAAACATCCTAATTGATTACTGAAAAATTACAGGCTGGTGTTTTGGAGTAGAGTTAAAACTGAACTTTGCAGGAGCATGACTATCCTTGTTATATGGCTTCATGTTTTCATCTTCATGAGAGGTATGAATAAATTAAAGTATATACATACACAGAGAGAGAGAGAGAGATATCAAATACAGTAAATAAGTTTAACCGAAGTATATAATAAATATATATATATATATACATAAAACAATAGCTAACATATTACATTATGCAACACCTTATGAAACTAAGCATTAATGTTCAGTATATACTGTAAAAAAAACAACAGTATTAATGTAAAATAAACCTGTCAACAGAGTACACAAACAACTAACGTTAGCCTAAACATAGGTTGGCAATAGACGTGTCTTTCTGAAAAGAAAATGTCATTACCGTTACAAAAGAAATTACTACAAAGTTGTCGAGGTTTATTTAATTGATGATAATTATGTAAACAATAATAGTTATTATTTTACCACCTTGTGTGTCACAGAAACGCAGCTAGCTTTAGCTTGCTAGCATCGCCTGCTAGTTTCACATCGATGGAAAATGCGCACTTAATAAAACCACTCGCATAGAAAATGATGCTATATAATTGAATTGATAAAAAAAATAAACAAACACAAACGACAAATCGATTACATGTAAAAGGGAACCAGAAGAATTAGCAAACGGCCCGACCGAAGAAAAATAAAGGCGCAAGGGACATAATACGCCGTTACTCACATCCGTCCATCAGTGAAATTCCGCCCGGGCTGTAAGTAAGCTCAAATGAAACGGTCCTGGTGCAAAGTGGCATCATGGGGATGTGACTGACACGTTCATTTCAGTAGTCTTTGAATGTTAAATTGTTGAGCCATTATAAAGGAGTTACACATACGCAGCCCAGAAACTTTTTGACTCGAGACGCTACACAAAATCATGCTGTCAGTGTCATGGAATGACCAGAGCCGTTAAATATTTTCAATAAAATAAATAATAATAAAATTTCAACGGCTCTGGGAAAGACTAATCAAGCGAGTCCAATTAGCCTATTTCACACGTTACCGGAAACTAGATGTTTGTTGTTCATTGTGTGTAATAATACTTTGCATAGATTGCGAGATATTTATTGTTGGGTACATAGACTGTAAAAAAAAAGGTTGGGTAACGTTACTGCCAGTGCTGAGTAAAATGGAAAGATAATAAGTCAATAGAGCTACTTGTTTTCTCTACACAGCTGCTCCTTCACAGTCAGTTACAGCAGATCACTTGTACTCTTTATAAATCAATATTCATAGAATTTCTCCAACTTTTATCTGCCCTTTCTGGCAAGTATTTTAATATCCCATTGCCTACCTTAGGACCTCTTGAGTTTTGATATATCCAGGTGTGCTCATTCTGTTTTAGATTATTGTATTCTGTACACTTCAAGATAAAGCAGCTGTTCTAGTAATTTATTTCTTAAATGAGTTTATATGCAGCAATACAGCTCAGCAAGTGATTAATTTTAAGTTTTCATTCTCTCAATAATTTATGATTTATTGAAACTTCAGACCATTCCTTAATGGACTTAAGAGACAGCTCTTGAAGTTCAAAATGTTTCATACATGTTTAATACTTTCGGAACAACTGCTTTTTCTTTCTTGAGAAAACATAACCTGTTTTAGCTTCCCCACAAAGTCTGTGCGACCAATCCAAATGTCCATTAAGATTCCAGGTTTAACTGCGTTTAGAACTTACTGTATAAAACAGATGGCTTGCTCCAGGTGATTAAGAAATGATGCAGAAGAATTTTGGTTTATCATAATATCATTCCAGAATGCCAATTTTGAATGTATGTTTATATAATTTCTGTGATGCATCATTTTTGTGATGTATGTGTATGTTTGGCCTCCACTTAGGTTTAACCTTCTTTTAATGGCAAGATGGGTGTAGCTGAGAAAGTCTGTGTTTTTGTCTTTCTCTTACAAGGTATGTGTATCTCTTCTTCACCTTCACCAATGACTTTAATGAGACATTTGTTAGATTAAGTAAACAGCTAAAAGATTTATCATGGATGTGTTTTATATCATCAGTGTATTTTAGTCTGTTGTATATGTCTAAATGGTTTAATTGCAGAGTTGTAAAGAATTTAAGGCACTAGTACTTCATTACTGTATTTTATACTTTATGTTAAAACCGAATACTTGTATGATTACTCAATTATATTTACAAGAAAAACATAATACTTATTAACTCTATTACAATTTCATGTAGACTTAAAAATACAAAATACATTGTCAGACATTATGACCTTTCCTCAATGATTTAAAATATATATATATTGTTCGTTATCTTAATGTGACTAACAAGCCAATCAATCATGCTTACGTAAGTTTAACTTTTTTTAAACAGCCAATTAATTTTATTTTAGAGCAAGTAGTGTTTTCTTTACAAAGTTTTTGCATCAAAAATACTAAATTGATAAAATCTCTTGTCCTACTTGTTTTTAAAAGTCCATTTAAAAATCTAAGAAACATTTTTTACTTTTTAATATTTAAGTACAAATAAGTGTGTAAATACATACTTTTTTACTTTCACTATTTTGGCTTGTTATTGGCTTGACTTATAATTGAGTAAAAAAATGACATTATCTGTAAACTTTAGAACAGTTTCACAGTATTAATAGAGGTATGTTAGCAGTGTTACATGTAACAAGTTACAAAGTATCTGATTAACTTTGTTAGACATTATTTTAGAAATATTTTAATACCAGCTGTATACCGAAGGACTAAATTCAAAAATGCGCAAATGTAAATATATATAAACTTGCAGATCAAATATGATTTTATTTTAAATAAAGTATTATGACTTTTTGCCATGTTACAATTCTGATGTTGATTCAGTCAGTAATAAAGCATCTATCTGCATCAATCCACTCAGGCGGTTTATTGATTTTCTCCTCTGCTTTTAATGCTATATTATTACATTTTTCATTTTAACTAAAAAGTAAATGAGGTTTATTTGTAAACTGAAAAGCCTAGTCAATAAAGGGTTTGTGTTTACTTTATGGCTAGAAATGTGCTTTTAAATTTCTTGGTGTGCTTTAACAGTTTGTGTTGTGTGTTATTAGGTGTTTGCTGTAGAGAATACAGCATCAGTCTGCCAGAGAAGATTGAAGCTCTCAGTGGATCCTGTGTGATTATAAAGTGCACATTTGAGATTGAGAAAGCATTTGACAAAGAGCTCAATGAGAGTGCGGCTACAGGACAGTGGCGCAGAGATGGAACTAACATTGTAGTGTTTAACTCTAGAGATCACAAAGCTAATTACTTTAAAGGGAACATAACTGGAAAACTACATGAGAAGAACTGCACTACTATCTTTTATGATGTTAGTTCAAATTATTATGGTAAATATTACTTCAGGATTGAGAGTGGTGGTCTGAAATACACCTACACACAAAGCACCTCCACTGTAAATGTCATTGGTGAGTGATTTAAGTCTTTTATTGATAAATTAATGTTGAATGAATATTTTAAATGAATTTGTCATGCCATTATTGTCATTATACTTAATCTTGTATTTGTGTGTCTTTCAGAGTCTCCCCCCAAACCCACAGTGAGGCTGTATGAAGATCAGGATCAGGATCAGGATCAGGATCAGGATCAGGATGAGGAGGAGGTGTTGGAGGGGAACTCTGTGAGTCTGCGCTGCTCTGCTGAGACTCTCTGCTCCTCTCCTCCACCAACTCTCACATGGAGCTTCACTCCCAGAATCCCCCTCAGTGAGAGCAGCAGACAACAGGAGCTCCTCATCTCTGATCTGAACTTCACTGCTACTCACCGTCACCACAGAGTCACTTTCACCTGCACTATAACCTACCAGCTACAGGACAAGAACAAAACAGCACAGGACAACATCACATTACATGTTCAGTGTAAGTGATGCTATCCGTTTTGACTTGTTAATCATATTATTGTAAATTATATTGTGTAACAATGTATTTGTTTCCCATCAGATTCCCCTAAAAACACATCAATTTCTGTGCTTCCGTCTGGCTCGGTGTTGGAGGGCAGTTCAGTGACTCTGACCTGTAGCAGTGATGCAAATCCAGCAGTGCTGAACTACACCTGGTCTAGAAAGAGTGAAAGAGAGTTGAAGCAGCTGCAGACTGGAAACACTCTTACCTTCAACAGGACCGACCCGACACAGAGTGGCTGGTACCACTGTAAAGCTCAGAACAAACACGGCTACCAAGAGTCATCAGTGATGCTGGACATTCAGTGTGAGTAATAAAGGAATAGAGAGAAGCTATCAACCAATAATAAAAAATTATTTCATCATTAACTATGTTTCTATAGAACACAAAAAAAGTTATTTAGCAGAATGCCCTGGCTGTTTTTTTTTCTTCATTCAACATCAGTGAACTGGGGCTGTCAGGTTAAAAAAGACAAACAATTAATATTAGACATATCTCACATTTGAGGTGTTTGTTTTTTTGTTTGTTACAATTTTTTTATATTCGTGAATTGCCGTTTGCACAACATAGCATTTCATGCAAGCATATGTGGCATAAATTCAAAAGCAATTAAATACCATCTTTGAACAGGTAAATAGCAATATCTAAATATCTTAAATTAATAAATAAAACCTTTATTAGTACTCCAGTGTCAAGTTAAATCTACTATAGAGTCAGGAACAAATACAAACAAAAACAAATGTCAGCTAGTGTCTGAATGTGAACTGCAAGCCAGTAAAATTTGTCATTAATATGTAAGCCATCATCAATAATTGTATGTGAACTACAATAGAAAAGATACTAAGAAAAGGTCCCAGTTGTCCTGCTTAGAATTTTCTTGATCTTTCTCTCTATTAGATGCTCCTCAAATCTCCACTTCCTCGAGTTGTGACAGTGTAACTGTGTGTTTCTGTGAGGTTGATGGGAATCCCTCTCCTGAACTGGAGTGGCATCTGTCTGGACGTCCTGTCACGAACTCTTCAAACACGTTCATCAGTGAAGAGCGATTGAACAGCACAGGCTTGAGGAGCTCCATCACTCTACATCAGTCAGTCTCACACACAGACACTCTGCAGTGTGTTGGCAGCAACACTCATGGCACTGCAAGTCAACTGTTTCAACTGAGTCTGAATCTCTTCTCTCAAGAGGCTTCATGTAAATAAATAATAAATCAGCTATCCAGTTAATCTTTTTCGATTGTTGATGAATTACCTAGCCTTCTTATAGCATTTTATTTAATGATTCAATAGTTATTGAAGTGGTTATTCAGATATGTTTGGTTATTTGCTTGATATCAGCACAGTTCTCTGGAATTAAGAGTTTTCATTAACTGTCTTTTGTTGTTTTAATAGGGTTCAACATTTACTCCTTCCTGATTGGTGTTGTTGTTGGGGCAGTTATGGTGATATGTGTTACAATGCTGCTTTACAAGTGAGTATAGACCATGTGATTGCGTGGAGTGATGTCAGATTGATAGAAAGGGTTGTGATGAATGAGGTACAAGCAGTTATATATTTTTATTTATGGATTATTTCTGTAGATGGATCTGCAGGACACAGACGGGAGATAAAACTGGACTCACTCGGACTGATGGGGTACGTTACAATTTATCAAACACACACATGCCGTTAATTCTCGTACATATCAACCTCACAAACACCAAAACACTTCTACAAACAGTTACTCTCTCCACCAGTTTCTTGTTACAAGCTCTCCACTGATCATTCATTGTTCGTCCATTAGGCTTTTTCACTGGACAATGGTGGAGAGCCTTTTTATGTCAATAATGTCATGTCATCTGCTGGAGCCGCCACACTGGGATCTTCCAAGGGACTTTAGCTCACTATCTTTTGATATCAACATCTGCACATACAATGGCTTATGTAAGAAAAAATGATGAGAATGTTGAAGATCTTGATGAAGAAGTTTATTGCAGCATAGAAGTGACAAAGTACATGCAGCACTTTGGGTTCAACGGAGTCAGAATGGAGCCTGAACAAGGCTCTAACCTTTTATACTGTTCCTACACTAGTCTTCTCTCTCTTCATGTAAACAAGGTTTCATTTGAAATGTAATATACTCAGAAAGACATCTGTCTTCACGCTTAGTAATCATGGTCACAAACTCTTTGTCACAGGATGGTTTTGGGCATGAGCTCCTTCTAACATGTATTTTGGAGTGGAATCTGGGTCAAGGCAGACTATAATTGCTTAGAAGTATTTATAAACTTAAGCCACACTTAAATATAATATGATTGTCATTGGATTAGATAAGATATCAAAAATGTGGCATTTAAAGTGAATATTTTTGTGAATATATGACATGATTTAAGTTCACCGCACACAGGTGTCTTAGAGTAACCCCATAACGGACATGTCCACTAACATCAACCACAAAGTATCACAATGCTTTTGTCTCCTCTTTAGGTTCATCAGTATGCCTATTCATATATAATTTATGTTATCATCTGCTATCTCTTTTTAAAATAAATATCCCTTTGTTTATTATTTTGTTACCTAATTCAATCAATATACACCATGCACATCTGTCCAAAGACTCTGTATGTGCAGTGTAGTGTATTTCCAAATATATTCTGCTATAACTTATCCTCATGTAATCTTTTTTTGTTGTTTAATGATGAATCCTTTCAAATTTGTTTAAAATTGTTCTGTCTTTTTTTGTTTTGTTTTTGCATTTGTCTGTTTTGAGTGCTGTAACATTCTGCAACATTGAAGCATTTTTATAATAGATGATGGAAATCAAAAGTTTATTCTTGCTATTGTTGACATATTTAGGCATAATAAGTGTTGAATAGTCTTTATGAACAAGAAAGTAGTCTCATCAACATCATATAAACATTCTTATATTCAGGATTTATATCAGGAAGGGCATTCATATAGGGCTATGCAAGATATAAACTAAATATTTTAAAGCTTCAATTTGCAAATGCTATTTTTTTGCAAAGTTTTACAGACTCACATTTACCCGGGATAAAATAATAATAATGATTTTAATAAATAAAATAATAATAAAATGATTTCAGAAAAAAATGTAGATTATGACATTTTATTTTTCGTCAGCACCAGTAATGTCACATTTGCTACACTTAAATCATCTACTTAACTATTTCCTGTTCTGCACTGACACCATCAACCTCCACCTATAACAATACAGACCATAATGATGTGAGTGTATAACTTACAGTAAATCAAATAGAAAGAGGTCAGTTGCATCTGTGCATGATGTCCCAGTTATGCACAGTTATCAGCATAGATATCATACTGTAGTTTCATTACTTCCATGTAACCCACTGTAAAACTCCCTATCTTAACTCACACATCCAATACAAAACAACTGCACCTTTCTGTTGACACCTGTTTTGCATTATAGTTATACATTATGGTTATACTAACTGCATTGGCATTGTTCTCAAAGATAGTTAATGTTTACTTATCTTTGCAAATTTGGGTGATAATTTAAATTCAATCGCTGACCAGGTTCTGCATAAAGAACAAAGAATACACACTTTTAAGAAAGTCACAACAAAAGGTTGGACAGGGCACTTCCTAAAATGTATAGTGGTAGACCGGGGAGTGTTGTAACACAGGCTCAAAGTTAGAAAAGAGCTGTGGTGATGTCATCAATATCATACACTCCATTGCCTTTTTGAGCTCACAGGAGAAGTGGCATGTTACTGTGAGCAACATTGTACTTTTTATGACCAAAAAACCCCCACTGATTTTCAGGAAGGAGAGTAGCAATCAATGTATTGTAGATACAGTTATTTGACTTTTATCATCTAAAGTAGCTATTTCTGTAGATTAATTTGCTGCTTTTAAAAAGCAGTCACGAGCACATGAACCGTTGTGCTGTGCTATTTGTTTTTACTCTTGTACTCTTTTAAAATGTTTGATTTTAAAACTCTGATATCATGTTTTTATGTGTATAAATTATGTGTGAATATTCCTAATATTCCTAAACAGTGCTATCTCTCTATATGGGGTATGTGATTGTTTTCATATTTCTAAAAATATATAAAAACGATTTATAAACACGTATTTCGATTGGAATTAAATAACAAGTAGGCCTACTTTTGGTGTCTTCTAGTTTATAATATTTATTTTTATATAAAAGCAACGAAACTTAAATTAGTACATCCAGTTTATTAGCAATACCCTGCATGAGTGTGAATCTGAGGTGTCTGATCCACTACGAGAAGACAGAACTGCCCATCTTGCCTGCAATTATTTTCACTCCTCCCCTCACTGAAGACGTCTACTCTCATCTAAATTTCAGGCAAGGCTTTAAGTTGCTTCATATTACAATAATTTTCTATGGTACTTTTTAATGTTTTATTTTATTATGGTAACTTTTTAATGCTAGTGTTAGCTGACACCTTCATTGTGATAGTTTAGCAAAGAACTTACTCTCGAATGTTCACGGACCAGCTTTGACTGTTCCAATATGGCGGACGCCTTACGTAGCGGCCCATAAAAACTATGGAGGACCAAACCTGCAGAAATTAAAAATTAATAAATAAATGAATAAATAAACAAATAAATATGCGAATAAATGTAAAAATAAATAAATGACTATACTTTTATTTCCTTATTTATGTATAATTATATTTTTTTACATATTTATTTATTTTGTTATTTATTTATGCATTTATTTATTTTCAATTTTATTTATTTTCACACTTATTTATGTATATATGTATTTATGTCTACATTTATTTATTTATACATTTATTTGTATAAATTGCATTGATTTGGACTTCAAAACGTTGGTTGCCATTGAAGTCCATTATTCTAAGAAAAATCCAGAAAGGTTTTCCTCAAAAAACTTAATTTCTCTTCCACTGAGGAAAGAAAGACATGGATATCTTGGATGGCATTGGGGTGAGTAAATTATTAGGAAATTTTCATTTTGAGGTGAACTAATCCTTTAAACGTATAATTTCATCGATTCTATCATTTCATATATCATTCCATATTCATATATATTCAAAATGTTATATTAAAAAAATTAATGTCATAACATTATTTACGCAACTGTAATTGCAGTGTAAATGCATACATGGCTCCTCTGCATCAACAGTCTATGTAAATAATATCTAATGCCATTCAGAGTCAGCGTCTGCACGTCACATGCAGTGCAAAGATGGATTTTGTTGAAACTGATTTTATTTTACTGGTAACAGCCCTATAGTAGTGCCTCATTAACTGAATTGATCAGTTACACTTAAGAACTTATAGGCTACATGATAATGCATATAGCCTATAATAAGGTTTTAAAAAATGCTCCAGGAAATCAATTTATAGCGGAAATATCACCTCTTTATGGAAAAGTTTGTTGCTGTCAACATTGTTTTTGGAAGATACATTAAAAATGCAGTTAGCTTCTGTGTACGGATCTACTATGCATGTCATAAAATGTGGTTAATAGCGGATAATTTGATGCGCTTCTGTGTCAAAGTGTCTGTTATCTGCGGATTCTGTTCATGTGTGCCCAGACATTTTAGAAATCCCGACCTGCTGATGTTTTACGGCCATGTCCGGAATAAAGAGTTTGCCTATGTATGATAAACCTATATAGCTACATACAGTTAGGGCATATTAAGGACATAAACCGTGATATAAGATTTTTGGCCATATTGCCCATCTCTAAGTCATTTATTTCCTGCGTGACCTATAAAGTCACGTCCACAAACCTCTTGCGTATTGTTTGGTCACACCACAAAGTGTCACTGTGGCCTCAATGCTTCAGCACTGCCACTCTGAGATCGATTGCTATGTCTTAGGTAAAACACGCCCCCCTCATTAGCATACAGAGCAATAAATGTATAAATAAATAAATGTAGACATAAATACATATATAGCCTACATAAATAAATGTGAAAAATAAAATTTGAAAATAAATAAATGCATAAATAAATGAAAAAATAAATGTGGAAAAATATATAATTATACATAAATAAGGAAATAAAAGTACAAATAGCCATTTATTTATTTATTTTTACATTTATTCGCTTATTTATTCATTTATTTATTCATGTATTCATTTTTAATTTCTGCGGGTTTGGTCCAAAAAACAGCAGCTAACAAGGCATCTGTATTTATCCTGGGGTGTGCATCAACGGCCCATTGACCATTATTCCTTACATGGTTCACTGAACAAGCATGAAAAACTTTTTTCATACTTGTTCAGTGAACCATGTAAGGAATTTTTTTTTTTTTAAACACATAAATGGTTTAAACTTTTTTCAGTGATGATCTGTAGGCCTAAAGCTTTTTGGATTTTACAAAATTATCTTTAAAATGCGGTATCCTGAAAAAGGGACGTTTTGTTCAGGCTATACTATATTACAATTCCTGCAATACTTGAGGCTGCAGGTCCAGGACTGCCATCCTAGGACCGCATTTCTAGGATCCTTTTTTTTTTGTGACAACGCTGCCTAGCCAATAGGCTACTCCAACAGAGAAGACCTGAATTAAGTTTAAAACAAACAGATACAAAGACCACACCCATGGAAATGATGACTTTTTTTTTTTTATCTGTCCACCTTATTTTTAACATAAGAGCGGGCACTGCCATTGTACATTTGAATGTTCAAAAATTTCTTTGTCTGGCATCAGTTACTTTAGCCGAGCAAAAACAGTTCATTATGGTTATTGACGTTGTAAACTGGAATTTGTTTTCATATTATTTGAATTTATTAACAATAAACACTAGCAAACAGTTCAATATCACGCCGGGCTTCGGCTAATGAAAAAGAAGTCTCGTACAGGGGGAGACCGGGTATGGTTGTAACACGGGGAGAGTTGTAACACCACCATTTCCACCACTTAGGGATAAGATAGGAGTCATGTGATCATTTCAGTATTTACCTACTCCCTCCCTGATACTGCATGGTGGTTGTCAAGTCTGGAAACCAACACATTCTGAATTTATAGAGAACAAACTGATTTTGAGGTACGAAAGTAAATTAGACTAAAAGACTATTTTTTGTCTAGTATCTAAATTATTGCAGATAAAATAGTTTGACTTATATTAGATTAAAATGTAGTTTCTTAGGCAACATGTGATGCAGTTTCCCCCTGCTAATTTCAAAGCAGTATGCCAATACAGCTAAACAGTGACTAACAGGGGTGGGGTGGGTTGTAAGACTTCTTGAAAAAGTTACAACCATCCCCTATCATACAACTGATTGATTTTAATATTTTTAGAGAATGCCTAGGCAGTGGAAAAGAAAGACAGACAGAGGTGTGACTTCCAGTCTTTTAAAAAAAAAACATCTGATGAGGTCACAAAGAACGGCAAGTCAGTCAGATCAGCTGCGAAGGCACATGGGATCTGTCATGTAACACTGAGCAGATACTGCAATTCACTGCAGAAGCTGAGAGACAAGAGGTCCAGTGATCTTCCCAGTGTAGGTTACCGGAGCAGCAACAGAGTTTTCTCTGAGGAGATGAGGAAAACTTTTGTTGTTTGCATGGATGCAAACTGGGTAAAATGTGCCCTATGCAGTCTCTGGGCCCACAAAGCCTGCACTCCAGGGTTACCGGTTATTCATTTGTCAGCACTTGACTCTGATTAAGATACACACACACACACACACACACACACACACACACACACACACACACACACACACACACAGAGAGAGATATTGTTTTTTGTAAGAAATTGTAGTATGTTTATCAAGTATACTTTTAAGTAAGTTCGTTCAAGTAGACACATTTACACACACACACACACACACACAAACAAAGTTAATCAGACAGTCTGTTCCAGAGAGGAAGTAAGACATTGTTCTTTTATGTCAATAAACCTGTTTTTGAAGCATATCATATAGTGTGGCATCCATTTTTGCTTCTTTTGTGTAATTGTTACAACTTACCCCAGCATGTGTTACAACCTACCCCGGTATTGGGGTAGGTTGTAATGAAGGTACACCATGTATTTGACACCAACTCACGAGGTCTGTGATATTCTTGTAGAGGATTGAATTGGTTTGTATATTACTTTGTATAAAAGTTTGAGAACTCTATAGCTACAAAATTCAGTGAGTTACAGTTAGTGAAGCAAAAAGTGTTACAACCATACCCGGTTTCCCCCATATCTTGCTTCCGAGTTGAAAAATACGTTATTTCTTTCTAGCAAAACTGAATTTAAAACCAGAATATAGGGCCTCATATTGAAACAAATTAGGTTAAACAGCCTATTTCAGGGTTTAGGGTTAGGACAATAGTCAGTTAAATTTAAATAAACTAAATCATTCCTGAACATGTATAATACAAATACATAATTGAATAGCAAGTGCTCTAAAATAGTATAAACTGCGGGCCTGAAATTTACATTAGTCAAACTGTGCTTAATAGACTGAATGAGACAAGGCTTAGTGCTCACCCCATTCATTTTCAAACAAGTAAAGATATGGAACAGGTTGAACATTTTCTCGTACTGCTTGTGAACTTTAAAAAAATATTTTAGAAAAGCTCATTTTATGCCAACATCATCATTGGCATTAGGCTACAAAAATGTTGCCGTCATGGAAAGACTGTTCAATATGTTTGCATAGAGGCGTAATAAGTTAAATAACCATGACCGCATTGTGTTATCTCCACACAGCTACTTTAGACTGGAAGCAGTGGCTTCACAACAGTGAATTTGTACTCTTTACCAATATTCAGAGGATTTCTCAAACTTTTTCCCAGCCTTTTCGGGTAAGTAGTTTAACATCAGTTGACATTTTCAGGTGTATTGATTGTGATGTTTGATTATTTTATTCTGGATGCAAAATTCAGCAGTCAGTTAGAACCGAGATTACTTTTAATTGAAGAGAAGCACCAAGCAGTGTATAGGTTTGTTATTTTACTGAAGAACTTGCTTGAGTATACATGTGTGGTTCTGTAACAAATTGAACACAAGAGAAATAAACTTATTGATACATACATTGGGACACAGCTGAAATGTGTAGTGTGACAGTCCGTTTAGAATGAGGCTGACAAACTTTTTCACCACGGTGACCGGGAGGGGACATGTTCGGTTCACTTAGTTTTGTCGTGGCCGAAACATTAACTCAAGGGAAGTTGGGAACATGATAAATGTCGTGACCACAAGAAACTAATTTGTGGAATTATTACCTTGTGGAAATGTGATATGTCGTGGCCACAAGTGTCACGGGTGGTTGCAGGAAGGCAGAGGGAGGCGAGGATATAATTCCAAAAACGACGGTTTAATGTCTGATAAGATAACACTGAACAGACTGCAACACACACTAAATGCAACAGTGATCAAACAAAGATTGACTGAACAGACGGAACTTAAATACAAACACAGATGACACTGATTAACTAAACACAGGTGATACAGATGATGATTAACTAAATACAGGTGATACAGATAAACCGATAATGACAGAGAAGACAACAGGCTTGTTTGAGATGAGCAAAATCTGCGCAGAACCGATCACCGTTGATCAGCGCGTAATGCATGCCGGTAAATGTGTCCGAGTGCGGTCCGCCTTGCTCTGATGTCATGCTTAAGCCTTGTTTATACTCGACGCGTCCGCAAGAGCGCGAAGGTGCGCGCGGCAAAATGACGTAATTGCGGTGTGGGCGGTCGTGCGCGTTGGGTGCGCAAGACCCCATTTCGCCTGGCGGTGTGCACGGCACTTTTTGTAACATCGCGCGCGGCGCCGCCGCATCCGAAGATGAACGACTTCGAGCCGAATCTGGCCGAACTGGTACGTCTGCACCAGCATGTTTATGATCCTTCTATACACAGAGACATTTGCATTGATGGGCGACCATAAAAGCCTCTCATTTTGTGAATAGGAACACATTTGCATTAAGCACCCAGTTTGCACTTGTCTAAAGTAACTGCTTACATTTACAAAATAAGCCTACAATAGCAGAAGTAAGCCCTGCTGATTAAATTAAGGTTTAAACAATCTTCAATAAGGCTTCAGTTGTTTAACTAGTTTGTACAAAAAAGTATAATAAACCTACTGCATTTATTACTCTTTTAATATGGATCAGCTATTAATAAACTACTAATAAACGGCAAACTACTTCTTCACTGCTGATTCCTGGTGGTTTAGAGGAGAATTACTCCGAGTCGCCCCCTGTCCTTTCACAGAATAGCACAACGGCGAGCGCGTCAAGTATAAACGCCTCGTACGTGTGTCAAAAAGCTCTCGCGAGCGCAAGGCGCACATGTCGGATTCTGTAGTCGCGCGCAGTTGCTCTCCACCGACTGCGCTGATCAAAAGCATGATGGGAAACGACTTGCTGACGACACAGCTTAATGTTGATTGGTTTAAACAACCGTGATGTCTTGTTCTCTTTTAAAATGTTTGATTTTAAAACTCGGATATCATGTTTTATGTGTATATGTTATGTGTGAATATTCCCAAACTCTCGGACAGTGCAATCTCTATGGGTTATGCAATTTCATTCTATTATATATATATAAAAAACACATAGCCTATGTCTGTATTAAAGAAAAAATGATTGATAAACACTTATTTGGAATGGAAATAAATAACAAGTACTTTGGGTGTCTTGTTCATTATATTTATTTTCATATAAAAGCAACAGAACTTAAATTACATCCAGTTTATTAGCAACACTGTGCACGAGCGTGAATCCCGTGAATCCCGCGATATCCATCATTGATCTCACAGGTGTCAGATCCACTGCGAGAAGCGAGAACTGTCCGGCTTGCCTGCGCTTTTTTCACTCCTCCTTTCACTGCAGCCGCCTACTCTCGCCTACATTTCAGGCGAGGCAAGGCGCATCTCAAACAAGCCTAACATGTGAAGTGATGACAGGCAGACAAGTCCTATGAAAACAAAGTAAACAGAACACAACTGTGACAACAAGGTTCCATGTTGAGGGAATTACATTTTTCTTGTGGCCACAAGTTTAAGGGTTAGTTAGTTCACCCCAAAATTAAAATGATCCCATAATTTAACTTAGATTTTGAAAAAAAAGCCCAAAAAAGTGAATCCATCCATCATAAAAAATAATCTCTCCAGGGTGTTAATGAAGGCATTCTGAAGCGAAGCAATGCATTTTTGTAAGACAAATATCCATATTTATAACTTTATAAAGTATAATAACTGGCTTCCGGTAACGGCTGTATGCAAGTCTAGTTCCAGTCGAAAGAGTGACCTCTGACCTGACCCAAAAGCTATTGTCCTTCTTAATTTCTTTATCTTTATCAAAATACTTCATTCACAAGCAAAAATGGCTTACGTCTCCTTTATGTTTTCCTCTTTTTCTTGATGAATTGAACTCATCCCTTAGACTTATAAATAAAACATTTTATGCATTATGACGATTTATTCAAAGATCGTATTTAACCTTATTATTTTGCTTTTCTTTTTTTCTGTGTAAAAAAACAAACAAGCACACAAAAAAAGAAAATTTTTGAAAGAAACATTTACAAAAAAGTAACATCGTTATTGGCATGATCATTTACAGTATTTACAAAACATATACTTTAAGTATCATAATATACAGGATGTTAATAAGGTAGAGATATGAAGAGATATAGAGGAAAATAAGGCAAATGCATATCAATAAAAAAAATATATAACCAATACGAACTAATATATAAATATTAAATAAAAAAAGAAACAATCAGTGAATGGATTTAAAAGACTGAATATGGGATGGGATAGATCAAAATATTTCTTGTAGGCCTGTATTATTTTATGTTCTTTAATATTCTTTTTGCATTAATTGATAATAACAAACTTAATTTGAATGCCTCTGTCTATGCTTATTTTTTTGTCATTCTTAATTCTAAATAAAATATTAATTTATTAACAATATCCATTTCTCATAATCCCAGGTTGCTATGTCATGCAGGTTTGTTTAAACATTTAACTCGTGGCCACAAAAATTGATGTCGAGGCCACACGCCACAACACAAGGATGTCATTACCTTGACAAAATGATCTCGTAGTCACAACATTATCACTTTCCCACGACAAAACTGTGAACTGGTGTCCCGGTCACCGTATTCAACCCCTTTCACATACACACTGCAGTCCGGACAGAATTATCAGGGACAAAGAATGTCTGGGCTTTTTGTACAGTGTTTATTTATAAACCTTTCTAATAAATAAATAAATAAATATTTTAAGGGCAGTATTCACAAATATAATTCTAATTTAAAAGAGTTTTAAATGGTGTATGAAACATACAAAACTGCTTCTATAAACACTATTGTGTAATAGTACAATTTACTTTATCTGAGATCCTTTTTGTGACAACTTTTCAATGTCACAACTTGCCACGATGAAGCAATGATGTGGTCAGAACAACCTTTTTTTTTGCTTGAAAAAACATACCATAAGGTTTTGTGTTTTTTGTGCAATCAGTCCCATAGAGACCACCATCAAGTAAAGTTTAACTGCCTTTACTTCAGTTTTTTAATACAGAATATTTGTTTCAGATGATTCATGATTATGAGAAAAAAATATTGTTTGCCTAAAATCTTTCCAGAACAACGATTTTTAAATTATGTTGTTTATGTTTGTATAATTTTTGTGATGTATGTTTGACCTTTACTTAGGTTTAACCTTCTTTTAATGGCAAGATGGGTGTAGCTGAGAAAGTCTGTGTTTTTGTCTTTCTCTTACAAGGTATGTGTATCTCTTCTTCACCTTCACCAATGACTTTAATGAGACATTTGTTAGATGAAGTGAACAGCTAAAAGATTTATCATGAATGTGTGTTTTATATCATCAGTGTATTTGAGTCTGTTGTGTATAGGTCTAAATGGCTTAATTGCATAGTTGTAAAGTATTTAAGTATACTAATAGTACTATTACTTATGATTATTTACTATATCGAATCTGTTAAGACCGAATACTTACGATTACTCAATTGCATTTACAAGAAATACTTAATACTTATTACTCCATTACAGTTTCATGTAGACTTAAAAGTACAAAGTACATTATATCAGTCATCATGACTTAAACCTTTCCACAATGATTTAAAAACAAAAAAATTGTTACTTCTTATCTTAATGTGACTAACAAGCCAATCAATCATGCTCTCATAACTTTTCTTTTAAACAACCAATAAAGTATTTGCATCAAAAATATATAAAAAGATTAAAATCTTTATAGTGTCTCTTAATTGTTTTCAAAAGTCAATTGAAATTCTAAGAAAAGTATACTTTTTCCTTGTAAACTTAATAAACGTGAACACTTTTTTACTTTCACTCAATTATTAATCTTTATAATTTTTTGGCAAGGTACTTAGACTTTTAATTGAGTTAATAACAATTGACACAGTATCTGTACTTTAACTTTAGTACCATTTCTCACTTCCTGTACATTTACACTCCTGTTTAATAGAGGTCTGTTGTGTTACATGTAACATGTTGCAAAGTAACAATCTGATTACCTTATTTTAATACAAGCTGTATACTAAAGACCAAATTCATAAATGTAAGATAAAGAAAGTTGAACATCAAATATGATACATTTTATTTTAAATCAAGTATTCTGAATTTTTGCCATGTTACAATTCTGATGTTGATTCAGTCAGTACTAAAGCATCTATCCGCATCAATCCACACAGGCTGTTTATTGATTTTCTCCTCTGATTTTAATGCTATATTATTATATAAAAGTAAATGAGGTTTATTTGTAAACTGAAAAGCCTAGTCAATAAAGGGTTTGTGTTTACTTTATGGCTAGAAATGTGCTTGTACATTTCTTGGTGTGCTTTAACAGTTTGTGTTGTGTGTTATTAGGTGTTTGCTGTAGAGAATTCAGCATCATTCTGCCAGAGAAGATTGAAGCTCTCAGTGGATCCTGTGTGATTATAAAGTGCACATTTGAGATTGAGGACAAATATGACAAAGACCTCACTGAGAGTACGGCTACAGGACTGTGGCAGAAAGATGGAACTAACAATGTAGTGTTTAACTCTAGAGATCACAAACCTAATTACTTTAAAGGGAACATAACTGGAAAACTACACGAGAAGAACTGCACCACTATCTTTTATGATGTTAGTTCAAATCATAAAAGTAAATATTACTTCAGGATTGAGGGTGAAGGTGGATTGAAATGGAATTATCATCCTAAAGGTGTTCTGATAGAAGTGATTGGTAAGATATTGTACACGACTAATTGTAAACTTGTATGCCACAATGACATGTCTACATATATATACATTTATAATTATTTGTTTCAGAGTCTCCCCCCAACCCCACAGTGAGGCTGTATGAGGATCAGGATCAGGATGAGGATCAGGATCAGGATCAGAAGGAGGTGTTGGAGGGGAACTCTGTGAGTCTGCGCTGCTCTGCTGAGACTCTCTGCTCCTCTCCTCCACCAACTCTCACATGGAGCTTCACTCCCAGAATCCCCCTCAGTGAGAGCGGTCAAGATGTGGTTTTGTGTCCTGTCATGTTTAGTGGTTTCCTGTCTTGTCATTAGTTCTTCCAGGTGTTTCTTGTTATCCACGCCCCCTTGTTATCCTGTCTGCTCGTTTGTCTCTGATTATTTAAGCCCTGTGTTTCTGCCCTGTCTTTGTCAGTTATTGAATGTGTTTACGTACCACGAGTGTCTTGTCTGTTCTGAGTTTACCCAAGTCTGTATTATTAAAGTCTACTGCTGCATTTAGATCCGACTACCGCCTTTGCTTCCACGCAATTTCGTGACAGAATAACTGACCACCAGGATCTAGCAGTTAGTACCCGGGAACCACCGACTGTAAAACAAGAGGTATTATGATGGAGGACGGATTCTACCAGAATGGACGGTCGCTTGAAGAGTACGTGAGGGCTTACCTACAGTGTTATCATGAGACAAATTTGAGTGAGGAAACACTCAAGTATAATTTCTGGAGTGGGATGGACGACACGCTCGGCGCAATGCTTCTGTTAGATGTGGAACACCTCTCTTTTGTGCAGTTCCTGGACCGAGCGTTGTGGGTGTGCGGTTCGTCACTCACTGTAGGACTCGCTGAGGAAATCAGCTGTGTTCCCAAACCAGGGCATTCCGTCAAAACCGTTCCAGGTAATCCCAAGCACAGTTCACGTAAGAGTTTCCAATCGAGCTCTGAGAAAGCCCGTTCGCCGCATCCGCACTGCCGACACCGCGCTCCACAAGCCCGAGCCTCACATGAACCGAGTCGAGCCCGCTTTCCACGACATGCCTGAGCTTCGTCCTGCCGAGACCGACATGCCTGAGCTTCTTCCTGCCGAAAGCGACATGCCTGAGCTTCTTCCTGCCGTCTTCCGAACCAGCACGTCGCTTCAGCCTCGACGAACCCGAGTCAAGTGAATCGAGTGAATCGAGTGAGTCAAGTGAGTCACGAGCCGAGTCAAGTGCCGAGTCAAGTGAGTCAAGTGAATCAAGTGCCGTGTCAAGTGAGTCAAGTGAATCGAGTGAGTCAAGTGAGTCAAATGCCGAGACAAGTGAGTCAAGTGCCGAATCTAGCCAAGTGAGAGTATCAGGCCCAGTGACTCGCCGTCGCAGGAGGAGAAGGAGGACTCGTTTGGTTTGCCAGGCTCCGGTGGGTGTTCCCAGACTCCTCGCCCTGCCGGTCCCGCCTCTGCGCCGCGCCCTGCTGGTCCCGTCCAGCCCAGAGCCTTCGCCGCTGGTCACGTCTGCCCATCCAGAGACTGTTCAAGTCACGTCTGCCCATCCAGAGACTGTTCAAGTCACGTCTGCCCATCCAGAGACTGTTCAAGTCACGTCTGCCCATCCAGAGACTGTTCAAGTCACGTCTGCCCATCCAGAGACTGTTCAAGTCACGTCTGCCCATCCAGAGACTGTTCAAGTCACGTCTGCCCATCCAGAGACTGTTCAAGTCACGTCTGCCCATCCAGAGACTGTTCAAGTCACGTCTGCCCATCCAGAGACTGTTCAAGTCACGTCTGCCCATCCAGAGACTGTTCAAGTCACGTCTGCCCATCCAGAGACTGTTCAAGTCACGTCTGCCCATCCAGAGACTGTTCAAGTCACGTCTGCCCATCCAGAGACTGTTCAAGTCACGTCTGCCCATCCAGAGACTGTTCAAGTCACGTCTGCCCATCCAGAGACTGTTCAAGTCACGTCTGCCCATCCAGAGACTGTTCACGTCACGTCTGCCCATCCAGAGACTGTTCACGTCACGTCTGCCCATCCAGAGACTGTTCACGTCACGTCTGCCCATCCAGAGACTGTCCACGTCACTTCTGCCCATCCAGAGACTGTCCACGTCACTTCTGCCCAGTCAGAGACTGTTCACGTCACTTCCTCCGAGCCAGTGTCTACGGACAAGATGGCCGCCTTCGAGCCAGTGTCTACGGACAGGATGGCCGATCCAGAGTCTGTTCACGTCACTTCCTCCGAGCCAGTGTCTACCGACAAGATGGCCGAACCAGAGACTGTTCACATCACTTCTGCTGATCCAGAGACTGTTCACGTCACTTCCTCCGAGCCAGTGTCTACGGACAAGATGGCCGAACCAGAGAATGTTCACATCACTTCTGCTGATCCAGAGACTGTTCACGTCACTTCCTCCGAGCCAGTGTCTACGGACAAGATGGCCTCCTCCGAGCCAGTGTCTACGGACAAGATGGCCGCCCCCGAGCCAGTGTCTACGGACAAGATGGCCGCCCCCGAGCCAGAGTCTGTTCCTGTTCCCGAGCCAGAGTCTGTTCCCGAACCAATGTCTGTTCCAGAGCCAGTGCCTGTTCCAGCGCCAGAGCCAGTTTTTGTTTCTGTGTTTGTGTCTGTTCTTGTGGCTGTTACAGTTTTGGTGTCTGTTCCTGAGCCGGTGTCTGTTCCTGAACTAATGCCTGTTCCTGAGCTAGTGTCTGTTCCAAAGTTGGAGCCAGTGTCGCCTGTTCCTGAGCCCGAGCCAATGTTTGGCCGCCCGAGGGGTCTTCACCTTCGCCCTGGCCGCCCGAGGGGTCTTCACCTTCGCCCTGGCCGCCCGAGGGGTCTTCACCTTCGCCCTGGCCGCCCGAGGGGTCTTCACCTTCGCCCTGGACGCCCGAGGGGTCTTCACCTTCGCCCTGGCCGCCCGAGGGGTCTCCTGCTCCGCCCTGGTCACCGGCCCAGTCTGGTCCACCCACGCTCTGCAGCCCAGGCCTGCCTTGGCTACCTCCTGGTCCCGTTCCCCTGCACGGGCCTGGCCCTCCGTCCCTCCCCCAAGACCGCCTCTGCTCCACCACCCTCCTGAACTTTTTTTTGTTTTTATGGGCGTCAGGAGCCGCCCATAGGGAGGGGGCTATGTCACGATGTGGTTTTGTGTCCTGTCATGTTTAGTGGTTCCCTGTCTTGTCATTAGTTCTCCCAGGTGTTTCTTGTTATCCACGCCCCCTTGTTATCCTGTCTGCTTGTTTGTCTCTGATTATTTAAGCCCTGCGTTTCTGCCCTGTCTTTGTCAGTTAATGAATGCGTTTACGTACCACGAGTGTCTTGTCTGTTCTGAGTTTACCCAAGTCTGTATTATTAAAGTCTACTGCTGCATTTAGATACGACTACCGCCTTTGCTTCCACGCAATTTCGTGACAAGAGCAGCAGACAACAGGAGCTCCTCATCTCTGATCTGAACTTCACTGCTACTCACCGTCACCACAGAGTCACTTTCACCTGCACTATAACCTACCAGCTACAGGACAAGAACAAAACAGCACAGGACAACATCACATTACATGTTCAGTGTAAGTGATGCTATCCGTTTTGACTTGTTAATCATATTATTGTAAATTACACTGTGTAACAATGTATTTGTTTCCCCTCAGATTCCCCTAAAAACACATCAGTTTCTGTGCTTCCGTCTGGCTCGGTGTTGGAGGGCAGTTCAGTGACTCTGACCTGTAGCAGTGATGCAAATCCAGCAGTGCTGAACTACACCTGGTCTAGAAAGAGTGAAAGAGAGTTGAAGCAGCTGCAGAACACTCTTACCTTCAACAGGACCGACCCGACACAGAGTGGCTGGTACCACTGTAAAGCTCAGAACAAACACGGCTACCAAGAGTCATCAGTGATGCTGGACATTCAGTGTGAGTAATAAAGGAATAGAGAGAACCTATCAACTAATAATAAAAAATTCCATCATTAACTATGTTTCTATGGAACACAAAAAAAGTTATTTAGCAGAATGCCCTGGCTGTTTTTTTTTCCTTCAATCAACATCAGTGAACTGGGGCTGTCAGGTTAAAAAAGACAAATTAACATTAGACATAGGTCACATTTGAGGTGTTTGTTTCTTTGTTTGTTACAATTTTTTAATATTCGTGAATCGGTATTCATTTGCACTTATCCAGAAGTGATTCTTTCTGCTGTTGGCGTATCAGTCTCTGTGACTCATGCTCAATTCTCTGGATGTCCTTCCTCTGTCTCTTACGCCGTTGTCTTCTAGCACTCTTCCTCTTCTTCACTGAAGTGTTCATCTGGCTCACATCCGCTTGAGATTGCAACAGGCTCTCTTCAGCCCTGTTTGTCTTCTCGTTAACCTGTTGGTTACAAACAGTTCATGAACTACAACTTTCACAGTTTTCTTCTCATCTTGTTTCAATGACACACAAAATGCTACATCATTCTGAGTTGCCATTTGCACAACATACTGTAGCATTTCATGCAAGCATATATGGTTTTAATTCAAAAGCAATTAAATACCATCTTTGAACAGGTAAATAGCAATATCTAAATATCTCAAATTAATAAAACCTTTATTAGTACTCCAGTGTCAAGTTAAATCTACTATAGTCAGGAACAAATACAAAAAAAACAAATATCAGCTAGTGTCTGAATGTGAACTGCAAGCCAGTAAAATTTGTCATTAATATGTAAGCCATCAATAATTGTATGTGAACTACAATAGAAAAGTTACTAAGAAAAGGTCCCAGTTGTCCTGCTTAGACTTTTCTTGATCTTTCTCTCTATTAGATGCTCCTCAAATCTCCACTTTGAGCTGTGACAGTGTAACTGTGTGTTTCTGCGAGGCTGATGGGAATCCCTCTCCTGAACTGGAGTGGCATCTGTCTGGACGTCCTGTCACGAACTCTTCAAACACGTTCATCAGTGAAGTGCGATTGAACAGCACAGGCTTGAGGAGCTCCATCACTCTACATCAGTCAGTCTCACACACATACATTTTGAAGTGTGTCGGTAACAACACTCATGGCACTGCAAGTCAACTGTTTCAACGGAGTCTCTTCTCTCAAGAGGCTTCATGTAAATTTCAACTTTAATTCAATCATTGATATGACAATGAATCAGCTATAGCCTGCTGCTTTTTTTAATGAATGGAATTATTCAGATACATTGTGTTAAATATTTGCTTGTTATCAATACAGTTGCTCTTTGGAATAAAGAAAGTTACCATGAACTGTCTCTTTAATAGTGTTTAACGTTTACGCCGTCCTGGTTGGATTCGTCGCTGGGGCTACATTTATGGCCATCTTATGGGTCACAACACTGCTGTACAAGTAAGTAAACTTTGTGATGCATGATGTAAACACTATAGTATGATCTTTACCCTAAGGAAAAAAAACAACACAAATGTGATCAGATGTTTCTCTTAGATAGCAATGAGTTAAATATAGAGCAAATAGAGACTATTGTTTGAGAAAAAAAGCAATATTTTCCCAGAAAAAAACCCTCATGTGTTTCTAATTTTATTTGATCTACAGAATTTTAAGAGGAACATCTGAGCCAAATTTGGACTACGTAACATTATATTTAATTTAAAGGGATAGTTCACCCAAAAATAAAATTCAGTTGTTCCAAACCCGTAATACTTTCGTTCATCTTCGGAACACAAATTAAGATCTTTTTGATCTGAGAGCTATGCAACTGACACTTAGACGCTTTAAAAAGTTCATAAAGAGATTGTAAAACTATCCATATGAATGGAGCGGTTTAGTCCAAATTTTCTGAAGAGACTCGATTGCTTTATATGATGAACAGATTTAATTTAGGATTTTATTCAAATTAACATCAATCAACGGAAGCTCAAGCATGTTCACTTGATGTGCGAAAACCAATGAGGTTCATTCTCATGCTACACAGCACTTTTGAGCTTTTGCAAGATCCAATGAGGTTCATTCTCGTGTTACGCAGCAGTTTGAGCTTCTGCAAGAGGTTTGTTCTAGCTAGCACGTCAAGCAGGTTCGGTTGTTAATATGTGAATAAAAGCCCAAATTAAATCTGTTCATCATATAAAGCAATCAAGTCTCTTCAGAAAATTTAAACTAAACCGCTCAATTCATATGGATTAGTTTTACGATGTTTATGAGCTTTTTGAAGCGTCAAAGTTGCATATACAGTAGCTGCCAATGGAGGGACAGAAAGCTCTAAGATTTCATCAAAAAGATTCCGAAGATGATAGAAAGTCTTACGGGTTTGGAACGACATGAGGGTGAGTCATTTAATGAATAATTAAATAATTTTTGGGTGACCTATCCCTTTAAGTCTCCTGAGCAATGAAAGAGCAACCTCCGAGCAATAAAAATGTCTAATGAATGTGGTGCAAGCAGTTACAGTATATGTTTTTAATTATGGATTATTTCTGTAGATGCATCTGCAGGACTCAAAGGGGAGATAAAACTGGACTCATTCAGACTGATGTGGTATGTTACAGTAGCCTATATCAAACACCCATTCTATTCATTCTCAAACATGTCAAACTCATGTACGCCAGAACACTTTTACATACAGTTACTCTCTCCAAGTTTATTTTTCATAAAAGCTCTTTACTGATGCTTCTCCATCTTTGTTTATCCACTAGGTTGATTCAGTGGACAGTGGGGAAGAGCCTTTTTATGTCAATAAAGTTATGTTATCAGCTGAAGCCCCCACAATAAATCATCCAGAAACTCTACATTATTCCACCATTAACTTTAACAACACCAAACCAGAATCAAAAGACATTAAAGGGATCTCTTCGCTTACTGTCGACTATGCTGTGGTCCGATATTGCGGTCGAAACGTAGCAGATAGCGAGGCAAATATCAGAGAAGTGTCCTCAATGCCATATGAAGATACCATTTACCAAGTTCCTCACGAAGCAAGGAGGAGTGCAGATATGGACGTAAAGCAAGGTGAATCTATCTAAGAAAGCATAAAATATAATATTTATAAATAAAATTCAAATAGGGATTTTAGAGCACATGGAAGCCATGCTTAAATATATATTTTGTCATTGCATTAGATAAATGATGAATCACATTTTTATATGGTGTCAAGGAGATTTTAATGGGTGTTTAAAGTAATTTCCTAATTAAGTTCACAGAACTGTCCTATCAGAGTAACCACTGGTAGTTCATTACATTTAGGCTACTATGAACATGTTCCACTAACATTGGACAATCACAGAGTTTCATATATTTTTGTATTCATTTTGTGTGTATTGATTTATCATTTAAAACCTCCACATACTTATTTTTGGAAATTAAAAATCATGTGTTTGTGCAGTCTTTCTTTAAAATGCCTTTATTATTATTATTATGTTATATAATTTACTCATGTTACACTTCACATAAATCTTTAAGTGTCCAAACAACATATTTACAATGTGCAGATTATTTCCAAATAAATGTTGTTGTTGACTGTACACTTGCACCATTTCAAATGGGTCCTGAATATTCAGTCTACTTTTATTCTGGTTAGCATTTGTATATTTGATTGAGACCTGCAACATTCTGCAATAATAAAGTATGTTGGTTTCACTTTATTTTGATGGTCCCTTTAACACATTCTGTTGTCTATAAGTAACATTGCACCTTCATGTCTACTAACTCTCAGAGTATTTGTAGAGTATTAGTAGACTGTTAGGGTTAGAATAAGTTGACATGTAGTTGCAAAGTTACTTATAGTCAGTAGAGTGTCTGTTGGAGGACCATCACAATAAAGAGTTTGCGGATATGAAGCAGACAGTCTACTGATACTCTAATGAGAGTTAGTTGACATGTAGTTGCAAAGTTACTTATAGTTAACTGAATGTTTAAAAGGGACCAAAAATAAGTGTTACCAATATGTTTTATAGACATTTGAAACCAAAGTTTATTCTTTTACAAGATCACTAACATTCTTGTAGATAGCTTTCAGGTTTTATATTCATGTATGCAAGATAAAAACAAAAAAAAATAAGTGTTTTTTAAATTGCACAATTGTAAGGCTCCAATTTAAACGTATTTTTCCTTATGTTTCTCTGACTGTAGGATTTTACTGCCAAAAATGTCTTTTTGCCATTTTATTTTAATGACCTGTACAATTTAGAAGCCTATATTCCAACTTAAAACCTATAACATTCACAATATGATTATGTGATTGTAACTTTCAGTAAATCAAATTTCAGTTGCATCCGTGCCTAATGTCCCTGTCATGTTGCTCATTATTTTTTATAAATGTATTTGCAGACCCAAGCAGTCACTGAGTCCATTCATATATATGACTCAAGCTCACTGAATGTCCTTAATGAAAATAACATTGCTCTAAACCAGGGGTGTCCAAACTCGGTCCTGGAGGGCCACTGTCCTGCAGAGTTTAGTTCCAACTTGCCTCAACACACCTGCTTGTAAGTTTTTATCATGCCTAATGACCTTCAACAGCTAATCAAGACCTTGATTAGCTGTTTCAGGTGTGTTTAATTGGGGTTGGAGCTAAACTCTGCAGGACAGTGGCCCTCCAGGACCGAGTTTGGACACCCCTGCTCTAAACTCATAGATCATATTCAGTTCCGTTACGATCATGTAAAACTCCTTATCTCATGTGACACAAGAAAACAGCATTTTTCTGTTGACACCTGTTTTGCATTATGGCTATAACAGCATTGGCTTTCATCTTTCTTTGTTTATCTTTGCAAATTTACATGGGTGATCATTTGAACCCTGACCAAGTTTTGCATAAAAATGTGAACTATGTAGCCTGATCCCCTCAAAGGAAGTCACAAGGTATAGACCTATTCTTTATATAACGTACGTTTCAAAAGCATTAACACACAACCTTTTAGTAACCACAAAAGTTATAGCCTACATTTTAAGTTAGTCAAAGTGTGCTATAGTACTGTGCAAAAGCCTTAGGCACCTTAGTATTTTCACCCCAAAAAAAGGTTTTAAGCCAGTTATTTATATCTTTTGCTGTAGTATGACAGTAGGAAATATCAGTTTACGTTTCCAAACATTCCTTTTTCCATTAATTGTAATAATTGAGTGAGATTTTTGTATGCACAAGGAGTCTGACAATATCCGGTGCTCCAATGTTAGAAAATGTCTTTAAGATGTTTATGATTTAGAATGATCTAAAACTGACATCTATCAGATGCTTTCCAGATTAAGTGATCTTTAACAGACATCTTGCAGACGTACATGTGCTATCTCTCAGGTGTTCCTGTTTTGTTTGAGCACATGGCTTGTGATTGTGCTGGCTGGCCATGTGCTCTTGTTTTTGTTTTTATTGTGAGCACATGGCTTGTCATGTTTGTTTCTTTGTGCCATGTGCTCTTCTGTCTATTGTCTTCTTAACTCTTTCATCTCACAAATGATGGAATTGTCATGATCGTCAATTCAATACAGGAAGCAATCGCAGGTAAACTCAGGTCTTTAACACGGAGAAAACAGAGGGAAGACACGGGCGTGGTCAGGTGGCGCAGGGACTTCGATGTTCAGAGTGAGGAACCCGTGAAGTGTAGTGAAGACACGAACAACGATCCAACACCAAGACAACGAATCCACAGGAACACGCAGACGGGAACAGCAGGAAGACAGGACTGGAACGCCACGCACAAAACATCAACCAACGATCTGACAAAGGGGATGAGAAAACGGTGAGAATATATAGTGATGATATAACGGTGATGAGATCGGTTGCAGCTGGTGATGAAATGATGATCAGCTGGAGCGGATCAAGGAATGACACTCATTCACGCCAACTACACACGTGATCTCATACAACAACATAAACACGAGATGAGAAGGAAGTAATGAATTTGTATACCGTGACAGTACCCCTTCTCCTAAGAATGCCTCCTGGCGTTCCCAGACTCCCTTACCTGTCGATTGTAATCATCGATCAGAGAGTGATCCAGGATGTCTCTAGCAGGTACCCAACTTCTCTCCTCCGGACCGTAACCTTCCCAGTCCACCAAGTACTGAAATTCACGCCCCCTCCGCCTAGAATCCAGAATATGATTTACCGAATAGGTGGTCTCCCCATCTACAGTAAAAAAGTGATTCAGTCAAAATGCTGCATTTGTAACTGCATGAGAGGGTTATATATGAGCCGTGTGTTTCCTGCTGACATTTTGCAATACTCTTCTTCTGCTTTTAATGCTTTATTTACATCATAACGGACACATTACAAATGAAATATTCTGAGTCAGATGAGTCAAAATGATTATGTTTTGACGTCACTACCAGGAAATAATCGGATTTATTAATAAAGTCTTGTAAATGTGGTTTACTTGCATTGTGGGGTTATTGGTTTGCATGTAAACCCGGACAACATGATATTTCAGTAAGCTGATTTTATGTGAGTTATCAGATCTGTTGAAGATGTGGTTTCTGTTCATGTGTGCCAAGGCATTTTAGAAATCCCGACCAGGCGATGTTTTACGGCCATGTCCAGGGTATGTGTGGTCACCCACCCAATAAACATACAGTTAGGGTGAAATTAAATTACTTAAACTGAGATTTTGGCCATATTGTCCATCTCTAAGTCATTAATTCCCTGTGTGAGTGGCAAAGACTTGCGTTTCGATATGGGTGTGTGCAGTTTACCTTATACAACAAAACGTTCTTATTTCACTCATTACCTGAAAAACCCATAAGAAAAAAAATCTTGAAGGAACAAGGTGGTGAATTGGTTTTCTGGGTTTTGACCTCATCCCTGTCGTGGGAATCATCTTTTCGAAGATTCTCTTTTTTTAATCAACTGCTTTTTTCAGTATTAAAAAAAAAATCCTGTGACATTGTTCCATGTTTGTTTGTTTTTTATTTTTTATTAAAGATGAGTAGTATGCATAAGTATGTAACTTGTAGAAATGTCAAAAAATAGTTTGCCTAAAATGGAGAAGCACTGCAGGCCACAGTGTTGCTTAAAGTGGTGCAAGACAATGTTTTGCATTGTAAACGTAGCATTAAATGCACGCAAATATGTCAATTCTGTCACCATCCCCATTTTTATTATAAATTAATAGTAATGATAATAAATAAATGATCCCTCTTACCATCTCTCCTGAATTCAACAGTGCACTTTGAAATACACAAATTAAAACCTATTAGGTAAACTTTCTACATATTAAAATGTCCAATTTAATAGGAATGTTCCGTTTTAAAATGTTACCAGTTTTTTCCTAAAAGGGTATGTTCATGATGTTACAGGAACTAGACTGATGTAATGGAAAGGGAAGTTATGATGCCAGTCAGTATGTTGACAGTGTTCTGTTCATACAGCACGGTTGCTATAATACTACTAAGTCAAATTTTGACACAATTTGTAGATGCACGAGTGTGTGTTTTTCTTTCTTTTATTGGATTTCACAAAAGGATGGATATCTGGACAGCAGAGAAAATTCTTCTTCTCAGTTTTCTGTTGAAAGGTTTGTCTACCTGTTATTTCCCTTGAGTAAACAAAAGCATTGTTTCTTTATTGGTCAGCAGGCCTTATTGTGAAAGTAACTAGAGTGTGGAGTAATAAGCATTATGTTTTTAAATTAGTTTAAGTTTTAATTTGTTGTCTTCATTAAAGTTGCCACAGCGATGCCTGTATGATTCTCATATGGTCTCTATGGTACACAGAAGAAGAAAAATTTAATCATAGGCTGCTGGGTCACAGCAGCTATAAAACTGTTATAGAACTCAAGTCTGGCCCTCGAGGTCCACTTTCCTGCAATGTTTACCTCCGATCGAACTCACCTGACTGTGACTTTCCAGTAATCTTGAACACTTTTATTATCTTGTTCAGGTGTGTTTGATTAGGGTTGGCGCTAAACTCTGCAGAAAATTGACCCTCAAGTGACCCCCTGTGTCTGAAATAGAGAAGGGTAACATATTGCGGAATGAAACCATTCTTAGGCTAGATCCGCCGTGTTTTGTAGTTTTTAACCCTTTTTTCTCGTGTTTGCAGTTCTGAACCGAATCCTCCTCCAAAGCGCAAAATAGTAGATCATCCGGGGACTTTTGACATACCCTTTTCAACATACTTAATTGCGACATGCTTATTCTAATCTCACATACTATTTAGGATGGATAGTATGGACATTAGGACGTAGGGTAAGTGCATGTTTTTCTTTTTTAATTATTTTTCACATTTGTGTTATTAGGTGTTTGCTGTAGAGATTTCAGCATCAGTCAGCCGGAGAAGATTGAAGCTCTCAGTGGATCCTGTGTGATTATAAAGTGCACATTTGAGATTGAGGAAGAATTTGATGAAGACCTCACTGAGAGTGCGGCTACAGGACTGTGGCACAAAGATGGAACTAACAATGTAGTGTTTAACTCTAGAGATCACAAACCTAATTACTTTATAGGGAACATAACTGGAAAACTACATGAGAAGAACTGTACCACTATCTTTTATGATGTTAGTTCAAATCATAACGGTAAATATTACTTTAGGATTGAGAGTGGTGGTCTGAAATACACCTACATAAAAAACACCTCCACTGTAAATGTCATTGGTGAGTGATTTTATTGATAAATGAATGTGTTGAATGAATATTTTAAATGTATTTGTCATGCCATTATTGTCATTATACTTAATCTTGTATTTGTGTGTCTTTCAGAGTCTCCCCCCAAACCCACAGTGAGGCTGTATAAGGATCAGGATCAGGATCAGGATCAGGATCAGGATCAGGATCAGGATCAGGATGAGGAGGAGGTGTTGGAGGGGAACTCTGTGAGTCTGCGCTGCTCTGCTGAGACTCTCTGCTCCTCTCCTCCACCAACTCTCACATGGAGCTTCACTCCCAGAATCCCCCTCAGTGAGAGCAGCAGACAACAGGAGCTCCTCATCTCTGATCTGAACTTCACTGCTACTCACCGTCACCACAGAGTCACTTTCACCTGCACTATAACCTACCAGCTACAGGACAAGAACAAAACAGCACAGGACAACATCACATTACATGTTCAGTGTAGGATGTTTTTGTGGCATCAGTTCTTTTCTCTTCCACAAGATGCTAAAAATGTATAATATCATGTTCTCTTTTTCTTTTTCAGATGCCCCTAAAATCTCTCCCTCCTCCAGCTGTAACGGGACTGATGTAACTGTGTGTTTCTGTGAGGTTGATGGGAATCCCTCTCCTGAACTGGAGTGGCATCTGTCTGGACGTCCTGTCACGAACTCTTCAAACATGTTCATCAGTGAAGAGCAATTGAACAGCACAGGCTTGAGGAGCTCCATCACTCTAAATCAGTCACTCTCACACACATACACTCTGCAGTGTGTCGGTAACAACACTCATGGCACTGCAAGAAAACTGTTTCAACTTAATCTCTTCCCTCCAAAAAGAGGTAAACTCAAATACACTAACATAAGCCACAATAAAATTGTCTGCCAAATGCAAATATAATTTTTTTTTTCATTGCTCACAAGATGCACATCTTTTCTACATCTCAATTGGAGTTGCTGTTGGAGGTTCCCTGATGATGATGTTGTGTATCATTATATATTGTGTACGGTGCGTACAAAATATATGTTAGGTATCATGCTTTCTGGAATAATTGATTCTGATTGGTTAATCTCCTAATATTTGGCATCATCCACATCAATGTTGTAAATTAGTCAGTTCATCTGGATAACTAAAATTGGCGCTATGTCTTTCACACTACTGACTTATGTGCTAGTTTCATTAAAACACAACTAGTGCAATCTTGCATCTCAGTTATGTAGTAAAAATGACCTAAAGCCAAGATAATACAAACTACATGTTGAGGTCCTGCTCGACCAGCTGGGGTTTCTTTTGGGACAGTGACCCCCAGTACATTTGTACAATGCAAGGCATATATTTGAATCCAGGTAGTGACTAGCTTTTTTTAATTATAGAAAAATGTTTTTCAGGAAGGAAAACAGCAAAACACAGACAAAACAAGAAGGTGCTACTGGATTCATTATGACTGATAGGGTGAGTAACAAAACATACTATTCATTATATAAGTATGGCACCTTAACACACAGCAGTGCTGATAAATATTCCATCATTTTAAACGTTTACAGCAGTTCACTCAAAAAATTAAATTTTGTCAAATCATTCAGTCAAGTGGTTTCAAGCCCATATTTTACTTCTTCTGCATCGCTCTTTTATATATAATGCAAGTGAGCAAGGACTGGGGCTGTCGAATTCCAAAATAACAAAAAGCGCTATGGAAGATTCATAAGAGTGGTTGATAGAACTTATGCATTACACTCCAAGAACTGATCTTTATTTTAAAGGCAGAATACATCACAGCAATTCACCCCAAATTCCACTGCATTCATCTTCTAGGCTATTCAACAAGAGGGCGAGAGTGAGTCTGTTTATGCCAATAATTTCATGCTGTCATCTGCTGAAGATGCCACACTGAATCGTCAAGAATCCCTCCATTACTCCTCCATTGACTTCAGAAACATCCAACCAGAGTCGGAAGAAATCAGGGGTATCTCCTCGCTGACCACTGACTATGCTGTTATCCATTATTCTGGTGAAGTGGTGGAGACAAAAGGCTCTGTGGGAGGTGATTAACCCAACAGCAACATCTCAGCTTTGAAGTCCCAGAAAGATTGAACTGTACCAGACATGGGGACAAATATCAGAAGATACATATGAAGAAACTTCACCCATCCTAAGACTGTTCACACAACCAAGTTTGTCATGAGTATATTTTTGCATAAATTCCTGCATCATTTTCCTTGAAAGTAAACAAGGTGTTTCACTGTGTCAGAGCTTCCAGAAACTCAAAGGAACTTCTAATAAACAAAAAAAAATAATAAAGTGTGCTTAGATGAGATATATGGGTCGGCTCAGTTTGTGAGCCTGTGTCTCCTCACACGTTTTTTGTCATTTGTGTCTGTGGCACAAGTGTGCATCGTGCACCTACAGGTGGATGTTCATCATTAAATAAAAGGATGGATATCCGGACAGCAGAGAAAATAATACGACTTATTTTTCTCACCTTCCGGGAGGTGGGAGTACTGTTACAATCTCCCGTTACAATCCTCAGTCACCAGCCCAGTCACCACAGAACTACATTTCCCAGCATCACTTCTGGTTCCCACCAGCACTCAGTCAGCCATCACCACACCTGCCACTGATTATCACCACAACAAACACACATAAGCACTCACCTTGCATACCCACATTGTCTGGTCTCGTTGGACACTAGCATGTTTACTTACCTGTTGATTTATACCAAGCTACTTACCTGACTACCTTACTGTGACATTTGCGATTCTGTCTTTGATTATCTTCAGTCTCCAGCTTGTACCATTCTGCACCTACAATGATAAGAACTGCTATTCACTAGTGATGGGCAGATCGAGGCTTCGTGAAGCAATGAAACAGTCGAAGCAAATGTGCCATTTTGTTTCGAGGCTTCGAATCAATCCGAAACCCGTCTCCACGGTGACACCTAGTGGTCACTTTTGCAGGTGTTGATCTGAAACAACCTTTACAAAGAGCTAATAAAAAAATGTTTTGGTTTTTTTTTTTTTTTTATTATTGTATTTTTGTACTATATGAAGCTTGTAACCTGTAGTCTCTTCACATTGCATAATGTGATTTTGGTCATGAAAAATGAATATTAATAAAAATAAATCAAGCCACAATGTCTCCCTTTCTTGTAGATTTTTATTCAAAAATATTAATTTCTCTGCTGTTGAAGGACTCAGCCTACTTCTTTTTTTACAGATAATTTCTCCAGCCTTTGAAAAAATTCTCTCACAAGGGACACTTGTTGCTGGCATACAAAGATATTTTTTAGCTAGGACATACAAATGAGGAAAGATTACTGCTCTCTCTTTCCAGTAAGTTAGAGGATCATGAGTTCTGGGCAAAAACGCATCGCTGAGGTATTTTTTCACTTCCACTGTGGCATCAGCTGTAGGATTGTGTATCATCTGGGTCTCACGGATACGATTGTCAAAATGTTCCCATAAACTGTCTTGGGTTTCAACTGGTGTTGATGATGATGGGCCTGATGTTGACATTTGTGGTTCTGAATTAAAAGAAAACGGCAATTAGTAACAAATCATAAACTGACAACACATATGAAGTATAAATTTCATGAATCACATTACATAAGATAACATAGACTGAAACTCACCAGGAGTTGTGTTTGAACGCATCAGTGAAGCACACTCCAGTGTGATGTGCTTTTCAGCATCCAGGGCTTTGGCAGGATTTCCAAAAGCCACATTTTTAAACTTGGGTCCAGCAGTGTAGCCAGTGCCAAGGCTCTAAAAGTCTCGTACCCTCCACATCTGGAGTGCAGACCTTCTTGTAGATGTGAGCCTATGAGCCAACACAAGAGAAACCATATTAATTAAAATAATGACAACAATATGAGAGTTATGGCCAATTACACGTATGGTCATAGTGTCCTACCTAATTGTACAGTTGATTCCTGCGTTGCATTTCCTTTTTTCTGTGCAAGCTTGTGCTGCAACATCCTGTACAATGGTATGAGCTTTGAAGCAGACACTCTCTGTTCCTCTGACATCTCTGTTGTTGCTAGTTTGAATGGTTGAAGAAGTGTTGAATAATGTCATATGTATTATATGACATAATGACTGTTGAATAATGTCATACTCAAGACTTGTCAGGGGAGCAGTATCACTGTTTAAATTGGCAAGTGCAGCACCCACTGGCTCACGTTGCTCATACAAGCATTGTAGCATGTCGAATGTGCTGTTCCATCTCGTTTCAACCTCCTGTATCATTTTCAGACTTGGTCTGCCCATCAAGCTCTGCATCTCCACAAGCTTGTCCTTTGCTTTGCAGCTGGATCTGAACAACCCCACTATCTTTCTGGCGAATTTCATTGATGACTGGGGTTTGATCCAGGGCCTTTTTCACTATCAAATTCAAATTATGAGCAAAACATGGGACATGGCGAAGGTTGAGTAGCTGGGCACTTAGGATCATGTTGGATGCATTGTCAGTCACCATGCAGTGAACTTTGGAGGTTATTCCCCACTCAGCCATTAGCAAGGCTTTAGCCTCCATGAGATGCTGGGCTGTGTGGGTTTGGTAAAACCTCCTTACACCCAGTAAAACAGTTGCCATTGTTGCCTCTGGTGTTATGTAATGGCATGTTACACCAAGATATCCATCCATATTAATGGAAGACCACATGTCAGCCGTAAGGCTAACAAATTCCGCCTTTTGTAGGTCCTCCATTGTCTTCTCCTTGGTTGTGTTGTACCTTTCGCTGACCATTGTTTTAAGCACCTTCCGGGATGGGAGGACATAGCTTGGATCAAGCTTGTTCACAAAGGCCCTGAAACCCTCATCCTCCACGATGGTGAAGGGCTGCAGATCCTTCACCACCATGTTCAGAAGAGCCTCATCCAATTCCCTCTGTCTGCCTTTTAAAAGAGAAGATAAAACAGACTTTCAGACAAATATATTGGAAAAATAGTAGCCTACCGTGAAAGTAGTCTACTGGTTCATTTGGAAACCTTCCTAAACAAAGTTATGTTATGAATATTTATGCTCAGTGTGCAGAGAAAGATAAAGTGCATTATAGAAATACAACAATTACAAAAAAATAAAATGATGTCTTGGCTGTAGATTGGGTACTCATATGTAGACATATAAAATGTATATTCACAAAGTATAATATTATATTGACAACATTTGTTTTTAAAGTGATTGGCAGTTGTGATTGGGATGTTAGGCATGTCTGAGTCCATGGCCTTTCTAAACAATGGCCCAACACTTAGTTATTATATTTCACTTATAATTAGCCTATATTTCAAACAATGCATACCTTGCTTAGATGGCCCAGCAGTGTCAGTAGCAGGCCTTGGTACAGGGGGAACACTACCATCCTCTGCACCCTGCAGAATGGCAGGATGAATGCTCCTCAAATGGCGCATCATGGATGATGTATTGTTGCAGTAGGCTAGCTGCCGATCACAATACACACATCTCACTTTATTTGGGGTTTCCAAATGGAAATGCTCCCACACCACAGATGTACGGCATCTCTTCTGTGGAGCCTCCATTTCTATCTATCTATCTATCTATCTATCTATCTATCTATCTATCTATCTATCTATCTATCTATCTATCTATCTATCTATCTATCTATTTTATATGTAGCCTATCTATCTAATAATCTATCTGTAATATATGTATCTATCTATTAATCTATCTATCTATATATATATATATTTCTATCAATGCATCTATTAATGTGTCACTATATGTACTCTGTGTGTCTCTAAGTCAATGTGTACATGTAAATTAAATCCTAAATATAACTAAACAAATCGCACTATAAATGTCACTATATCACCAAAAATCCGCTATCTCAAAACCAAACTCCTCTCACAAAAACCCACGATATGAAAATGCGTTGACAAAACTTTTATACTGTGTGATTGTGTGATTTGTTCCCGAACCGACCAATCAATGAAACCCTGATTCGGCGGAGCACTCCACCTGATGAAACACTTAGACGCTTCATTTAGCCGTTGTCACGTGACGTGGGTGTTTTGAATCACGCTTCGGATCAGTGTTTCGAATCATCTTTGCTTCGGGATCTCGCAAAGCTTCGGAACGTCTGTTTCGCGCCAGCCATCCTTACTATTCACAGCTAAGTGTGTGCTGCTATTTATGAACTCAGTCACTCACCTGTGTGCATCGTTAGTTTCCTGCAAATTAACACCCTTTGTGGAAGTTACCTTTGTGCTGTATTTTTCTGTTTTCTGACAACTGTCCAGCTAACATTACTATAAAAACAGCTTATCTGGGTTCTTGGAAACATGGCAAAACCAATGTTAATCTCATATAAAGCAGAAACAACTCAATCTTGGCGTCCATTTTCAGGCCTTCCCATATTCCCATTTATCATAGCTCTTGCTTTATCATAACCCTTCTTTTTCCAATGATATTCCTCTGACTCTCTTTATACAGTCTTTCTTCAAATCTCCCTCTTGCTCACTCTCTCTCCTCCCCATCATGAGTGCATACATCCCCTATTGCTGATTGTCTACAAATGTGTTGTGGTGCTCGGTCAGATCCACCTGATCCACAGATTTTTAGAAATCCCTTCACCTTTAATTTGACAACACAACTGAATAGTTTTAGCATTTAATGACATATGTATTATATATTTAATGTTCAAAGTCTCATATTCAGAGGGTGGAGCTGAGTGCTGAAGAGAAGCATACGTGTCTGTTGCCTCATTCTGTGACTGAAAACACCATCATCATCATCCTATATCATGCCCTACTATATCTAGGCCTTATAACAAAGAAGACTCACCTTCAGTTTGGTGGACAATCTGGAAAAAATCATATTAGATTACTAACGTTTAGTCCATTATAATATCTGTCTATATGCATTCTTACTGTTTAATAAAATGTCCTTTAGAGAAAAATTATGCACCTGAGACAAAGATTCCTTAGCACATTTTCACAAAACCTGACATTTAAAGTCCCACTGTGATGAAAAAAAAAAAAATCAAGCTTTTAAATGTTATATGTTTTTGTGGGGTTTTTATTATGCTTTAAGACAAACCATGTACAAATTCATAAGTCAACACCATTGCGGAGTATTTTCTCTTTAAAACTGCAGTGAATTAAAGACTCAGTTTGAAATCGCTGGAGTTTCTGATGTCAAAATAACTTGTAACCAATTATGTCAAAGTGTGATCGTCAACGAGTGAATCTCTTTGAGCTGGTGCGAGTGACTGGAGGCAGGGCTCATTTGCATATTCATAGAACCACGTATACTAAATGAGGCAAGGGTGTAGTAGAGTACATTCAAGCTTTTTTAAAGCATGAAGTAATGTTTTTCCAAGGAATTTTTTATTTTTTTTTAAATATGTAATTTTGGTGATCAAAGAGGAGTTTTAAGGGATACAATTATTTTAACTACAGGGGGACTTTAAGAGAGTACACATAAACAACAAATACACATTTTGTCGCTTCCTTTCTTTTCTTCAGTCAGTTGTTCTTTCAGGATTTATACAATGCATGTATTTCCACATGAAAGACTTTACTCATTTCACATGGATCCTATGTCTGATACATTACAAAAGCCTGAGGACCAAATCTCACTGGCAAAAAGATAAGCATTTTTTGTCATATGCTGAATTCGGAACTGCATACTAGTATTCATACTACTTTTACCATATCTTTATATGGCAGAAATAGTAAAAGTATTGGCTAGTTTGCGGTTCTGAATTCAGCAAAATTTTACTGAATCTGTTTAGTTCCCCATTCATGCATTTACAATTTCCTTCCCAGGAACTTGTTGATTTGATTGATGCTATGTCCCATAAAAGTATGTAAAAAAATTAGATGCCTCTGTCACCATACATTGTCAGTCATCCTGTAACAGTTAAATATCTTTTTTTTCGTGTTTCTAGATGTGAACCAAATCCTCATTGTTAAGAGCCATAAGGACATTCATCATTTTGTAATATTTCTCCTTATAGTAAGAGTGATTATGCTTTTTGATAAATGTATGAATTTTTTTTGTATTGTATCATGTGACTGACTAGTTTTATACGTGTTATGTGTGCATAACAATTTTTAAAAATAAGGAAGAAAAGGAAGGGTTGGTGCTAGATAATCTTTTGATCGTAGAAAAAGGCTTGAATTCATGTTTCCCTTTCGAGAGGTCTCTCCTATTGCGTAAGTAGCCTACGCTATGGGAAAACTCCTTTTCTCGAGAATATTGAAGTCTTTATGTAAAACGCATTGCAGCTGCACAGCTGACAGCAATGAACGAAGGAGCTCGGTCATTGGCTGTGCTGCGGCAACTTGCTCGAACCAATGACGGGGCGACTCTGAATGCGCGACCAATGAGCGCGCTTCGCGCCCGCGCACGTCAGAGCACGCCAAGATGGGCGTGGCCAAGAGCTATATACTGGGCGCCCCGTCATGAGAGTTCTTTAGATTTAATCTCCTTCAGCGAACACCTTCTTCGCTGGATCCTCCGGATTATTGAAGCTTCGCCGCCGTCGAAAAGCATACCAGCGGGATTGCTACGAGGACGTCGGCACCTTCAGCCGCCTTCGAACGCCATCCTACTGAGCCATCCGGCGTGCTACACACGCAAGTATTTTACATCTGTTCGCCCCGCGACACTTGTAAAAGAGCAATTTTCTGAGGCGTTGTTTCAAATGCCTTCCTGCGCGTCGTGCAGAGACCTTCTCCCGGACGGGGATCGTCACATCATCTGCGCTCGCTGCCTGGGCCGGGACCACGCAGAAGCTGCTTTGACCAAGGGCGGATGCCCGGAATGTGATGACCTGGGTCTCTCCACACTACGGGCTCGCCTCGCCGCTTTCGCCGTGAGCGAGCCCATCGCCGCCACACCTCTGTTTGAGCCGCGCACTAAGAAAAAGCGCCGCTCACAGAGGCTTCCTGAACCTGAGCTCAGTGACGTCACGCCGAGCCAGTCTCCGCGTGCTTCACCGCCGCTCTTGCCTTCCCCACCCCCGGTTCAGTTCACCCAGTCGGACCCACACCCCTCTAGCAGAGCGGTGGGCCTTGTGACTTTCGGTGCGTCCGAGGACGAAGGGGGAATGGATGACAGCTTGTCCATCGACGCTGCATCGGACGACTGGCCGTGCTCCACTCTCGACCCCGCCCCGTCGACGCTAGCTAGCACGAGCGGGGGCTCCACCATGGATACCGAGATTATCCGTGTCCTCTCTAAGGCCGTGGAAGACCTCGGGCTCGATTGGTCTTCTCCCGAAGAACCAACCCGGAGCCGACTGGATGAGTGGTTTCTGCAGGGGCGTCAGCAGGCCCCTCGGCAAAGGCCTTCTCCCTTCTTCCCGGAAGTTCACGACGAACTCACCGAGTTGTGGAAAGCCCCCCACTCTGCGCGCCTAAAGCCTTCTTTTTCTTCTTCGCTCTCCTCTGTGGACGCCGCGAAGGAAAGAGGCTACGAGGGAACGCCGGCCCTCGAGGAGGCCGTGGCCAATCATCTCTGCCCGCCCTCCACCACCGGATGGAAAGCCAAAGCTTCCCACCCCTCGAAGCCCTGCCGCACTACTTCTGCTCTCGCTGGTTGCGCCTACGCCGCCGCCGGCCAAGCTGCATCAGCGCTTCACTCAATGGCGGTACTTCAAGTGTTCCAAGCCAAGCTTCTCCGCTCTATGGACGAGTCTGGCCCCGAACCCGAAGCCTTTAAGGACCTATGCAGCCCAACTGATATAGCTCTGCGAGCCACGAAGGCCACCGCCCAGTCTATTGGCCGTGCTATGGCTAATTTGACTGTGGTTAATTCTGACTGAGATGAAGGACGCGGATAAGGTGCCATTTCTCGACGCGCCTATCTCCACCAGTGGGCTGTTTGGACCGCCGGTTAAGGGTTTCACCGAACGCTTCACTGAGGCCCAGAACGCTTCACAAGCTATGCGTCATTTCCTGCCCAAGCGGTCCAGCTCATCGCAGAGCAGACAGAGACCGCCACAGCCGCAGCGGGCTAGAACAGCTCCCACCGCCTCTCAGCCCGCGCCTCAGGCTGACGCTCGACGCCGCTCGCGCTCTCACAACTGCAAGCCGCCTTCTGAGCGACGGGGGTCCTCGGCCCAAGATTGTGCTGAACCCTGAGACTCGAAAGCCGTCCTAGCCACAAGAATGAGAAGAGAGAGTGCGTGTCTCGCAAAAGCCGGACCACTCTCTCTGCAAAAGCTCAAACATTACCCAGTCCCCTTACAGGCGGCTGGATATGTCCATACAGCAGTCAATGGGCCAGTCACAGAGCTCGCTCACCTGCAAACAAACGCCGTTTTTACGGCGACGCACAGAAAACACAAAAAGAGTCTTTTTCTGCCTGTGTCACTAAGGGTTCACATGTCCACAAAGTGTGCATTCCCAGATACTGTCAAAACAGTGCCAAATTCATTCCCAGCTCAGGATACGCTCCCCATGAATGTAGATCATGTTCCTACGGTCATGTACGCACCACTACACACAAGCACTGTTCAGACAGTTATAAATTCATCCCCAGTAAAAGCGGGAAACATTATAAAAGTGACGCGTGTGCCTACCACTGTTTATGCACCCCCACTTATAAACACTGTCCTTACAGTGTCAAACACAACCCAAGCTCAGGCTGCGAGTTTTACAGACACAGCGCGAGCTGTTGTAATCACACACGCGCCCATTCACTCAGCTGCTCAGCGCGCGCCCGCGCCTCTGAGAGCTACAAGCTCAGGCGATTCGCTGGCCGGGTCCCTACGTCACAGCGGCCCGCCCCTAGCCTGTATTCAGCCCATATCTGTACACGCAGCGGCATGGGAAAACATTCCAGATATGCTGAAATGGGTATTGAATATAGTAAAGCACGGATACTCGCTCCAGTTCGCTCGCAGACCACCACGTTTTACGACTGTGGTCGAGACGAAAGTGAGAAAGGAGTGTTTCCCCCTCTCTGAGCGAGGCAGGTTTTTACAGCCGCTATTTTCTCGTCCCAAAAAAGGATGGCGGTCTCCGCCCCATCCTAGATCTCAGACACCTGAACAAAGCACTAATGATTCGCTCGTTCAGAATGTTAACAACCAAGCATATCCTCGCGCAAGCACGCCCAGTAGATTGGTTTCTCTCAGTGGATCTGAAAGATGCTTACTTTCACATTCCAATAGCGCCTCATCACAGGCCATTTCTGAGATTCGCTTTCGAGGGACAGTCATACCAGTACACAGTACTTCCGTTCGGCCTGTCCCTGGCTCCCCGTACATTCACGAAATGTATGGATGCAGCACTTTCCCCCCTAAGGCGAAGGGGAGTGCGAATACTGAATTATCTCGACGATTGGCTGGTTCTAGCTCAATCAGAAAGTCAGTTAATAACACACAGATCTTGGATTATCAGCCATTTAGAATGCCTGGGTCTAAGAATCAATTTTGCAAAAAGCATACTATCTCCCAGCCAGAGGATTTCTTTCCTGGGAATAGTTCTAGACTCGATGCAAATGACAGCGCGCGCTCTGATGAGAGACGCGCTGTGATTTGTTCTGATAATTCACCATCCGGCGCCTTGCAACATCATTCAGGGCGGGCGCACGCGCCCCCGTCAAGCGGTTTCAGAGGATGCTCGGTCTCATGGCCTCAGCATCGGCCGTACTCCAGCTAGGATTGTTGCATATGCGCCCTCTCCAACGCTGGCTCAAGAGCCGCGTCCCTACTCACGCGTGGCGTTCGGGCCACTTTTTAATCAGAGCGAACCACGGCTGTATAAAAGCCCTGACGCACTGGAAAGCCTCCGACTGGTACCAGTCAGGCGTGAGTCTGGTTGTGAACACAAGGAGAAAGATGATAACGACAGATGCCTCCAAAATAGGTTGGAGGGCCCTTTACGAGGGCAGGCCTGTCTCCGGCTTTTGGTCAAACCCGGAGAAGCGCCTACACATAAACTGTCTGGAAATGAAAGTGGTCGCTTTGGCTCTCAGAGCCCTGCTCCCACATCTAAAAAACGAACACGTCCTGGTCCGAACGGACAACATGACGGTAGTGTCGTACATAAATCGCCAGGGTGGACTCAGGTCGAGCTCCATGCATTCAATGGCCAGGAGACTCATTTTATGGTCCCAGCACAACTTGCGCTCGCTGAGAGCAGCGCATGTGCCAGGCGCCCTGAACCAGGGGGCAGACATGCTATCCAGAGACAAGATTCTCCCAGGAGAATGGGCTCTCAACCCGCTGACGATTCAGTGGTTATGGAAAACCTTTGGCAAAGCGGAGATCGACCTCTTCGCCTCCAAGGAGAACGCGCACTGCTCTCTTTTCTTCACGAAAAGCACGGACGCGCTCGCCCAGAGCTGGCCGAGCCGCCCCTTATATGCCTTTCCCCCGATCGCGATGCTGCCACAGGTCATCAGTCAGGTCAGAGAGGAGAAAAACGCAGTGCTGCTGATAGCCCCACTCTGGAAGAACCAAACATGGTTTCCAGACCTGATGCAAATGCAATCTACACCACGGCCGATTCCACTGAGGCCAGACCTCCTCAGTCAGGCCAGCGGGATGATATTTCATCCCCGCCCCGATCTGTGGGCCCTTCATGCATGGCCCCTCAACGGGTTCCCAGGAACCTCACGAGCGGAGCACTAAATACCATCGCTGAGGCGCGGGCGCCCTCCACGAGATGCTTATATGCCCAGAAATGGAAAGTATTCAGTGACTGGTGTAATGCCAAGGGCCTGAACCCTGAAACATGCGATATTACGAACGTACTCGCTTTTCTACAAGGTCTTCTGGAGGCGGGCCGCACCCCCTCCACGCTCAAAGTATATGTGGCGGCCATCACAGCGTCACACGACCCTGTAATGGAACGTCCATTGGGAAGAAACTACCTAATTATTCGTTTCCTAAGGGGCGCTAGGAGGATGAACCCTTCACGCCCCCCCTCAGTGCCGATCTGGGACCTAGCTACTGTCCTAGACGCTCTTAAAGGGCCCCCGTTCGAACCACTCCGAACCGTGCACCTTAAACAGCTCTCGCTGAAGACTGCGCTCTTGCTGGCACTCGCCTCGGTCAAGAGAGTGGGCGACCTGCACGCGCTTTCGACAAACGCTGCCTGCCTAGAATTCGGACCTAACGACTGCAGGGTCGTCCTTAGACCGAAACATGGGTATATTCCTAAAGTGCTCACCACTCCCTTCAGAGCACAGGTTATCTACCTAACTGCGCTATCTGCTCCAGCAGACGAACACGACGCTAATCTACTCTGCCCCGTTAGGGCTCTCAGAGTGTATTTGGAGCGTTCTGCCCTATTCAGACAGACAGAACAACTGTTTGTATGCTTTGGCGGCCGTACGAAAGGTTCCGCCGTTTCAAAGCAGAGAATCTCTTACTGGATAGTTTAAGCTATAGCGCTGGCTTATGAAGCTAAGGGACTTCAATGCCCCTGGGGAGTCAAAGCACACTCCACCAGGAGTGTGGCTTCTTCCTGGGCATGGTCGAGCGGGATACCGATCGAGGATATTTGTGCGGCGGCAGGCTGGGCCTCACCGTCCACATTTATCAGGTTCTACAACCTACAGGTCCCGACATTGCATTCCAATGTACTATCAGCATGATGCTAGTTGAACTACGAGTTCGTATCTAGATTATGTATGTGCTTGTGTCACACTGAGCGCCTTCTAGCCGCTCTGTATTTTTTCCCACATATAAAGCTCGCCTCTGCCGGCTAGTTGGATGATAACTTTGCTTTTCAGCTCAGGCACCTGCCTCTAGCTATCATAAGGCGAAGTTCAGCACGCACGGCGTTTTGCATGGTGTTCCCATAGCGTAAGCTACTTACGCAATAGGAGAGACCTCTCGAAAGGGAACGACTCGGTTACTAACGTAACCTCGGCTCCCTGAGAGGAGGGAACGAGTATTGCGTAAGCTGCCGTGCTTGTGCTTGGTTAGTTCGCTTCAGTCGTTTTAACCTAAAGAACTCTCATGACGGGGCGCCCAGTATATAGCTCTTGGCCACGCCCATCTTGGCGTGCTCTGACGCGCGCGGGCGCGAAGCGCGCTCATTGGTCGCGCATTCAGAGTCGCCCCGTCATTGGTTCGAGCAAGTTGCCGCAGCACAGCCAATGACCGAGCTCCTTCGTTCATTGCTGTCAGCTGTGCAGCTGCAATGCGTTTTACATAAAGACTTCAATATTCTCGAGAAAAGGAGTTTTCCCATAGCGTAAGCTACTTACGCAATACTCGTTCCCTCCTCTCAGGGAACCGAGGTTACGTTAGGTAACCGAGTCGTTTTGGAACATGAATAAGTGTAAAGTAGTTTTGAGTTAGATTTTTTTCTTATGTAACCAGACAAAGAAAAGTTTTACAAGTTATGGATTCACATGTCAAATCCTTGCTGCACCCTGAAGTATTTCTTGACAGCATCTCAGGTGGATAAGAACATCTTGACTATAGGGATTCAACATGACATACATTTCCGGTACACGCCCATGGCATATTACGTACACATGTATTACGTATCACAACATCCCTCCTGTTTAACTAGTTTAACTTGTATAACGTATAAATCTAGTTTAACTAGTTTTAAAGTGTGTAAACATCTCAGACAACCAAAACAACAAGATTGCTTCTTTCCTTTTTTTTAAATGGATATAACATAAGATTCTTAAAAATAAGTCAAGCTTTTTTTTTCAATAGGGTGCACATTATAACAATAATGAACAATAACAACCCATTTGGTGGTTACGTGTGCAAAAATAAGCATTCAGTCCATATTTGGTATTCCTTTTAGTGCTTGACTATTAATTCAGCTTTACACATAGTCCTTGTATTGCGCTGGCTTGATTATGACCCGTCCAGACCTTGCATGTTGGTCTTGTTGTCTCAGTGCCTGTGTTGTCAGTTTTTGTTTCAAGAGGTTGTGTGATTTTGTTTTCAACTGGATCCTTGTGGCTTTGTTCAGCCACATCTCTTTTGGGTGTTTCAGCGAATTTTTCTGGATTTTCTGTGTGTGTTTGTGAGTTGGCTCCTATACGTCTGGTTATGTTTCCATTTGGTGTTTGGATCAATGATCTTCTTGTATGGAAGAATTAATTGGACTTTAATATTTGTAACCCACAGCAGACAATCTACAAATGTGTACAATGATGCGCAAATATTTCACTATCTGCAAATGTGTATATTTACATTTGTGATACGTAAAATCATATCCACAAAAATAGAGGGTGATGTGTACAACACAAAACGAATCGGTTACCTAACGTAACCTCGGTTCTCTCTAGAAGAGGGAACGAGTATTGCGTAAGCTAGCTTACGCTACAGGAAAGATTCATCTTTGCTGAGAGTTTGAAGCCAAAAATTATTTCATAATTTGTATCCATTGACAACGCAGTTCCTCTGCGGCAGACCTAGAGCGGGCTAGCTAGCAGCTCATTGGTTCGCTCAGAGAGAACTGCTTAAGCCTATGGGAGAGCGGGGCTGAACCCGCTACCAATGGGAAGCGCCCACGCACTCACTGCATCATAGCCCGCCAGAGTGGGCGTGGCTATGGTGTATAAAACAGTCTCTCCCAGGCTTATATGTTGATTTATTTCAGCGTGAAGCGAAACGCTAGTAGCGCAAGCACGGCCGGGAACGCAATACTCGTTCCCTCTTCTAGAGAGAACCGAGGTTACGTTAGGTAACCGATTCGTTCTCTTACGAGAGGTTCTCTCGTATTGCGTAAGCTAGCTTACGCTACGGGAACACCTGGTCAACGCCGTGCGCGCTAAGAAAAACACTCATGAATCCCAGGGTGATACCGGGGGAATAATGAAATGTGGAGTGAATGTACAATGAAGCCGGCAGAGCGGGCACATAGTGTATACATAAGCATCTTAGGGGAACACAAGGGGCGAACCGGTTGTGTGAGGGATTCCCAGTGATGCAGCTTCTTAGGGAGCTGGTTTTTAGACAGCTAGCAGTTTTGCCTGCAAGGCGGGAACTTCCAAATTGTAAAATCTGACAAAAGTGGACGGGGAGGCCCATCCCGCGGCCACACAAATGTCATGAATGGAAACTCCACAGGACCATGCCCACGATGAGGCCATGCCTCTGGTGGAGTGCGCCCTGATGCCCAAAGGGCAGGGCAGGCATTTTGATGCGTAAGCAGAGGCGATCGCGTCCACTATCCATCTAGACAGTGTCTGTTTAGAGGCGGCCAGACCTTTGGTGCGCCCCCCAAACGACACGAAAAGCTGCTCAGCGCGTCTGAACGCGGCAGCGCGCGTAGTGTATAATCTCAGAGCCCGAACCGGGCAGAGGAGATTAGCGTCGCGCTCACTATCGGATGGAGGCAGAGCCGATAGAGAAATAATCTGGGCCCTGAAAGGGGTACCAATCGCCTTCGGGACATAGCCATGCCTAGGTTTGAGAATGATGACTGAATCATTCGGTCCAAACTCGAGACACGCGGCGCTGGATGAGAGTGCGTGAAGATCCCCCACGCGTTTTACTGAGGACAGAGCCGTCAGAAAAACGGTTTTGAGCGAGAGGTATTTTAGGTCCACAGACTCGAGCGGTTCGAACGGGGGTGCTTTCATAGCTTCGAGGACTATAGAAAGATCCCAGATAGGAACCGACGGAGGCCGCGGAGGATTCATCCTTTTAGCTCCCCTGAGGAAGCGGATGACTAACTCGTCTTTGCCCAGGGACTGAGCGCGCCAGGGTTCAGAGAACGCTGCGACGGCCGCCACGTAAACCTTGAGAGTGGAGGGGGACCTGCCCTTGTCCAGCATCTCTTGAAGGAAAGTTAGCAAAGACGGTACCTCGCATGACCGTGGGTCCAGATGTTTTTCGGTGCACCACTTTGAGAACACAGACCATTTAGACGCATAGAGCCTTCTCGTGGAAGGTGCTCTAGCCTGTATGATAGTGTTTCTTACTCCCTCTGGCAAATCGACGAATAGTCGTTGATCACCCATGCATGAAGCGCCCAGCGCTGTGGATGGGGGTGCCAGATCGTGCCGCGAGCCTGAGAGAGGAGATCTGCTCTGACTGGGATGGGCCACGGGGCTGTCTGTGACAGCTGAGTGAGCTCCGGAACCCAGCTTTGACTCTCCCAACGCGGAGCTATGAGGAGCACCGAGTGGCGTGTGTCCCTGATCCTCTGAATTACCTGATGTAACAGAGCGATCGGAGGGAATGCATAGAGCGGGCGGCGAGGCCATTCCTGGGCTAGCGCGTCCTCGCTCCTCGTAAAATATATTGGGCAGTGAGCGTTCTCTTCTGACGCGAAGAGGTCTACTTCTGCTCTGCCGAATAGCCGCCACAGTATTTGGACCGTCTGTGTGTTCAGGGACCATTCTCCTATGGAGATGAGGTTCCTGGATAGTATGTCTGGACCGTCGTTCAGATGGCCCGGCACATGCGTCGCTCTGAGCGAAAGCAGGCGGCTCTGGGACCAAACTAAAATGCGGTGCGTCAGAAGAAAAGATTCTTGGATCTGACACCACCCTGACGGTTGATATAGGAGACCACAGCCATGTTGTCCGAACGGATCAGGACGTGGTGTCCCCGAATGAGCGGGAGGAAGCGTGAGAGCGCGTTCTCGACCGCGAGCATTTCCAGACAGTTTATGTGTAAGGGGCTTTCCTGAGTCGACCAGAGGCCGAAGGCCGGTGAGCCCTCGCAGACTGCACCCCAACCCTTGTTGGATGCATCTGTCGAGATGACTTTTCGGCGGGAAAAGGTCCCCATCGTGACGCCCTGCCGAAACCATTCTGCTACTGTCCATGGCTGCAGTGCCGTGAGACATGTCTGCGTAACCCTGACCAGCTGGCGGCCTGTGTTCCACGCGTGGTGGGGTACACGGCTGTTTAACCAGAGCTGAAGCGGGCGCATGTGCAGAAGGCCCAGCTGAAGCACAGCGGAGGCTGAGGCCATGTAACCCAGCATCCTCTGAAAAGTTTTCAGGGGTATGCGGGTGCCCATCTGAAATGAAGCGGCTAGACGCTGAATACTGCGTGCGCGCTGTGAGGACAGGCGAGCCGTCATTGAAACCGAGTTCAAATCTATTCCTAGGAAGGAAATCGATTGACTGGGTTGAAGGGAGCTCTTTGTCCAGTTGACAGAGAGGCCCAGTGTTTTCAGATGGTCGAGGAGAACTGCGCGGTGCGACAGAAGCTCCGTCTGTGAATGAGCCAAAATCAGCCAGTCGTCCAGATAATTCAGTATACGCAGCCCCTGACTCCGCAGGGGGGCGAGCGCCGTATCCATGCACTTCGTGAATGTACGGGGCGCCAGGGATAAGCCGAACGGGAGAACGGCATATTGATATACATGACCCTCGAAGGCGAAACGTAAGAATGGCCTGTGACGGGGATTTATCTGGATCTGAAAATAGGCGTCTTTCAGGTCTAGAGAGATGAACCAGTCCCCCTGGCGCACTTGCGCGAGGAGTTTCCTGGTAGTGAGCATCTTGAATGGTCTCTTCATGAGCGCTTTGTTCAAAGACCTGAGATCTAAAATCGGTCTGAGGCCGCCGTCTTTCTTGTGAACCAGAAAATAACGGCCGTAAAACCCCGACTCGGTCATAGATGGCGGGACTCTCTCTATAGCGCCTTTTTGTAGCAACGTCGCTATTTCTGAGCGAAGCGTGCCGGCGGCCAGCGGGCTGACAGTGGATTCGAGCCGAGCGCGTGCACGAGGCGGGCGGCGGCGAAACTGTAACAGATAGCCGTTCTTTATAATGCTTAGCACCCACGGGGAAATGCCTGGAATGGCTTCCCACGCTTTGGAGCATGCGGCTAGTGGCCGAGTGGTTATCACGCCCTGATTGCTGTACATAGCGGGCTGAACACAGAGTGTGGGCGCGCTTTGAATGTGTGTTGCAACGGGACTTGCACTCAGAGAGGAGTCTATGGGCCGTGAAGCAGAGCGAGCAGAGAGGGGACACGTGCATGAATTCATGGGCGTGTTTATTTTCTCTGATGTTAGAGCGGGCTGTGACCGTCTCATGTGAAGGGGCTCTGAGAGAGACACGGGATATGTTATGCTTGTGTGTATGGGTGAACACATGTTTGTGGGCACATTTTCTACACAACCGGCAAATTTTCTCTTTTTGAGATATTTCTGGGTAGCCGTAAAAACGGCTTTTTGTCGCTCGCAAGCGGGTAGGGACTCCGGCTTGTTTATGGCGGTAAACACTACAGCAGTCGGCGAAACAACGGGGACTGGCAGAGGGCGAAGCTTTGACGGCGGTCCGGCCGCAGCGGGAGAACGCCGTCGTTTTCTTAACTTTGCTAGGCAGACTTCTGATGATCAGGCTTCAGCCTGATTTTGGGTCGCGGACCCCTTGGGGGCGGCGGTCTGCGGCGGCTGTCAGAGCGAGAGCGAGGGCGGCCACCCTGTCTGCGCTGGGCTGTTTGAGTCTGCTGAGAAGGGTGCTGCGGTGGGGCTCTGACAGGAGGCTCACGAGAGCGGCCTGCGGAAGAGCTAGCGCGGCGGGGCAGAAACAAGTTCATGGCCTGGGTAGCTTTCTGGACTTCGGAAAAGCGATCAACAATTCCCGTGACAGCAGATCCAAAAAGACCCGTCGGGGAGAGAGGCGCGTTAAGAAACGCGGCGCGCTCGGAATCTCCCATGTCCGCGAGTGTTAGCCATAGATGTCTTTCAGCTACACACAGACTAGCCATGCATCTCCCCAGAGCTTGTGCGGCGGCTTTAGTGGCGCGAAGGGCGAGGTCCGTAGCACTTCTTAGATCCGTGACAGCGGGGGAGGGGTTCCTACCGCTCTCAGCCCATTCACGGAGAATATCGCTCTGTAGTACTTGGAGGACAGACATAGAGTGAAGCGCTGCGGCGGCTTGACCAGCGGCGGCATAAGCGCGAGCGTGAAAACTCGAGGTCGCTCTGCAAGCTTTCGAAGGAAGCGTGGGAGAAGAACGCCATCTAGCAGAGGGCGGGCAGAGGTGTGCGGCGACCAAGTCCTCGACAGGTGGCATGGAAGAGTAGCCCTTTTCAGCGGCTCCGTCCACTGAGCGCAGCGAGGCGGAAATGTCGGAGCGGTTTCTAGCCGAAAGTGGAGCATTCCAGGACTTCGTCAGTTCTGCGTGAAGTTCAGGCAGAAATGGGGCGGCCCGGTTGCATGTGGGAGTCGAGCGCCGGTGAAAGAAGCTGCCGTCCATCCGGTTCGGGGGCTGCTCGGGTGGAGGAGCCCACTCGAGACCGAGGCGTTCAACGGCCTGTGAGAGGAGGCGCATTAGTTCTTCCTCTATGCCAGCGCGAATCCCCGCTGACTCTCTCGTGGAACCGAGAGATGACCAGTCTTCACTGTCTGAAGCGAGCAGTGAACATGAGTCCTTCTCCTCCGCGGCGTCCTCGGAAGCGACAGAGCGGCCACTCGGCGGCAGCTGTAAGTCCGGCTGGGGCGGGGAGGGAGAGCGGGAAGCGGGAAGCGGCGGCGGCGGCGGCCCGCATGTTTCCGCAGGGGGCTCCGGCGGCCTCTGGGCGCGGCGTTTCTTCTTACGCGGCGAAGAGAGAGGCGGCGCGGGAGCGGATTGAGCCGCTAGGAGTCGTGCCCGCAGGGACGACAATGGCAGGCTTTCACAGAAGTCGCAACCTCCATCCGCGAGGGCGAGTTCTGCGTGCTCGAGTCCCAGGCAGAGAGCGCAGACAATATGGCGGTCTCCGTCCTCGAGAGGAGCGCGGCAAGAGCCGCAGGAAATTCGAGACATCTTTAAAAAGACGCTCAGCTCTTTTAAAACAGAGAAGGATACAGTCGTCGGATGGCACTCGCTTGCAGGGCGGCTGAAGGTGGCGAAGACGGCCGGCTTCTTCAGGGTCCGTGAGCTCGCTAGAGTGATGCCTTCTCGACGGCGACGGCTTTCCTCTTCCCAGAAAACAGCAGAAGCGTGTAGCTTGCTGAAGATGAAATGAATCAACATATAAGCCTGGGAGAGACTGTTTTATACACCATAGCCACGCCCACTCTGGCGGGCTATGATGCAGTGAGTGCGCGGGCGCTTCCCATTGGTAGCGGGTTCAGCCCCGCTCTCCCATAGGCTTAAGCAGTTCTCTCTGAGCGAACCAATGAGCTGCTAGCTAGCCCGCTCTAGGTCTGCCGCAGAGGAACTGCGTTGTCAATGGATACAAATTATGAAATAATTTTTGGCTTCAAACTCTCAGCAAAGATGAATCTTTCCCGTAGCGTAAGCTAGCTTACGCAATACGAGAGAACCTCTCGTAAGAGAACTGTTTTTACACATTTGCAGATTACTTCCTGTGAATTTGTGGGTCATGTTACATTAAGTTCCTTCTTACACATTTGTGGAATTTTGTCCAATGTGTACTGCGGAGATCTGTAAATAAACATACACACAAATATCTCACGATTTGCAAATACACACAATTAAATCTGTACAAATATCTTTTTATTTCACATACAAATTGTGATTTACGCATTTGTGGATCCATTTCTACACACAAAACGTTTTTTACACATTTGCAAATTACTTCCTGTGAATTTGTGGGTCACGTTACATTTGTAAGTTCCTTTTTACACATTTGTGGAATTTTGTCCAATGTGTACTGCAGAGATCTGTAAATAAACATATACACAAATATCTCACAACCTAAAACATGTATTTTTACATTTGTGTTGTGTAAAATCATATTCACAAAAATAATGTGTGATTTGTAAATACACACAATTTAATCTGTACAAATATCTTTTTATTTCACATACAAATTGTGATTTACGCATTTGTGGATCCATTTCTACACACAAAACGTTTTTTACACATTTGAAAATTACTTCCTGTGAATTTGTGGGTCACGTTACATTTGTAAGTTCCTTTTTACACATTTGTGGAATTTTGTCCAATGTGTAGGCCTACTGCAGAGATCTGTAAATAAACATATACACAAATATCTCACAACCTAAAACATGTATTTTTACATTTGTGTTGTGTAAAATCATATTCACAAAAATAATGTGTGATTTGTAAATACACACAATTTAATCTGTACAAATATCTTTTTATTTCACATACAAAGTGTGATTTACGCTTTTGTGGATCCATTTCTACACACAAAACTGTTTTTACGCATTTGTGGATTGCTTCCGGGCAATTTGCAGGTCACTTGACATTTGCAACTCCCTTTTTACACATTTGTGGATTTTTGTCCACTCTGTCCCGCTGCGATCTGCAAAAAGAGATTTGTAAGGCGTACGTGTGAGAGCAGTTAATTAGCCACACCAGCAGGTGGCGGTGCAAGCCCGTCCGTGTACGTTTTGATAGTTTGTTTTCCAATTTGAAACGAAATAAGCAGAAACGAGAAAACGGGCCTTTATTCGTTTTTTCAAAAAAAACGAAAAAACGAGATTTCGGCTTGATTTTTCGTTTTTTAGTTCACGGCCGAGAGGTGCAAAACAAATCACAATTATAAAAACAAAATAACAATTCAGAAAACACAATAACAATTCAGAAAACACAATAACAATTCAGAAAACACATTGACAATTCAGAAAACACAATAACAATTCAGAAAACACAATAACAATTCAGAAAACACAACGACATTTCGAATGGCAAACTTGTCGCTGATTGGACGAGACACCTGTCAATCAAGCTTTACAGGAAGTAAGAAATTTGTGATCAAAATGGAACACACACATTAAACATTACTTTGAAGAAGGACATTCATATGCCGTGATTGTGGACATGCTGGCGACATACAAGTCAAGTCAAGTCATCCTCATTTATATAGCGCTTTTAACAATGTAGATTGTTTCAAAGCAGCTTTACAGAGGTAAACATAATTTAAGGTAACAGAGATTGTTTTAGTTTTATAGTGGTTCTTGAATAATGTTTTTTCCAGCTAAAGTTAGTTTTGATTGATTCACTTCCGTCTAAATGATCATTTGTTATTAAATTAGGGGCCGCTAAGACGACACCGTTCTCTCTAAACAAACTTTAAACGTGAACCTGTGATAGACGCTGATGGCGTTCACATGCGCATTAAGAATTGATTCTATAGTTATGTGCGTTTGAATATATGTGCGCAGGTTTGTAATTCCTTACAAACCATGCCTAAACAAACTACTTGTCTTGTCTATAAATTTTTATGCAGAATTTTATTTTATCTTATCACTTCGAAAAATTCCACAACGCTTTATCTGTAGAGTGGTATAGGGATCCTCCATAGGGAGAGGCTAGTTGGCACTTCAGCACTGCATTGTCATCGGGTCCATCGGGTCCAGGGTCCAGTCCTTCGTCAGATCTGGAAACGGCCTGGATCCGGCAGGCTGCGGGAAAACCTTGGGATAAACAAAGACACTAAAATTAGCGTAGATGCCATTCTTCTTATGATGTAACGAGTACATCAGTATTTAAGGGAAGTGTTCCCAGTTCCGGCTGACCTAATCTAAGCAGCCTAATATTGAATTATAGAAGTCTATAGTGTGTTATGTGAATGCTAGGTCAAAGAGATGTGTTTTTAGTCTAGCTTTGAACTGACAGACTGTGTCTGCTTCCCGGACAATGTTAGGAAGATTGTTCCAAAGTTTTGGAGCTAAATAGGAAAAGGATCTACCGCCAGCAGTCGATTTAGATATTCTAGGTATTATCAACTGACCAGAACTTTGAGATCGAAATAGACGTGAAGGACTATAATGGGTTAAGAGCTCGCTCAAGTACGGCGGAGCTAAACCATTTAGTGCTTTGTAAGTAATCAGCAATATTTTAAAATTTATACGATGTTTAATAGGGAGCCAATGCAGTGTTGACAGAACCGGGCTAATATGGTCGTACTTCCTGGTTCTGGTAAGAACTCTAGCGGCTGCGTTTTGAACTAGCTGTAGTTTGTTTATTAAGCGTACAGGGCAACCACCCAGTAGAGCATTACAATAATCTAGCCTTGAGGTCATGAACGCATGAACTAATTGTTCCGCATTTGTCAATGAGAGCATATGACATAATTTAGATATATTTTTAAGATGGAAAAATGCGGTTTTACAGACACTAGACACGTGACTTTCAAATGAAAGATTGGTATCAAAGAGCACACCCAGGTTCCTAACTGATGAAGAAGACTTAACAGAGTAGCCATCAAGTGTTAAATAGTATTCTAGGTTATTACGTGTGGACATTTTTTGTCCAATAATTAGAATCTCTGTTTTTTCTGAATTTAGTAGTAGGAAATTACTAGTCATCCAATTTTTCATATCAATTTTGCATTCCGATAATTTTGTGAATTGGTGAGTTTCATTAGGTTTGGAAGAAATATAGAGCTGAGTATCATCAGCATAACAGTGAAAACTAATTCCATGTTTCCTAATGATATGTCATACCACGACATTAAAATGAGCTTGTGCTCAAATGGCTTAAGTTTATCGCACCCATCAACATGCCAAAGATAGTTCGGTCCCATGGAGTGATATGCAGACATCCCAAGTCTCCCGGAAGTTCCCCGCATATTGATAGCGGCTCCCTGATGCCCGCAAATTAGTTAAAAACTCGGAGCTCTAGAGAATCTAGAGCTCGCAAGCTCCAAACCGTGTAGCGCACGGCAGAGAGGTAGAGACAGAGAGCGAGAGACCTTGCGTGTGTGTGCAAATGTGCGTGTGTGCCTCACGAAGCGCGTGTAAATATTTTTTAGTAATCTTGTAAATAGTTTTAATATAGTGGTATTTCGCCAGCATGTCCACAATCACGGCATTTGAATGTCCTTCTTCAAAGTAATGTTTAATGTGTTCCATTTTAACATTTAGCAAAACAAAGTTGATCACAAATTTCTTAATTCCTGTAAAGCTTGATTGACAGGTGTCTCGTCCAATCAGCGACAAGTTTGCCATTCTCAAAATGTACCTACCTTTTCCGTTTTCTTTGAAATGTCGTTGTGTTTTCTGAATTGTTATTGTGTTTTCTGAATTGTTATTTTGTTTTCTGAATTGTCAATGTGTTTTCTGAATTGTTATTGTGTTTTCTGAATTGTTATTTTATTTTTATAATTGTGATTTGTTTTGCACCTCTCGGCCACCGTAAAAAACGAATAAATGACTTAAAAATTCGTTTTGCACATGTGGGCGGTCATGAGACGCCCCTTTCAGCCGATTGGTCAAGCAAATCTGAGCATGTGACGTCATCAGTAATTGCCCAGGTATTTTCAACAAAATAATAGTCCTATGGCTCTGCATACCGCTTCTTAAACTGTACAGGGCTGTGCAACTTAACGCGTTTCACATGAATATTTATTTCAGAAATAGTAATTATTAATCTGCACCCAGACGGTTTTATTTAGCTGTGCAGAGTTAAATCTGCGTAGTGCTGCACTAGACCGCGCAGTGCGGGTGAAGCACAGACCAATGTTCTGTCAAGTGTAAATACGCAGTAGTCATAACTCTTCTTGACAATACGCTCAGTTTTGGACAAGGGTTGGTCATTGCAAATACTGTAATGCAAAACTGCTTATGGTGGTGGTGGGTACTACCTACCGATGATAGTAAATTAAAATGTAACTAATCATAGCCGCGAGAGTGAGACAGCGAGATGATTGACAGGACGATAGCGGAGGAAAAAACTCAAGATAGCCTAACATGTGTTAGTAAGAAAATATTTATTTGTTTAATATAAGTAAGTTTGTATTTAAAACAACAACAACAAAGAAACAATCAAATAACAGCGTGAACCACAAACTGAGCTGTGCGTTCATTTTAAAGGGACATTTCCAAATATCTTTTATTTATTTGTTATGATCAGTGTTGGGCAAGTTACTTTAAAAAAGTAATTACTTACAGTTACTAGTCACTACTTCCAAAAAGTAACTAAATTAGTTACTCAGTTACAAATTATAAAAGTAACAAGTTAATTCAGAAAGTAACTATTGCGTTACTTTCAAGTACATTTTTAAATGCTCAAATGTAACCCCACCTCCACCCCTCTTTAACGGAACTTAAAATGCATGTGCATGTTCAATTATTAACGATAAACCTGAATATTATAATGAAATGGACACTTAATTCAATACATTATTAACAGAAACAATGTACACAAATCTAAACTATTTTAATGTTGCCGTGGGACAAAGTGAGACTAGCCTCCAATCAAATGCCATGTAGATATTATGTTAGTGGATCGATACAAATAACACAATAGATGTTTTGAGACATTTGATATCTATTGCCCCTCAACAGACCACAACTGGGCAAAATTAAATTATGCTTGTTAAGCACCAAAAAGAAATAACAAATATATACACTCTTTGTAGTAGCCTACAAATAAAACAAAACAAAAAATGTTTATTACTTTATTACTCCTTAATAAAGGAGTCCAGACATTAGAAAAATATCAGTCCATGGGTTTTATAATATGAGTGAAATACACATGTGGGACGTGACACAAAAAATCTTGAACTTTTAGGTGGCAATATGTTTTAGTAATTCTGTGATTTACAATGCGCAATACTACCCACCGGATGAAGAAGGGTTGGCTCTCCACAGAACATAAAATATTCATTTTATTTAATTTTTCGTGTTCGCATTTATGAGGAAAAAACAATGTTATGGACGTGACAGTTCTCCATTACGGACGCGACCACTCTGAAAGCGACTTTAAAACGTTCACAAACAGACCTCAAACAGAAAGCACAAAGCCTTTCTTTAAAGTGAATTTCGTTTTATTTTAATTGTATCTTAATTTTAATCAATGTTTCATCAACCAATTACCTGGATTTAATAAATAAGAAGTAAATATAGCAGACAATAGATAATCACGACCAGGAGGCGCCGGCGCGTGAACTGCAGCTCATCTCATAAATGAACCGAAACTCAGCATATAAGGTAGCGTACTTGCCTCACAAACCTGAGAAATATATCTATATTGAAATGTCTACTTTTAAACAGGACAATTCAAAACGAAAGAAAACAGACTCTCTGCTTATGTAGTATGAAATGTGCATTTCTCTCTGGCGCTTTAACTACTGCGAAGATCGCGAGTCAGCATCGTCAACTTCATCTTTGCAGCCGACACTGACACAAAAAAAAAACTTGCTTATTAATACACAATTAAAATGTCTTCTTGCTGCATTTGACATATTAATAATTATTTATTTTGCCGGTTCTTTGTGACAGCTTTTGTTGTGTCTTTACCCCAACATAGTATATTAGAATAAAGGATTCAACTCGGAGGTAAAATGAACGTGCCTTTACTTAGCTTCATCGGTAAACAATGACACAGTATCAATGCATCAGCGGATAACCTATAGGTAAACTCAGTAGCTAGGGGAGTGGTTCCGCTGAAGTAAATAGATCCACTTTATATACTACACTCCTCCCCTTTTAGATTAATGCTACATAACTAAGTAACATACAACATTGCCAATGCATTAAACACAATTTGTTATTCAGTTGACAAACATTGAAACCCTTTTTTTTTTTTTTTTCAGTCCATAAGTCTCATAAGTGACTCATAAATCCAATCTTTTCGGTGGTGCCCTGAGTCGTTCAGGGTTACGCCTGGGCACTTGCGGAGTGCTCACTGCAGGGGGCACTTCCTCTGTAACTGTGGGTGTCACTGTACTGTGATCAGAGTTGGTTCCAGGATCAGGTGGACGTCCTGGTTGCTCCGGTGTCTTTGGTTGAGCATTCAACAGCTGATCCACATGACGTCTCCAGGTCTGCTCGCCAGTGTCCACCTCGTACATCAGAGGGCCGCTCCTAGTGACAATCTTCCCAGGCGTCCACTTGTCCCCTCGGTAGTCACGTGCCAGTACCTGCTGTCCCACATCGAAGCTCCTTGGTTGTTCACTTGAAAAGCCACTGAACTGTTTGTTCTGCACTTCTCTCCTCAGGTTTGGTTTCAGAAGGTCAATGCGAGATCTCAGCTGTCTGTTCATGAACAGCATTGCAGGTGTCTGATTAGTTGTTGCATGAACAGAATTGCGGTACACCAGGAGGAAATTGTCAATTTTGTGTGAGATGTCTTATTTTGTCATTGCTTTTATGGACTTTTTGAATGTTTGTACGAACCGTTCTGCTAATCCGTTTGTTGCTGGATGGTGAGGTGCTGACTTGAAATGCTTGATACCATTCTTTTTCATGAAATCTTGAAACTCTTCAGAAGTATACTGTGGACCATTGTCACTCACAATTTGCTCAGGCAGGCCATTCCTGGCGAAGATGGTTCTCAGAACAGAAACAGTCTTTTCTGATGTTGTTGATTTCATTGGGACTACTTCTGGCCATTTTGAGTGAGCGTCCACAGCTATGAGAAACATAGAGTTCATGAAAGGGCCAGCAAAATCAATGTGCACTCTCTGCCAGGGTGCAGACGGCCATTCCCATGGATGTAGGGGAGCCTGTGACGGTGCGTTTTGAATGCTCTGGCATCCTGGGCAGGTTTTGGTGATGTCCTCGATTTGTTTATCTATCCCTGGCCACCATACGTAACTACGGGCCAGACTTTTCATCTTCACCGTGCCCACGTGACCCTCATGTAGACTGTCCAACACTCTGGTGCGAAGCCTGGAGGGCACTACCACACGTGATCCACACATCAGGGTTCCCTGGCAGACTGACAGCTGATCACGTCTTGCTGAAAACTCAGGAAAACATGGATTCCCATGGGCAGGCCAACCTTGTACTGTGATGTCATACACCTTGGAAAGTGTTGGGTCATTCCGTGTTTCTTTTCGTATCATGGCATTTGTAACTGGCAACTGGTCTACCAGTGTTGTGTGGAACATTTCAGCCGGGTCACTCTTTGATGGAATTTCTTTCACAGATGTTGACAGTGGGAGGCGTGACAAACCATCAGCATTACAGTGTTGTTTAGTACCCTTGAACTCAATGTCATATGAGTGTGCTCCTAAGAACAGGGCCCATCGCTGCAGTCGCGCGGCTGACATCACTGGGACTCCTTTTCGTGGATTGAATATTGATACTAGGGGCTGATGATCAGTTACTAAGGTAAACCTTCGGCCATAAAGGTAATGGTGGAACTTTTTGATACCCCATACTAGGCTAAGGGCCTCCCTGTCTATCTGTGCATAATTGCGTTCAGCACTTGAAAGGGACCTTGAAGCGAATGCGATTGGGCGTTCCAGTCCATTATCCATTGTGTGCGATAGGACTGCACCAATGCCGTACGGGGACGCGTCACATGCTAGACGGATGGGTCTGAATGGATCATAGTGGGTCAGTAGCTCGTCAGATGTTATTAGTCTTTTTGTTTCTGCGAATGCCTTTTCACATTTTCTTGACCAATGCCATTCCACTCCTGTCTGTAGTAGTGCATTTAGTGGATACAGCACTGAGGCAAGGTTTGGTAGAAACTTGTGGTAATAGTTGACAAGACCCAAGTACGATCTGAGTTGTGACACATTTTCAGGTTTAGGTGCTTTCAACACTGCCTCAATCTTCTCTTGTGACTTATGCAAGCCGTGCTTGTCAATGACATGCCCGCAGTATGAGATTTCACTTTTGAAAAACTCACATTTCTCACTCTTTGCCCGTAGGCCATACTCATTTAGCCTGGTGAGTACTTTGCTCAGGTTTTGGAAGTGATCATCATCATCTTTTCCTGTTATGATAATATCGTCCAGGTAGCATTGTGTTCCAGGGATGTCCTGGAGCACCTGGTCCATGGCTCTTTGCCAAATGGCTGGGGCGGACGCAACACCAAACACAAGTCGGTTGTATTGGTAAAGTCCCTTATGCGTGTTGATGGTTAGGAACTTTTTGCTTGACTCCTCCACTTCCATCTGGAGATAGGCCTGTGACAAGTCGATCTTTGAAAACTTCTCCCCACCAGCCAATGCTGAGAAGATGTCTTTGATTCGTGGAAGGGGGTACTGCACCGTGCGCAGCACCGGGTTGATGCTCACTTTGAAGTCCCCACATATGCGCACTTCACTTTTCCCTTTCTTCATCACGGGAACAATGGGCGTAGCCCAGTCACTCCAGTCAACTTTTGAGAGAATGCCGGATGCCTCCAAGTTCTGCAGTTCGGCGTCTACCTTGGGACGTAGTGCATACGGCACCGGGCGCGCCTTGTGGAATCTCGGGTTGGCATCTTTGTCAAGTTCAATTTTTGCTTTCAGGTGTTTAAGTTTACCAATGCCTTTCTCAAACACGTGTGCATTAGCCTCCAACAACTGTGGCAGTCTCTGGTCAAGCCTGCAGGTGGAGCTCTTGAGGCCTGTTGAGATATTCAGGGCTTTTATTGCATGCCAGTCAAGCTGAATTTTCCTCAGCCATTCACGCCCCAGTAGTGCTGGGCATGTGGTTTTCAGGACATAGAGCTCTAACTTGTGTGTTTGGTCAGCATAGACCACGTCCACGTTAAGCTTCCCTTTTGGTGACACTTTTTCACCTGTATACGTTTTTAACATCACTGACGTTTTTTTCAGTGATAAGTGGGAGAACAGCCTGTCATAGTCGGTCTCAGAGATCACTGATAAAGCTGAACCTGTGTCCAGTTCCATTTTGAGTTTCACTCCAGACACTGTTGTTGTGACCCATATTATTTTTCTGTCTTCTTCAGTTATGCTATGCAGCTCTAAGCATGACAGGTAGGGGTGTAACGGTTCACAAAATTCACGGTTCGGTTCGATACGATACAGTGGTGTCGCGGTTCGGTTCAATACAATACAGCAATACCTATAACTAGTTCAATCATGGAACAATGTTTCTCCTGGTTTCCACATTAGCGCTGTTTGATCCGTTAATAACGGAGAAATTTTAATGCTTCTCACTAGATCTCGCAGCGATGCTATTACTTCAGTGGCGAATTCAAATGCTTTGTTTACCGGATCTCTCAGCGCTGTGTAAAAGTGTCGCTTGATCAAGATCGGCTCGCGCTGCACTGATGTTGATGGTCCGAACTGATAAACGATCCGTGAAGCACAAAATAATGAGTAGCGCAGTTTCGTTCCGCTTTTATTACGTTTGCCATTTGATGTTGCACAACGTTGTGATGGTGGATTTTGGTCAGCAGAAAAATTATCCAACGAATCGTTCGGTTCGTTCGAATGCCTACCGAATACCGAACCGAAAGCCTCGTACCGAACGGTTCAATACGAATACATGTATCGTTACACCCCTAATGACAGGTCATCTTCCTCACTGCTGTTTGTGTTGTCTGAATGTTCTGTTACTTTGTGCATTTCATTTGCTTTGGTCTTTTATTTGGGTTTAAAACCTTTGTTCTTTCCAGATTTTTCCTTTTGGGCATTGGTTTGGTCTGATTTGCATGCTCTTTCTATGTGGCCTTGTTTGTGGCATTTCCTACATGTCTTTTCTTTGAACCAGCAGTCGTTTGCACTGTGAGATGATTTACCACACCTGTAGCATTTTTGCTTTTTGCCATTCAAGGACATTTGATGCACTTCGTCTTCTAAGCTTTTCTTCTGTAGCTCTGATGCACCCTTAGCTGCTGTTTCCATTGAGATAGCTAGTTCGAGTGCTTTCTTCAAATCTAGCTCTTTTTCGGACAGTAGCCTTTTCTGTGTGCTTGTACAGTGAATGCCACATACTAAACGATCTCTCAAGGCATCGCCAAGTCCTTCTTTAAAGTCACAATGCTGCGAGAGTCTGCGCAGTTCGGCCATATACTCGGATATGCTTTCATCCTTTGTTTGATTCCTCTTATGGAATCGGAATCTTTCCGCTATCACTAGTGGTGCGGGATTTAAGTGCTTCTGTAACAAGTCAACAATGTCTTTATATGACTTGCTCGACGGTTTAGCAGGGCTCAGGAGATTACGCAGCAGACTGTAAGTTTTAGCTCCCATTAGACTGAGGAGGACGGAACTTTTTTTTGCATCCTCAATATCATTGGCAGCGCAGTATAACTCCACTCGCTCTATGTATGATTCCCAGTCTTCACTTGAACTATCAAACTCCTCTACTTTTCCAACGTAAGCCATTTCGGACATGAAATCCAGATCTTATCCGTTTATCCTTTCACTGTGTGCTATGCACTGTTACTCACGGATCCTTTGCTAGGTTTCGTTTCCTCTCCTTTCTCCTTCCCTCCGGTTTAACTTTTTATTTCGTGCAGTTGTTTAGGATCCAGTTTACTCGTCGCAAATTGTTGTGTCTTTACCCCAACATAGTATATTAGAATAAAGGATTCAACTCGGAGGTAAAATGAACGTGCCTTTACTTAGCTTCATCGGTAAACAATGACACAGTATCAATGCATCAGCGGATAACCTATAGGTAAACTCAGTAGCTAGGGGAGTGGTTCCGCTGAAGTAAATAGATCCACTTTATATACTACAGCTTTTATGTGCTTTATTGGCAGCATATGTTTTCCCTGGACTCTACGCCAGGGGTCACCCTCAGAGCCCCTACTTCCCGCGGTACCAACTAATGTACAGTATGCTGTGTTGCATACAGAGTTCAAAACTTTTTCATTTATTTCCTCTAAATCACTTTAAAGTGTGATGAAAATAAACGTTTCTTAAAGAGTGTTGTATCACTCTATTAGCACCCTTATGTCTATGTTGTATACTGTAATAGACATTGTCCAGCGAAATTGGGTTTTTGTAAGAAAAATGTTGTAAGCAAATGTAGAATTGTTTTTTTAAAACCTGTAAATGTCTTCACTTTCTTAATATTTAATCAACACAAATTGCAGTAGCCTAATATATAGGCTGTCTGATGAAATCTGTATCTGACATGGAATTTAGATGCATTTACACAGTTTTATGCAGCTCAAATGTGGCACTGTAGTGCATTTACATATCAGTTTCAATTGCATACTAAGAGACTATTAAATGCCACAGTAAAAAATATGAAGTTACATGTAACAATACTTTCAATATGAAAGACCGCCAGTAGGTGGCGCCAAGTCAGCCATAAGCCAATTACATAATTATATCATGAAAATACGATACATTAACTCAGTTGCATTGGTCTCAGTTTCTTTCAATTTGGTGGCATTACTGTCGGCCCATCATAATCATGGCCGTATAATCAAAAAATAAAAATGAGATACATGCACGCGTCAATAAAATGTATTGCATCAAAACCACAGGAGCTTATGCAATTAGTAGGCTACCATGAACTCTATACCCATAAATAAAGTAATGTGTAGCCTATGTATATTTACCGAGGCACTTCATAAACCCAAATGAAAATCTTAATTGATCTTGCTAGAGTTCATGCTTAGAACTGTTTAGCTTTCTAATTGGGTTTATGAAGTGCCTCAGTATATATAGCCTACAATAAAATAGTAAGCTACTATAAAAAACTCCAGCGTTTTGGGCCTATTAAACTTTTATTAACAAAACGATTAAGACGGAATTCATAAAACAACAACATTATAACAAAATAAATAAGAGATAGGCCTATTTGGAAATGTCCTTTTAAAATGAACGCTCAGTTTGTGGTTCACACTGTTATTTGATTGTTTCGTTGTTGTTGTTTTCAGATACAAACTCACTTATATATTAAAGAAATAAATATTTTTTTACTAACACATGTTAGGTTATCTTGAGTTTTTTCCTCCGCTATCGTCCTGTCAATCATCTCGCTGTCTCACTCTCGCGGTTATGATTAGTTAATTTACCATCATCGGTACCCACCATCAGCAGTTTTGCATTACAGTATTTGCAATGACCACCCCTTGTCCAAAACTGAGCGTATTGTCTAAAAGAAGAGTTATGACTGCTGCGTATATTTACCATAGACTGTAAAAAAGGTATTTACACTTGACAGAACATTGGTCTGTGCTTCACCCGCACTGCGCGGTCTATTGCAGCACTACACAGATTTAACTCTGCACAGCTAAATAAAACCGGCTGGGTGCAGATTAATATTTAATATTTCTGAAATAAATATTCCTGTGAAACGCGTTAAGTTGCACAGCCCTGTACAGTTTAAGAAGCGGTACGCAGAGGCATAGGACTATTATTTTGTTGAAAAGACTTGGGGAATTACTGATGACGTCACAGGCTCAGATTTGCTTGACCAATCGGCTGAAAGTGGCGTCTCATGACCGCCCACATATGGAAAACGAATTTTGAAGTCATTTATTCGTTTTTTGCCTGTGAACTAAAAAACGAAAAATCAAGCCGAAACCTCGTTTTTTCGTTTTTTTGAAAAAACGAAAAAAGGCGCCGTTTTCTCGTTTCTGCTTATTTCGTTTCAAATTGGAAAACAAACTATCAAAACGTACACGGACGGGCTTGCACCGCCACCTGCTGGTGTGGCTAATTAACTGCTCTCACACATACGCCTTACAAATCTCTTTTTGCAGATCGCAGCGGGACAGAGTGCACTGTAAAAAATGATTTTATGGCAAAGTAAATAAAACAGGAAAAATCATGTATCTTTGCTAAGAATAATTTTGTAAAAATGAAACCTTTAGAATATTAAGTAAATCCTAATTATATACTCAATTTTTACTTGTAAATATTATACATCCAACAGACAAGTAAATTTGACTTACGACTCTCTGGCATATTTACACGCTTTAATTAAGTACTTGAAGCAAATTTTTAAAAAATCAAGTAAAATTTACGTCGTTGAAGAAAGGAATCTGCGCATGCACGGAAAGAAGAAAACCCGCGATCATTGAGGGATTTGGATTTCCAATCTCCACTCCATCTGCTCTCAGGTAAGCAACAGTTAAAAACGGCAGTATATTACGGATTTTTAGATGTAATTTATTCAGCAAATGTAACTAAGATCAACCATTGTGTTTTCATCACTTAATTCTATACATTTGAAAAGTTTAATGTTCTTAATGACAAGTTAGCTTCGTTAGCTTTCGACGCGTTAGCCATAGGCCTATTTTTTCCTCAGTTTTAAACTTTACGTTTTACACAAGTAAATTACGCCTAGAAACGACTCGGTTACTAACGTAACCTCGGTTCCCTGAGAGGAGGGAACGAGTATTGCGTAAGTAGCTTATGCTATGGGAAAACTCCTTTTCTCGAGAATATTGAAGTCTTTATGTAAAACGCATTGCAGCTGCACAGCTGACAGCAATGAACGAAGGAACTCGGTCATTGGCTGTGCTGCGGCAACTTGCTCGAACCAATGACGGGGCGACTCTGAATGCGCGACCAATGAGCGCGCTTCGCGCCCGCGCGCGTCAGAGCCCGCCAAGATGGGCGTGGCCAAGCTATATATTGGGCGCCCCGTCATGAGAGTTCTTTAGGTTAAAACGACTGAAGCGAACTAACCAAGCACAAGCACGGCAGCTTACGCAATACTCGTTCCCTCCTCTCAGGGAACCGAGGTTACGTTAGTAACCGAGTCGTTCCCTTTCGAGAGGTCTCTCCTATTGCGTAAGTAGCTTACGCTATGGGAACACCATGCAAAACACCGTGCGTGCTGAACTTCGCCTTATGATAGCCAGAGGCAGGTGCCTGAGCTAAAAAGCAAAGTTATCATCCAACTAGCCGGCAGAGGCGAGCTTTATATGTGGGAAAAAATACAGAGCGGCTAGAAGGCGCTCAGTGTGACACAAGCACATACTTAATCTAGATACGAACTCGCAGTTCAACTAGCATTATGCTGATAGCACATTGGAATGCAATGTCGGGACCTGTAGGTTGTAGAATCTGATAAATGTGGACGGTGAGGCCCAGCCTGCCGCCGCACAAATATCCTCGATCGGTATCCCGCTCGACCATGCCCAGGAAGAAGCCACACTCCTGGTGGAGTGTGCTTTGACTCCCCAGGGGCATTGAAGTCCCTTAGCTTCATAAGCCAGAGCTATAGCTTCGACTATCCAGTGAGAGATTCTCTGCTTTGAAACGGCGGAACCTTTCGTACGGCCGCCAAAGCATACAAACAGTTGTTCTGTCTGTCTGAATAGGGCAGAACGCTCCAAATACACTCTGAGAGCCCTAACGGGGCAGAGTAGATTAGCGTCGTGTTCGTCTGCTGGAGACGAAAGCGCAGTTAGGGAGATAACCTGTGTTCTGAAGGGAGTGGTGAGCACTTTAGGAATATACCCATGTTTCGGTCTAAGGACGACCCTGCAGTCGTTAGGTCCGAATTCTAGGCAGGCAGCGCTTGTTGAAAGCGCGTGCAGGTCGCCCACTCTCTTGACCGAGGCGAGTGCCAGCAAGAGCGCCGTCTTGAGCGAGAGCTGTTTAAGGTGCACGGTTCGGAGTGGTTCGAACGGGGGCCCTTTAAGAGCGTCTAGGACCGTAGCTAGGTCCCAGATCGGCACTGAGGGGGGGCGTGAAGGGTTCATCCTCCTGGCGCCCCTTAGGAAACGAATAATTAGGTCGTTTCTTCCCAATGGACGTTCCATTACAAGGTCGTGTGACGCTGTGATGGCAGCCACATATACTTTGAGCGTGGAGGGGGTGCGGCCCGCCTCCAGAAGCCCTTGTAGGAAAACGAGTACACTCGTAATCTCGCATGTTACAGGGTTCAGGCCCTTGGTATTACACCAGTCACTGAACACTTTCCATTTCTGGGCATATAAGCGTCTCGTGGAGGGCGCCCGCGCCTCAGCGATGGTTTTTAGTGCTCCGCTCGCGAGGTTCCTGGGAACCCGTTGAGGGGCCATGCATGAAGGGCCCACAGATCGGGGCGGGGATGAAATATCATCCCGCTGGCCTGACTGAGGAGGTCTGGCCTCAGTGGAATCGGCCGTGGTGCAGATTGCATTTGCATCAGATCTGGAAACCATGTTTGGTTCTTCCAGAGTGGGGCTATCAGCAGCACTGCGTTTCCCTCCTCTCTGACCCGACTGATGACCTGTGGCAGCATCGCGATCGGGGGAAAGGCATATAAGGGGCGGCTCGGCCAGCTCTGGGCGAGCGCGTCCGTGCTTTTCGTGAAGAAAAGAGAGCAGTGCGCGTTCTCCTTGGAGGCGAAGAGGTCGATCTCCGCTTTGCCAAAGGTTTTCCATAACCACTGAATCGTCAGAGGGTTGAGAGCCCATTCTCCTGGGAGAATCTTGTCTCTGGATAACATGTCTGCCCCCTGGTTCAGGGCGCCTGGCACATGCGCTGCTCTCAGCGAGCGCAAGTTGTGCTGGGACCATAAAATGAGTCTCCTGGCCATTGAATGCATGGAGCTCGACCTGAGTCCACCCTGGCGATTTATGTACGACACTACCGTCATGTTGTCCGTTCGGACCAGGACGTGTTGGTTTTTTTAGATGTGGGAGCAGGGCTCTGAGAGCCAAAGCGACCGCTTTCATTTCCAGACAGTTTATGTGTAGGCGCTTCTCCGGGTTTGACCAAAAGCCGGAGACAGGCCTGCCCTCGTAAAGGGCCCCCCAACCTATTTTGGAGGCATCTGTCATTATCATCTTTCTCCTTGTGTTCACACCCAGACTCACGCCTGACTGGTACCAGTCGGCGGCTTTCCAGTGCGTCAGGGCTTTTATACAGCCGTGGTTCGCTCTGATTAAAAAGTGGCCCGAACGCCACGCGTGAGTAGGGACGCGGCTCTTGAGCCAGCGTTGGAGAGGGCGCATATGCAACAATCCTAGCTGGAGTACGGCCGATGCTGAGGCCATGAGACCGAGCATCCTCTGAAACCGTTTGACGGGGGCGCGCGCGCCCGCTCTGAATGATGTTGCAAGGCGCCGGATGGTGAGCGCGCGCTCCGATGAGAGACGCGCTGTCATTTGCATCGAGTCTAGAACTATTCCCAGGAAAGAAATTCTCTGGCTGGGAGATAGTATGCTTTTTGCAAAATTGATTCTTAGACCCAGGCATTCTAAATGGCTGATAATCCAAGATCTGTGTGTTATTAGCTGACTCTCTGATTGTGCTAGAACCAGCCAATCGTCGAGATAATTCAGTATTCGCACTCCCCTTCGTCTTAGGGGGGAAAGTGCTGCATCCATACATTTCGTGAATGTACGGGGAGCCAGGGACAGGCCGAACGGGAGTACTGTGTACTGGTATGACTGTCCCTCGAAAGCGAATCTCAGAAACGGCCTGTGATGAGGCGCTATTGGAATGTGAAAGTAAGCATCTTTCAGATCCACTGAGAGAAACCAATCTCCTGGGCGCACTTGCGCGAGGATATGCTTGGTTGTTAACATTCTGAACGAGCGAATCATTAGTGCTTTGTTCAGGTGTCTGAGATCTAGGATGGGGCGGAGACCGCCATCCTTTTTCGGGACGAGAAAATAGCGGCTGTAAAAACCTGTCCCGCTCAGAGAGGGGGAAACAGTTTCCACAGCGCCCTTTTCTATTAGTTTGCGCACCTCGGTGCGTAGAACATGTGAACACTCTTTTCTCACTTTCGTCTCGACCACAGTCGTAAAACGTGGTGGTCTGCGAGCGAACTGGAGCGAGTATCCGTGCTTTACTATATTCAATACCCATTTCGGCATATCTGGAATGTTTTCCCATGCCGCTGCGTGTACAGATATGGGCTGAATACAGGCTAGGGGCGGGCTGCTGTGACGTAGGGACCCGGCTAGCGAATCGCCTGAGCTCATAGCTCTCAGAGGCGCGGGCGCGCGCTGAGCAGCTGAGTGAATGGGCGCGTGTGTGATTACAACAGCGCGCGCTGTGTTTGTAAAACTCGCAGCCTGAGCTGAGGTTTTGTTTGACACTGTAAGGGCAGTGTTTATAAGTGGGGGTGCATAAACAGTGGTAGGCACACGCGTCACTTTTATAATGTTTCCCGCTTTTACTGGGGATGAATTTATAACTGTGTGAACAGTGCTTGTGTGTAGTGGTGCGTACATGACCGTAGGCACGTGATCTACATTCATGGGAAGCGCAGCCTGAGCTGGGAATGAATTTGGCACTGTTTTGACAGTATCTGGGAATGCACACTTTGTGGACATGTGAACCCTTAGTGATGCAGGCAGAAAAAGACTCTTTTTGTGTTTTCTGTGCGTCGCCGTAAAAACGGCGTTTGTTTGCAGGTGAGCGAGCTCTGTGACTGGCCCATTGACTGCTGTATGGACATATCCAGCCGCCTGTAAGGGGACTGGGTAATGTTTGAGCTTTTGCAGAGAGAGTGGTCCGGCTTTTGCGAGACACGCACTCTCTCTTCTCATTTCTGTGGCTAGGACGGCTTTCGAGGCTCAGGGTTCAGCACAATCTTGGGCCGAGGACCCCGTCGCTCAGGAGGCGGCTTGCGGTTGTGAGAGCGCGAGCGGCGTCGAGCGTCAGCCTGAGGCGCGGGCTGAGAGGCGGTGGGGGCTGTTCTAGCCCGCTGCGGCTGTGGCGGTCTCTGTCTGCTCTGCGATGAGCTGGAGCGCTTTGGCAGGAAATGACGCATAGCTTGTGAAGCGTTCTGGGCCTCAGTGAAGCGTTCGGCGAAACCTTTAACCGCCGGTCCAAACAGCCCGCTGGTGGAGATAGGCGCATCGAGAAATGGCGCCTTATCCGCGTCCTTCATTTCAGTCAGAGTCAGCCAAAGATGGCGCTCGAGAACAGTCAAATTAACCATAGCACGGCCGATGGACTGGGCGGTGGCCTTCGTGGCTCGCAGAGCTATATCAGTCGCGCTGCGTAAGTCCCTGAAGGCTTCGGGTTCGGGGCCAGACTCGTCCATAGAGCGGAGAAGCTTGGCTTGGAACACTTGAAGTACCGCCATTGAGTGAAGCGCTGATGCAGCTTGGCCGGCGGCAGCGTAGGCGCGACCGGCGAGAGCAGAGGTAGTGCGGCAGGGTTTCGAGGGGTGGGAAGCTTTGGCTTTCCATCCGGTGGTGGAGGGCGGGCAGAGATGATTGGCCACGGCCTCCTCGAGGGGCGGCGTTCCCTCGTAACCTCTTTCCTTCGCGCCGTCCACTGAGGAGAGCGAAGAAGAAAAAGAAGGCTTTAGGCGCGCAGAGTGGGGGGCTTTCCACGACTTGGTGAGTTCGTCGTGAACTTCCGGGAAGAAGGGAGAAGTCCTTTGCCGAGGGGCCTGCTGGCGCCCCTGCAGAAACCACTCATCCAGTCGGCTCCGGGTTGGTTCTTCGGGAGAAGACCAGTCGAGCCCGAGGTCTTCCACGGCCTTAGAGAGGACACGGATAATCTCAGTATCCATAGTGGAGCCCCCGCTCGTGCTAGCTAGCGTCGACGGGGCGGGGTCGAGAGTGGAGCCCGGCCAGTCGTCCGATGCAGCGTCGATGGACAAGCTGTCGTCCATTCCCCCGTCGTCCTCGGACGCGCCGAAAGTCACAAGGCCCACCGCTCTGCTAGAGGGGTGTGGGTCCGGCTGGGTGAACTGAACCGGCGGTGGGGAAGGCAAGAGCGGCGGTGAAGCACGCGGAGACTGGCTCGGCGTGACGTCACTGAGCTCAGGTTCAGGAAGCCTCTGTGAGCGGCGCTTTTTCTTAGTGCGCGGCTCAAACAGAGGGGTGGCGATGGGCTCGCTCACGGCGAAAGCGGCGAGGCGAGCCCGTAGTGCGGAGAGACCCAGGTCATCACATTCCGGGCATCCGCCCTTGGTCAATGCAGCTTCTGCGTGGTCACGGCCCAGGCAGCGAGCGCAGATGATGTGACGATCCCCGTCCGGGAGAAGGTCTCTGCACGACGCGCAGGAAGGCATTTGAAACAACGCCTTATTGGAAATTTGCTCTTTCACAAATGTCGCGGGGCGGACAGATGTAAAATACTTGCGTATATGGCGCGCCGGATGGCTCAGTAGGAGGTGCTTGAAGGCGGCTGAAGGTGCCGACGTCCTCGTAGCAATCCCGCTGGTATGCTTTTCCACGGCGGCGAAGGCTTCCAATAATCCGGAGGATCCAGCGAAGAAGGTGTTCGCTGAAGGAGATTAAATCTAAAGAACTCTCATGACGGGGCGCCCAATATATAGCTTGGCCACGCCCATCTTGGCGGGCTCTGACGCGCGCGGGCGCGAAGCGCGCTCATTGGTCGCGCATTCAGAGTCGCCCCGTCATTGGTTCGAGCAAGTTGCCGCAGCACAGCCAATGACCGAGTTCCTTCGTTCATTGCTGTCAGCTGTGCAGCTGCAATGCGTTTTACATAAAGACTTCAATATTCTCGAGAAAAGGAGTTTTCCCATTGCGTAAGCTACTTACGCAATAGGAGAGACCTCTCGAAAGGGAACCATGAATATGTGTTGAGATTTATAAATATTGTGCTCTCATTTATATTTGATTTATTTTCTTTTTCTTTTTGAACCAGGCAATCATATTGCAGAGTGTATGTCATGTGACCTAATCAGTGACTGAATGAATGCACATGTGTCTGTTTAAATAAAGTGCGCCAGTCAGAAAGAGATTGGTTTGTGTGAAACAGTATTCCCTGTTGTCTGCGTAAATTACTCTGCTAACAGGTTATGGGCCCAGAATACGGGTGTTAAGTCGCTGGGCAAAAGTCGCAACGAAAACGCGTGTACCCGAGTTTAAGTTTGTGAGAGAAAAGACAAGGGGCTACAAATATGAGCAGAAAGACAAAAGCAGTGGTATCGACGAGCCGCTGGTCAAGGCTTGTCTTCGACGGAGATGAGAAGAAATTAGCTATGGGAGACGAAATTTTTGGGTCACCTTTGTTTGCAAGGACTAAAAGAGACTATTTTAAATGAACCTTCTGTCGAAGATGAGGAAGACGAGACGAAAAACGCCTAAGCCTATGCTGAGCTGATACAGTTCCTGGATGAAAAAAGCCTGTCGCTGGTCATGAGAGAAGCAGCAGATGACGGACGTGTGGCGCTGGAGATTCTACGTGGATATTATGCTGGCAAAGGGAAGCCCCGGGTAATAAGCTTGTATACAGAGCTAACTTCACTGCAGAAATTGCCGAGCGAGAGTGTTACGGAGTATGTCATCAGAGCTGAGACTACAATCACTGCTTTGAGAAATGCAGGTGAGAATCTGAGTGATGAACTTTTGACCGCAATGATTTTGAAAGGACTTCCAGAGACATTTAAGCCATTTACTATCCATGTTACTCAGAGTGATGTTAAAATGACTTTTGCCGAATTTAAAACAAGACTTCGAAGTTATGAGGATATCGAAAATATGCGCACAACTACTTCCGGGGACAACGTGATGAAAGCAAGAGCACAGCTTGGAACGAATGTCACTTTTGGTGACTGTGCGGCTGCAAGTGCTAACATTATCTGTTACCGGTGTGGCACAAAAGGCCATAAAGCGAGGCATAAGGATGAGAGAAGAGGCCTAATGGTGGATGCAGGTGCAACTTGCACATCATCACAGACATCGCAAAGTTCCGGTGGTTTGACAGCAGTTTCCAAGCCGAAACACACTGTGTGGAGTTGGCTGACGGCACGAGGTGCAACGGAGTCGTTAAGAGCAGAGGAGACGCAGCAGTATGTTTAGTGGACAGCACTGGACGACGTTTCAAAACAACGCTAAGGAACGCGCTGTACATCCCAACATATCCACAGGACATCTTCTCTGTGAAGGCAGCCACCTCGAACGGAGCAACCGTGATCTTCAGAGAAGGGAAGAACGTTCTGCAGCATAAAGACGGTACTGAATTCCCCATACACGTGCACAATAAACTGTACTATTTGCACACAATAGACAACGAGTGTAATGACCAATGTAGAAAATGTTATTACTTGCAGACATGGCATGAGATATTAGGTCATTGCAACTATGGGGATGTAATTAAGCTCGAGAATGTTGTGGACGATATGCAAATTGAGAATAGAGCAGACAAACTTACCCCACCGTGTGAGATTTGCATACAAGGCAAGTTTGAGACTAGGGCCCCATCCACACTACTGCGTTTTAGTTTAGAAACGGAGAATTAAAACGAATACGATCTCCGTCCACACCAGCGTTTTAGCTGCGTATTAGAACTGATCTCCGTCCACATTAAAACGACTGAAAACGCGGATCACGTCACCATTCACCTACACTGGGCATGCGCGTGCCGGTGTAAACAGGAATCAGATTGACTATTCCTCAGATTTCGCTGAGGTTGATAAGTGCCGATCCGGACATTCAAAATTTTTCGCACCATTCTTCAGGAACCACAACTTCATTGATCAAATTATCCCACCATGCGCTGGTTCTTCCCGGCTGAACCCAAAACCGACGCTCCATGTACGGTCGATTCCGCCGCTGCACATGGTAATTGTCTCAGATCGCTGGAATAATAGCTTGCCTACGACGCATGTAGGCAGTTATAGCATTGTGAAATGCAGAATTTACTTGCACTAACGTAACTGGTAGTCCATGCTTTTGTTGTGCGTTTTCTTCCATTGTATTACACCCTATCAGAGAGCCGAGCGTGAGCTTCTGCGTCATCGTTTCTAAAGTCCTCCGTTTTGACCCGTCTACACTAAAAAGCCCTCCGGAGATTCAAAACGCAAAACGGGGTCGCAGCGTTTCTAAACTTCTCCGTTTTAGGTCTTCGTTTTTGCCGTTTTAGTGTGGACGGGGGGAGGTGCAAACGTAGCAAAAGGTCTGCGTTTCTAAACTAAAACATAGTAGTGTGGATGGGGCCTAGACATCGAGAGCCTGATGCGAGAGCCAAAGCAGCTCTAGAAATGGTACATATTGATCTAGCAGGACCTATAGACCCGATGTCCAAAGACGGACATAAATATGCACTATCTTTCATAGATGATTATTCTAGTGCTATTTTTGTATACTTTTTGAAAAACAAGAATGACACAACAATCGCCACAGAGAAATTCCTTGCTGATATGGCTCCATATGGGAGAGTTAAATGCATCAGATCTGATAATGGGACAGAGTTCACAGGAAAGGAGTACCAGGCATTATTGAGTAGAAATAGTATTAGACATGAGACCTCTGCACCATACTCTCCACACCAAAACGGCACTGCGGAACGAAACTGGAGAACCTTATTTGACATGGCTAGGTGCATGTTAATAGAAAGTGGGTTACCAAAAACATTGTGGACCTATGCAGTCCAGACTGCTGCTGTAGTGAGAAACAGATGTTTTAATAACCGAACTAAACCGACAGCTTACTTCATGTTAACAAGCAGGCAACCGAACATTTCTAGAATGCAGAAGTTTGGTATTTCGTGTTACGCTTATCAACATGAGAAAAGTAAGCTGAACTCGAGATGTGAGAAGGGCATTTTTGTGGGATTTAACAAGAATAGCCCAGCATACATGATCTACTATCCTGAAAGCGGGAAAATACAGAAGCGCAGACTAGTTGAGTTTTTACCCAGAATGAGTGTCGAGACGGACGAGATACCGATTGATGATGATTTTGACGATTTTAGGGTTAGGAATAATCTTAAAGAATCGAAAAGAGGAGGTCCTGAAATTAATCGGCAGAACTCTCAGGAACGATCATAGTAAAAGAGCCAGAAATGTGCGAAAACCAAACACAAATAGATCATAAACCTGAAAAAGGGAGAAATCCTGCCAGAGAGAGGAAAAGGCCAGGTTATTTAAGTGATTATGTTTGTGGTTTTGATGGTGACGAAGCTGACAATGATTATTGTTACAGACTTGTATGTAATGTACCCCAGACATACAAAGAAGCAGTAACATCAGTGAATGCAGATGAATGGGTTAAGGCTATGAGTGAAGAGATGAAGTCATTAAAGGAAAGTGTAACTTTTACCCTGACCAGTCTACCTGAAGGTAAAGAATTAGTGGGGGGTAAATGGGTCTACGCTATTAAGAAAAATAGTGATGGAACGGACAAATACAAAGCACGATATGTTGCCAAAGGTTACAGTCAAGAGAGAGGTGTGAACTATGATGAGACTTTTTCTCCAACTGCCAGTATGACAAGCATCAGAGTGTTGATACAGAAGGCAGTACAGGAAAATTTGATTGTTCATCAAATGGATGTGACCACTGCATATTTACATGCGCCAATAGAGTGTGACATTTATATGAAACAGCCAGAGGGTTACGAGATAAAATCTCAAGGTAATACAAAACTCGTGTATAAATTGAAAAAATCACTGTATGGACTTAAACAGTCGGGCAGGAACTGGAACCAAATGTTGCATGAGTATCTTTGTGAAATTAAGTTTGTTCAAAACCCAGCAGATCATTGTGTTTACACAAAGGTTACAGAAACTGAGAAAGTTTTTATAATCATATGGGTTGATGACTTGATTATTGCAGCCAACAATGTGTATGTGCTTAATCATGTAAAAGAGGCACTCAATGCAAAATTTAAAATGAAGGACTTGGGAAAATTAACACATTTCCTTGGTATTGATTATGAGCAAGATTTTGGTTGTGTTAAAATGTCACAACATAAGTATATTAGGAAAATACTTGAGAGATTTGACATGCAAAATTGTAAGTCCAGAGTAACTCCATGTGAACAGAAACTAAACTACACTGAGGATGCTGAGGAAATGAGTGATGTTAGAAAATACAGGGAGGTAGTAGGTAGCTTAATCTACCTGGCATCATGCACAAGACCAGACCTAAGTTTTGTAGTGAGCAAACTGTCACAGTATTTTACTAGACCAACCACAGAACAGTGGAACACTGACCAGCATGTTTTAAGATATTTAAAAGGGACACAAGACAAAGAACTGTGTTACAAAAAAGGTGAAAATGATAACTTGATTCATGCATACAGCGACGTGAATTGGGCGGCTGATGTAACTGATAGACGGAGTAGGCCTACTACAGGTTACTGTGTTAGCCTAAACAAAAATGGTCCACTGGTCTCATGGAAGACCAAAAGACAGCCTACTGTTGCACTGTCGACTTGTGAAGCAGAGTATATGGCTTTAGCTGCGACTGCACAGGAGTGTTTATTTCTACAGCAATTGTTAGAAAACATTGATGGTCAGAAATATGAATCGAGAGTATATGAGGACAATCAGGGTGCCATTGCTTTAGCAAAATATCCTGTGTATAGACAGAGGTGTAAACATGTGGACATTAAATTTCATTTTGTGAGATCTGTGATAAAGGAGGTCAGAATTAATCTGGAATACTGTCCAACTGATGATATGGTTGCGGATGTGCTAACAAAACCAGCAACAAAGCTCAAGTTAATGAAATTTAACTCATTTATGTTTGGTGTATGAATTTTGTACTTGTATTGAAGTAATGGACTGGAAATGATGAAATAGAAATGTGAGAGCAAGTGGGGGTGTTGAGATTTATAAATATTGTGCTCTCATTTATATTTGATTTATTTTCTTTTTCTTTTTGAACCAGGCAATCATATTGCAGAGTGTATGTCATGTGACCTAATCAGTGACTGAATGAATGCACATGTGTCTGTTTAAGCCAGTCAGAAAGAGATTGGTTGATGTGAAACAGTATTCCCTGTTGTCTGCGTAAATTACTCTGCTAACAATATGTTACTTAAATCATGATCTTTTCGTTTAATATTTGTTATTTTGTGTGCAGTTTTCTTTATAGATGAACAAATATCGTGGTTACGAATTAACAATAGGCCTAACGGACCGAACGCGAATTTAATTATTTGCACGAGTAGATTATACAAAGACAATGGAAAAACGCGAATAGACGCATTATTCGCACCGGGCATGGCGAATTGGGTGACGCGTTTGCCGCGAAAGTCTTCCGAGCAAGTTGAAAATTTTGAACTGGAGCGAATGTTCAACCGTTTAACTAGACGCGTATTTGGCGCTCTATTCACGTTCGTTGTGAACACACCATAAAAGTGAGCAGGTTTTCGTTCCCTCATCGTCCACAATAAAATTAATTCCCTCATTCATTTACTAAATCGTGCATACTATCTATTAAATGATCCCTGATTTTACTAAATGGTGACCACGTTGTAAATAACAATAATTAGTTGCCTTATTTAAATCAAGACGAGTGAAAAATGAGTAATTCCTAATTCATAGCCATGATAAATAAATTTATCTGCATGCTGTGTGCATTAATGTGAAGAAATGGCTAGGAGAGTTAGGTCATGCAAGATGTTTTTAATATGATTTGGCATGAGTGAAATGACTAATGTGAATGCAAATTGATTAGCTTTTAATTTAAAAGTATTTGCTGTTTACTGATTATTGTTTATTTATTCTCTTTTCTTAATTTCAGGATATTTCTCAAATGCATTCAGTCCTTTGTGCCTTCGTTGCTGTATAGGTTGAGAGGGACAAAGAGAGAGACCGAACAAGCTGAATTGTGTGCCCAAAGTGATCTTTTCTGTAGATGCTTATTTCTTAATAAATTACTCTAAACTGCACATTGTCACTGTATTATTTTGTCACATTATAAGAGTAACATTTAATTTAAAATAATGACCAGCACTGCATAAAACAAGTAAAACGTATTTAAAATATCAAATGGTTTTACTTAATTATATTAATTACATCAGATTTGTAAGTAAAAATTACTCAATATAATTTAACAGGCCAAGTTATATGTACTTTTTCACTTTGTTAATTTTACTCGGCTTAGTTAAGTAGATTTACTTAATTTCCATAATGTGAAATTTACTTGAAAAATATCAGTGCAAAAACTTGCCTTAAAAAAATTGAGTAAATTCTACTTATTGTTTTTCTCAGTGTGGACAAAAATCCACAAATGTGTAAAAAGGGAGTTGCAAATGTCAAGGGACCTGCAAATTGCCCGCAAGCAATCCACAAATGCGTAAAAACAGTTTTGTGTGTAGAAATGGATCCACAAAAGCGTAAATCACAATTTGTATGTGAAATAAAAAGATATTTGTACAGATTAAATTGTGTGTATTTACAAATCACACATTATTTTTGTGAATATGATTTTACACAACACAAATGTAAAAATACATGTTTTAGGTTGTGAGATATTTGTGTATATGTTTATTTACAGATCTCTGCAGTACACATTGGACAAAATTCCACAAATGTGTAAAAAGGAACTTACAAATGTAACGTGACCCACAAATTCACAGGAAGTAATTTGCAAATGTGTAAAAAACGTTTTGTGTGTAGAAATGGATCCACAAATGCGTAAATCACAATTTGTATGTGAAATAAAAGATATTTGTACAGATTTAATTGTGGGTATTTTCAAATCGTGAGATATTTGTGTGTATCTTTATTTACAGATCTCCGCAGTACACATTGGACAAAATTCCACAAATGTGTAAAAAGGAACTTACAAATGTAACATGACCCACAAATTCACAGGAAGTAATCTGCAAATGTGTAAAAACAGTTTTGTGTTGTACACATCACCCTGTATTTTTGTGGATATGATTTTACGTATCACAAATGTAAATACACATTTGTAGATAGTGAAATATTTGCGCATCATTGTACACATTTGTAGATTGTCTTCTGTGGGTTACAAATATTAAAGTCCAATTAATTCTTCCATATTCTTGGCTCCCTGCATTTTTCCACAATAGACCCTGGGTGCCATGTTTTCCTCGCCTTGTCCAGCACTCTTACACTGTCCACGAAACAATGGTGGTAAGTCTTTACCACTACATGGATCATGATGTATGTTCACCCTTGTAGTCCTTTTTTCAAGGTGCTGTCAGTTTGTCTGGATCTGCAGGACTTGGTAGTGTGGTGATAGGTCTACCAAGGAGATTCTGCAGGGGATGGTAAATCACTGTCAATGGGCGTCGCTCACACCTGCATCGGGTCACTTGTACATCTCTTTTGTGTTGTATTGTTTTTTTGATGATAGATTTGATGTGTCTCACATGTCTTTCAATAAATCCATTGCTTTTTGGGTAGTGTGGTGAACATGTGGTGAACTTTCCTGAAAGGTTGTACTGTGGTCCGTTATCTGTCATTATTTCATCTGGTTGACCAAATAAAGTCATGTAACTTTGCATTTTTGTACAACTGCATGGCTACTTACAGACATTGGCATTTCATCAACCAATGGGTACCGAATACCTGTCCACGGTAAATAGGTATGATGTCCATTAGGGGTGTAAATCGGACAGTTCATCACGATACGATGCGATATCGATTCTCTCAGCCAGCGATATATTTGCCGATACCACAAAAAATTCTGCGATTCGATTCAGGCCTATATCGATTGATTTATAAATTATATTATATATAATAGAAATTATACGATATTTAGAAATTATGTGCCAAGTTTACACCCAGTTATATTATTAACTCACAAATGCAACCAAAATATATAACATGAACCTTTAATTAAACTATTTGAAAATGTCCCACCCTCTCCCAATTGTGACATTTACAACAGAAGAGTTCATTTGCAAAATCAGATCACTCCGTTCTTGTTAATTTTCATATTTATTTTTATTTTTATTGTGCATTCCAAGTAATATCAATCAAACTGCAGCTGGGTTGTTTTGGTTAAGTAATAATAACTCAAAAAATACAGGTAATTTACAAAATCAAAGTTCATTGAAAGTAGGTTATGTTTTTTTCTATATTAAGTTTTTTTTTAAGTAAAAGCAGATAACTCTAACAGCAGTCCTTTTCTGGCAAAAGCAGATAACTCCACATTTCATGTTACAGAGTTAAACAAAACCAAGTAATTGCTATGATATATAATAAAAACACTTGTTTAATCTTTGTAACGTTAATCTCCTCAGCTGACATAGATGCCTGACAAACTTTGTTGTTTTGATTACACGCAATACATGGAGCTTTTCCCTCTCCACTCGTAACGTGCTGCTTTAGCAAGGTTCCGTGAAAAAAAGTTTCAGCATTTATTTTGCTTTTACGCTCCGAAAAAGCGAAAACACTAACTTATCTAAATTGACAGAGTGTCTTAAAGATATAAAATGCTGGATGACGTGTAATTTCCTGCTATTAAATTCAGATAAAACGGAGGTATTACTTATTGGTCCAAAAAACTACCCACAAAAACTCGTACAATACAACTTTAATTTAGAAGGATGTCCAGTTACTTTATCCACTACAGTAAAAGACCTGGGTGTTATACTAGACCGCAACTTGTCTTTCGAAAATCATATTTCATATGTTACAAGAACAGCCTTTTTCCACCTTAGAAATATTGCTAAGCTACGTAACATGCTATCTGTTTCTGATGCAGAAAAGTTAGTTCATGCATTCATGACCTCAAGACTAGATTACTGTAACGCTTTATTAGCTGGTTGTCCTACATCCTCAATAAACAAGCTACAGTTAGTGCAAAATGCAGCTGCTAGAGTTCTCACTAGGTCAAGAAAATATGATCATATAACACCAATTTTATCATCTCTGCACTGGTTACCTATTAAGTTCCGTATCAATTACAAAGTACTATTACTGACCTATAAAGCCCTAAATGGTCTAGCTCCTGTATATTTAATGGACCTTCTATCGCCCTACAATCCATCGCGTTCTTTAAGATCCCTAAATTCAAGGCTTCTGGTCATTCCTAGGATATCCAGATCCACTAAAGGAGGGAGGGCGTTCTCGCATTTCGCTCCTAAACTCTGGAATAGCCTTCCTGATACTGTTCGTTGCTCAGACTCGCTCTCCCAGTTCAAAACTAGATTAAAGACGCATCTCTTCAGCCAAGCATTCACATAATGCTTGCCTCTTATACTACTGTTGAATCAGATCGAATGCATTAATATTATGAACAGCAGCTACGCTAATTACTTCCCATCTGCTTTTCTGCTGTTATCCGAAATATGTAAATAGCGTTCTTCAGCTACAGTCTGTATCCAGCCTCTCACGGAGACTTCATAGTCCCCAACACCTGCGATGAGACGACTCGACGCCTGTGAAGAGACGACTCAACGCCGGCGATATGTTATGCCCTAAATTAATACATGATGATTAACTAACTGTATTTTTTACGTACATTTCTGAAATGCACTTTCTGTAAAGCTGCTTTGAAACAATATGTATTGTGAAAAGCGCTATACAAATAAATTTGAATTGAATTGAAATTGAAAAACATATCACGGGTTCATCAAGTTCATTGAAATCAACCATCCTCGATCACTTTCTGTCAGCTTTGACGAAACTCCTGTCAGCTAATGCGTATTTTCGAAATGAGCTAAAACGCACTTATCAGCTTGTTCACAAACAGCAAGGTTGCTTGTCGGATCTGCTGTGCAATATATAACAATGTCTCGCAATGTCTTGTTTAGGGTTTAGTCAATCTTGTCAGGCATCTATTTCAGTTGAGGAGATTAACGTTACAAAGGCGTAGACTGACGTTACGTGAGGATGTGGAGAGTGTCAAAATAAAGGTACCTCATATCGATATTTTACGTGTGGCATCGATGCATCGATCCATATCGATGTATTGTTACACCCCTAATGTCCATGGATCTCAAATAGATCAGACGCCAGGAGTTGCCATGGCTTTGTTGGTGTTTTGTGTGGAATGAGAGGTTCTTTTCTGCACAGCAGGAACTGCAAGATCTGCAAAATTGTTCAATGTCTGTGTTTATCTTTGTCCAATATACACTTTCTCGAGCCAACCTGGGTGTTTTTTCGATACCTTGGTGAGCTGCATGGAGTTGAGTCAGGATGTCGCTGATCGTGGATTCTGGAAAATAAGCTTATGCCCTTAAATACAACTCCTGCTTCTATGGCAAGTTCAACTTGGAAAGGCCAATAGCTACGTAGGTCTTTTGGCAGGTCTTGAACTCTGTCTGGTCATCCCTGATGGATGATTTATTGTAGTGCATTGACCTTGGGATCTTTTGCAGTCTCAGTTCTGAGAATCTCCTGTTTGTGTGGGGAGAAGTTTACAATTGTAATAGTACGATGCTCAAGAAGAACTGTCTTCAAATTCTGTATAAGTATGTGTGATATGATATCGCTGCATACCAAGTATTTCTCTTTCAATGTTGCTCTATCTTGATTGACATTCAGTTAGTGTCTTTGAACTGAAAGCAATGGGCCCTCTGTGATGCATCTACCTCCGGTGTGAGTGTGACTGGATTGTAATACTTTAAGCAAGCATCAACAGTCACTGTTGCCTTTGGGTCATCAAAGCATTTCTGATAATCAGTGTCCCATATCCATTGTGAGTCACTTTTCAGCAATCCTCTCAGATTGTGGGCTTAATCAGCAAACTTTGGTATGTAGGGTGACAGGTAGTTTAACATGCAAATCGACTCGATTGAATGTATCGATAAAGGTCATCTTTGCTTTGTGGTGTTGTCTTTTTTGTATATTGTGGATTTTGGCTGGATCTGCTCTAATGCCTTTGTCTGTTTACAGGTTGCCAAAAAAGGATATGCTCTGCTGTTTGATGATACACTTGCCACTGTTAAACACCAGACCTGTTTCCACAGCTCTTTCCATCAGGCTAATCAGATTTCATGCCGTGATCCTCCTCGTCAACTATACATACTGCAACGTCGTCTGCTATGCTGATTACATCATGAAGACCTTCAAAAATTGGGTCCATTTTGGCTTGGAAAAGGTATTGGGCCAAAATGAGACCAAATGGTAAGTGCCTCCAGCAGTATCTCCCAAAAAGAGGGCGGAACGTAGTTAGAATTTGTGACTCCTCGTCAAGATGTATCGACCAGTATCCGGCTTTTGCGTCTAGCTTGCTAAACACCTTTGCATTTGCAAATTTTGGGTTTAGTTCTTCCACAGTTTGATTTTTGTGAGGCAACCTCTTCAGGCTTGCATTTAGTTTCTGAGGGTCTAGGCAGATTGGAAGTGATCAGTCTTTTTTCTTCTGAAGGCAAGACTAGAACACCAATCCGTATGCTCTTCTACTTTTCGCAGGACTCCTTGATCGACAAGTTTGTTCAACTCATTTTGAAGTTTGTCCTTGATGTGGATACTGCATTTGCTTGGTGGGTCGATGAATGGATTGGCACCTTCCTATAGGATGAGCTTTGCTGTGCCATTGAAACTGCCAATTTTATCAAATTGGTCTGGGTATTTCTCACTTCGTTTTTTTATGCTTTTTATGTGTTGTTGGGTACTCTCTTTTGTTTGTCGTCCCTCATGTCCATTGTTTCTCTTTTAGCCATTGCATCAACATTTACTGACACAAGGCTGAGGAGCTCACTTGTGGGTTGTCCAACCACAGCTGATCCAGGTACGTCAATGACAGAACTTTGCATCTATCCATCTGGACTTTTTGTACTGGCATGGCATGGCATGTTGATGGTTCCAAAGCAGGGGATCATAACCAGTGTATGATGTTAATTTTACATTGGGTGTTGCTTTTAGATATCCCATGCTTTGTGGTGATACACCATACATCTGTCTGAATGTACACATGGGAGTGTGTTTCCAGATGCCCCTGTATCTATTTTCAGGCGAAGCGTGTATCCATGTCCTTTATGCCTCATCTCTGGGTGGTTTCACATGGATTCTATACATGCATTTTGCACTGATGGTGATGGAGTAGAAGTGTTTTTTGATATGTATACTCATCGTCTTTAGTGCTGTCTACAGTGCTAATGGTTGTTGTATCTGTTCATTACCAGTTGCTAAGGCTTCGTACTTTCACCACTCTGCTATTACGTCGGCAATGGGGTGACCTTAAGGCTTGCTGTATAGGTAGTTTCTTAAAGCATCGAAGGAGGACTGGCAATAATACGTTCGACTAAACGTTAATTGAGCTTCATGTCAGTGAATTGGCATTTCAGCAGTAGCAGAGTGGCAATCAGGAGAGTCGGGACTTTTCCCGGTGGGCCGGTAGTGTTTTGAGGCCGCGAGGGCCGGTCTGATAATAGTTATATATTGCAAGTTCTTAGCAACACCATCCGGCGGCCTGGTGCGCAGCAGCCTCTTATTTTATTTTTTTATATATATTAACTCCTTTCTAAGGTGCGTAGAATGCATAGAACAAGACCTAAAACATGACGTGGCATTGCCAAAGTAGCAATTTCACTGGGTCTAAACAAATCAATCTAACCATAGATGTGACCAGTAGCGGTGGCTTTCTTAATCTATATAAATAATTTTGCAAGTGTTCTATGACATTAGTATATTTTTTTTACCCAAAAATATTTGTCCCGGTATAAATATTTATATCAATTTCCCGGTAGATTTTTTGGTCCCACTCCGTCCCTGCATTCCAGTGTTAAAGTTCTGGCTCTAGGCACAAAGTCATTGATGCTCTCATTTTGGTTCTGTCTATAATATTGTATGAGATGGAGCCTGTGTATTCTGAAGTTCACATTTAACTTTAGTTGTCCTTCAAAGAAATTCCACAAGGTGCCAGGCTTTCTCTTATCTGCATCACTGAACCCACTTGCATTGAGTCGTTTGAATTTTCCTTCATCTCCATTCCTCTACATATTTTCCTAGCTTGTTTTTCTGCATTCGTTATTTCTTCATCTTCCAGGTACAGATTTATTCTTTTTGTTTAAATAAAGACATTGCTTCACTCAGATCGGGGACTGACCAGTTCATCATTTATATTGTACTCATGTTAAAAGTAGTCTTTCTTTTCCGTATTTTGTTGTATTGTCCTAGAGAGAGAGAGAGAAAGCAAGAGTGTGCGTCGTTGAGTTGTCATTCCACACAGCCATTGGGCTCGCAGAATAATGTTCTCGCTTCTCTGCTCACGAGCACTCACGCGGATGATACACTATAGTTGTTTATCGCCATGAAGTATTAATTGACAGCATCGTGGATAAGAACATCTTTACTAGGGATTCAACATGTTCAACATGACACACTTCCAGGACACGCCCATAGCGTATTACGTATCACACCCTTGTGGAAATGGTGAAGAACGGAAAATGATTCAGATAATTTTAACACTTATCAAAAGTGTAACGGTTTGTTGGCAATATTAGCTGTCTGTTCAGGCATTGCACCTCTATCGGGAATAAGACCATCCGGGTACGTTTGATACAGACTAATGATTTGACACAGACTATGTTCTAATCTCACATAGGCCTAATGTTTAAAAGGAGAGATTACAAAAAATATGTATTTTGTCTTCTACAATCAGCTGTAGCTACTTTCAGGATTTTATATGCATATTTTTCATACTGAATGTGACTTTCCGATAATAAGTTTTGGTAACATGTTCCTTGCGTTTTGAAGAAGCCAAACACATGTCTGCATCTGTCATTAAAGAGAGTTAAGATAGTTAGTCCCAAAAATGAAAATTATGTCTCTCCCACAAGTTGTTTCAAACCCTTATGAATTTCCTCCTTCTACTGAACACAAAGGAAGATATTTTGAAGAATGTTGGTAACCAGACAGTTGATGGACCCTATTGACTTCCATAGTAAGAAAAAAAATACTATGGAAGTCAATGGGGCCCATCAACTGTCTAGTTACAAACATTATTCAAAATAACTTCTTTTGTGGTCAGCAGAAGAAAGAAACTGGTTTAAAACAACTTAATGATGACAGAATTTTCATTTTTTTTCAAACTATCCCGTTAACAAAAAATAACTTTTGGCATATTTGTTTCACATCATTACTGTCAAGTTTATCCTGTTGGACATGACACACAACAACTTGTGCCATTGTTCTGAGCCATGTTTTCAGTGTCCTAAGAGCAATGAAACTTATTTCAGCCTCAGCTGATTAGACAGGGATGACAAGGGTTTCAGCTTGATCAAACAGACCTCTCATTTCAACAGACTAATCAATTTTGTGTTTTCATGTTTAATGTGGACTTTCCATATCATAATGATTTTTATACTGTAGCCTAGCTAGCCTACAAACTGTGTATTCTATCCCTCTACACTAACCCTATCACAGATAACTTTCTGCATTTCTGCAAAAAAAATTAAATTCCCCACAAGGATTTCGGAAATTGCCATCTTTGTGGGGACATTTTGTCTTTGTCCCTACAAAAATGGCAATATACGAAAATCTTGTCCTTATGGGTATTTTCTTTCTTTTCTTTTTATTCCCCATTTTTTGGAAAACGGCTTATAGGCTAAATCATACTAAGTGATGTTTTTACTAAGTTTCAGTGCTCTTTGCGCGCACACACTAACGATTATGTTTGCCACTTATCCCACGAATGTCATACATTATATTGTAAAAACTGAACTGTCCCCGAATCATTATTTGACGCGATTTGACCCGTATTTTTGTGCACAGAACTGTAGATCACTCCCTAGTTTACCCAGTTTACCGCATCTAGGTTTCCTTCGGAGGAGCTTTGTTTGTTCCGCTTCGCACAACCAAATGTAGCTACAGCCTCTCACAAGTTAGAAAGAAAACACAAAGCCAATCAGTTTAGCGATGTGTGTTAAGCAGGCGGGACCTAGATCTATTAACCGTTTGTGTTCCAGGATTAGCGCATTTTTCTCAGAACGCTCTTGTAAGAGATTTTAATTTAAATGAGATGTTTCCTGGTTAAATAAAATAAGAAATACATAAAACCCACAAGATCCAACCAGGCAACAGTGGTTATATATAAATATATTTTAATTTTTTATCGAAATTATTGCTAGGGACAAATCAGTGTCGCTGGATATTGGTAGGGACACGTCCCTACTAAATTCTACGCCCCTGGTAGAATGTCTGTTGGAGGATCATCACAATAAAGAGTTATCAGATATTAAGCAGAGAGTCTACTAAATTATGTTTCACTAAACAAAGTTCGGGAGGAGCACGTTCAAATAATTGATCCAATTATCACATCATTCCAACCAGCTGTCGACAATCAGTAATCAACATCTCTATCCAATCAGCTTGAGTTGGAGACCTATATACACTCATTTGACTCACCAATGTTCTTCGACAGTTTTTCAGCATCCCTCCACCACCCCGTCTCCTCACACTCGCCTGGTTGCTTCTTAAACCAGCAATACGGGGAGAGTACTCTGGGTTCGGGCCAAATATCCGAGCTCAGAGCCCTCTCCCCGGACAGCACGCCAAATATGCATACATTTATTCTATCTAACTTTTTTGTAAGTGTGAACTCATACTGAATACTAAGAGTTAGTTGACATGTAGTTGCAAAGTTACTTATAGTCAACAGAATGTTCAAAAGGGACCATCAAAATAAAGTGTTACTTAACTTTGGACTAAAAATGTATCAGTAAATGCCGTAATTGTCATCGACTAAGATCAATAAATGCTGAAGAAGAATTGTTTGTTGTTAGGTCACATTCACAATCACTAATCACTGGCAGGCACCACATAACTGTGTGTCCTTCTGCATTTAGGAAGATCTCTGGCAAGTCTTGTAGGCTACTCTTCTTATTTAGATGGGTTCAGGGCTTTAGTGCGACCATTTTGCTCGCATATGCCCCTAACAATCGATACGTGCGAACCGGAAAAATGATTTACGAGTACATGGTGCGAGTAACTAAAACATTCCAGCCCGATCTCATGAAAGTGCGTATCAATACCACAAATGTTATTTCTCGCGCCATTTATACGCCAAAAATCGTTTTTGCGTGTATATGATACGCAGTTTTCGCATGCATATGATACGCACTTTATGGCGTGTAATAGCCTACGCACGCACCCCATCCCCCCATCCCCCCTCCCCCTAATCCTACCCAAGGGGTTTTCAGTGCGTAGCATATACACGCCAAAATCATTTTTGGCGTATAAATGGCACGAGAAATAACATTCGTGGTATTGATACGCACTTTCATGAGACTGCGTTGAAGATTCCCCCACCCCGCCCGTTGTGGTGCACCTCGCCGCTAATCGTTCAAAACACTCCGCCCTGAGTAGTGGGCAGGATGCGATGCAAAGCCGGTGTCAATAATATGCAAGCCAAGTTGTTGAAACTCTGGAAGGAAAAAATTTACGAGCAATTTACGGGTTTTTGAGTTTTTCTAGCTGGCTATTTAGCTATATCAGGTGACTTTTGTTTAAACGTTCTACTTTTCATAAAATTGACGTGCTCGTCAGTTTCACTTTCGTAAACTGACCAATCACAGCCTGGATGGGGCGCGACATAAAAAAAGTTTGACGTGCTACGTTGAACTCCTTCTGCATGAATAGTTCTGATTATTGATGAGATAGCATTAACAAATTAGAGACCAATGTAAGCCATTTTTCTTGCACAAGGATTTAATGAATGAAAACAACTCACAAATATGAAACTGCTGTTTTGTCCGACTGGAATAAATATTATACTGTGGTGAGCTATATAGCATATATTATTACATACAATTACAATGCATATAGTCAAATTAAATCATGAATATATTAACATACTAACAGTATACGATTAGATTAAAATTTTACTTTTTATCTAATGGTATTATAATAATATACATACAAATACACTCATTTAAACTTTCTCCTCCATGTTGTGGAAAGAGCCTCTGCGGTGGAAAGATGAAGAGGTGTGCCAATGTGCTCCTGCCTCCTCCCGAGAGCAACACGTTCCCCTTGTTCTTTTTTTACTAATGTGATTGTAAAGTGTGATAGTATAATTAAGAAAATTATCAGTTTACATTCTTTAGTGGGGCTAAATTTGTTTATTTTTGTCATGTTTGTGCAGAAGTGTGTGTTTCCTTACTGGACTGAGTGTCTGTTAATGAAGCGATGAACGAGGCAGAAAAAAATCATTCTTTTCTCTTTTCTGCTACAAGGTCTGTTCTTGACATCTAGTTTTTAAACAACTAAAGTGTGATGTGAAGAGTGTGAATGTAAAGTGCTAAACTGTTATTCCGTCTATGAGACTATACTGGTATATTTTATTTGTAGCATTTTGTATAATAAAATGTGTTTATCTGCCTTAATGCTTTAGTGTTTGTTTCTGCTTGTTTTCTTTTCATCATGTGTGTGTTGTAGGTGTTTGCTGTAGAGATTTCAGCATCAGTCTGCCGGAGAAGATTGAAGCTCTCAGTGGATCCTGTGTGATTATAAAGTGCACATTTGAGATTAAGGACAAATATGACAAATACCTCACTGAGAGTGCGGCTACAGGACTGTGGCTCAAAGACGGAATTAACAATGTAGTGTTTAGATCCCAAACCTAATTACTTTAAAGGGGAAATAACTGGAAAACTACATGAGAAGAACTGCACCACCATCTTTTATGATGTTAGTTCAAATCATAATGGTAAATATTACTTCAGGATTGAGAGTGGTGGTCTGAAATACAGCTACATAAAAAGCACCTCCACTGTAAATGTCATTGGTGAGTGATTTGAGTCTTTTACTGATAAATGAATGTGTTAGATGAATATTTTAAATGTATTTGTCATGCCATTTGTCAGGAGCCAATCAGAACCCTCACAAACCACCACGCAACGATCACTTTCCCCAGAGTACTAATCATCTGCACCTGTTTCCATTCAGCACGCCCTTCACAACCAGCACAAAAGCACCCAATTCACAGTCACTCATTGTCAAGCCTCCGACAGGAAAGGACTACTTCCAATTCCACTTGCTTTCCTCAAAACTACCTCGAGTCTGGAACGTAATGTTTACTCACCTATGATACTAACCTCTGTGTTCTTGCTCTGATGTTCCCAGGACCTGTTCCGTGATTCCGTTCTCTGTGCCCTGGATCCAGTATTGAGTCACGTTCCTTTCTGGATTATCTGAAAAGAGGAAAAGAAGCAAGTATCCCTGAACGGGTTAAATTCACCATTGCACGCATCACAAAGAATCTACTCACGTCAAGTTTCTCCTTGGACCTGGTCTGCCCGCGAGCGATCTGAAGAAGGAAGAACAAAAAGAAAACGTCATTGCCGTGCCTCACCATTCACGCTATACTTTATGAAGAGGATTTACTCACCTGAGATTCCTGCCACGAATTCTCTGCACGAACACCTACAAACCCACGGGTTTCTCTCATTATTTAAATAAAGAGAAGTTTCTGTTTATCACTTACCTCGTTGTCCGCGTCTGAATCCTGACAGAAGGCTTGACCTAACAACAGTAAGAGGCGAAGACCATTATGAACCCAAATCAACCAGCCGATGCAGTCAGTCCCTCACCAGCCCCCGCTCCTTCCGGGAATGTCACTTCTTCGATCACCTGCTTTGCCAATCCACCGTCGCGCCCAGCGCCCTTCTCTGGCCGGGCGGAGGACTGCAATGGGTTCCTGTTGCAGTGTTCGCTCGCTCTGGAACAGCAGAGACAGCTCTATCCCACTGAACGATCAAAGGTGGCATTTATCATCCAACAACTATCTGGAGCGGCTTTGAGGTGGGCTGAGTCTTTGTGGACGAAGGAATCACCTGTGGTTGCAAACAGTCAAGAGTTCGAGAAACATTTCAAAGAAGTTTTCGGTAAACCTGTGGAGGATTCCTCGTTTGGAGAACGACTGTTACAGTTACGGCAAGGGAGGAGATCATTATCAGAATATTCGGTGGAATTCCGCACTCTAGCATCCAACAGTGGTTGGAATGAACGAGCTCTTATTTCTGTTTTTCGTCGGGGATTGAATCCAGCTCTACGCCTCCAATTGGCCATCTATGACGACACTTTAGGACTCGAGAAATTTTTGCAACAGGCCATGAGAGTGAGTCAAAGATCTCAGAGTTGCTACACCGATCAGTCTTATTATCCTCCTGTTCTTCATCAAAGAGCTACGAGCTTCGCGGCCGAGAGTCAAGATGAAGAAATGCAAATCGATTCCTTCAAAATCTCCCAGAGTGAGCGCTCCCGGAGGAGGGAATTAAAATTGTGTATGTACTGCGGTGGCAAGGGACACTTTCGACTTCGCTGCCCCATCAGACCTGGGAATATGGTGGTAAGCTCAGTTTTAGATCACCAGATAGTCTCAGCACCCCTCACGATTCCTGTGAATCTAAAAATTGAAGAAACCTGTATATCTGTCACAGCTATCATCGACTCGGGGTCCGCGGGAAACTTTATCTCGGGAAAGCTCTGTGAGAGACTCAGACTGCGAGAAATCAGCACTCCCAAGACCTACTCCATCTACGCAGTGACAGGTGAGCAGATTAACATGCAAGATGTCACTACCCAGATTCATCCCATTAAACTGTGTGTGGAGGACACGCATCAAGAATGGTTCGCACCGTTTGTACTCTCGAATAGTCAGGCAGATCTCATCCTAGGTCGCCCGTGGCTAATCAGCCATCAACCCACAATTGATTGGAAGTCTGGAAAAATCTTGAAATGGGGGTGTCGATGCTCAACTCACAAGACTCACTCACCTTGTCTATCCAGCAAATCACGAAACCACAACGTCACAGTAAACTCCACGTCCATTGAAAGCCCTGCTGAAAAGATGTCTACGAATATTCCTGCCTGTTACTCCACGTTTTCTGATGTATTTGACCCTGTCACTGCATCCCAATTACCACCTCATCGACCATGGGATTGTGCTATTGATCTGGTTCCTGACGCACGACTCCCCAAGGGTCGAATTTACTCTCTCTCCATCCCTGAACAAGAGTCAATGAAGAAATATATCGAGGAGGCTCTAAATCATGGTTACATCCGGCCTTCTACATCACCTGCAGCAGCCAGTTTTTTCTTTGTGGCCAAAAAGGATGGTGGTTTGAGACCCTGCATCGATTACAGAGCTCTAAATCAAGTCACAGTGAAGTTCAGTTACCCACTCCCTCTCATTCCAGCTGCTCTCGAACAGCTCAGAGAAGCAAAGATGTTCTCCAAGCTTGATTTGCGTAGTGCGTACAATCTCATCCGGATTCGAGATGGAGATGAATGGAAGACAGCCTTCATAACACCTGCAGGGCACTACGAGTACTTGGTAATGCCGTATGGTTTGGTCAACGCCCCCTCCGTGTTCCAGAGTTTCATGGATGAGATACTCAGAGACTTTCTAGGGAAGTTCGTCCTAGTATATATCGATGATATCTTGATCTACTCCAACGATCCAACGGAACATCAGCGGCATGTGTCATTAGTCCTCCAACGACTCAGAGAATACACCTTGTTCGTCAAAGCGGAAAAATGTACCTTTCACCAGACCACTGTCGACTTCCTGGGGTACATTCTTAGTGATCGGGGAGTAGAGATGGATCAACGAAAGACAGAAGCCATCATGTCATGGCCAACTCCGAATTCAGTGAAGGAGCTTCAGAGGTTCCTCGGCTTTGCAAATTTCTACAGGCGGTTTATCAACCAGTATAGTCAGCACACCTCACCGTTAACCTCCTTGTTGAAAGGAAAACCCAAGACCTTGAAATGGACCTCCGAAGCGGAATATGCCTTTAATTCCTTGAAATCTGCTTTCACCAAGGCACCGCTGCTTCACCATCCAGATCCTGAAAGACCATTTGTGGTTGAAGTAGATGCATCCACCACCGGGGTCGGAGGGATTCTATCCCAATGTGCTGAGTCCTCCTCTAAACCTTTACCCTGTGCATTCTTCTCAAAGAAATTCTCTCCAGCTGAAGCCAACTATGACATTGGAAATCGTGAGCTTCTGGCAGTAAAACTTGCCTTAGAAGAATGGCGACATTGGTTAGAGGGAGCAAAACATCCGTTTCTAGTACTCACCGACCACAAGAATCTTCAGTACCTGAGAGATGCTAAGCGTTTGAACCCTCGCCAAGCCCGATGGGCGTTATTCTTCACACGATTCCACTTTAAGATTGCCTACCGCCCAGGCTCAAAGAATACCCGAGCAGATGCTCTGTCTCGTCTTCATGTCTCTGAAATCCCGGTTGAAGAACCCGAAACTATCCTGCCAGAGAGCCTCTTCGTGAACCCCATCCAATGGGAGATAAACGAACAACTCCAAGAACTGTCCCATCAGCAACCCAGAGTTCCCGGATGTCCCGTCGGGAAGATATACGTTCCTGAAGAATTCCGCACCTCCTTGATTTCATCAGCTCATTCCTCGGTAGCCACTGGGCATCCAGGAGTGAACAAGACTCTAGCTACGCTTCAGGTCAAATATTGGTGGTCCAGCATGAGAGCAGATATCACACAGTTCATTCAAGGCTGTATCTCGTGTGCCATCTCGAAGGTCCCCAGAAGCCTGCCTGTGGGTAAACTGGTACCCCTTCCTGTCCCGAATAGACCTTGGTCTCACATCGGTGTAGACTTTGTCACTGATCTTCCAAGCTCAGAGGGGAATACCTGCATCTTAGTGGCCATCGATCGCTTCTCTAAGGCCTGTAAGCTAATTCCATTGAAAGGGCTCCCAACAGCTTTTAACACCGCTGAGTTACTCATGGAGCACGTCTTTCGGAATTTCGGTCTTCCTGAGGACATCGTTTCCGATAGGGGGCCCCAGTTCATATCTAGAGTCTGGCGATCTTTTTTCACGTTAATGAATGTGACAGTAAGCCTGTCTTCCGGGTACCACCCTCAAACCAACGGCCAGACGGAACGAAAGATCCAAGATATCGGGCGATTCTTGCGGACATTCTGCCACTCCAATCAAGACATCTGGAGTAGATATCTCATTTGGGCTGAATACGCGCAAAATTCTCTTCAACAAGCATCCACTCAGTTGACTCCATTCCAGTGTATCCTGGGTTATCAGCCTCCGTTATTCCCATGGTCCGGTGAACCCTCAGAGGTCCCCGCAGTCAACAAATGGTTCGAAGAAAGCGAACGGGTCTGGGATCAGACACACCAACACATTCAGCAAGCTGTCAATCGGCAACAACGATTCGCTGATGAACGCCGCCGACCCAGCCCAGTGTTTCAGCCTGAACAGCTCGTTTGGCTTTCCACTCGAGATATCAGATTTCGCCGGTCATGTAAGAAACTAAACCCCAAGTATATTGGACCATTTCCAGTGGTCAGCCAGATAAATCCAGTTACTTACCAGCTCCGACTCCCTCCAGAATACCGCATCCATCCCACGTTTCATGTTTCCCTTCTGAAGCCTTACCATCCACCAGTATCCCAGTCAGTCACAGAGGTTGAACCAGAAGATACTCCTCCTATACCACTCATAGAACCAGAGCCCATCTATCTAATTAAAGAAATTTTGGACTCTCGACGTCGAGGGAATCAACTCGAGTACCTCATTGACTGGGAAGAATATGGGCCAGAGGAAAGAAGTTGGGTGCATCGGAATGATGTTCTTGATCCCAATCTGCTCCTGGAATTCCATGCCCAACATCCTGAGAAACCTGCACCACGACCCAGAGGCAGACCCCCACGACGTCGAGGTCCAGGGTCCGCTGGCGCGGACTCTGGAGGGGGGGGTAATGTCAGGAGCCAATCAGAACCCTCACAAACCACCACGCAACGATCACTTTCCCCAGAGTACTAATCATCTGCACCTGTTTCCATTCAGCACGCCCTTCACAACCAGCACAAAAGCACCCAATTCACAGTCACTCATTGTCAAGCCTCCGACAGGAAAGGACTACTTCCAATTCCACTTGCTTTCCTCAAAACTACCTCGAGTCTGGAACGTAATGTTTACTCACCTATGATACTAACCTCTGTGTTCTTGCTCTGATGTTCCCAGGACCTGTTCCGTGATTCCGTTCTCTGTGCCCTGGATCCAGTATTGAGTCACGTTCCTTTCTGGATTATCTGAAAAGAGGAAAAGAAGCAAGTATCCCTGAACGGGTTAAATTCACCATTGCACGCATCACAAAGAATCTACTCACGTCAAGTTTCTCCTTGGACCTGGTCTGCCCGCGAGCGATCTGAAGAAGGAAGAACAAAAAGAAAACGTCATTGCCGTGCCTCACCATTCACGCTATACTTTATGAAGAGGATTTACTCACCTGAGATTCCTGCCACGAATTCTCTGCACGAACACCTACAAACCCACGGGTTTCTCTCATTATTTAAATAAAGAGAAGTTTCTGTTTATCACTTACCTCGTTGTCCGCGTCTGAATCCTGACACCATTATTGTCATTATACTTAATCTTGTATTTGTGTGTCTTTCAGAGTCTCCCCCCAAACCCACAGTGAGGCTGTATGAGGATCAGGATGAGGATCAGGAGGAGGAGGTGTTGGAGGGGAACTCTGTGAGTCTGTCTGTCATTGTAAACTGGCCTGTCAATCATATCCTCATATATACATTCTACATTTTATTTAATAAAATTTTCACTATTCAAACAAATCTCCCTATTGGAGAGAAAACAAGTAGCACATTGTTCTGCAAGTCAAGGGACTTTAATTCTATTGTAATCTGGATTTTTTATTTTTTTTTGTATAAAGATGCATTTAATAGTTAATGTCCAGAAGTATCTCTTTTGCTACTATGCTATTTGTATCTTTATTCTTGAGAAGTTCAATATGTTAATATATAACATTAAATAAATATTTATTTATTATTAATAACTCAACCCCATTTCAGGTATCTAACCATCTGTCTCTCACATATACACCATGTTACATATACACCATGTTCACATTTTTTATTCGTGTTTGTAGTTCTGAACCAAATTCTCATCCAAAGTGCAATTGTTTGTGGGCAATATTAGCCGTTAGACTGTGCACGGATCACACTTCTACCGGGAATAAAAGACAAATATATGTTTGGTATACTATGATTTGAGACAGACTTATTCTAATCTCACATACTATTTAAGAAAAGTAACTAAAGTAAGTTTGTTTCAAGTGAGTTTCAGTTCTGTCATTCTTCCCATAGAACACAAATATGATCTTCCACTTTGTAAAAGGAAGATACTATTTATTGTTGCTCTGTCTGTGAACAGGAGATGTTGATGATGATACAGGAAGTTGTTCACTAGCAGTCAGTCAGTATATTATGTTCACACAGCACAGTTTCACTCAGTCCCTGTCCCAAATGGTACGCTTCATGTGCACTTTTGGTCTTGTGAGAATGTAGGGTGTCCCACTTGTTTTTTTTAGGTTTCAGAAGGGTTCTTGTGATCGCCCCTTTGCAGACGATATGCGCCCTCGATGCACACTTTTGCTGAGCCTGCAAGCTCGCGAGACACAGACTTCTCCCCGACAATCAAAGCGGCATTACGTCATGAAAGTGTGGACTGTATAGGGTTCCCACGGGTCCTTGAAATCCTTGGAAGTTTGTGAATCTGAAATATTTTTTTCAAGGCCCTGGAAAGTTTTTGAAAATATACATTCATAGATACAGGTCCTTGAAAGTGCTTGAATTTTTGGAAAAAAATGCCATTTTATTCCCTCCGGTCCGCTAATGTGTTATTTCACTTACACTTCTTGGCTTGTGCTTGATTTACCTTAGTTACGCACATTTATGCATTACGTTACGTTAAGTTTTTCCCGCGTGAGGTGCTTTGTGTTGTACATTGCCATGACTTCACGCTCGCACGAAACTTCTACGATGGTACCTCAACGTTTCACAGACACACCGTGAAACATTGCAAAAATAGGCTGAAACCGCTGAAACGTGATGTCTGGAAAATGCAAGTTTCAAGATATTTGGAATGTTTTATAATGATCTGCATATCATGTTGTGATATTTGGTATTTGGTTTTCAGTGCTTACACCGAACCCAAATATGTTAAGTCAATAGCCCTATTCGGACGGTAATGGTTTCTCATGGGGTCGTAAGGTATTTTCATCATTTAACTTACAGTAGTTGGTCTGTGATTTTATTGCCATCCGAATCCAGAATGTCAGTGTTTGTCTCCCATCACACGCGTCATTTTTTTTTTTATAAACACCAAGTTCGTGTGATGGTTTAATTGCCATCCGAATCCACATCTCGAGTTTACAAGAAGAGATCACTTAAAAAAAATAACTGTTTAAATCCTTTTTGATCTCTGCCGATCACCATACGTACGATAACTGTTGAGTTAAACTGTAATTTTAAAGATGTACTTTATTACTGAAATGCTGGAAAGTATTTACAAGAAATACAACCCCAAATCAGAAAAAGTTGGGACATTTTGTAAAATGCATTAAAATCAAGAATCTGTGATTTGTTAATTCTATTTAACCTTTTTTTAACTGACAAAAGTACAAAGAAAAGTTCTCCAATGTTTTCATTGACCAACATAATTGTATTTTGTAAATATGAACAAATTTTGATTTTGATGGCTGCAACACACCCCCAAAAAGTTGGGACAGAGACAAAATAAAAGTGAAAAGATTATCCAAATTAGATTATCCAACTCTTTTGAAACAGTCCACAATGAGCAGGTGAATTGGTAATAGGTGAGGGTATCATGTTTGGGTGTAAAAGTGCTTCTCAGTCTTTTTATGCAAAGATGGGTCATGGCTCATCACTTTGTGCCAAATATCATGGGAGAATTGTCAAACAATTAAAAAAAAATCACATTTCTCAATGCAAGATTGCAAAGAATTTATGTCTTTTATCATCTTCCATACATAATATTGTCACAAGATTCAGGGAATCCAGAGAAATCTTAGTCTGTGTTGGGTAAGGCAGTAGACCTCTGTTGAATGTGCGTGACCTTTGAGCCCTCAGATGGCATTGCACAAGATACCATCATGCTAATCCGTTAAATACAGCCACATGTGCTCAGGAGTAATTTGGAAAACCGTTTTCACTGAACACAGTCTGACTCTGCATTAAGAAATGCCACTTGAATCTCTGTTACACAAGGAGAAAGCTTTCAGTTCTATGTGGAGATGCCGGCGAGTTCTCTGGGCCTGAGCTCATCTCAGATGGTCTAGAAGACAGTGGAAATGTGTGCTGTGGTCAGATGAGTCCATGTTTCAGCTTGTTTTTGGGAGAAAATGGACATCGAGTTCTCAGTCCCAAAGACGAAAGGGACCAACCAGACTTTCACCAGTGACAGGTGCAAAAGCAAACATCTGTCCTGGTATTGAGGTGCATCATTGCAAACGGTATGGGTAACTTGCATTATTGTGAAGGTACCATTGACATGGAGGCATATATTTGGATTGTACAGAGACATAAACTGCCATCAAGATGACATCTTTCCTGGGAAGCAAGACAATGCCAGGCCTCATTCTGCACAAAAACTGAGTGGTTTCTAGACACTCTGCACCATAGAAGGGATCTGCCTGCCTTACTGCAGTCCAGATATGTCTCTTATGGAAAATGTACGACACATCATGAAAAGGAGAATCAGGCAATGATGACCACAGACTGTTGAGCGGCTGTCTTGTATCAGACAAGATTGGGCAAATATTCCACTAGCAAAACTCCAACAATTAGTATCCTCAACTCCCAAATGATTAAAAGGTGTAATTAAAAGTAAAGGTGAAGTGACACAGTGGTAAACATGTCTCTGTCCCAACTTTTTTGGGGTGTTTTGCAGCCATCAAAATCAAAATTTGTTCATACTTACAAAATACAATTATGTTGGTCAGTGAAAACATTGGAAAACTTTTCTTTGTACTTTTGTCAGTTAAAAAAAGTTTAAATAGTTTAAATTAACAAATCACAGATTCTTGATTTTAATGCATTTTACAAAATGTCCCAACTTTTTCTGATTTGGGGTTTTAGATTTAATTACCCGCTCCACCTCAGTGAACAAAAAGGAGAAAGAGAAAAAAGCATGTAAACATTTGAAACGGGCCGTTATTGTGACAGCAATATATGTTCCAATTTTAAAATATGTAGGCTATTATGCACAACATAAAAAATACAAACCATGCATCTTTATTTTAACCTCAAGAGGCTGCATTCACTTTTTTTTTAATTACATCCTTTTGAGAAAATGCAAGAATATAAGAACCATTTCGATTCGAATATGGCATACGCGCGTCTAGCTTCCTATTTTTATAAATGAGAATTAAATAATAAAATGATACATTATTTTATTAAATAAAATACAAATATATTCATATCATTCCAAGCATATGACATTTTATTTACAGCAGACAGTCATGTGACTGACCACGTGAGCAGCGCGTTCGTGTGTTCGTGGACTTACAAAACCCGCTCTACCACCGTCTATAAATCGCCATCCCGAATGCATGAGTTTTATCACTGAGGTGCCATGCATGATGCAAATTTATTTTTACAGACGTCCACAACACATGAGAAACAATTAATGTCCGAATAGGGCTTGTACATTGTTTTCAATAAACATAAAACATTTGTAATAATCTGTTGCCCAAATATTTTATGTAATGTTGAATTGCTTTGCTTAAGATAATGTAAACCCATGAGGCAAGAAAAACTTAAAAGCATATTCATATATCTTAAAAGTGCATTGTGTAATATTTAGGAGGATCTGTGACAGAAATGCAATATACATATATATACATAACTATATTTTGGTGTATAAAGAACTTACATAATGAACTGTTATGTTTTTATTACCATAGACTGAGCCGTTTCTATCTACATACATCGTGGGTCCCCTTACATTGAAATACCCATTTTGCGCCACCATGTTTCTACAGGAGCCCTAAACAGACAAACGCGTTTGTTTCGTCACTGTTTTTCTTCGTGCAAAGAAGCAAGCTAAAGTCAGTGAATAAAACACTGACACAATGATGAACATGTAACTAATATTTGCAATAACCTATTTTACTGAATAATTAAGTAAACAATCTCTTCATTTATCTTTGTCTCAGACGACCATAACTTCTGTTGGTTGCAATTCGCAGCCTCACCACTAGATGTCGCTAAAAATTACACAGTGCACCTTTAAAACTTCTGGTTACATGAGCCTAAGCTATTTTCAATAAAATCCATGCAAAAGTTAATATACCGAATATTCTTCAGTTTTATGCAAAACAGAAATACGACAAATAGAATATCAGATCTCTGTCATATGGCCAAAAAAGCTTTTTTGCATAGTCGTTTGACACAACTAACTGTAACTGTAACAATGTATCTTACAAGGTAACACAATGTAACCTTGCTCTCACTTGAAATGTGTCCCTACATTAAGTCCTTGAATTTGAGGAAATTGGACCTGGAAAGTCCTTGAAAGGTCCTTGAATTTGAAGTTAACCAAGGTGTGGGAACCCTGAATGTAAACGGCCAGTTCATGTCTACATTTCAAATGATTTTAAAAGGCTGCTTTAAATAAGGCAATGCAGATTCTTTAAATACATTACCACTTAAAAAAAAAATTGATGGAAACTGATGGAACTGTCACATTTATGTTTTAATACTGGAAATGACAGCAACTGAATATATTTTAAAGTTCAAAATCTGAAATATAATCAGTTTACTAAATTATTGATATGATCTTCCACTTTGTAAAAGGAAGGTACTATTTATTGTTGCTCTGTCTGTGAACAGGAGATATGTTGATGATGATACAGGAAGTTGTTCACTAGCAGTCCAATGCAGTCTCATGAAAGTGCGTATCAATACCACGAATGTTATTTCTCGTGCCATTTATACGGCAAAAATGGTTTTTGCATATGTTCACACAGGACAGTTTCACTCAGTCTCAAGTCATCGGCAGACGCCACAATACAGAACTTGGTGTCCTTCTGCATTTAGGAAAAACACATTTTTCTTATCTCTGGCAAGTCTTGAACTCTTTCTTTTATTGGATGTTTTTCAGATGTTTTCAGTGTTGCTCTGTTTATTGAGCTGCTGGACACTTACAATGAGTTTATACATTTTTTACATCAGGAAAATTACAAAAATTATCAGTTTACATTCCTTAGTGGGGGTAAATATATGTTTTCTATGAGTTTATTTTTGTCATGTTTGTGCAGATTTACAAGTGTGTGTTTCCTCACTGGACTGAGTGTCTGTTAATGAAGAGATGAACGAGGCTGAGAAAATCATTCTTTTCTCTTTTCTGCTACAAGGTGTGGTTTCCTTTCTCTTCACATCTAGTTTTTAAATAACTAAAGTGTGCTGCGAATGAGAGCATGAATTGTGCTAAACTATTATTCTGTCTATGTGTTATGGTGCTTCAGATAGTTTACTTACAGACAATTAAGAACATTTATACAATGTTGAAAAACAGCTCTTTTCTAAAGAATACTTAAAAAGAAGATTATTACTATTTAAATCAAATTGCCGTGGAATATTTTATTTCACTGTTGCTTCTGTTCTGCTTCTGTTTTTACTTTTAACAATGACCCTGTAAAGCAAATTAATGTTTTATAATGGAAAAAAATATATTAATTTTGTATAACAGAAATGTGTTTATCTGTCTGAATGCTTCAGTGTTTGTTTCTGCTTGTGTTTGAATGTTTTTCATCATGTGTGTGTTGTAGGTGTTTGCTGTAGAGATTTCAGCATCAGTCTGCCGGAGAAGATTGAAGCTCTCAGTGGATCCTGTGTGATTATAAAGTGCACAGTTGAGATTGTGAAAAATCATGACAAAAACCTCACTAAGAAAGCGGCTACAGGACTGTGGCTCAAAGATGGAACTACCGTTGTAGTGTTTAACTCCAGCTATCCCAAATGTAATTACTTTAAAGGGGAAATAACTGGAAAACTACATGAGAAGAACTGCACTACTATTTTTTATAATGTTAGTTCAAATCATAATGGTAAATATTACTTCAGGATTGAGAGTGGTGGTCTGAAATACTCCTACAGACTAAACACCTCCACTGTAAATGTCATTGGTGAGTGATTTAAGTCTTTTACTGATAAATTAATGTGTTGAATGAATATTTTAAATGTATTTGTCATGCCGTTATTGTCATTATACTTAATCTTGTATTTGTGTGTCTTTCAGAGTCTCCCCCCAAACCCACAATGAGGCTGTATAAGGATCAGGATCAGGTGTTGGAGGGGAACTCTGTGAGTCTGCGCTGCTCTGCTGAGACTCTCTGCTCCTCTCCTCCACCAACTCTCACATGGAGCTTCACTCCCAGAATCCCCCTCAGTGAGAGCAGCAGACAACAGGAGCTCCTCATCTCTGATCTGAACTTCACTGCTACTCACCGTCACCACAGAGTCACTTTCACCTGCACTACAACCTACCAGCTACAGGACAAGAACAAAACAGCACAGGACAACATCACATTACATGTTCAGTGTAGGATGTTTTTGTGGCATCAGTTCTTTTCTCTTCCACAAGATGCTAAAAATGTATAATATCATGTTCTCTTTTTCTTTTTCAGATGCCCCTAAAATCTCTCCCTCCTCCAGCTGTAACGGAACTGATGTAACTGTGTGTTTCTGTGAGGTTGATGGGAATCCCTCTCCTGAACTGGAGTGGCATCTGTCTGGAAGTCCTGTCACGAACTCTTCAAACACGTTCATCATTGAAGAGCGATTGAACAGCACAGGCTTGAGGAGCTCCATCACTCTACATCAGTCACTCTCACACACAGACACTCTGCAGTGTGTCGGTAACAACACTCATGGCAATGCAAGTCAACTGTTTAAACTGCCTCCCCCTGTTACAGGTGAGTTTCAGTTCTGTGATTCTTCCCATAGAACACAAATATGGCCCTGTCCCAAATGGTACGCTTCATGTGCACTTTTGGTCTTGTGAGAATGTAGGGTGTCCCACTTGTTATTTTAGGTTTCAGAAGGGTTCTTGCGATCATCCGTTTGCAGACGATATGCTCCCTCGATGCACACTTTTGTGAGCCTGCAAGCTCGCGAGACACAGACTTCTCCCGGACAGTCAAAGCAGCATTACGTCATGAAAGTGTGGACTGTAGAAAATCGCAGAGGGCTTAGGTTTCCATTTGGGACAGGGCCTATCTCTACCCATCCCAACCATTCTCCATACTGCTTATCCTCTGTGTGATTGTGATTGTGGGAAATTGAGTATCTTTCAACTGATAATTAGTAAATGAAGAAAGTCGTAACAGTGTCAGTCATTAATATTAATGCTAATCTCTCACTTTTTATATCATTCCTATGCTCCTGCCATCATTGTTATCTTGTTGTTTAAAGATTACAATATGTTAAATTGAATCAGTGGATCATCAGTGGTTTTCTAAACACTCCTTTATTCTTCTTTAGGTTTGAATCTTTCTTCTGTGATGACTGGAGTTGCTGTTGCAGCTGTGCTGGTCATTATGTTCTGTGCCATTACATGTGTCTGTGTACGGTAGGTGAACTAACAACCATAATAAATTACTTAGAGAGAAGAAAAGATAAGGATCACAGAATAGACTCAACATATGATAATGAGCTGATGGAATTTGTTTTATATAAACTCACTCATGATTTTCTGACACATGGTACAGATGAAAGTGATTTATCCAGTTTTGTGGAGAGAAACATTTAAACACAACGTTATTCCAAGAACAATATCACCTATTGAGAAATAGAAAAACAAATTATACCAAAAGTTTAAATCTAATGATTCCAAAAATGTAATGTGACAATGAAGTAAAATATAATAACATTTTGCCTTATTTTGAGTAGATTAATATATAAAACTTAATATAATACTTTTACACTTTTTTTGGTTAAAATAATAAAGCCTTTTTAAAAATAAAGTATTGAGTTCTTTTGCCACTCATTTTGGGCACATTTTGCTCCTCAAATATATCAAAATCTATTTTAATTTAAAAATTATGAACATATTCATCATAGAGGTGATGTATTCAAATCATGGTATGTATGAATTACATTTTTACATAGGCCTAATGTATGTTTGAACAAATTAATAGATCTAAGCAAAAGAAAATGTGTGAATGTTATTTGCATTATATAACAAACCAAGAGGCATTTATTTAAAATAAAAAATAGGACAAGCAAAACATTTCACAAAAATGAATTAATTAGCATTTAAATGATTAAAAATAGATATGGAATTCAAAATGAACACGAAACATATTTTGACACTACACTTAATGGCTGTTACTAATATGAAAAACAACACTTACTTCACACATTCACTAAAAACCACTTAACACTGGTTGAGCACAAATAATAAATAGAGAAGTTAGTTCTGAGAAAAGCTCTTACATCACTTGTTTGCAGATGCCACTTGCTTTATCACTTTGTATCTGCATTGCAATGGACACTCAGACATTTTTAAGTGTGACTGAGTTGTCCAAAAAATGTTGGGGGTCACTGCACAAGTTGATTCACTTGCCAGTCACATCTGGCTTTTGATTTTGCTCTCTGTAAAGCTAGTATTTAACTGATATTAAAAATCAACACGTTTTCAGAAAAGAGAATATTAAACTTCTGGCAGTCGACTTCAGTTCCAGTTTTGCTTAGTTCGTTTTAAAAATGTATACAGCATCAGGATTTGAAATCGGCCCCCCATAATTACTATAAAATTACACCACTAGACCATCATGGCTCACAGTCTTGTAGGAAGAGAGTCAGAACGGTCACTGTTGCCCAATCAAAAGGGGAAGAAAGGTGCAGGACACCCCCGAAAAAGTCGTTTAAACAGTAAGAATGCGTTTCTTTGTATAGAGATAATATAATGGACTAAACGTTAGTAACCTAATATCCTTTCTTTTCAGGTTGTCCACCAAGCTGAAGGTGAGTCTTCTTTGTTATAAGGACTAGATAGTAAGGCATGATATAGGATGATGATGATGATGATGATGATGTTTGAGAGTGTTTTTGTTTTAGGCTCAGAATGAGGCAACAGACACGTATGCTTCTCTTCAACTCTCAGCTCCACCCTCTGAATATGAGACTTTGAACATTAAGAGAGGTGTCGCACAATAAACAACAAATACACATTGTATCTCCTCCATTGTTTTCTTCACTCAGTTGTTCCTTCATGAGTTATGCAATGCATGTATTTCCACATTAAAGACTCATATAAAAACAACTAATTTCACATGGATCCAATGTCTGATACATTACAAAAGCCTGAAGACCAAGCCTCACTGGCAACAAATATGCATGTTTTTGTCATATTTTATGAAAATCTGTTTAGTTGTTTGAAATAAACATATGTTTCATACACATTACACATTTGCAATTTGTTTGTCAGAAAAAAGGTTTAGATGGCTTGATTTGATATGATGTGTCCCAGTTTCCCTTACTATACTGTGCTGTAAAAGTATGTACTTTTTTTTTTAACAAAATAAAATAAAGTCAGCCCACTTTATATTAGGTGTCTTTGACTACTATGTACTAACATTTAAATTAATCTTTTGATACAATGCACTTATTATGTACATGCATGTTTTTACATTGTACCTAATTTAAAAAAATACCTGCATGTAATTACAGCTGAAATTATTAATTTCTGTTATTACATCAATTACACCGTTGAACCTTCACTTACACATTAGCCCACCTTTAAACCTACCTATACCACCAAACCTATTCCTAACCTAACCCGTATCCCACCTCAATAGCAGTTTTGAAATACAACATGAACACAATAAGTATATTGTACTTATTTCTTGATGCAAGTATAGGAGTTAAAGGACACCTAATACAAAGTGTCACTGAAAAAAATTTGGAAAATAATGACTCCAAGCTTTGGAAAATACCTGCATTACCACATCATAACTGTGTTCTGTTGCATAGTTCTGTGCATTCTGTCATTGTAAACTGGCCTGTCAATCATATCCTCATTCTACATTTTATTTAATAAAATTTTCACTATTCAAACAAATCTTCCTATTGGAGAGAAAACAAGTAGCACATTGTTCTGCAAATCAATGGACTTTAAATGTAAGAAATCTGGATTTTTTGTGTAATTTTTATTTTTTTTTTGTATAAAGATGCATTTAATAGTTAATGTCCAGGAGTATCTCTTTTGCTACTATGCTATTTGTATCTTTATTCTTGAGAAGTTCAATATGTTAATATATAACATTAAATACATATTTATTTATTATTATTGATAACTCAACCCCATTTCAGGTATCTAACCATCTGTCTCTCACATATACACCATGTTTAAATATATTTTTTATTTGTGTTTGTAGTTCTGAACCAAATTCTCATCCAAAGTGCAATTGTTTGTGGGCAATATTAGCCGTTAGACTGTGCACGGATCACACTTCTACCGGGAATAAAAGACAAATATATGTTTGGTATACTATGATTTGAGACAGACTTATTCTAATCTCACATACTATTTAAGAAAAGTAACTAAAGTAAGTCTGTTTCAAGTGAGTTTCAGTTCTGTGATTCATCCCATAGAACACAAATATGGCCCTGTCCCAAATGGTACGCTTCATGTGCACTTTTGGTCTTGTGAGAATGTAGGGTGTCCCACTTGTTATTTTAGGTTTCAGAAGGGTTCTTGCGATCGCCCGTTTGCAGACGATATGCGCCCTCGATGCACACTTTTTGCTGAGCCTGCAAGCTCGCGAGACACAGACTTCTCCCGGACAGTCAAAGCGGCATTACGTCATGAAAGTGTGGACTGTAGAAAATCGCAGAGGGCTTAGGTTTCCATTTGGGACAGGGCCTATCTCTAGTTCCCTTTCGTTGTCACTCCGAGTTACGTCGGATGACGACGAATGGGGTTTCGCTTAGAAAGCCTATCAACTTCGAGTATTACAAAACGAGCCAATGGCAAAGAAATGCCATGGGTCTGCGGAATTTGCATGACGTAACTCCGCCCCACCTCGTGGGTATAAAAGGAGGAAGTCCGCAACAGCAGTTTATGTTTTCGCTTCGGAGCCAAGTGTATTCTTCTCTCCACAAGCCATCTCTGAATTGTCAGCTTTACAAACGAGTACCTCGAGTGTTGGTGTGACGGCGATCTACGGCGAGCGCGTGCTTCCTGCTGATCTGTTGCAGTGGTCTGCCAGTCGGTGCGTGTCTCCCCGGGTGCTTCAACACTTGAGTTTTCTCTCACTAAAAGAGCTTGCACGCGGCACGTCTTTTTAAAGACGGCTCGCCCGTGCATTTCAAAAAAAAAAAAATGAATGGTGCGGCAACTTGGTATCGGACTCTGATGGGCACGAGCGTTGTCTAGTATGTTTGGGCTTGATCATGCTAGAGCAGCGCTCGTGGATGACTCATGTTTTCTCCATGGAAACATGATCATCGCGTCATTAAGGTCGAGACTCGGTGAACTCACATGAGTGAGAGTCCCCTCATCCACCCCCCGATCTTCGGCTGGTGGCCAGGGTGACCTGAGGGTTTCGGTCTGGAACAAGGCGCCGACTATGTGTCCGCGACCCCAGCCCCCCTCTTTAATGACGGTGCCCGCTAGTGAACAGGTGATTCCCACGGGTCTACCCTCTGGTGGCCCGTGTGTTTCATTTGAAGCTACAGAGGATGATATTATGTTTGTAGCAGCTTCACTAGGTGGGTTTGATTTTCCTGGAAGTGACGACTCGTCGAGTCTGATCCGGAGATGACGGCCATGCTTTCCCGGGACGATTGGTTTTTGGGTGAGGCCGCCGACCCTCGTCCACGGCAAACCCCAATACCGTTCTTCCCGGACGTGCATGATGAGATCAGGGGCCATTCGCTGATCTCATCCGCCTTTCCTCCCCTCGATGGGGCCGCTGCCCGTGGGTACACTGGGGTTCCCCCGGCTGAACGCTCTGTTGCGATGCTATGTGTCCTCAGAGTGCTTCTTCTCGGCGCAATCCTAAGCACCCGTCCGTGGCCTGTAGTTTTTCGTCTACGCTTGTGGCGAGATCCTATAGCGCCACGGGACTGGCGGCCGCCTCACTGCGTGCCATGGTCATTCTGCTGGTCTACCTGACCCAGATGCTCATGGACCTGCACGAGGGCGGGACTGACCCAGGGCTCTTCACTGAGCTGCGCGCCGCCACTAACCTTGCTCTCTGAGCGACGAAAGTGGTCGTACGCTCCCTGGGTCGGGTGATGCTCACCATTCGGTGGCCGTACCTGTTTGATGTGCTGGATGTCGCGCGGACCCGTCTGTCCGACATTCCCACATCCCAGGTCGGCCTCTTCGGCGGTGCGGTTGAGGGCTGGCCCAACAGCTCTCAGCCGTCCATGAGCAGACTGACGTTGATTCTGTCCCGACAGCCCCGCTGTCCGCTCAGATCCCTCGGTCTGCCCACCGCCAGGGGCGCCCTCCCGCGGCTCCCACCCTGCCCGTTCACCCGGGCCGGCTCTGGGGGCCGCGGGCGGACGCCACAGCCCTCTCTAGCCCCGCCCCCCGCTACACGCCGGGTTAAGCGGCGCTCCTGAGACGGGCTCCTCGGGGATGGAGCAGGTTGAGGTCGACTCTGTCCCGACGGCCCCGCCGTCCGCTCAGGTCCCTCGGTCTGCCCACCACCGAGGGCGCCCCCCCACGGCTCCCACCCCGCCCGTTCACCCGGGCCGGCTCTGGAGGCCGCGGCCGGACGCCACAGCCCTCTCCAGCCCCGCCCCCCGCTACGCGCCGGGTTAGGTGGCGCTCTTGAGAGGGGCTCCTCAGAGATGGGACTCAGTTCTTTCCAGGAGTTGGGAGCAGGACCACTCCTTTCCCCGGTGGAGGGCCGGGGAAGAATTCTTATTCGCAAAGAACTGACTCTCCCGTCTCTGAGCACACAGAGTTCTCGGACGACACAGAGCGCCGCCCTCTAGCCGTGCTCTCCTCGTCCCCCTCTGTCCCAGAGGTCGTTGACACGGCGTGCCGTCCACGGACCGCTTCGCCCCTGTCCCCCTCTGTCGCCAGACCCCTGGCAGAGCAGGCCCCCGCGGGACGACCAGCCTGGTCCTCCCCTGGCCCCCTCTGCCAGGGCGCGGTTGCTAACTGTGCCCCCACACCGGGCCGCTATGCCGTCCACGTCTGGGCCAGTTACTCCGCTTCGCTGCCCCTCCGGGGGGACGCCTGTCGTCGCGTGATCCCGCCGGTTCAGTTCCTGGGAGCCTGGTTAGAGCTTCCCCGTCTGTCCCGCTGGATCGCGCGCACCATCAGGTTCGGCTATGCGATTCAGTTCGCACGGTCTCCTCCCCGCTTCAGGGGAGTCCGCTCCACTTTGGTCGGTGGCAATGCCCCCATCATGAGAGCAGAGATTGCCACCCTGCTGGCGAAGGGTGCAATCGAGACTGTCCCTCCAGCCGAGATGAGGTCCGGGTTCTACAGCCCCTACTTCATTGTCCCCAAGAAAACCGGTGGGTTACGGCCAATCCTGGACTTGCGCGTGCTGAACCGCTCCCTTCACAGGCTGCCGTTCAAGATGCTCTCCGCCAAACGCGTTCTCGAATGCGTGCGGCCCCAGGATTGGTTTGCAGCGATCGACCTGAAGGACGCCTACTTTCATGTCTCCATTCTGCCTCGACACAGACCGTTCCTACGGTTTGCTTTCGAGGGGCAGGCATACCAGTACGCGGTTCTCCCTTTCGGGCTAGCCCTGTCTCCTCGCACCTTCACGAAGGTTGTCGAGGCTGCCCTTGTTCCCCTTCGGGAACACGGGGTTCGCATCCTGAGTTATATCGACGGCTGGCTGATCCTAGCTCACTCTCGAGACCAGGTTTGCGAACACAGGGACCTAGTGCTCCGGCACCTAGCTCGTCTGGGCCTTCGGGTCAACTGGGAGAAGAGCAAACTTTGCCCCGTGCAGAGGATCTCTTTTCTCGGTATGGACATCGACTCGGTCGCCATGTCCGCGCAGCTTACGAGCGAGCGCGCGCAGTCACTGCTGACTTGCCTGAGACATCTCAGGAGCAAGAGTGCGGTTCCACTGAAACATTTTCAGAGGCTCCTGGGGCATATGGCATCTGCAGCCGCGGTCACGCCGCTCGGATTGCTTCATATGAGACCGCTTCAGCTTTGGCTTCGCGACCGAGTCCCGAGGTGGGCATGGCATCAAGGCACGCTCCGGGTACCAGTTACTCCGACCTGCCGTCAGTTCCTCACCCCGTGGTCGAACCTCAGTTTTCTCAGGGCGGGTGTCCCCCTGGAACGAGTTTCCCGGCATGTTGTGGTCTCCACGGATGCCTCCACCACGGGCTGGGGCGCCATGTGCAATGGACATGCTGCTGCGGGCTCCTGGACAGGACCCCAGCGGCTATGGCATGTCAATTGCCTCGAGTTGTTGGCAGTACGCCTTGCCCTGCACCGCTTCCGGGCGTTGCTCAAGGGTCAACACGTACTAGTCCGCTCAGACAATACCGCTACTGTAGCGTACATCAACCATCAAGGTGGTCTACGCTCCCGCCGTATGTCACAACTCGCCCGCCACCTCCTTTTATGGAGTCAGAAGCATCTGAGGTCGCTTCGAGCCATCTTCATTCCCGGAGCCCTGAACTGTGCAGCCGACGAGCTCTCACGGCTTCAGCCCCTCCCTGGAGAATGGCGACTCCATCCCCAGTCGGTTCAGCTGATTTGGGACCAGTTCGGGGACGCACAGATAGATCTGTTTGCCTCCCACGACTCGACCCATTGCGCCCTGTATTTTTCCCTGACCGAGGGCACGCTCGGCACGGATGCACTGGCGCACAGCTGGCCGCCGGGCCGCAAATATGCGTTTCCCCCAGTGAGCCTTCTTGCGCAGACCTTGCGCAAGGTCAGGGAGGACGAGGAGCAGGTCATTTTGGTCGCGCCGTATTGGCCCGGCCGGACCTGGTTCCCCGAACTTGCACTCCTCGCGACAGCACCTCCCTGGCCCATTCCTCTGAGGAAGGACCTTCTTTCTCAGGGACGGGGCACCCTGTGGCACCCTCGCCCCGATCTCTGGAGCCTCCACGTGTGGCTCCTGGACGGCTCGAGGTAGGTTTGAGTACCCTGCCACCTACGGTGGCGGCTACCATCACTTCCGCTAGAGCGTCGTCCACGAGACACGTCTACGCGTTGAAGTGGAACCTCTTCGTCGACTGGTGCTCTTCTCACCGAGAAGACCCCCGGAGATGCTCGATCAGCGTTGTGCTTTCCTTCCTTCAGCAAGGGTTGGAGCGAAGGCTGTCTCCCTCCACCCTTAAGGTCTATGTTGCCGCCATTGCCGCACACCATGACCTAGTCGAAGGTAAGTCGGTAGGGAAGCATGACCTGGTCATCAGGTTCCTGAGAGGAGCGAGGAGACTAAATCCTCCTCGTCCTCCTCTCGTTCCCTCTTGGGACCTCTCAGTGGTTCTAACTGCCCTGAAGAGTGCTCCCTTTGAGCCCCTGCAATCAGTTGAGCTTAAGTTCCTGTCAATGAAGACAGCGCTCCTGGTTGCACTGGCCTCCATCAAGAGGGTAGGGGACCTGCACGCATTCTCCGTCGACGAAGCGTGCCTGGAATTCGGTCCGGCTTTCTCTCACGTGATCCTGAGACCCCGGCCCGGATATGTGCCCAAGGTTCCTACCACTCCCTTTCGGGACCAGGTGGTGAACCTGCAAGCGCTGCCCCCGGAGGAGGCAGACCCAGCCTTGGCACTGCTCTGTCCAGTACGCGCTCTTCGCGCCTATGTAGACAGGACGCAGTGTTTCAGGACCTCTGACCAGCTCTTTGTCTGTTATGGTGGGAAGCTGAAGGGAAAGGCTCTCTCCAAGCAAAGGTTGTCTCACTGGATAGTGGACGCCATTGCCTTGGCTTACCAGCAGCAAGGTCGACCGTGCCCCCTTGGTGTGACGGCTCACTCCACCCGGAGTGTGGCATCCTCTTGGGCTCTAGCGCATGGCGCCTCGCTAACAGACATCTGCAGAGCTGCAGGCTGGGCGACACCTAACACATTCGCTAGATTCTATAATCTCCGAGTGGAGCCAGTGTCCTCTCATGTACTCGCTTCAACTAGCTAGTACCGGACCCGCTCAGGTGTCTTCGCTTGCTCGCCATTCCACTCCACGGACTGGATACGTGCGATATTCTCCTCAGGTGAGCTTCCCCGAAAGCCCTGAGTTCCTCCAGCACTCCTGACGTCGGCGCCAGTGTCTATTGCCTGCGCGTCGGCTAGGTGCCTCCCGTGTGCATGGTCCCTCCCCTGAGCGACCCCCACATGTGTATTTCCACTGTAAGCCTCTCTGAGCATGTGTCTTTCCCTTGGCAAGCCACCTTGCCACCCTGGGGTTGAAATATTCCACCTGCGGCTGGACACCCCAGTGTTCTCCATATGTTTCCTTCGGGTCATATGTGTATTCTCTAAGTCCCCCCCATCTGGGTTGGCATTATTTGCATACTTCCCCTAGCTTGGGATATGCTTCCCAGTGTACCTTGGTATTCCTGTGTTAAATGGTGTCCTTCGTCCAGTCTATGACAGGGATCTCCTTTTACGCAGGGCACTGGAAGACAGCTGAGAAGGTGGCGTGATTAGACTGGTAACCCCATTCGTCGTCATCCGACGTAACTCGGAGTGACAACGAAAGGGAACGTCTACGGTTACGTATGTAACCCTCGTTCCCTGAGTAGGGAACGGAGACGTTACGTCTGCCTGCCACTTTCCGCTGTACCGCGGGGATCGCCTGAGCTCAGTCTTGGCTCCTCAGCGAAGAAACATAAACTGCTGTTGCGGACTTCCTCCTTTTATACCCACGAGGTGGGGCGGAGTTACGTCATGCAAATTCCGCAGACCCATGGCATTTCTTTGCCATTGGCTCGTTTTGTAATACTCGAAGTTGATAGGCTTTCTAAGCGAAACCCCATTCGTCGTCATCCGACGTAACGTCTCCGTTCCCTACTCAGGGAACGAGGGTTACATACGTAACCGTAGACGTTTTCTGCTGCAGTATTTTTCCCATGATTCAGGCTTTTGCTGTCTGTTAGTAAAGATGATAACCATAAATAAATGCTTTTAAGAAGTGAAGTCAAAAGTTCATATATGGAGAAATATCAGCACAGTGTTGCATTTTCTCATTTGAGAAACATATTCTAAATGCATCTAAAAATTGAAATGCTGAAAGAATGCCACTTTTTTGCAAACCATCCATGTACAGTCAGCAGTGTGGGAGAATTCTGTCAGTAAATCACTGGTGGGGGTTCACACCTGACCCTAACCTTACCCGTATCTCACCTCAATAGCAGCAAAGGTGTTTTACAATACAACACGAGTACAAAAAGTACATTGTACTTATTTTTTGATGTAAGTACATAGTACTTAACGTCACTTAATATAAAGTGGGACCGATTATGGTCTGAATTCACTTTTTCACCACAGCTTTATTTGGAAAACATCGCAAGAAGATCCCCAGTCCTGTCTTGATGCCACAGTACAAATGCTAATGTACAAATATAAGACAAGTTTTTAGGAAATTCAGTAATGGCTTACTTTAGTTGTTTCTGCATATTAAGTTGGGATAGTAGAAAGAATGTAAACGGCCAGTTCATGTCTACATTTCAAATGATTTTAAAAGGCTGCTGCTGATGAGCTAATAAGGCAATGCAGATTCTTTAAATACATTACCACTTAAAAAACAATACGCTCTTATGAATTCGCAGGAAATTGATGGAACTGCCACATTTATGTTTTAATACTGGAAATGACAGCAACTGAATATGTCTTAAAGTTCAAAATCTGAAGTATAATCAGTTTACTAAATTATATGATCTTCCACTTTGTAAAAGGAAGATACTATTTATTGTTGCTCTGTCTGTGAACAGGAGATATGTTGATGATGATACAGGAAGTTGTTCACTAGCAGTCAGTCCGTATATTATGTTCACACAGCACAGTTTCACTCAGTCTCAAATCATCGACAGACGCCACAATACAGAACTTGGTGTCCTTCTGCATTTAGGAAAAACTAATTTTTCTAATTTTTGGCAAGTCTTGAACTCTTTATTTTTTTAGATGTTTTTCAGATGTTTTCAGTGTTGTTCAGTTTATTGAGCTGCTGGACACTTACAATGAGTTTATATATATACATTTTTTTCAGGAAAATAACAAAAATTATCAGTTTACATTCCTTAGTGTGGGTAAATATATGTTTTCTATGAGTTTATTTTTGTCATGTTTGTGCAGATTTACAAGTGTGTGTTTCCTCACTGGACTGAGTGTCTGTTAATGAAGAGATGAACGAGGCTGAGAAAATCATTCTTTTCTCTTTTCTGCTACAAGGTGTGGTTTCCTTTCTCTTCACATCTAGTTTTTAAAAAAACTAAAGTGTGATGCGAATGAGAGCATGAATTGTGCTAAACTATTATTCTGTCTATGTGTTATGGTGCTTCAAATGGTTTAGTTACAGACAATTAAGAACATTTATACAATGTTGAAAAAAAGCTCTTTTCTCAAGTCTACTTAAAAAAGAAGATTATTAATATTTAAATTAAATTGCAGTGGAATATTTTATTTCACTGTTGCTTCTGTTCTGCTTATGTTTATACTTTTAACAATGACCCAGTAAAATATGGTAATTTTGTTTGTAGCATTTTGTATAACAGAAATGTGTTTATCTGTCTGAATGCTTCAGTGTTTGTTTCTGCTTGTGTTTGAATGCTTTTCATCATGTGTGTGTTGTAGGTGTTTGCTGTAGAAAATACAGCATCAGTCTGCCGGAGAAGATTGAAGCTCTCAGTGGATCCTGTGTGATTATAAAGTGCACATTTGAGATTGAGGAAGAATTTGATGAAGACCTCACTGAGAGTGCGGCTACAGGACTGTGGCTCAAAGATGGAACTACCGATGTAGTGTTTAACTCCAGCGATCCCAAACCTAATTACTTTAAAGGGAACATAACTGGAAAACTACATGAGAAGAACTGCACCACTATCTTTTATGATGTTAGTTCAAATCATAATGGTAAATATTACTTCAGGATTGAGAGTGGTGGTCTGAAATACACCTACAAAGAAGGCACCTCCACTGTAAATGTCATTGGTGAGTGATTTAAGTCTTTTATTGATAAATGAATGTGTGGAATGAATATTTTAAATGTATTTGTCATGCCATTATTGTCATTATACTTAATCTTGTATTTGTGTGTCTTTCAGAGTCTCCCCCCAAACCCACAATGAGGCTGTATAAGGATCAGGATCAGGTGTTGGAGGGGAACTCTGTGAGTCTGCGCTGCTCTGCTGAGACTCTCTGCTCCTCTCCTCCACCAACTCTCACATGGAGCTTCACTCCCAGAATCTCCCTCAGTGAGAGCAGCAGACAACAGGAGCTCCTCATCTCTGATCTGAACTTCACTGCTACTCACCGTCACCACAGAGTCACTTTCACCTGCACTATAACCTACCAGCTACAGGACAAGAACAAAACAGCACAGGACAACATCACATTACATGTTCAGTGTAGGATGTTTTTGTGGCATCAGTTCTTTTCTCTTCCACAAGATGCTAAAAATGTATAATATCATGTTCTCTTTTTCTTTTTCAGATGCCCCTAAAATCTCTCCCTCCCCCAGCTGTAACGGAACTGATGTAACTGTGTGTTTCTGTGAGGTTGATGGGAATCCCTCTCCTGAACTGGAGTGGCATCTGTCTGGAAGTCCTGTCACGAACTCTTCAAACACGTTCATCATTGAAGAGCGATTGAACAGCACAGGCTTGAGGAGCTCCATCACTCTACATCAGTCACTCTCACACACAGACACTCTGCAGTGTGTCGGTAACAACACTCATGGCAATGCAAGTCAACTGTTTAAACTGCCTCCCCCTGTTACAGGTGAGTTTCAGTTCTGTGATTCTTCCCATAGAACACAAATATGGCCCTGTCCCAAATGGTACGCTTCATGTGCACTTTTGGTCTTGTGAGAATGTAGGGTGTCCCACTTGTTATTTTAGGTTTCAGAAGGGTTCTTGCGATCGCCCGTTTGCAGACGATATGCTCCCTCGATGCACACTTTTGTGAGCCTGCAAGCTCGCGAGACATAGACTTCTCCCGGACAGTCAAAGCAGCATTACGTCATGAAAGTGTGGACTGTAGAAAATCGCAGAGGGCTTAGGTTTCCATTTGGGACAGGGCCTATCTCTACCCATCCCAACCATTCTCCATACTGCTTATCCTCTGTGTGATTGTGATTGTGGGAAATTGAGTATCTTTCAACTGATAATTAGTAAATGAAGAAAGTCGTAACAGTGTCAGTCATTAATATTAATACTAATCTCTCACTTTTTATATCATTCCTATGCTCCTGCCATCATTGTTATCTTGTTGTTTAAAGATTACAATATGTTAAATTGAATCAGTGGATCATCAGTGGTTTTCTAAACACTCCTTTATTCTTCTTTAGGTCTGAATATTTCTTCTGTGATGACTGGAGTTGCTGTTGCAGCTGTGCTGGTCATTATGTTCTGTGCCATTACATGTGTCTGTGTACGGTAGGTGAACTAACAACCATAATAAATTACTTAGAGAGAAGAAAAGATAAGGATCACAGATTAGACTCAACATATGATAATGAGCAGTTGAATTTGTTTTATATAAACTCACTCATGCTTTTCTGACACATGGTACAGATGAAAGTGATTTATCCAGTTTTGTGGAGAGAAACATTTAAACACAACTTTATTCCAAGAACAATATCACCTATTGAGAAATAGAAAAACAAATTATACCAAAAGTTTAAATCTAATGATTCCAAAAATGTAATGTGACAATGAAGTAAAATATAATAACATTTTGCCTTATTTTGAGTAGATTAATATATAAAACTTAATATAATACTTTTACACTTTTTTTGGTTAAAATAATAAAGCCTTTTTAAAAATAAAGTATTGAGTTCTTTTGCCACTCATTTTGGGCACATTTTGCTCCTCAAAAATATCAAAATCTATTTTAATTTAAAAATTATGAACATATTCATCATAGAGTTGATGTATTCAAATCATGGTATGTATGAATTACATTTTTACATAGGCCTAATGTATGTTTGAACAAAGTAATAGATCTAAGCAAAAGAAAATGTGTGAATGTTATTTGCATTATATAACAAACCAAGAGGCATTTATTTAAAATAAAAAATAGGACAAGCAAAACATTTCACAAAAATGAATTAATTAGCATTTAAATGATTAAAAATAGATATGGAATTCAAAATGAACACGAAACATATTTTGACACTACACTTAATGGCTGTTACTAATATGAAAAACAACACTTACTTCACACATTCACTAAAAACCACTTAACACTGGTTGAGCACAAATAATAAATAGAGAAGTTAGTTCTGAGAAAAGCTCTTACATCACTTGTTTGCAGATGCCACTTGCTTTATCACTTTGTATCTGCATTGCAATGGACACTCAGACATTTTTAAGTGTGACTGAGTTGTCCAAAAAATGTTGGGGGTCACTGCACAAGTTGATTCACTTGCCAGTCACATCTGGCTTTTGATTTTGCTCTCTGTAAAGCTAGTATTTAACTGATATTAAAAATCAACACGTTTTCAGAAAAGAGAATATTAAACTTCTGGCAGTCGACTTCAGTTCCAGTTTTGCTTAGTTCGTTTTAAAAATGTATACAGCATCAGGATTTGAAATCGGCCCCCCATAATTACTATAAAATTACACCACTAGACCATCATGGCTCACAGTCTTGTAGGAAGAGAGTCAGAACGGTCACTGTTGCCCAATCAAAAGGGGAAGAAAGGTGCAGGACACCCCCGAAAAAGTCGTTTAAACAGTAAGAATGCGTTTCTTTGTATAGAGATAATATAATGGACTAAACGTTAGTAACCTAATATCCTTTCTTTTCAGGTTGTCCACCAAGCTGAAGGTGAGTCTTCTTTGTTATAAGGACTAGATAGTAAGGCATGATATAGGATGATGATGATGATGATGATGATGTTTGAGAGTGTTTTTGTTTTAGGCTCAGAATGAGGCAACAGACACGTATGCTTCTCTTCAACTCTCAGCTCCACCCTCTGAATATGAGACTTTGAACATTAAGAGAGGTGTCGCACAATAAACAACAAATACACATTGTATCTCCTCCATTGTTTTCTTCACTCAGTTGTTCCTTCATGAGTTATGCAATGCATGTATTTCCACATTAAAGACTCATATAAAAACAACTAATTTCACATGGATCCAATGTCTGATACATTACAAAAGCCTGAAGACCAAGCCTCACTGGCAACAAATATGCATGTTTTTGTCATATTTTATGAAAATCTGTTTAGTTGTTTGAAATAAACATATGTTTCATACACATTACACATTTGCAATTTGTTTGTCAGAAAAAAGGTTTAGATGGCTTGATTTGATATGATGTGTCCCAGTTTCCCTTACTATACTGTGCTGTAAAAGTATGTACTTTTTTTTTTAACAAAATAAAATAAAGTCAGCCCACTTTATATTAGGTGTCTTTGACTACTATGTACTAACATTTAAATTAATCTTTTGATACAATGCACTTATTATGTACATGCATGTTTTTACATTGTACCTAATTTAAAAAAATACCTGCATGTAATTACAGCTGAAATTATTAATTTCTGTTATTACATCAATTACACCGTTGAACCTTCACTTACACATTAGCCCACCTTTAAACCTACCTATACCACCAAACCTATTCCTAACCTAACCCGTATCCCACCTCAATAGCAGTTTTGAAATACAACATGAACACAATAAGTATATTGTACTTATTTCTTGATGCAAGTATAGGAGTTAAAGGACACCTAATACAAAGTGTCACTGAAAAAAATTTGGAAAATAATGACTCCAAGCTTTGGAAAATACCTGCATTACCACATCATAACTGTGTTCTGTTGCATAGTTCTGTGCATTCTGTCATTGTAAACTGGCCTGTCAATCATATCCTCATTCTACATTTTATTTAATAAAATTTTCACTATTCAAACAAATCTTCCTATTGGAGAGAAAACAAGTAGCACATTGTTCTGCAAGTCAATGGACTTTAAATGTAAGAAATCTGGATTTTTTGTGTAATTTTTATTTTTTTTTGTATAAAGATGCATTTAATAGTTAATGTCCAGGAGTATCTCTTTTGCTACTATGCTATTTGTATCTTTATTCTTGAGAAGTTCAATATGTTAATATATAACATTAAATAAATATTTATTTATTATTATTAATAACTCAACCCCATTTCAGGTATCTAACCATCTGTCTCTCACATATACACCATGTTTAAATATATTTTTTATTCGTGTTTGTAGTTCTGAACCAAATTCTCATCCAAAGTGCAATTGTTTGTGGGCAATATTAGCCGTTAGACTGTGCACGGATCACACTTCTACCGGGAATAAAAGACAAATATATGTTTGGTATACTATGATTTGAGACAGACTTATTCTAATCTCACATACTATTTAAGAAAAGTAACTAAAGTAAGTCTGTTTCAAGTGAGTTTCAGTTCTGTGATTCATCCCATAGAACACAAATATGGCCCTGTCCCAAATGGTACGCTTCATGTGCACTTTTGGTCTTGTGAGAATGTAGGGTGTCCCACTTGTTATTTTAGGTTTCAGAAGGGTTCTTGCGATCGCCCCTTTGCAGACGATATGCTCCCTCGATGCACACTTTTTGCTGAGCCTGCAAGCTCGCGAGACACAGACTTCTCCCGGACAGTCAAAGCAGCATTACGTCATGAAAGTGTGGACTGTAGAACATCGCAGAGGGCTTAGGTTTCCATTTGGGACAGGGCCTATCTCTAGTTTTCTGCTGCAGTATTTTTCCCATGATTCAGGCTTTTGCTGTCAGTTAGTAAAGATGATAACCATAAATAAATGCTTTTAAGAAGTGAAGTCAAAAGTTCATATATGGAGAAATATCAGCACAGTGTTGCATTTTCTCATTTGAGAAACATATTCTAAATGCATCTAAAAATTGAAATGCTGAAAGAATGCCACTTTTTTGCAAACCATCCATGTACAGTCAGCAGTGTGGGAGAATTCTGTCAGTAAATCACTGGTGGGGGTTCACACCTGACCCTAACCTTACCCGTATCTCACCTCAATAGCAGCAAAGGTGTTTTACAATACAACACGAGTACAAAAAGTACATTGTACTTATTTTTTGATGTAAGTACATAGTACTTAACGTCACTTAATATAAAAGTGGGACCGATTATGGTCTGAATTCACTTTTTCACCACAGCTTTATTTGGAAAACATCGCAAGAAGATCCCCAGTCCTGTCTTGATGCCACAGTACAAATGCTAATGTACAAATATAAGACAAGTTTTTAGGAAATTCAGTAATGGCTTACTTTAGTTGTTTCTGCATATTAAGTTGGGATAGTAGAAAGAATGTAAACGGCCAGTTCATGTCTACATTTCAAATGATTTTAAAAGGCTGCTGCTGATGAGCTAATAAGGCAATGCAGATTCTTTAAATACATTACCACTTAAAAAACAATACGCTCTTATGAATTCGCAGGAAATTGATGGAACTGCCACATTTATGTTTTAATACTGGAAATGACAGCAACTGAATATGTCTTAAAGTTCAAAATCTGAAGTATAATCAGTTTACTAAATTATATGATCTTCCACTTTGTAAAAGGAAGATACTATTTATTGTTGCTCTGTCTGTGAACAGGAGATATGTTGATGATGATACAGGAAGTTGTTCACTAGCAGTCAGTCCGTATATTATGTTCACACAGCACAGTTTCACTCAGTCTCAAATCATCGACAGACGCCACAATACAGAACTTGGTGTCCTTCTGCATTTAGGAAAAACTAATTTTTCTTATTTCTGGCAAGTCTTGAACTCTTTCTTTTTTTAGATGTTTTTCAGATGTTTTCAGTGTTGTTCAGTTTATTGAGCTGCTGGACACTTACAATGAGTTTATATATATACATTTTTTTCAGGAAAATAACAAAAATTATCAGTTTACATTCCTTAGTGGGGGTAAATATATGTTTTCTATGAGTTTATTTTTGTCATGTTTGTGCAGATTTACCAGTGTGTGTTTCCTCACTGGACTGAGTGTCTGTTAATGAAGAGATGAACGAGGCTGAGAAAATCATTCTTTTCTCTTTTCTGCTACAAGGTGTGGTTTCCTTTCTCTTCACATCTAGTTTTTAAAAAACTAAAGTGTGAAGATATTATAAGAAAACATGGAATTAATTTCCACTGTTATGCTGATGACACTCAATTATATATTTCATCAAGACCAGATGAAAACACTAACTTATCTAAATTGACAGAGTGTCTTAAAGATATAAAATGCTGGATGACGTGTAATTTCCTGCTATTAAATTCAGATAAAACGGAGGTATTACTTATTGGTCCAAAAAACTACCCACAAAACCTCGTACAATACAACTTTAATTTAGAAGGATGTCCAGTTACTTTATCCACTACAGTAAAAGACCTGGGTGTTATACTAGACCGCAACTTGTCTTTCGAAAATCATATTTCATATGTTACAAGAACAGCCTTTTTCCACCTTAGAAACATTGCTAAGCTACGTAACATGCTATCTGTTTCTGATGCAGAAAAGTTAGTTCATGCATTCATGACCTCAAGACTAGATTACTGTAATGCTTTATTAGCTGGTTGTCCTACATCCTCAATAAACAAGCTACAGTTAGTGCAAAATGCAGCTGCTAGAGTTCTCACTAGGTCAAGAAAATATGATCATATAACACCAATTTTATCATCTCTGCACTGGTTACCTATTAAGTTCCGTATCAATTACAAAGTACTATTACTGACCTATAAAGCCCTAAATGGTCTAGCTCCTGTATATTTAATGGACCTTCTATCGCCCTACAATCCATCGCGTTCTTTAAGATCCCTAAATTCGAGGCTTCTGGTCATTCCTAGGATATCCAGATCCACTAAAGGAGGGAGGGCGTTCTCGCATTTCGCTCCTAAACTCTGGAATAGCCTTCCTGATACTGTTCGTTGCTCAGACTCGCTCTCCCAGTTCAAAACTAGATTAAAGACGCATCTCTTCAGCCAAGCATTCACATAATGCTTGCCTCTTATACTACTGTTGAACCAGATCGAATGCATTAATATTATGAACAGCAGCTACGCTAATTATTTCCCATCTTCTTTTCTGCTGTTATCTCGGGACGCTAGTCCCGAGGTAAATAGCGTTCTTCAGCTACAGTCTGTATCCAGCCTCTCACGGAGACTTCAGAGTCCCCAACACCTGCGATGAGACGACTAAACGCCTGCGATGAGACGACTCGACGCCTGTGAAGAGACGACTCAACGCCGGCGATATGTTATGCCCTAAATTAATACATGATGATTAACTAACTGTATTTTTTACGTACATTTCTGAAATGCACTTTCTGTAAAGCTGCTTTGAAACAATATGTATTGTGAAAAGCGCTATACAAATAAATTTGAATTGAATTGAATTGAATTGATGCGAATGAGAGCATGAATTGTGCTAAACTATTATTCTGTCTATGTGTTATGGTGCTTCAAATGGTTTAGTTACAGACAATTAAGAACATTTATACAATGTTGAAAAAAAACTCTTTTCTCAAGTCTACTTAAAAAGAAGATTATTAATATTTAAATTAAATTGCAGTGGAATATTTTATTTCACTGTTGCTTCTGTTCTGCTTATGTTTATACTTTTAACAATGACCCAGTAAAATATGGTAATTTTGTTTGTAGCATTTTGTATAACAGAAATGTGTTTATCTGTCTGAATGCTTCAGTGTTTGTTTCTGCTTGTGTTTGAATGCTTTTCATCATGTGTGTGTTGTAGGTGTTTGCTGTAGAAAATACAGCATCAGTCTGCCGGAGAAGATTGAAGCTCTCAGTGGATCCTGTGTGATTATAAATTGCACATTTGAGATTGAGAAAGCATTTGACAAAGAGCTCACTGAGAGTGCGGCTACAGGACTGTGGCAGAAAGATAGAACTACCGATGTAGTGTTTAGCGATCCCAAACCTAATTACTTTAAAGGGAACATAACTGGAAAACTACATGAGAAGAACTGCACCACTATCTTTTATGATGTTAGTTCAAATCATAATGGTAAATATTACTTCAGGATTGAGAGTGGTGGTCTGAAATACACCTACAAAGAAGGCACCTCCACTGTAAATGTCATTGGTGAGTGATTTAAGTCTTTTATTGATAAATGAATGTGTTGAATGAATATTTTAAATGTATTTGTCATGCCATTATTGTCATTATACTTAATCTTGTATTTGTGTGTCTTTCAGAGTCTCCCCCCTAACCCACAATGAGGCTGTATAAGGATCAGGATCAGGTGTTGGAGGGGAACTCTGTGAGTCTGCGCTGCTCTGCTGAGACTCTCTGCTCCTCTCCTCCACCAACTCTCACATGGAGCTTCACTCCCAGAATCCCCCTCAGTGAGAGCAGCAGACAACAGGAGCTCCTCATCTCTGATCTGAACTTCACTGCTACTCACCGTCACCACAGAGTCACTTTCACCTGCACTATAACCTACCAGCTACAGGACAAGAACAAAACAGCACAGGACAACATCACATTACATGTTCAGTGTAGGATGTTTTTGTGGCATCAGTTCTTTTCTCTTCCACAAGATTCTAAAAATGTATAATATCATGTTCTCTTTTTCTTTTTCAGATGCCCCTAAAATCTCTCCCTCCCCCAGCTGTAACGGAACTGATGTAACTGTGTGTTTCTGTGAGGTTGATGGGAATCCCTCTCCTGAACTGGAGTGGCATCTGTCTGGAAGTCCTGTCACGAACTCTTCAAACACGTTCATCATTGAAGAGCGATTGAACAGCACAGGCTTGAGGAGCTCCATCACTCTACATCAGTCACTCTCACACACAGACACTCTGCAGTGTGTCGGTAACAACACTCATGGCAATGCAAGTCAACTGTTTAAACTGCCTCCCCCTGTTACAGGTGAGTTTCAGTTCTGTGATTCTTCCCATAGAACACAAATATGGCCCTGTCTCAAATGGTACGCTTCATGTGCACTTTTGGTCTTGTGAGAATGTAGGGTGTCCCACTTGTTATTTTAGGTTTCAGAAGGGTTCTTGCGATCATCCGTTTGCAGACGATATGCTCCCTCGATGCACACTTTTGTGAGCCTGCAAGCTCGCGAGACACAGACTTCTCCCGGACAGTCAAAGCAGCATTACGTCATGAAAGTGTGGACTGTAGAAAATCGCAGAGGGCTTAGGTTTCCATTTGGGACAGGGCCTATCTCTACCCATCCCAACCATTCTCCATACTGCTTATCCTCTGTGTGATTGTGGGAAATTGAGTATCTTTGAACTGATGATTAGTAAATAAAAAAGTCGTAACAGTGTCAGTCATTAATATTAATACTAATCTCTCACTTTTTATATAATTCCTAGGCTCCTGCCATCATTGTTATCTTGTTGTTTAAAGATTACGATATGACTCTCTAGCCCTTGTTAAATTGAATCAGTGGATCATCAGTGATTTTCTAAACACTCCTTTATTCTTCTTTAGGTTTGAATCTTTCTTCTGTGATGACTGGAGTTGCTGTTGCAGCTGTGCTGGTCATTATGTTCTGTGCCATTACATGTGTCTGTGTACGGTAGGTGAACTAACAACCATAAAACATTACTTAGAGAGAAGAAAAGATAAGGATCACAGAATAGACTCAACATATGATAATGAGCTGATGGAATTTGTTTTATATAAACTCACTCATGCTTTTCTGACACATGGTGCAGATGAAAGTGATTTATCCAGTTTTGTGGAGAGAAATATTTAAACAACTTTATTCCAAGAACAATATCACTGTAACAATGTTCAGGGAAGAAGGAGGCGGGAACCGAATAATCAAAAATTCTTTATTTAAAATAAAACAAACAAAAACCAAAAGTACCGCCAGCAGCCCCTCGCGGACGACTGCTGGCTCCCCAAAATAAAACACAAACAAAAGACAGGCCTGTTCCTCTCTCGATCATCAACGTCGTCGCTCCTCCTTTATGCTTCCGCTCCTCCGTGAGAGATGCGAGACCGGTGTACCTCACAGGTGCTGCTCATTAACACTCGCACCACCGGCCTCGCGCCGTTCTCTCACGTCCCTCGGCCTCGTCCTGTTCGCCACAATCACCTATTGAAAAATGGAAAAACAAATTATACCAAAATGTTACATCTAATGATTCCAAAAATGTAATTTCACAATGAAGTAAAATATAATAACATGTTGCCTTATTTTGAGTAGATTAATATATAATACTTTTACACTTCTTTTGGTTAAAATAAAAAAGCCTTTTAAAAAAAAGCAAAAGTATTGAGTTGTTTTGCCACTCATTTGGGGCACTTTTTGCTCCTCAAAAATATCAAAATGTATTTTAATTTAAAAATTATAAACGTTCATCATAGAAGTGATGTATTCAAATCATGGTATTGTGAATTACATTTTTACATAGGCCTAATGTATGTTTGAACAAATTAATAGATCTAAGCAAAAGAAAATTTGTGAATGTTATTTGCATTATATAACAAAATATCAAACCAAGAGGCATTTATTTAAAAAAAAAAATAGGACAAGCAAAATATTTCATAAAAATAAATAAACTGGCATTTAAATTATTCAAAATAGATATGGAATTCAAAATGAACACGAAACATATTTTGACACTACACTTTTACAAACAACACTATTACTTCACACATTCACTAAAAACCACTTAACACTGGTTGAGCACAAATAATAAATAGAGAAGTTAGTTCTGAGAAAAGCTCTTACATCACTTGTTTGCAGATGCCACTTGCTTTATCACTTTGTATCTGCATTGCAATGGACACTCAGACATTTTTAAGTGTGACTGAGTTGTCCAAAAAATGTTGGGGGTCACTGCACAAGTTGATTCACTTGCCAGTCACATCTGGCTTTTGATTTTGCTCTCTGTAAAGCTAGTATTTAACTGATATTAAAAATCAACACGTTTTCAGAAAAGAGAATATTAAACTTCTGGCAGTCGACTTCAGTTCCAGTTTTGCTTAGTTCGTTTTAAAAATGTATACAGCATCAGGATTTGAAATCGGCCCCCCATAATTACTATAAAATTACACCACTAGACCATCATGGCTCACAGTCTTGTAGGAAGAGAGTCAGAACGGTCACTGTTGCCCAATCAAAAGGGGAAGAAAGGTGCAGGACACCCCCGAAAAAGTCGTTTAAACAGTAAGAATGCGTTTCTTTGTATAGAGATAATATAATGGACTAAACGTTAGTAACCTAATATCCTTTCTTTTCAGGTTGTCCACCAAGCTGAAGGTGAGTCTTCTTTGTTATAAAGACTAGATAGTAAGGCATGATATAGGATGATGATGATGATGATGATGATGATGATGATGTTTGAGAGTGTTTTTGTTTTAGGCTCAGAATGAGGCAACAGACACGTATGCTTCTCTTCAACTCTCAGCTCCACCCTCTGAATATGAGACTTTGAACATTAAGAGAGGTGTCGCACAATAAACAACAAATACACATTGTATCTCCTCCATTGTTTTCTTCACTCAGTTGTTCCTTCATGAGTTATGCAATGCATGTATTTCCACATTAAAGACTCATATAAAAACAACTAATTTCACATGGATCCAATGTCTGATACATTACAAAAGCCTGAAGACCAAGCCTCACTGGCAACAAATATGCATGTTTTTGTCATATTTTATGAAAATCTGTTTAGTTGTTTGAAATAAACATATGTTTCATACACATTACACATTTGCAATTTGTTTGTCAGAAAAAAGGTTTAGATGGCTTGATTTGATATGATGTGTCCCAGTTTCCCTTACTATACTGTGCTGTAAAAGTATGTACTTTTTTTTTTAACAAAATAAAATAAAGTCAGCCCACTTTATATTAGGTGTCTTTGACTACTATGTACTAACATTTAAATTAATCTTTTGATACAATGCACTTATTATGTACATGCATGTTTTTACATTGTACCTAATTTAAAAAAATACCTGCATGTAATTACAGCTGAAATTATTAATTTCTGTTATTACATCAATTACACCGTTGAACCTTCACTTACACATTAGCCCACCTTTAAACCTACCTATACCACCAAACCTATTCCTAACCTAACCCGTATCCCACCTCAATAGCAGTTTTGAAATACAACATGAACACAATAAGTATATTGTACTTATTTCTTGATGCAAGTATAGGAGTTAAAGGACACCTAATACAAAGTGTCACTGAAAAAAATTTGGAAAATAATGACTCCAAGCTTTGGAAAATACCTGCATTACCACATCATAACTGTGTTCTGTTGCATAGTTCTGTGCATTCTGTCATTGTAAACTGGCCTGTCAATCATATCCTCATTCTACATTTTATTTAATAAAATTTTCACTATTCAAACAAATCTTCCTATTGGAGAGAAAACAAGTAGCACATTGTTCTGCAAATCAATGGACTTTAAATGTAAGAAATCTGGATTTTTTGTGTAATTTTTATTTTTTTTTGTATAAAGATGCATTTAATAGTTAATGTCCAGGAGTATCTCTTTTGCTACTATGCTATTTGTATCTTTATTCTTGAGAAGTTCAATATGTTAATATATAACATTAAATAAATATTTATTTATTATTATTGATAACTCAACCCCATTTCAGGTATCTAACCATCTGTCTCTCACATATACACCATGTTTAAATATATTTTTTATTCGTGTTTGTAGTTCTGAACCAAATTCTCATCCAAAGTGCAATTGTTTGTGGGCAATATTAGCCGTTAGACTGTGCACGGATCACACTTCTACCGGGAATAAAAGACAAATATATGTTTGGTATACTATGATTTGAGACAGACTTATTCTAATCTCACATACTATTTAAGAAAAGTAACTAAAGTAAGTCTGTTTCAAGTGAGTTTCAGTTCTGTGATTCATCCCATAGAACACAAATATGGCCCTGTCCCAAATGGTACGCTTCATGTGCACTTTTGGTCTTGTGAGAATGTAGGGTGTCCCACTTGTTATTTTAGGTTTCAGAAGGGTTCTTGCGATCGCCCCTTTGCAGACGATATGCGCCCTCGATGCACACTTTTTGCTGAGCCTGCAAGCTCGCGAGACACAGACTTCTCCCGGACAGTCAAAGCGGCATTACGTCATGAAAGTGTGGACTGTAGAAAATCGCAGAGGGCTTAGGTTTCCATTTGGGACAGGGCCTATCTCTAGTTTTCTGCTGCAGTATTTTTCCCATGATTCAGGCTTTTGCTGTCAGTTAGTAAAGATGATAACCATAAATAAATGCTTTTAAGAAGTGAAGTCAAAAGTTCATATATGGAGAAATATCAGGACAGTGTTGCATTTTCTCATTTGAGAAACATATTCTAAATGCATCTAAAAATTGAAATGCTGAAAGAATGCCACTTTTTTGCAAACCATCCATGTACAGTCAGCAGTGTGGGAGAATTCTGTCAGTAAATCACTGGTGGGGGTTCACACCTGACCCTAACCTTACCCGTATCTCACCTCAATAGCAGCAAAGGTGTTTTACAATACAACACGAGTACAAAAAGTACATTGTACTTATTTTTTGATGTAAGTACATAGTACTTAACGTCACTTAATATAAAAGTGGGACCGATTATGGTCTGAATTCACTTTTTCACCACAGCTTTATTTGGAAAACATCGCAAGAAGATCCCCAGTCCTGTCTTGATGCCACAGTACAAATGCTAATGTACAAATATAAGACAAGTTTTTAGGAAATTCAGTAATGGCTTACTTTAGTTGTTTCTGCATATTAAGTTGGGATAGTAGAAAGAATGTAAACGGCCAGTTCATGTCTACATTTCAAATGATTTTAAAAGGCTGCTGCTGATGAGCTAATAAGGCAATGCAGATTCTTTAAATACATTACCACTTAAAAAACAATACGCTCTTATGAATTCGCAGGAAATTGATGGAACTGCCACATTTATGTTTTAATACTGGAAATGACAGCAACTGAATATGTCTTAAAGTTCAAAATCTGAAGTATAATCAGTTTACTAAATTATATGATCTTCCACTTTGTAAAAGGAAGATACTATTTATTGTTGCTCTGTCTGTGAACAGGAGATATGTTGATGATGATACAGGAAGTTGTTCACTAGCAGTCAGTCCGTATATTATGTTCACACAGCACAGTTTCACTCAGTCTCAAATCATCGACAGACGCCACAATACAGAACTTGGTGTCCTTCTGCATTTAGGAAAAACTAATTTTTCTAATTTTTGGCAAGTCTTGAACTCTTTATTTTTTTAGATGTTTTTCAGATGTTTTCAGTGTTGTTCAGTTTATTGAGCTGCTGGACACTTACAATGAGTTTATATATATACATTTTTTTCAGGAAAATAACAAAAATTATCAGTTTACATTCCTTAGTGTGGGTAAATATATGTTTTCTATGAGTTTATTTTTGTCATGTTTGTGCAGATTTACAAGTGTGTGTTTCCTCACTGGACTGAGTGTCTGTTAATGAAGAGATGAACGAGGCTGAGAAAATCATTCTTTTCTCTTTTCTGCTACAAGGTGTGGTTTCCTTTCTCTTCACATCTAGTTTTTAAAAAACTAAAGTGTGATGCGAATGAGAGCATGAATTGTGCTAAACTATTATTCTGTCTATGTGTTATGGTGCTTCAAATGGTTTAGTTACAGACAATTAAGAACATTTATACAATGTTGAAAAAAAGCTCTTTTCTCAAGTCTACTTAAAAAAGAAGATTATTAATATTTAAATTAAATTGCAGTGGAATATTTTATTTCACTGTTGCTTCTGTTCTGCTTATGTTTATACTTTTAACAATGACCCAGTAAAATATGGTAATTTTGTTTGTAGCATTTTGTATAACAGAAATGTGTTTATCTGTCTGAATGCTTCAGTGTTTGTTTCTGCTTGTGTTTGAATGCTTTTCATCATGTGTGTGTTGTAGGTGTTTGCTGTAGAAAATACAGCATCAGTCTGCCGGAGAAGATTGAAGCTCTCAGTGGATCCTGTGTGATTATAAAGTGCACATTTGAGATTGAGGAAGAATTTGATGAAGACCTCACTGAGAGTGCGGCTACAGGACTGTGGCACAAAGATGGAACTACCGATGTAGTGTTTAACTCCAGCGATCCCAAACCTAATTACTTTAAAGGGAACATAACTGGAAAACTACATGAGAAGAACTGCACCACTATCTTTTATGATGTTAGTTCAAATCATAATGGTAAATATTACTTCAGGATTGAGAGTGGTGGTCTGAAATACACCTACAAAGAAGGCACCTCCACTGTAAATGTCATTGGTGAGTGATTTAAGTCTTTTATTGATAAATGAATGTGTGGAATGAATATTTTAAATGTATTTGTCATGCCATTATTGTCATTATACTTAATCTTGTATTTGTGTGTCTTTCAGAGTCTCCCCCCAAACCCACAATGAGGCTGTATAAGGATCAGGATCAGGTGTTGGAGGGGAACTCTGTGAGTCTGCGCTGCTCTGCTGAGACTCTCTGCTCCTCTCCTCCACCAACTCTCACATGGAGCTTCACTCCCAGAATCCCCCTCAGTGAGAGCAGCAGACAACAGGAGCTCCTCATCTCTGATCTGAACTTCACTGCTACTCACCGTCACCACAGAGTCACTTTCACCTGCACTATAACCTACCAGCTACAGGACAAGAACAAAACAGCACAGGACAACATCACATTACATGTTCAGTGTAGGATGTTTTTGTGGCATCAGTTCTTTTCTCTTCCACAAGATGCTAAAAATGTATAATATCATGTTCTCTTTTTCTTTTTCAGATGCCCCTAAAATCTCTCCCTCCTCCAGCTGTAACGGAACTGATGTAACTGTGTGTTTCTGTGAGGTTGATGGGAATCCCTCTCCTGAACTGGAGTGGCATCTGTCTGGAAGTCCTGTCACGAACTCTTCAAACACGTTCATCATTGAAGAGCGATTGAACAGCACAGGCTTGAGGAGCTCCATCACTCTACATCAGTCACTCTCACACACAGACACTCTGCAGTGTGTCGGTAACAACACTCATGGCAATGCAAGTCAACTGTTTAAACTGCCTCCCCCTGTTACAGGTGAGTTTCAGTTCTGTGATTCTTCCCATAGAACACAAATATGGCCCTGTCCCAAATGGTACGCTTCATGTGCACTTTTGGTCTTGTGAGAATGTAGGGTGTCCCACTTGTTATTTTAGGTTTCAGAAGGGTTCTTGCGATCACCCGTTTGCAGACGATATGCTCCCTCGATGCACACTTTTGTGAGCCTGCAAGCTCGCGAGACACAGACTTCTCCCGGACAGTCAAAGCAGCATTACGTCATGAAAGTGTGGACTGTAGAACATCGCAGAGGGCTTAGGTTTCCATTTGGGACAGGGCCTATCTCTACCCATCCCAACCATTCTCCATACTGCTTATCCTCTGTGTGATTGTGGGAAATTGAGTATCTTTCAACTGATAATTAGTAAATGAAAAAAGTCGTAACAGTGTCAGTCATTAATATTAATACTAATCTCTCACTTTTTATATAATTCCTAGGCTCCTGCTGTTATCTTGTTGTTTAAAGATTATGATATGACTCTCTAGCCCTTGTTGAATTGAATCAGTGGATCATCAGTGATTTTCTAAACACTCCTTTATTCTTCTTTAGGTTTGAATATTTCTTCTGTGATGACTGGAGTTGCTGTTGCAGCTTTTCTGGTCATTATGTTCTGTGCCATTACATGTGTCTGTGTACGGTAGGTGAACTAACAACCATAAAACATTACTTAGAGAGAAGAAAAGATAAGGATCACAGAATAGACTCAACATATGATAATGAGCTGAGGGATTTTGTTTTATATAAGCTCACTCAAGCTTTTCTGACACACGGTGCAGATGAAAGTGATTTATCCAGTTTTGTGGAGAGAAATATTTAAGCACAACTTTATTCCAAGAACAATATCACCTGAGAAATAGAAAAACAAATTATACCAAAAGTTTACATCTAATGACTCCAAAAATGTAATGTGACAATGAAGTAAAATATAACAACATGTTGCCTTATTTTGAGTAGATTAATATATAAAACTTAATATAATAATTTTACACTTTTTTTTTTGGTTAAAATAATAAAGCCTTTTTATAAAAACAAAAGTATTGAGTTGTTTTGCCACTCCTTTTGAGCACTTTTTGCTCCTCAAAAATATCAAAATGTATTTTAATTTAAAAACTATAAACATGTTCATCATATGTGTGATGTACATATAAAATCATAAGAATAAGTGATGTATTAAAATCATGGTATGTATGAATTACATTTTTACATATAGGCCCAATGTATGTTTGAACAAATTATATCTAAGCTAAAGAAAATGTATGAATGTTATTTGCATTGTATAACAAAATATCAAACTAAGAGGCATTTGTTTAAAATAAAAATAGTATAAGTAAAACATTTCAAAAACATTAGCAAAATGAACATTTAAATGATTAAAAACAGATGTACAATTCACAATAAACACAAATATTTCAACAGTATACTTATTAAACTTACTAATATGATGAATGACACAGTGGTTACTTCACACATCCACTAAAAATCACTTTGAGCTAGTTTGACTTAGGGAAGTTAGTTTTGAGGAAATGTCTTACATCATTTGTTTGCAAATGCCACTTGCTTTGTCGTTTTGTACCTGCAATATAATAGACATTCAGACATTTTTAAGTGTGACTGAGGTACTAAATACTTTTTGGGGGGTCACTGCACAAGTTGATTTTATTATAAAAGCCAATCCTGTCTGGCTTATGGTTTTGCTATCTGTGATGCTAGTACATAACAGATATTATAAACATGAACACATTCTTTTCAGAAAAAAGGGTAAACTTCTGCAGACTAGAAGAGAAGGTGCTACAAGAACCATTTCGACCAGTGATGTGAGTTACAAATGATCCAAAAAAATCACACAAACGATTTATTCATTACACAAAAACCTAAAGTTGTAAACAAACGTGAATACACTTTTTACCAACCTATGAAAGTACACACACTGCTGAAAAATGTACACAGACACAGTAAAACTTTCAATCACTGATTCAACCCTGTCAATGTTTTAGGCCGTTCCACATGAGAATGAAGAAGAGTCTGTTTACTCCAATGATGTTGTGATGTCTTCTGCTGGAACTGCCACAGAAAATCCAGAATCCTTAATTTATTCCTCCATTGACTTTACTGCTAAGTCACATGAGTTCGGGAGTGCCTCCTCACTTCATGCTGACTACACTGCGGGCCAACATTGTTCTGTAGGAATGGCAAAGGCAGAGAGCTCAATGGTTGAGTCTTCAAGAGCAATAGAGGTTCAGCTGATTGTGAGAGCAGATGTGGTTACTAAACAAACCGAGTCAAAGGAATCCGAGAAAGAGCTGTTTGCAGACTCCTCTCAGCTTTATGCAGTGGTAAAACGTCGTAACCCATAGAGAACTGGAGATTTTGGCATTTGTTTTCTCCTAAAAATTTCTGATATATGTTAACAATATACATTTCTAACATATGACACAACTTTAGATGTTGCTGATGGGTTGTGAAATGTGGTTAAAAACAAAAAAGCAAACGGATGACTGTTAAAGCCAGTTGAGTGTAGACTGGGCACGAAGAAATGAGCACTGTAAAAGTTGTGCGAGTAGTTTTTATACAGCTTTTTCATTTTTTGTATTCAGTGAATATTCTCCCCAATTTTTCCATTATTTTATGTTTTTAAATGGTTAAACCATGGTTTTATTTGAAATGCCTTGGAGTTGCCATGGAAATAGGAATGTGATACAATTTTATTCTATTATATCTATGATTCTACTTTCGAGGCAGCAAGTTAATAGTCTGGATAAGAGCCACTTCTGAATTAATGAGTAACATAATCGGTCTTAGATTTTCATTCAGCTTTTGAGGTTACACATAACACTGATGAGGGCCAGGAAGGAATTGAGCTTGAAATCTTAGATTGAACATATTTGGATTGGCATATTTAAAAATTATTTACATTCATTTTACATTCCCAGAACAAAAGTGGACTTACACAAAAGAAAACAAAGGATCTATGAATTTCTTTCATTGTTTTCATATATATTTGTATAGATTGTCAATCGTTTTACACATCCTAAGCCTTTTGACTCTCTTTGTTGTGTATTCAACATTGCCAGTTAAAGTTTCAAATGCTTCTCTAATCTCCACAAGTGCACAATAGGATCTTAGGGTTCTTGAAGGGATAATTCTCCCAAAAATGCTGTCCTTAACTACTCACCTTCATGTCGTTTTATGATGTCTTTACTACCTTTCTGGGGATTGAAAGTGGTAGTTGCATAGGCTGTTAAATGATGGACAGAAATCTCTCAGATTTCTTAAAAAGATCTTTATTTGTGTTACAAAGATGACCGAAATTTTTACGGGTTTGGGACACCATGAAGATGAGCAATTAATGACAGAATTTTCTGTCTGTTTTGTGTGCAACGTGTGAGTTTGTAGCCACCATACATTTTGTTTTCTTTTCATTGTTTTTGCTAATTTATTCATTTATAATCATACTGTATAATCATTTAATTATTCCATTTAATCATATAATCGTTTATTATGAGTCATTTAACAATGTAATTATTTTTTATTATATTGCTTTTTATTTGACTAATTTTATTTGCTCTTGTAGTGGTTGTTACTATTGTTTAATCTTAGGATTTTGATGTTTCTTCACAAAAATATGTGTCTCTTCCTGTAGTTCTAGTTGCTTTTGAATTGGTAAAATAACACTTGTTAAACTTGTGCTGGGTAGACGAAGTAGGAATGAAGTTTGAAGTCCTACTGAGCATTGAAACATAGGCCTATGCAAAGATTATTCAATAAACTCTGCTCTTTTTTAGCAATACTTCGTCTCCTGCTTTTCTGCTATTACACGGCTTTCTCTGTCTGTCTTTTTGGCTGATCTGATGAAGAGAGTAATAATGTTAGAGAATTGTGAGATATAAACTCGCAATTGCGAGTTATAAAGTCAGATTGCGTGACATAAACTTGCAATTGCGAGAAATAAACTTGCAATTCTGACGTTTTTCTTGCAATTGCGAGTTTTTGTTATACAATTCGGACTTAAATTCCAATCGGAAGTGAGCATCCCTATGCCCTACTCAGAACATGACCATAAATAATTAAATTACTTCCTTGAAGTGACCATTGCATGTTCCCTTCGCTAACGAACCAGTGGAAGGGGCTTTCATGAAGGCATTCAGTTGTTCACTTTCGTTTGGAATGCTCCTACAAATGGCGTCCCCTTCCTGAAGTGCCCTTTGTAAGCCCGACCCAATCGGCCCAAATGAGGCATATCCGATCGGTGGGTGAAGGTCTCTGCGCGTTACTGTCTTTCAGCGTGGAAAAATAATTTGATTAAATGAAATGCATTTTCTCATTAACTCGTTATTTCATCTGACTCCATAAATGAAAAAGGTTATAATGATATCTGTGCATCATTAAATGTGAGCGAATGTTTGACTATTCTTTTTAACTCTTTACTGAAAATAATGTCAGAGACGATTAGAATAAAATCAAATGTTTACAATTTATTATGTCAGGTAAATATATCAAGCCAATTGCATAATCAGTTCAAAGACAATAGATTCAAACATCAAATGCTCTAAAATAAAGAGAGAAGATGCAATACCTTGACATTATAAAATACATGATGTGAAGTGTTTGGCGTACACTTCGCATCACGGGCTAGTCTGGGTTACAGAATCCCGCCAGCCTCTCGTTGCATTTCATTAAATAGACAGACCAGGGCAGAAACCTCTTTTCAAATGTAAACATGAGTTCACAGTGGGAATTTACATCAATCACCGTCCCAGACTTACTGGGGGCAGAAGTTGATTTACATGGAACATTTTGCTAACAATGGGAATGGGATGGCCAAAAGGAATCTAAACTAGAATTTACAACACAGTTGGAATTTAGGTTCTTCCCGTTCTGGGGTGTCCGTGACAGCTGTGTCCCACCCATCTGCTTGAACACTAGGCCTCCTTGAAGGCAAAAACAGAACAAAAGAAAGGAAAAGTTGGTAAAGCAGAGGTTACAAGTTTAGCCATGTCTTTTTCTCTTCAGCCGGTCTCACTCTAGGTCTCCCTGTGCTTCCGCACCTCGTCCTGGGGGTGTCTGCATCCAGAACCATTCCACCCTGAGTGAAGCAAAGTTCCCAGATTTATAGTGACCTCCATTATAGTAGAATTCTCTCCCCAGCAGGTAATATCACTGTTTTTTTCAGGGCCCACCTAATGGCCAAAACAATCTTTCTCCACGGTAGAATAATTACGTTTGTGTTTGAGAAACTTGCGGCTAATGAAAGCAATAGGATGTTCTTCATTTCTCAGCTGTGAGAGGTCTGCTCCTATGCCCGTTTCGGAAGCATCCAAACAACTCAATAATGTTCAAGTCTAACATTTTCCTTTACTTCTTCATGGATTGCAACACCAGCGCCCAGCAGCAGCGCTACGCTTCTGCCATTTTGGGGTGAAAGCGCCTCAGCAGTCCACTAGTGTTGATGTGTCGTTCGCGAACGAGCCGCTCTAAAAGCCGATTCTTTGAAAAGAGCCGGACTTCCCCTCACTATCCACTAGCTTTTTGCTGTCGCTATGGCAATATTAGCTGCTTTGTCATTTTTATTTTAAAGTAGCCTACATTAAAGATCAAATCTAAACTGAATGATGACAACACAGAATAACGTATATTAGGGATGCACCGATACCACTTTTTAAGGATCGAGTACGAGTACCGATATTTTTTTCCTGGTACTCACCGATACCGATGCCTGTTGTACTGGGGGGGGGGGGGGGGGGGGGGGGGTCTCGTTTTATGTGGCAATTTTCTAAGAACAACACAATGAGACTAATGAACATATCAGCATCTTTATTTTCAACAACTTAAATAAACTTATGTTTAAAAATAAATCATTCTTATGTGCTTATCACAAATTTTCAAAGCCCAAATTTCACAGTGTCCAATAATCTCTAAAGGGCAAAACCAAGGACATAATGAATGTAATTTTTACCTGCCTGTCACAAAGTTTTTAAAGTGCTAAAGAAATCACAGACAACAAGACAATCAAAGTTGTCCTAAAGTGCCAAAGAAATCACAGAACAAATGTTTATAACATAACACTGAGTAACAATGTAATCACAGCCGAAAGCATGGTCCGAAATTAACTTTTTGGCTCACCTGCCACGGGGACTGGTAGATGAAAAAATCCACCAGCCAAGCATATTTTTTACCGGCCAAAATAATAAACAGCCTTTTTGTGTCACATATACATTAATTTATATATAGGCTATATTAAAACATTTTTGTCATATTTCTGGTCTATTATTTTCCATTTTTACTTTTATTTACACACATATTACACAATTTACACACATTAAAATAATATTTTTGTGGTGGTGCCTATATGAACAATTTGTTCTGTACAAATTAAATGTATTAATTGTATATTTAATAAAATATATGCAATAATAATATATTATAATTATTTCAAAAAAATATTTAGTTTTACTCTGCCTATTTTTTTTTACTCCATTTACTCTGACTGATCCGATCAGTAACTGAAGGACTGGAAATATCAGTTTTAAAATGAAATTAAAATGAATCGGTTCAAATGAGTCATTAGTTCGCGAATTGGACGTGTCAATGTCATCATCGGATGTGTTCGCGTTGTGTGATTATCCTGGCAGCTAGGACATCCCACAAGATTTGTGTCAACACAGAAAACATTTAATCACTGGATAGGTTTTTCCGTTTATTTAAAGTGTGGTTTATGTCAGCTGAATGTGCAGAACGCTTCAGAGAAGATAAGGTATTTTAGCACAATTCACACCCAGCGGTAATTCAGGAAAAAATATATCCGAATGCTCCACATGAAACTATGGTCTTCCGACCTTTTACCATCGAGTCGATTTATTTTGATTAATATGTGACAACGAGAGAGAGCAAGACAGCACTAAGAGAAAGTGCGCGCGCGACCTCTCTCTGCTCGTGCTTCAGTTGCGCCCTGTCACACGCACTACTGTCGTCTACATTACTCGCAGATCAAATAAGACTATGGCGGGACAAAAAATTCGCTTTGGAGCAGGAGCATCGATAAGACGACTCGTTAACGTTAAGTCGTTACATTACTATTTTGGTATGAACATTCACCCGCCAGTGGGGCGGATAGCCTTTTGAGATTTACTTGCCAAACAGAAAATCTACCCGCATTTGGCGCTTGGCGGGTGTTAATTTCGGACCCTGGCCGAAAGTGAAATATTAGACTGTACTATTAAATCTAGCAACACTATAACTGCAGGAAGAGTGTTCATAAGAATTAAGAAATATAAGCTAAGGATATACGTGAGGTCACATGTCACGTGAGGTATCGGTCTTTGGTATCGGGGTATTTTTACAAGTAGGAGTACAAGTACATGAGCTTGGTATCGGGCCGATACCGATACTGGTATCGGTATCGGTGCATCCCTAACGTATATACAATCACTAGACTAGTGATCATCAAATCCCTTTTAACAGTTTATTTCACAGACTTAGACAAGTTTTCTACTTTTTTCCCACAAAACCTTTAGTATTAGCATTACAAACACTGAATACCAACATATAACAGTAAGTAAAGAACATACTATATCAGATAATTGGGAATGTTGGACAAAATTTATATATAACAGCAATAGAATAGGTTTACAGTCAACTGTATTTTTTTTTTTGTTGCAGTAGGTACTATCTTATATTAATGACCGTTAAAGCAAGACTATGTAAACAAAAAAAAAAAAACACAGCCACTGTCCATCATGTTCTATAAGATCATCATGTTTGTAGCATGATCCAGGGGATTACCCATACAGAAATGTAATATACCGGTATGTCAATATAAGTAAATCACATATATAGCCTAATGTCAGTGCGTATGTCTGCTGCCTATATGAGAATATATGCAAAATTCATATAAAACACATAGACATATATGAAACAATATAGCAAAAATGGCTGTTTTCATGTAAGTGCCATATATTTTCCCGTATATGCACATAAATGTTAAATATATGTAGCCTAAGACGCATATATGTATGCATATATGTACTTATTTCAATGCATCAGTATCACATGCATGTATGTTTACATACATTTATTAAATATGTGGGAAACAAATATGTATGTCACATATTTATACTTAATGTTGTCCATATATGTGAGAAACCAATACTATACTGTAAGATATATGGTATCATATATGGATTAACTCAAATATTTTCTTCAAATGTTTGGACACATAAATGTTCATATATGTTGCAGGGATAGGCTATATTGTGTTCTCAGATAAGTGAAATATATGTATAGATATATGTCATGCTATTTAAAACATAAGTACATATATGACCATATATTACATTTTTGTATGGGTAAAACATACAAAATATATTTCAGGGCTAGTGGAGTTGGTAACTAATAATAGTAATAAATGTGTAAAGTTGCATAAAATGGAAATACTCAATAAAGCAAGAAAAAACTACCTCAAATGTGTATTTAATGATTGGATTAACTGTTATCTGTGCTGTTGTCCAGTAACTTCAGTTGGAATTTTCACCCCAAAATGGCGGCCGCGCTACCGAAGCGCCACCTAGTGGCTGTTTCCAAAAAAGCATCAGAGTTTCGCCTCTTGTTCTTCTATACTCTTTGGTAACGCTCATACACTGGGCAGTCCCAATACCTACCAGGGCTAAATTAATACTGACCAACATTGGATTGCAACAACTTATGTAATAATAATAAAAAATAATACTTGTAATGTTTTTACTTTTTTTTTACTTTTCTTTTAGACAGTCTGCAGTTATCAAGTAGACTACTTACTTTATTCGTTTCATTTTCACTCAATCCAGTCACATTGACACAGGCTGTACAAGAACTGCTACCACAATATTTTATGTTTAAAGGGAATTTTGGGTTAAGTTAAGCTCAACAGCATTTCTGCCATAATGTTGATTACTACCAGAACTACAAAACATAATCAAATAAAATAATCGATGCTTGTGTCTCTTTTTCTTAAAAAGGGGTGAAAAAAGCAAAAACCTGGATTGCATGCTAATTTACTGTCAACTGTTTCACATAAACTCAACGCATGTCATTTTCAACACTCCACATCATAAGCGAATACATGAACAGCTTGTGACACAGGTGTTTATTATGAACTGCATCAGTATTGAGCTCTGATTAAAGCAGTTTCTTCAAGTAATTTGCAACTTTCTACCATCCCCTTACATGGAAATATGTTTGATTGCCTGGCAACCATCTCTGTCATCTCCAGCTGCATCACTCATCATTCAATCATAATGCACATTGTTTCATTCATCCAACGTGCACAAAAATGGCCTGGTTTCAGTTTTTCAAAGCTTAAAAACTAAACATAAATACTGAACAAAGCATGTCAGTAATGTGTATCAAGAAAGGTGGTCCCTACACAAAATTAAAACTCAATCAACTTAAATCAGACAACATTTCAAGGTTACCATTGTTGCAAACAATTTTCAGTTCTTTCTGACAAGCTAAATCATGAATTTAATACATTTCTCCATGACACTTCACTCATTTCAAAATTAGTTTGTTTTCCAGTGATCAATTGATTATAAAGAAAAAAATGATTTTTTGTACAATTTCATTTAACTTTTATTGACACATATGACAATGCAAAACAAAACTTTATATGTCAAACTTTAATAAACATAAAACAAAATTCAAACTTCTATTGGCAAAGAACAGAAACAGAAAGAAAAGAAAGTAAAAACTAGTTTTATTTTCAGAGGTCTACTTAATGATCATAGTGTTCCCCTGAGATGCATGATGGACATTCAAGTACATCTTCTGATGGATCCATCAACACAGATGACCCACAGCCTCCCCAAATCGAAGGTCACATGTTTGTGGCCAAAGGGACAGACAGGAATCATTTGCCATCCCGTGCCAGCGGGATTTGTTGAATTGACTCCGACTCTATAAAAGATAAATAATAAGATAATGGTTTCTAATAAATGAAAATCATTCTTGAATTTTACCTTTCATATTAAACAGTTTTATTAAGCAAAACAAGCTTTCAGTGCTATTTTCAGCTCACCTTTGCATCAAAGACCCCTGATAGTCGACACCATAGACGCTGCCATCAGTTGCAACTTCAACCATAGACAAAGATCCATTAACAGCATCCCAAAAAGGTGACCCACCACAGGAAGAACTCGTCACATTCTGAGAAACACAACAAGATACAAACAACTCACTTGACTAAAACTGATTACTCCTCATGCTTTTCCTTTTTGTTCAAACTCTTCCACTCTTACCCTTTTGAGGAGCACATTATCTTGAGAGTTCACCCCCCAACAGCTGTACGGGCCACAGCTGTAGTACTTCAGCCTTCCTGTGATTTGTGTCCAAGGAATAATTCCAGATGGCCCATTGCTGTTAACATCCTTATTAAAGCAGAAGATGTCGTCTATTGGAGTAACACCTGCAACAATCTCACTTCCAGCATCCACCTGCTTTAAACCTCCTGACAGTAAAAATAAAGAGATTGAAGGGAGAAGTCAGACCAAATATGGACAGATAAGAAAATCTGCATTCAGCATCTTGAGCCTAATTTTCATTATTATTATTATTATTATTATTATTATTATTATCATCATCATCATCATTATTATTTACCTTGAATCTGCCTGAAGATTCCGCTAAGAAACTTGAAGACTATGTTTGTTGGACTCACTCCAAACTGTCCAGCAGGTCCAACAGTAATGTGCTTCAGTGTTGCATTTATTCTTGTAAAACTGTTTCCCAAAAATAGGAAAGCTTCATTGTCATTGTTGACTCCACCCACTAAGCCTAATCCAGCATCAATCTGCTTCAGGGTACCAGGAATCACTTCACACTCTAAAGCTATGGAAATATTTGGTTTGGGTTCATTTGAATTATTCTGGAATTATTAGTATCATGATATGATTCTGAATCCCCAAACACACATTAATCCTTTACCTCGAGTATAAAGAATCTGGCAGCTGAAGAGTAGCAGGATGCACTGACAAGCTTTCATTGTGCTGCAACACAGAGGATTTGTCTCGTCATATACATAAACAGAAATCAAATGTCCATGATGTAAATTCTTCTTAAATTCTACAAATATATAAATAAATAGATAAATAAATAAATAAATAAATAAATAAATAAATAAAAATATGTTTTTACAAATGAAAACAAATAAACCATTTTTATTTTGTTTGAAACGAAACCAACCTTTTCTTGATCTTAGACGTGTCAGCTGGTTTCAGCAGTTCTCTTCTCACAAACACAATGTTTGGAGATGCTGGTGAATGACTGCTAGGTTTGGTTTTATAGCTGTAGTTTGTTTCCTGATCAGGAAAACCCCTGCTGTACAGAATTATGCAGTGGATCAAGATCTTCTGGGTGGAGCAGAATTAGGGAAGAACTCTTATGTCACTGGTTCTTATGAACTCATTGACTGAATAGTTTTTGTCTCCACACGTGCACACATTTGCCCTCATGCCATTGTCACATACCTATGATGCACTTGGATTTTTTTTTAATGTTTGGTAATAACATGTGATGCTTAAAACCTGGTTCAAGGTTGTTTAATATAAATTGTAAACCTCAATTAAAACCCAACAAGAAAATAAAAACCTCACCTTCTGCGGTAAAGTCATTCTGATGTAGTGTAATGCAATTTAACAAGGATTGCAATGAAATTACATAACTGAATTCATAAAGCATCAGAAAAGGTTATGGGGAGGCACTTACAATGGACAATTTTCAGGGTATTTAAAAGAAGAAATATCAAGCTTATAATTATCTGAAAGCAATTCAATTCTTCTTTTAAAACGTTTTTTTTTTAAATCTTTAAAAAAAAAGTTAAAAGTCAAACGTTTTTTGATTTGATAACATTAGTTAATGCACTGTGAACTAACATGAACAAACAATGCACAACTGTATTTTTATTAACTAAAATAAACAAAGATTAACACATACTGTAACAAATGTATTGCTCATTGTTAGTTAATTTTAGTTAATACATTAACTAATGTTAACAAATGAGACCTTATTGTAAAGTGTTACCCTTTACACAGAAAAGGTTAGCATTTTTTTTTTTTCACACTAAAATCTTGTTAACGCCTATTGTTTACATCTTGTGGCTGTACTATTAAAATAAATGTTTACAGCTTGGCCCTTTCTATTTTCATTATAAATCCCTCATGGTAACCCATGGTTTTGCTTTATTTATTTATTTTTATTTAAAGAAAAATATTCACAAGTAGGACAAGGAGGGTCTCAACCGCCCAGCATCCACACCTGACTCAGCTCATGACCCAGAGCCCATCCAGTCACACGCCACTCCCATCACGGACTATGAGCCAAAGCCCACCGCAGACCCAGATTGTGAGCCCAAATTTATCACGGAGTCTGATCAGAGCAAGAGTTGGCAACAACTTCCGTCCCAGGGGGTGTTTAAGTCGAGTTTGAGGAAAGGATTGGAGCCCCTTTCACCCCCCGTCATTGAGGTGCGTGCTATGAGATGGGTCCCCTATAAATGTTTATTGAATGATCAGGATAATGCAATGTTTCAAGACCTCCAGGCCCCGCTGATCCCATCCAGTCTCCGGTCTCCTTCATCACCACGGGTCCTGCTCAGCTGCAAGTCTCCTTCATCGCCACTTGTCCCACCCAGTGCCAAGTCTGTTTCGTCGAACAAGTCTCCTTCATTGCTAATGGCCCCGCTTAGCCTCCCACTCCCTCCTTCTCCACCGACTTCAGACAGATCCTTAGCCCCGTCTCCGGATCCTCTGGCTCCACCTTGGACCTCCGAGCTCATTATTCCACCTCGGCCCGTTGACTGGTCAGCTCCACCATGGTTCTTTGCTCCCTCAGCTCCTCCTGGGATTGCCGTCCTTGCGGCTCCGCCTTGGTCAGTCGCCACTCTGCCTCTGCCACGAACATCCGGGTCTTTGGCTGAGCCTCATCCCTCCACCCATTCGCTTTCCTCTGTCTCCTCTTCAGTCCTCACTCACACCAGCAACATGATCATTTTAAGTTAAATGTATGAATTAGCTTACTAAAATATTTCAAGTTCAGACAAATAAAAATGTATGAATACAAAATAAAAATCTGCCAGTTCTGCTTGCTTCAACTGAATTTCTTAACTTACACTTTATGTAACTGATTACCTCAGATTTAAGAAAGTGAAAGCATACAAGTAATTATTTCATAACTATTATGAAAATAAAACAGGATAAGATTCTTTTGAAACAACAATTATAGAGAAAAACATTTCTTTATGTTTTTTAAATAACACTAACAATGCTTCTATGGTCTGTTCAGCTTTGATTTTTCCAGTACACTCTCTGTGCGTGGGTGTGTTTTAAGGAAATCAATTATTATTTATTCAGCAAGCATTAAACTGATCAAGTGACACTTTTACATTGTAACATTCATCATGGTTTCAACAAAAATATTAAGCACCACGAATGTTTTCAAAATTCATAAGAAAAATCAACATAGAATGATTTCTGAAGGATCATGTGAAGACTGGAATAATGGCTGCTGAAACAAAAAATCAGCCTTTCCAATCAAAAGAATAAATTACATTTCACCAAATTAAAATAGAAAAAGTACTTTTAAATGTTAATTTCACTTTACTGCTGATTTACAGAGCCGGACAGTAACGGAGTACATTTACTTGAGTACAGTACTTAAGTACAATTTTGAGGGATCTGTACTTTACTCGAGTATCATTTTTGGGGAGTACTCATGACTTTACTCAAGTACATTTGAGAGGCAAATATTGTACTCTTTACTCCACTACATTTCTATCCATAACCGTGAGTACCCGTTACTACTTCTAAAAAAAAAAAAAAAATCTCGTAAACCCACAATTTGTTGTTTCCCTCTCAAACGTGATTGGATTGTGCAGGCGTCACTGATTGAGACAGCCTATCAGCAATCACCTTCAGCTTTCCGCCAAATAAGTCAACTCCATGGTCAGATTTAGATAAGAGACAAAACCATGATGAAGACGGCCGCAGCAGGTCCATCCCGGGAATGTGCCAACCCGTGGTCCCACCTCGCCAGACTATTTACATTTTCTGAATTTTCCGAAATTTTCTTAAATGTTAAATAAAGCAACATGGTAAAAAGATGAAAATGACTTGATTTTACTTTCAATTCCTTTTACATTCTCCAAGGTATTAACATTAACATTTTTCATAACTCCATGTAGGACGTTTCTGTACATAAATGTAAGCACTGTGGCAGTAGTAATGCGAAAATGTACTCTTGTACTCTTGATAGTCAAGTACTTTTAAAAACAAGTACTTCAGTACTTTTACTTAAGTAGACATCTGACTGTAGTACTTTTACTTGTACTTGAGTAAAATTTAGCAAGGGGTATCTGTACTTTTACTCAAAAGCTGTGTACTCTGTCCGCCTCTGCTGATTTACTTGTTTTATCAAATTTTGTATCACATTTTTTCCCCATTTTTCTCATCTTATGGTTTGCTATTTCATATAAGATTGAATCAGTGATGCATGAACAAAAATATGTCAACTTTTTTTGTTCTTTATTTAGTTCTAATGGGTTTTTAGATATTATTTACTGTATCCAAGTTACTTAAGAATATGATTTTTCATGTTGTACAGTCATTCATGTATATATTTGCGCACCACAGATTAAAGATTTCTCGTGCGAAATCTCCACAGTGCAGGGTGATGGTGGGCTGAAATAACTATATCAATAGCCATAGCAACTAAAGAGTGTCAGGAAAACTAAACAAAGGAAAACAGGAACTAATGAATACAAACTAAAAGTCCATGAAAACAAAGATCTGTGACACATACATGTATAAATTCCTTTTTGCTTGATTGTTAAATTGCTTAATTAAAGTTTATACATGCTAGTTTCCATGACATGCTAGTTTATACATGCTAGTTCAAGATCAATTTTTTCATCTTCCTACTGGAGCTCCCTGTTTGCTAAGTTTCAAATGGTTATTAAACAGCAAGCACAAACTATGCAAAAGCGGCAGCCCTTCCGGTGCATTCAGTGTCCGAATTCACTCACTCATTTCATTCACTCCTTCAAGTGGACTATAATAGTGGAGCAATGTAGGGAATCGTGAATGAGGGTTTAGGGGGCGATTTCGAACACAGCCTGTGTTTTCTTTTCGTTACTCTGGTTAGGTCTTGTACAGCCTGTGCCAATGCGACTAAGTGAAACAAAGTACTTGGTGACGGACCAGCAGACTGTCTAAAAAAAAGGAATGTGAAAGCATGCAAGTAATTATTTCATCACATAAGTATTATGCAAGTAACAGGTTAGTTACATGTTGTTTCCTTGTTTTTAAATAACACTAAACATGCATATGATCTGGTCTGTTTTTCCAGTACTCCACTGTTCATTACACAACTGCCCACATTGCTGAACATCTGTCTGTGTCGTGTGTCAGAATGATTTCTGAAGGATCATGTGAAGACTGGAGTAATGGCTGCTGAAAAATCAGCCTTTCTGTCAAAAGAATAAATTACATTTTAACAAATTAAAATAGAAACACTCTTAAGTTGTAATATTTCACTTCAATGCTATTTTTACTTTTTTTTTTTTATCAAATAAATGCAGCCATGAGAGACTTCTTTCCAAAACATTTTAAAATCTTACCTAAATAAAACCTTTGAATAATTTTTCCCCCTTTTCTCTCATCTTATAGTTTGCTATTTCATATAAGATTGAATCAGTGACACATGAAAAAAAAGTCAACTTTTATTGTTCTTTTTTTTCCCTTTTTTCAATGGTTTTTAGATATTAGAAACCGTAAAACATCCAAGTTACATAAGAATATGATTTTTAATGTTGTATATTATATCATGTATAGCGTTTGCGCACCACAGATTAAAGATTTGTTTTCCAAACTCAATGTTTTGCAACACATTGGCAAAATCAAAATCAGCGGTTGACCTCCTGGCTGCTTTTAGAAAACGAACAATAAGGTCGTTTCTCCCCAATGACTGGCCAGCCACAGGAGCACGTGAGCTGCCATGGCTGCCACATATACTTTGAGCATGGATGGGGAGCGACCCGCATCCAAAAGCTCTTGTAAGAAGGAGAGCACCACCGAAACTTTGCATGAGTGGTGCTCAAAATGTCTGGCTGAGCATAATTACACCCAACTGGTACCAGTTCTGGGCTTTCCAAGGGACCAGAGCTTTCACACAGCGCTGGTTCACCATAATGTGCATGCGGCCTGACCGCCATGCATGGGCTGGCACATGGCGATTTAGCCAGTGCTGAAGGGGGCGCATATGCAGTAACCCCATTTGGAGTACTGACGATGCGGCGGCCATGAGACCGAGAAGCCTCTGAAACTTACTGAGAGGCGCGCGCTACCCACCTACCCGCCTACATCAGGGATGGCTTGCCAGGCCTGAGCCCTTGTAGCTAGACTTGGAACATTTATTTGGGCTAGGTCGCCTAGCATAGGGGAACCAATTTTTGAGCTTTGAACATATTGCCATCAGTAGCTTCCAGACTTCCAGCAAACTGTTCAAAAGTGTCTGCCACATCAACAGCCATTGCCTGGCACACTCTACACGAAACAATATGAAAACGTGCAGCATGTGAAGTGAACAAATGAAAAGTGAAAGTGAAAAGTTCTTTAAGACTCTAAAAAAAGACACCAAACATGTTCAGTGGCATTTTTGTGTCAAGTGGCTCTTCTAAAATCATGTTTATCTGATGTACTGTACACAAAAAGTATCTGTAAACAGTTTTTTTTCTGGACCAAACCTTTAACTGTGAAGGGTTTGTATTATAACAGAACTGCTTGGAACAATTTTCAATTAAAGTGTAACTTCACAGATTTTCAAACCAGCAGTGCGGATGAAGGCACAGTTAATTCAGGGAGAGAGTGTCCCAGTCTATTAACCAGTCCTCTGTGTCCAAATCCACCATTCCCTCTGCCACAGTAATTCACACCCCTGGTCAGACTCATATTGGGGCATCAGCACTCATTTTCATTCACTCCTTCAAGTGGACTATATTAGTGGAGCAATGTAGGGAATCGTGATTAAGGGTTTAGGGGGCGATTTCGAACACAACCTGTGTTTTCTTTTCATTTCTTTGGTTAGTTCTTGTACAGCCTTTGCCAATGCGACTAAGTGAAACGAAGTACTTGGTGACGGACAAGCAGACTAAAAAAACGGAATTTGAAAAGAAAGTGAAAGCATGCAAGTAATTATTTCATTACATAATTATTATGCAAGTAACAGGTTATGTACATGTTTTTCATGTTGTATCCTTGTTTTTAAATAAACTAAACACGCTTCTGATCTGGTCTGTTTTTCCAGTACTCAACTGTTCATTACACAACTGCCCACATTACTGAACATTTAGGCTGTGTCGTGTGTCTATGTCTATGTCTCTGTCTCTATTATTTTATTCAGCAAGCATTAAATTGATTAAAAGTAACACTTTTACATTGTGGCATGCATCATGGTTTCATCAAATGCTTTCAAATTTAATAATAAGAAATGTTTCCTGAGCACAAAATCAACCTATCAGAATGATTTCTGAAGGATCATGTGAAGACTGGAGTAATGGCTGCTGAAAAATCAGCCTTTCCATCAAAATAATAAATTTAAAATAAATTTAAAATCTTACCTAAATAAAACCTTTGAATAGTGTAACATATTTTTTTATATATATTTTTTATTATATTTTTTATAGTTTGCTATTTCATATAAGATTGAATCGGTGACACATGAAAAAAATATGTCAACTTTTATTGTTCTTTTTTTCCCTTTTTTAATGGTTTTTAGATATTAGATACTGTAAAACATCCAAGTTACATAAGAATATGATTTGTAATGTTCTATAGTATATCATGTATAGCGTTTGCGCACCACAGATTAAAGATTTGTTTTCCAAACTCAATGTTTTGCAACATGTTGGCAAAATCAACGGCGGGAGAATTGTCATTTGAGTGAGATCTGTTTTTTACAGTACAAAACCTTGTTGTGTAATCGATCAGATAAACATGCTCACCCAACATGTTTTAAACTTATAATTTTTTAATATTTTTAACATGAAATATTATTTTGTCCATATCAGATGGCTTCATATATAAAATAAGTTTTCAGAGCTATGACTATTTTTGAGCTTAACTTTATAACATGCCTTCAACATATTGCCTTCAGTAGCTTCCAGACTTCCAGCAAACTGTTCAAAAGTGTCTGCCACATCAACAGCCATTGCCTGGCACACTCTACACGAAACAATATGAAAACATGCAGCATGTGAAGTGAACACGTGAAATTATTAAAGTGAAAGAAATACAAATGAAATTACACAACTAATTACATAACCATCAAGCCTTGTCCATTGCTCATATAAGTCTTAAAAATGACACCAAACAAGCTCAGTGGAATTTTTGTGTCGTGAGGTTCTTGTAAAATCATGTTTACTTGATGTACACAAACATAAAAAGTATCTTTCAACAGGTTTTTTTTTTTTTTTTTTAAAGAAGAATCAAGATTGATCATCTGGACTACACCTTTAACTGTAAAGGGTTTGTATATGAGAACAGAACTGGTTGGCGCAGTTTTAATTTAAAGTATAACTGCAGATTTTCAACCCGCTTTGTCCCAGCAAGCAATTTTGTGTTTAAAATATGTCTAATAGCCGTCCAAACACAGCCCAGACATCTAGGCTAAAACAAGACAAAATTTGGGCAGTCAGTGAAAATTTAATAGACGTCTAAAGCCGAAGAATAGACTAGTCATCAGATAATAAAGAAATGCAATGAGTGAAGAAATTAATACAAACACCTTGTAATCACTGTTTACTTTGCTTAAATGATGGAATATCCTACAGCTCGCAAGTTATTTTGGCAAAAACGACATGTAACCAAATTCAAAGTTATTTTGGCTATAAGTGGGTTACTGATAGCCGGACTATATCGGGTCTATTGTTAAAGGGATAGTTCACCCAAAAATGAAAATTCTGTCAGTAATTACTCACCCTCATGTTGTTCCAACCTCGTAAGACCTTCGTTCATTTTCGGAACACGAATTAAGATATTTTTGATTAAATCTGGGAGCTGGATTACTCCATAGGCTTCTAAGGGATTGAAACTTGCCAGCCCCGAAAAGTTATTAAAGACATCGTTAAAATAGTCCAAGTGACTACAGTGGCTCAATATTAAGTTTATCAAACGACGAGAATACTTTTTGTGCGCAAAAAAAACAAAAATAACGACTTTATTTCAACTATTCATTTCCTTCTCTGTGGGCCTCAAGTCAGTTCACTAGTGTAAAAGCGTAGAGCTTCTGCTGTTGTACATCACACGCATCACACACATGACCAGCGTCGACCAATAGTGAGCCTACTTGTGACGTAGCTCTACGCTATCACAGTACGTTAACTGACTAGAGGCCCACAGAGAAGGAAATGAATAGTTGAAATAAAGTCGTTATTTTTGTTTGTTTTTGCGCACAAAAAGTATTCTCGTCGCTTGATAAACTTAAAATTTGAGCCACTGTAGTCACTTGGACTATATTAACAATGTCTTTAAAAACTTTTCGGGGCTGGCAAGTTTCAATCCCTTAGAAGCCTATGGAGGAGTGATCCAGCTCTCAGATTTAATCAAAAATATCTTAATTCGTGTTCCGAAGATGAACGAAGGTCTTACGGGGTTGGAACAACATGAGGGTGAGTAAATACTGACAGAATTTTCATTTTTGGGTGGACTATTCCTTTAACCTAGATGGTGAAATGACGGTTATTGGTTGCTGGGGTATTACAATGTGGGTAGTAGGGGTTGAACGACTTCAGATTTTTTTGAAGTCGACTGTTATGACATCAAAGTCGAGTCGACTAGTTCATTCATAAAAACACAAGAGATGGGACTGCTTTGCAACATGCCACAATTTGCAATGTATTAGCAGAAAATTATACAGATGTTGACAGACAGCTCATATTGGAGCTGTTTACACCTGGACACTTCATGCGTTTTCTCAGATCGGATAGCTATCTGATTTATCAAAACGATTCCATTTACACCTGGTCACATAAATGTGTTATTGATCATCAGCTAATTTCAAAATCAAAGACTGCAATAAGAGAGAGTGGCAACAGCACTGGTAAGTCTTTACTTTTAACGAAGATGATTGTGTGTTAAGCGTCTGCGACTTACTTTCACTTTGATTTGCGATAGTTTGCCTGTTGGCTTGATGAATAGATGCTCAGATGCTCAGCTGCGGTGATGCGTGTTGCCATAGCTTCGTCATATAATGAATATAACATGACATACTATAACATGCTCTCACGCGTTTCTTTTAAGCATTGTTGGGAGGAGTCTAATTTACATATGTGGTTTCAACAACCAGATGAATTTACACTTGTCCAGTTTTGTCTGGAATCCGGGCTGTCCATGATACCACCTCCTGAAGTGGTTTGAGCAATCGGATTTAAGTCTGTTACGAATGCGTTTCGAGTGGCATTTACACCTGGGGCCTGTACCATGATGGTAGTTAAACAAACTCAGGGTTACAGGATTAGTTTCGAGTTGACAAAACCAAACCAATCCAACCAGGCTTTGTTGGTACCATGATTCTGATCATCAACTTTCTCTGTCAACTCAGGCTTTGATCCTGAGTTTAGGAGTTTAGGTGTGACATCAGCAGCGAACAGCCAATCACGTGCTGAGAAAGAGTGAAACTCATTTAAAACTCATTGAAATTCATTTCTCGCGAGAGAAGCAGCACAATTCTCTTATTAAATAAAGTATTAAAATATTAAGAATTTAAGCAAATTTACACAGCAAGAAGAAAATAGCTGTCTATGAAAGAGGACAACTAAAAAAAAGTCTCACTACTGTATATCAGTGCAAGTAAAAGTTGTGAAGTTAGTTCATACAGTTGATAAAGGTATAGAGAGAATTGAACATTTAAGCTCACATGTATTCATTTTATAGCTTTATCTATTGATTCTAAAGCGTATTTACATTACAATTATATATTTATTCATTTAAACTCTGCGTGATAATAATTGATAAACTATAAAATTGTACGTGTGATCGATTAAGATTATAATAATTACATAAATAATATCTAAATCATACACATTTATTATTCTAAATAAGCATTACTAAAAGCCAGATGATTTTGTCTTTAAAAATCATTTGCTATGTAGTGACCTTTAATTTGGAGTAGAAACAGGTGGAGTGACTTTATCGCATCAGTGACACTTCGGTTTGCAACCTCTTACCTGGAACATAACCAGCCCCAGACCAGGTTAGCCGTGGAGCGTAAGTTACTATGGTGAAGAACACTGCTAAAGGCCAAACCACTTTCATGGTGCCTAAAACCCAGGGTTGGCACAAACTAAACTGAAACATATCTGGCCAGCCACCTAAACCGGCTTCATGGTATAGGCCCCTGGGGCCTGTTTCAATATGGAGGTTCAACCAACTCTGAGTTAAAACTTGAACTCTGAGTTGACTTACCCTGAGATGGGAAACTCTGAGTTTTCGGTTTCAGAACAGCTGAATTGAGCTAGTTCAATCAACTCTGAGTAGGTTGACTCTGAGTTAAGCACGTGCCCTACGACTATGAAAAGCCATGATCAATGGAGCTCCGAAATTACGATTCACCATGGCAACAGCACCCGACAAAAAGACGTCCACATGTTCCTAGTCAATACAAGTATAATTCTTATTCACTGTTATATTATCAGGTGAAAACGGATAGAAAGGTAAGTTATTGAACTAATACTCATTTTCATGGTATCACACAGGCAAAAAAAAAAAAAAAAAAAAAAAAAAAAAAAAAAGTGGTAGCAACTAAAAATTAACAATAAATTATCAGTTAAATCATTAAGCATAAAAGGTTCATGGCTGTAGGCTACATGATTTTCCAAACATTTGACACATTAAATAAATATAATTCAGTGTCTATTTCAATGTGCAGCTGCTGTTTCCACATAGTATAATGCTCTTTTCACATAGTTAAATGTTCTCTAATCCAACCTGTTAAATTTTTTTAATTAGGCTAATGAAATGAACATTTGACTTCTACTGGGCCAACAACAAGAAGGCATATAAGCTGGACCTGCACCATCACTGATAGATGAAGAGGAGATACACGATATTGGAAGAATATTAAAATTCAACAGAAAAAAAGAATAACTGTTGCTTAGGAAATTAAGATGACCAAATAAATTGTGAATAATTTGTGTGTATTTAACAGCTGTGGTGGTTACGGCATATATCTCGGACTATCCTTCCATCTGGCATCTTCGGAAAGTTTCATTTTCGGAAAGTGCGATGATGGGAATATGCATGTCATCAATGCATCCAACCACACCAGAAATCCTAAAGGAAAATCTAATTATTAGGTTACTTTCAGAGGTCACAGTAAGATGTTATCAAATGGACGTCATTTATCAGATTAGCCTCATTTAAACCGATTTCTCCACCACTGTCCTGCAATCCTGTGAAACTTCTCTTTGATGGATCTCATGAGTCTGTGTCGAGGAAACAACACAAAAACTCTCAGAAAGAGCGTGAGAGCGAGGCACACTTTCCTTCCCGCTCTGATACAGCAGATTTACTAATGTGCTCTCTCCGATGTTATATAGAAAAATGTGCAATGAATGAATGTACTGCACTGCAAAAAAAATGCTTTTCTTACTTAGACTTTTTGTCTTGTTGTTTCCAGTCAAAATATCTAAAGATTATTAAATCAAAATGCATTTACTAAAAAATATAAGAGGTTTATATAAGAAAACCTGCTCCCGACCAGGTTAGGTTCACAGAGTAAGTTACCATGGTAACTGACTCTGAGTATAAGTTACCCCTCTTTCAGAAACGGGCTTGTCTAACTCTGCTCTCTCGGGTTTGACATACCTCCCATTCTGAAAGCGAAAAACCCAGAGTTTGCTTCATTTCAGGGTTAACATACTCAGAGTTTTCACTTAACCTCCTTTCTGAAACAGGCCCCTGGATTATGCAAAACACCATCATAATAACTAAATGTTTTCCTACCAAAGTAAGGTGGTGTATGGATCTGGTTAAGCGTATCCATTACTGGTGTTGAAGATTTCTTACCTATTTGACAAAAGGGAAGAAAACAGCCTTTTTTCTATCTAGTCAGGGTGCACCTATTTAAAAAACAACAACAAAAATAACAACAAAACAACAACTCCTTTTTTACTACATAGACAGAGAAGTTTTATTGAAATTCCTTTTATTAAATTCCTCCTGCCACATACCCCCATTGTTCAACTCAGGACGGGGAAACGGTCCAGCCTGCAGCCCCAACCCTCTCCCTTGAGAGGATCTACAGCCGTCTTAGACCCCAGTGAATTTAAATTGCTGTAATGCTAGATACCAACGGGTGATCTGGCCAACGAGCAGCCTTTTACCTGAGTGAATGCTTGTTGGCACAGCTCTGTCCACTGAACCAAATCTAGTGCTCCTGTTTTAGTGAGATCAGTCAGCAGGCGGGTGATATCCGATTAATTAGGGACAAACCTTCTAGAATAACCTGCCAACCTCAGGAACAACTGGTCATTGCTCTCAGGCAGGCTGAAATCATTGGCGTTTTATTCATTTGAGGACACACCTGCCCATGAGCTGAGCAGAAGCCCAGATACCATACCTCCGCCCGTCCAACTACACAGTTCCTCGAGTTGGTTGTGAGCCCCGACTTTCACAGTGATCTCAGGACAGCGCACAGCTGCTTCCAGTCAGTAATATAGATAATAATATCATCCAAGGCACCAGCATACACAGCGTATGGCCGAAGAATATTGTTCATGAGACACTGAAAAGTGGCAGGTTCCCCGAAAAGCCCTAACGAAAGTGTCACAAATTGGTGTAATCCAATGGCGCTGGGAGCAGGGGCCTGGAGCAAATTCTCCATTGAGAGCTGCACTGGACTGTGGAGTTTTGAGGATCTCCTGTCTCTGCTTCCAGCCACTGAGCCCCGGATTCCACGTTGGTCCTCCGATCCATCGGCTCCGCGTTGGCTCCTACTTCCTCATCTCCACCGTGGCCCGTCATCCCACCAGTTCTCCCCCCGTCTTCGCCTTGGTCAGGCGTCATACTGGTTCCACCATGAGATTGGTAACTCCAGCAGAATCAGTAAGTACAGTTCACTGAAGAACAAATCATTGTCAGTGTGAAATACGCTGTGGGGGGCGCCGGGAACAATCAAGCTCGGAATCGGACCGCAACAAACATGCCCCATGTAAAAACGCCCTTTCACATATTTGATAATTGGAATATCAGATAGTTGATGACATAGTTAACAAGTTTGTGAATATTCTGAATACAAAAGAAATGCAGTTCCTATAAAGTATACAATCTCATACACTTAGTTCACCTACACAAGTACACAGACACATATATACATACACACATGCACACAGGCATACAACACACATAACATACACACAGATAAAGCTGTAACACCTGGGCTCAATGCAATAACGGACTATGTGCAATCATGACTCACTTTTTTGGGGATCTGGGGCTATCATGAGGCATTTACAATGGAAGTGAATGGGGCCAATCCTTAAATATTTCAATAGTACAGCCACAAGATGTAAAAAAATTGTGTTAACATGATTTTATTGTGGAAAAATCACTTACTAACCTTTTCTGTGTAGTTATATCCACATTTTCAACTTTAAAATTTTAATTTAATTGCTTTTATACAATTATAAGTTTCATATTTCTGCTTTTAAATACCCCCCAAAAAAATCAATTGTAAGTGCATCATCTTAGTGGTGGTTCACTTATTATTATTATAAATTCACTTATGTATTTCCTTTCAATTCTTTGAAATTTTTTCCAAAAAGGTTTTCTTGTCATTGTTGGCTTGACTTTCCTTTTTATATTAAACAACCTCATACCAGGTAATATTAAGCATAATATGTTCTTATCAAACACATAAAAAAATCCAAGTCCATCATAGGTATGTGACAATGGCATGAGGGCAAATGTGTGCACGTGTGGAGACAAAAACTATTCAGTCAATGAGTTCATAAGAACCAGTGACATAAGAGTTCTTCCCTAATTCTGCTCCACCCAGAAGATCTTGATCCACTGCATAATTCTGTACAGCAGGGGTTTTCCTGATCAGGAAACAAACTACAGCTATAAAACCAAACCTAGCAGTCATTCACCAGCATCTCCAAACATTGTGTTTGTGAGAAGAGAACTGCTGAAACCAGCTGACACGTCTAAGATCAAGAAAAGGTTGGTTTCGTTTCAAACAAAATAATAATGGTTTATTTGTTTTCATTTGTAAAAACATATTTTTATTTATTTATTTATATATTTGTAGAATTTACATCATGGACATTTGATTTCTGTTTATGTACATGACGAGACAAATCCTCTGTGTTGCAGCACAATGAAAGCTTGTCAGTGCATCCTGCTACTCTTCAGCTGCCAGATTCTTTATACTCGAGGTAAAGGATTAATGTGTGTTTGGGGATTCAGAATCATATCATGATACTAATAATTCCAGAATAATTCAAATGAACCCAAACCAAATATTTCCATAGCTTTAGAGTGTGAAGTGATTCCTGGTACCCTGAAGCAGATTGATGCTGGATTAGGCTCAGTGGGTGGAGTCAACAATGACAGTGAAGTCTTCCTATTTTTGGGAAACAGTTTTACAAGAATAAATGCAACACTGAAGCACATTACTGTTGGACCTGCTGGACAGTTTGGAGTGAGTCCAACAAACACCGTCTTCAAGTTTCAGAGCGGAATCTTCAGGCAGATTCAAGGTAAAAATAAAAAAATAAAAGAAAATTAGGCTCAAGGTGCTGAATGCAGATTTTCTTATCTGTCCATATTTTGTCTGACTTTTTCCTTCAATCTCTTTATTTTAGTGTCAGGAGGTTTAAAGCAGGTGGATGCTGGAAATGAGATTGTTGCAGGTGTTAATTCGATAGATGACGTCTTCTGCATTAACAAGGATACTAATAACAATGGGCCACCTGCAAATGCTGCTTGGACACAACTCACAGGAAGGCTGAAGTACTACAGCTGTGGCCCGTACAGCTGTTGGGGGGTGAACTTTACAGATAATGTCTTCCTCAAAAGGGTAAGAGTAAAATCCAGAGTGGAAGGCCTTGAACAAAAAGAAAAATCCTAAGTACACAGTATCAGACAAGTGAGTTGTTTTTACCTTGTTGTGTTTCTCAGAATTTGACGGGTTCTTCCTGTGGTGGGTCAGCTTTTTCGGAGATTGTTAATGGATCTTTGTCTATGGTTGAAGTTGCAACTGATGGCAGCGTCTATGGTGTCGACTCTCAGGGGTCTTTGCTGCAAAGGTGAGCTGAAAATAGCACTGAAAGCTTGTTTTAAGAAACCTTCTAAAAATGAACAACAGTAAAATTTAATAATAATTTTTAGTTATTAGAAACCTCTCATTCTTATCTGTTTTAGACTCGGGGTCTCTCAAATAAATCCCGCTGGCACAGGATGGCAAAGGATTGCCGCCTGTCCCTTTGGCCACAAACATGTGACCTTCGATGTGGGGAGGCTGTGGGTCATCTGTGTTGATGGATCCATCAGAAGATGTACTTGAATGTCCATCATGCATCTCAGAGGATGATCAGTAAATGTAGAAATCTGAAAATGAAGCTTGTTTTGTTTTTGTTTTTTTTCTGTTTATCCAATGAAAGTTGAGTTTTCTTTTTATGCTCATTGAAGTTTGATGTATAGAGTTTTGTTTTGCATTGCTATATATCAATAAAGTTTAAATTAAATTACATTAGAGTTGGACTGCTTCATACTCACCTTTTCATAATCAACTGAAAATATATTTTTAAATGATTGTCATGAATCATGGAGAAATGCATCAGTTTGTCAGAAATAATTAAAAACTCTTTGCAACAATACACTTACAATGTTAGTCCTTTTTAGGAACTACATTTGTATGTGGATTAACTTCTGGATGTGCATAACTGACATATTTTATTGTTTTTATGTTTTATGTTCAATATTTAACAATATTTAAGTTTTTTAAAAACGTCAATCTAGCAATATTAAACTCTTTGTGCCCATTGGGTATCAATGAAACCTGTTGCTTTATGATTGGATGATGAGTGATGCAGCTGGAGATGACAGAGATGGTTGTCAGACAATCAATTACATATACTAGAGATGCGCCTCACTCACAACACACATGTTGAAGGTGGGAAGTTGCTAAAGTTACTAAAGAAAAAAATGTGTATGTGTTTGCAGAAGCTCTCAGTCATGAGGCATCTCATTATAAAAGTCTGTGTCACAAACTGCATGTATTTGCTAATGATGTGGAGTTTTGGAAGTGACACAGGGTTTATTTGGATCAGTTTAAATTAGTGTGGGAACTGTATGAATGAAGTTTCATGGCATATTTCTGTATTCCTGTGTGTGTTTCATTCTCAGACTAGTAGTAGGCTACACAGCAACCACATCATCATGGCAACGCAGAAATGCTGGCTGGATGAATTAAACAGGAGAAGGGCACAGCCTTGTGGTGCAACACAATATAACATCTTATGGATTTATATCAGACTGTATGTGACCACTCACACACATATCAAACTCTGGGAAAAGCAATTTCTAGCCAGGTAGAAAGGTATATAGGCTATTTCGAACATTTGTTGTAATGCATATGCATTTGTGAAAACATAATTCAGACAACAACGATAAAGCACAATAAGCACAGTGTTACATTTATTAGGCAAAAGTGATAAACGTGTTCCCTCATACAAAAAGTTTAGATTTTAGTAGGCTAACAATGAAGTGTAGACTTTTATGAAGTGTACATTCAAACACAATGAAAATGTAGGCCTATTTAACAAAAGTAAAATAATCAAACTTGAGTGTTTGGAGGTTTAAATTCAATATGAAAAGGGTCAATTACAAACATTTATACTTAAATTTGTTAAATTTATCTGAGAACTGGCAGCGGGTAGCCTGATTTCAGAGTGTAGGTATAGGTCATAATGCTAGGCTACCTTTGAAAGCCAGCTCTGGAGGGACAGTGTTTTTGTTTTTAATAACAACATTAAGACAAATAAAACAAACAAAAAACATATTAAATTGTAAACTACAATAAATGTGCAGCGTAAGTGGTGCGATGACGTCAGTTTTGCGCGGGGACCTTCAAACATATGTGGACGCGTCATTTATAAACAAGTGTTCTGGCATACGGTTTTAAGACCTCCGTGAGCCACTTAAACGATTGTGGAAAGTCACTTGAAGATTCTGTGGCCCCAAAAGCAGCTTAACTCTTTATTTTACCCGTAAATATATTATTCCGTACTTTTTAACGAACAACATGGATATATAGGCTAGGCTATTGCTGACTATACTATATATGACATATGACGTCCGTTTGTAAACGACAAATCAAGTGAACGATGTCTCGAGATGTGACAACCAAGAAAGAGTTCACCTTAGTCAAACCCTCGTTATTATGGAGACAACAGCGCCGCGCGGTGGTTATGGGAAAAGCTACAGCGGCGGGGCGCGTTTGTTTCTCCGGGGCTTGGCTCGTGAGAGCGGGTGGCTCGCGCTGACAGGTCCGCGAGAGGGACAGCCACACTCTCATTTCTCTTCACGGACTATAACACCTGCCGGAGAGAGTCACTGGCCATTTGCAGCATCTGACCTGTACAGCATCTCCGTTTTTAATTCATCCTCCGTTGCCTATAGAGCTGCTGGTGAAGCAGGTGAGGCGGCTTTTGTGGAATTCGCTGCCTGTCTAAAAGGTGACGCCAAACAACGGGACTCGCAGAATTGCCGAGAGATTGTAAATCCCTAGAAAGGTACGTAATGCTTTCTTTTATCTAATAAACTTATCTTGGAAATAAAGTGCACTTAAGTAAATGGATACTTAAACGTGTATGTCGCATTTCAACTGTTGCCAGTGCACGAGCCGTCATCAATACAATAGATGGTGGAATAGACTTGCTTTTATGGAACTCACAATGTTCTTTTTTTTCTGTTTTTTTGTTTTGTTTGTTAAATTGCTCTCTGACTGTTGATAAAGTGTTGGTGGTTGTTTCTCACAAGCATGAAGGATGCTGAGGGATGCAACACAACATGCTCTGATGCTCCAGCGGAACATGCAGAAAAAAAATGTAGTCTCATCAGTTAGAGCTGATCATCTTATGTGCTAATATCAAATACAAGCAAGAAACGATCATTTAGGACTCGACACATGCTTTTCTATTGCGATGAACAAATCAGTACAAACCCTTGAGCAACACTTTGCATTACAAATGCTTGTATGCTATATAATGCATGTGCAGAAGTAGTGTTTTACAACACCAAGCATTCACTGCATGTAAGATTTTAGGCGAACATTAAGTTAAATGCATACTTGTATGATTTCAGTTCACTTAAGTGCTTCTGTGGGATAATAATGACATTTTGTTTGCAGTGTAAATGCATGTAGTTATGAATATAATGAATTATGTAGAAGCATGTGTTATTCAACATCAAACATTTTGTACCAAGAATAATTGTATGCTTTTGGTTTACTGAAGTGCTGCAATACGATACATACATTTCCCACAGTAAAAGAAAAACCTTCATTTAACAATGCAAGAATTATAGGTGTTGTTTTGAAATAGTTTTAAATGAGTATACCACAACACATTGCTTGACATGTCATATCACCTAAACAATTACAAAGCAATGCAAATGAACACTGTAAAGTGTGAACAAATCCTGCATGCGTGTGGCACGTTGATAGTTTTGGCTGCCATTAAAAAGCCTCGGGCTTTATAATTAGGGATCCGTGTCATCCTATCTGTAGTCTACGAATGGATTACGATTAAGGGGCTTATTTTTGACAGATACCATCCATGCTGTGAATGCTGTTGAATTACACGCATTTCAACTAATTGCCTTTTGCTCATTTCTTAATCGTCTCCTGATTTCACGGTCATGAAAGACAAGACATTTGATGTCGCGCTGCATGATTATGTTATTCACACACATGTTTGGTCCCAATCCAGTTCCTCTTGCCAAAGCGCCCTGTATCCTGCACTACAGTAAACGAACTCAAGTGCTGAATGGCACACGGGAGAATCGCTGTAATCCGGGCTTGCCGAAAGGAACCATGTAAAGACAGATGAATCAGTTCTCTGGGCGGATGGAGAGTTAATGAGATTTTCTCACACTTGTCACCACATGGTTTCTAATTTGAACCGGTGGCCACTTTCACTAGCGGTGCAGTGGACCCTGAAGGACTCCGCTTTTCTCCTCTTCTCTGCTCACAGATCATCCCTCAATCTCCTCAAGCCTTTCTCCTCCCATCTCCATCTGCAGAGACCCTATAGCTCCTTTTTCTCATTCTGTGTTTCCTACGGCCATTCTTTATATTCCATTTTACATGTTTTCCTTCAGCTTATAGCACTCATTTTAAAGGTAAACTGCATCATTTCTATACCAGTGATGATTTTGTGGTGGGGCTACTGTCTTTTTAAATAGCCAATTGGCTTAAGTTACATAACATAGTTGCGAATTTGTGTATATGTGAATATTTACTGCATTTGATGAAAAATGAGATAACTTATTCACCCTTATATGGTTCCTTTTGAAATTTGATGGACAACTTGGTTTTTGACAGTTAAAAATTATGTGTTATATGAATATTTGGACATTCTACTACACATCCGCCTTGTTGGCATTGTCATGTGACTTACGGCATCACATGTCCACACTTTATAGTAGTGAAGTTGGTATATTCACACATGGGGTGTGATTTTTATTTCCTAGTCAGTTCAAAGCCTTTGATTAGACAAAAATCTATATTTTTTTGTCCATTTTTGCAGAAGAGAACGAAAGTATGTTTAAATGTGCGTATCCTTTTACTTTTACTTTCGGTTTCATTGTTATTTAGAAGCAATTTGGAAAAACAACAGGACAAAAACAATGCCACAGAGATGCTTGAGAAATGCTTTTTTGGGCATTGTGACAGAAGTTGAGGTTAGAATGAGAGACTGAGATTGAGAGAAGGAGAAAGGGATGAGGAGAGAGAACAAGAAAGGCCGAGTTGATTTTTCACTTAGATCCGTTAAAGGCAGAGCGTGTTCTGACACTGATGGCTTGTGAAGCGACTCTCAGATGCCTGTGAATTAGGTTGTCATGACAAATAGGCATTCTTTCCTGCACTTGTCTGTTACTGCAGCCAACACTGTCTCTGAGTGGAAGAAATAGAGGAAATAATGAAAAAAGGTGTCGATAACAACTTCCTTTCTTTTTATCTCTGCTCTGCAGTCTCAATCCATCTTTACAACTGCGGTATTTTGGATTGTTACTGTGGTTTTTAGACATCCAGGGATTTCTGGAGACTCTCCAGTATAGTCAGGCTTTTATTATTTGCATTATGTGCTTGGAATATTACACCTATTGACTCATACCATTTAACCTTTTGAACGTGTTTTAAACCTGTGTATGTATGTGTGTACTGTGTATATATATATATATATATATATATATTAGATCTGCACGATTCTGGATACATTGTGAATCACATTTTTTTTTGTTTCTAACAGACATCACAATTCTCCCACGATTCTGAGCAGACAACTAAACAAAATAACATGTAATTTACCAGAGGTTCTGACAAAATGTTAATTGCTGCAGTCTATTTAAAATGATAAATTAATTTAAATAAATTATTTAAAAAAACTCGGTTTAAATGAATGACTCCAATGACAAATACTTCACTTGTTTCATTACTGGATGAATCGCCTTTTTTGAATGAATCTCTTGACTGAATCATTGACAAATATATTTTTAACAGGCACTTGTCGCCACTTACTGGCGTAACAATGTAATTTAAACAATCGTTATTTGAAGGGTCAAGTTACTTTCAAAAGGTGATTTGCTCTATTTTGATTGCTGCCATAGACATTAGTGTTTATATCTAAACTATAAACATTTATCCCAGTACTTCTGTGATAATTTAAATATTTGTAACACAGAAATAATGATACTGTGTGGTTGAACAAACTGTTTGTGAAGCTGTTTTTTATGATAACTGCTCTCTCTGGGTCAGTGGCAACACAGATTTGATGTTCCGTTGTGATTTTGTCAAAGGTTTAATGTACATTTAGGAATGAGATCACGTGGGTGTTTGAATCGAGATCGCGATCTTTTAACGATTAATCGTGCATATAGCCTATACAGGTGAAACTCAAAAAATTAGAATATTGCGCAAAAGTTATAATTTTGATGATTATAGCTTACAGTTTATGAAAACCCCAAATTCAAAATCTCAGAAAATTAGAATATTACATGAAATCAATAAAAAAAAGGATTTTAAATACAGAAATGTCAGCCCTCTGAAAAGTATAATCATGCATGTGTAGTTATATATACTAAATATATTAGTTTCTTTCACCTTTTAATTTGAATTACTGAAATAGACATGAACTGTTGCTCGATATTCAAATTTTTCGAGCTTCACTTTAGTGTTAATTTTACCAGCCATTTTTAAATTTAGTTTCAGTTTTAGTCCAGTTTCAGCATCGCTTGTTAGTTTTTATCACATTTAGTCGACATCATCCCATTTTTATTTGGTCTAGTTTTAGTCGACTATAAGTCGAGCATTTTAGTCTTTATTTTAGTCCAAGAAAACATAATTTTATTCGTTTAGTTTTAGTCAACAAAAACTGTCAACATTTTAGTCTAGTTTTAGTCAGGACATAATTTTAACCTTTTACTTTTTTGTCAGCAGATAATATTTAACATTTCCTAAAATTATTTCACATTTCAACATTTTCTCTCATCTTTTTGATAAAAAACACAATTTTAAGGAACACATGCAGACATGGAAGATGTTCTGACAATATTTGCATATTTATTTTGAACATTGTTAAGGTTCAAAGACACAAACACAAATGCTTGCATTAAAACAAATAAAATACACCTGACAAAGGAAACAAATAAATAAAATAAATGTCTTTGTGGTGAACTGCGACGTGTCTCTTCAGGTTTGTTGTGTTTTTTCCAGCTACCATGTGGCCACATTCCTTCCCTTCGACTAAAATCAAGCATTTGGTTTTGTTCTCCACTTCAATGAAGCGAAAATGTGTCCATATATCACGTCTCCTCTTTCTCCCGAGCCCCGTGCAAAGCATGTTTTACTTTTAACCTGTCGCCGCCTCGCCGTGAATCCAGCTCCTGTCTGCTCCATGTGTTGTGTAGGCTACTCTGTGCCCGGCCCGCCCGCTCCAGGTTTGAAAGTGGGTGTGTGGCGGAAGAGCTGACGAGGAGGAGGCGGAGGAGGAGACAGGATTTGACAAAACCATATCATATAATAATATGTAATTTTCGTCTCGTCTTTGTTTGTGAACTAAAATGTCCATAGATTTTAGCCCAGTCTTTTATTTACCGAACTGCATTTTCGTCTCGTCTTTATTAGTCTACGAAAATTATTTCTGATTTACTCCCAGTTATTGTTTATTAGTGGGGATTTTAGTCTCGTCTCGTCTAGTTTTCGTTCGGTGAAAAATGTGCGTTGACGAAAATATTTTAGTTTAGTTTTCGTTAACGAAATTAACACTACTTCACTTGTATATAATATATGCTTTAGCTGTTTAAGTGGACTTGGCAACTGTGAAAAACCACAATATAGTCCATATTTGCTTTCCTTACTGCAGGTGTAGCGCTCATAAATTCTAGAAGGTCATGAGTGTGGAAAGCAAAGGACACCAGAGCAGACTAAGAACAGAGTGCTACAGTTATGACAGCACATAGAGCTGAATGTTAAACTACAATGCCATTTACTCTCATTCTCTACTCCCATCTGAATGCAAAGTCGCAGGGAAAAGACTGGGAAGCACATTTGGAAGATGCTCCAGTCTGATCCCTTAACACTCCTTCATTTCTGTTAGCAGGAAAATAGAGACCAAGTTTGACATCATAAGATTTCTTTATGTTTTAATGAACTCCTTTGGCTACTGCTGAAGCAGACACAATGGGAATGGATAGATAATAGTTAATTATATAGGCATAATTTTCAAATAATATAAATGTTTTTTTTATTACTGCCTCACCACAGATGTTGTCTTCAAACAACCGTAAAAGAGGTATTGCCTGTAAATCTAAAGCGCTGGCGTAATAATCAAAACTCGCCTATAGACTTCCAATGCCCTTTCGTTGACTTTTCATTAAATATGTCAGCCATAGGTTCCTGAGGTTTTTATGTTTATCATCAAAGAGCTTCTACAGCCAGTTTCACTTCAATTAGAGCTTGCTGTCCTGTAGCTTTGATGCTGAAAGGCTTTAATTAAGTAATACCAAATAACATAGACAATCAGCCTGTCTTTGTTTATCGTAGAGTTGCAGCCAGAATCCAATCTACTCCATTTAGGTGTCAGTTTGAGGGTGTGTGTGTGTGTGTGTGTTTGTGGCACCAATATTGTTCCTCGTATGTGTTTTTCTTTGTGTGCTATTAAGAGAGAATTAGACTTGGGCTGTTTCCACCTCACAGTGCTGAGTCGAGGGACCTGCACTGATTGTTATTTCTGCTTGTGTGTGTGAGTGAATAGGAATTGGTGCGGACGGAGTCCAAGAAATGCTGAAGAAAAATAATTTCTTTCCTTCCCTAACAATCGTTGTGGCATCCATTGTATCATAAAATTCTACATGCAAAAGAGGCATGTTTTGTGTGTTTCTCTGTCACTGGGTTCATTTACTTGGTGGGATAAATACTCTATTTACAATGAGACTCATTCTTTTTCAGCCTTAAAACCATGACACTTTAGCAATGCATTTTTAACTAGCTTTTGTGGTGTTGTCATAACAGCAGTGAAGTTAGATTTCTCAAAGAGGGTTTTGGATCATTTGTTCAAAGGGATAAATGTAATTCGTTTCAAATTATCCTGCATTCAGTGGCGATGGCAGTTGAATTTGTGGGTTTTTTATCAAACATAAATCAGTGAATGGATTTTAGCAGAGGATTATCCCAGCAGGCCAAAAAGAGCATCTGCTCCCCTCCGACTCCCTCCGGATCTCTCTGTCTACATTTGCTCATTTGATTTGTTTCTGTCTACCATCTTAATGTCTTTAATATCACAACTATATTCTTTTCTGCTTATGTTGAACACAGGGTAACCCGCAGTTTATTGGTTTATTAAACAAGATAATTGAGAAAACAGGCCTATATTCAGAAAAGAGTTCGGAAAATGAGTCATTATCCGTCATATTCAGTAATGCTGTATCAATGGAGCGTAGTGTGAGGTTTTCATGGTAAATTAAAGCATCATAAGCCAAGAGATACGCCATGCCATTGTGTGGTTTTAAATGGATCAAATGATTTGAATGACAAAATGCCCATTTGCTTGTCATTAATGTTAATGGTTTAAATACGTTAACAACATTAACATGAGACCCTCTTAATCAAACTCACGGTAGGGCAAATCATCTCTCCCTAAAAAAATCTTCATAGAAAACTCACCTTAATTAGTAAAGCTCTGGGGAGCAATTTGCAAGTCACCACTTCATTATGACGGGGGATGAAAAGTTGCATTTTCAGTTGCCTTTTAAAGCTGAAAGGAAAATTGAAGATATCAAGCCTTTAACTATGCCCATATTATTCATCTTAGATATTAATACCATAGCAGCAATACAAAATAATTACATGAATGAAATTGCATACAACATTTGTTGAGGAACAGACGTCAAAACTATTATAAAAGTGTGTTCTAAGTCGAATGTGTGTATAAATGTAATTGGGACATTACATTTGTCATGTTGTCATTGTCCTGTGACCTACAACATCAGTTGTGTTGCTTCACTGTCACTTAACTTCTCTTCTTTGGCTTCATAGTAAAGTGTCCATTGGATGTGCAACTCAGAATCTCTGTGGAGACAATAAGTCAACTGGGTAATTTTTTACCCAACTGTTTTATGAATACTGCAAATTCCGCCAAACTATTTTCCCTTCGAAATTTCACAGGAATTCAATACTTTTGTTTTTTTTAGGAAGGAAGCATTAAAATGACAATGAAGATGCATTTTTTTAATATTTACAACAACAAAAAAAAAAATGCCGTTGTTTTTTAACTTTCTTTTCATCAAAGAATTCTGAAAAACAGATATTTTAAATGGTAATAATATTTCACAATATTATAGTTGTACTGTATTTCTGATCAAATAAATACGTCCTTGGTGAGCATAAGACGCTTATTTCAAAAACATTGAAATAATCTCACTGACCACAAACTAATGAAGTTCTAGATTCAATGAAAATACTTCTTTTCACCTGCATTAGTTTCTTTCTCGTGCTTGTCTAAACTTTGTGAAGCTTGTTTAAAAACTTGTTCTCAGGTCTATTTGTCCACCAAAGAAGTAGACAAACTCTGTTTTTTTCTTACTCGGTGTCTGTAAACACACAGAATCGATTTATCTGCCATAATGACCTTTAACAAGATCTTTTTAAGTCATTACAAAATATTTGGTTTCAAAACACAAGGGAAAGTTTGCACAAACCACAACAGACGAAGATGCTGTGATCACGCACAGCAACATCTCTCTCATTTTCCAGCTTAGTGGGTCTCTGCCAATATGGTTGCATGCCAGTCCTTCAGAAGCCTCAAAGCCACAACTTGCTTTAGCATTAATTGGCCAATTACACTAATAAACATTAATGGAGGACCTCCCCTGTTTTGTGATGTTCCGCTCTCATCTTTTGCTTTCTTTAATGTCTCTTCATCATTCCCTCTCATTCTCACGGGCATCCCAGCTCATGCAATGCTCGTTCTTGCCGTCAGTCTGATCTTCTTCCCCGTGGTTCCTCCTGCCATGGTTGGGGACTAACATGCCTACGTGTTTTTTACTTAAAGTGGGCGGTTGAAAGCAATGCTTTCCATTACAGTCTCCTCACCACAATTTTGATGCTTTGCAGATTTCCCCCCCCTTTTTTGTGTGAAACGCAGGAGATTCACCCAGTGGATGGAGAGAGCAGACTGGAACATGCACGAACGGTCAGCTCATTGGCTTCATGGTTCACTTAGCGGTGCAAAACATCGCCTGCCTCCTTTTAGTATTTAACACTCAATTCGATGTGAATCTGAAAACATTTTACATCATCCTCCTACACACTCGCACACACACAGCCTGACAAACCGAGTGTGGTGTAATGAATGTCATTATTTTTCTGTGAGCTGCAGGCATGCAGAATTCATGAGAGGGCATTTATTTATGCCAGCATGGCAGGCGTGCGGATTATTGCAGGAGGTGGGGGGAAAAGTTGAGAGTGTGAATTTACCGAAGAGAAAGAGGTAGGCAAACATCCTGTCGCAGACCTAAAGCTCTTGGAACACATGACAGTTGGATAAAGTTCAACATTTGAGCAAGCCCAGACTTTACCAGGGTTAATGCTCTCGCTTTTATGGTGACCTCTGGGTTATTCCCTAATGGTACGATAAGGTTTAAGTGGGTGAATCTCTGTCAGGGTGGTCTACAGCGTGTTTGTGTCGATGTGTGGATTCAGGGATGTTGTCCTGATAGAAGCTGTCATATTTGAGAGAATGTCATTTTAATAGGATTCACTATAGCTGCACGATTGATCATTAAAAGATTGCAATCTCTATTCAAACACCCATGCGATAGTGATTCGGCTATGATGTCTTTAAACCTTTGATTGCTGCGAACATTCAGATCTGCATTGGTGGTGCCGCTGAGCCAGAGAGAGCAGTTGAATAGGAATGAAACAGCTTCACAAACAGTCTTTTCAACTACACTGTATCATTATTTGTGTTACAGAAGTACTGGGATAAAAATTTATTGTTCGGATACTGATGTCTACAGTAGTGATCAAAATAGAGCAAATCACCTTTTCAAATTAACTTGACGCTTCAAATAAAGATTGTATCAGTTACATTGTTACAACAGTAGGTGGCGACCAAAAATGTATTTGTCATTGAATTGTTGATTCAAAAGGTTTGTTCAAAATGCTGATTCATCCAGCATTCATCCTCATGCTTGTTTGCTGTTGTCTTTGGCATAAAATGCAAGGCACATAGCGCCATATACGGACATTCTTTTCAGATATGCTTGTGCTCAAAACACGTACTTTCCAGGAATTTTATCAGTTTATTGCTGTTGTTGTGGCAGCCAGCAACAGCACAACCCTGCGCTCATTTAAATTTTTTGGTAATGTTCAAAAAGTTAATTAATTCAGTTACTCTTTTTACTCCAATTTAACAATGAGTTCCTATGGAAAACGGAGAAGGACAGCATATAAATGGACGTTAGAATCAGTGAGGTTCAAAAGTCAGACTTCTAGTAAACATCTTTTGGCATTTTACTTATTTTTTTTATTTTTTTAGCTTTTTCATTGCACCATAACAATCTGAGTGAAAAGTTTAATGATGTAAAATGTACATACATACACAATTTGACAATATGTTAGTAGCTATTAGCAGTGACGTGCGGTGATGTCTTAAAGAGGCTAGGCACTGAGTTATGAAAGCCAGATTACCTGATTTATTGTTTAGGCTAATAATACGTAATAACAGTAAACGTTACGCACAAACGCAGCATAACAAGAAATGTACAAATCAGAATGTATACCGTGTACTCACTCACTCTCTCTCTCTCTCTCTCTCTCTCTCTCTCTCTCTCTCTCTCGCACACACACACACACACGCAAGCGCGGCACAGGCACACACCGGTAGTTAATGTCCACTCCAGCATCAATACAACCATTCTTAATCCTTAATTTTTGCACAGCGGCCAATTATGTCTGTCAGCAAAAGTAAAATCACACACTGCTCAATTGAATATGCAGGCAAATGGCTTGCATTAATTCAACCACATTTATCAATTCAATATTAAGCCCAAAATAGTTTTTGACTCACCAATCGGTAGATTATTTGTAGCCTACATAAAATCCATCCGCCGCTCTTTCCTCGTAAAGACGTCGATCACAACTTTGTAAAACTCGTCTTTACGGCCTTCAGTTGCTGCACTAGTCTATCTAAGGCTGGCGTAGACCTCGCTCTTGCTATTAACTCAGATTTTGAATTAAAATCGAGCATGAAAAAATTTCTTAACTCTGTGATCATGGCCGGTGTTAAATACAAATACAAGTTTATTATTTAATAAACATTTTTATTTTTGAATTTTGGCAGGGTAGGCAGTGCCTAGTTTGCCTACCCAGACCGCACGTCACTGGCTATTAGTTTGTACCACTTTGGCTGTACTGGCAGCTGCAGTCATGCTGAATAAACTACACAGATTTGTGTAAAATCAAATGATAATTTTGTGCTTCAGTGGAAACATCCCAGCTAGGGGTGTGCGATATTGACAAAAAATGATATCTCAATATTTTCTGGGATTTTCTGGATAACGATTATTAGACGATATTTAGCTGAGTGTGTTTATTGTGATGGTACTTTGGCAGGTTTAGGATCGTCGTGGACAGCTGACTCCTAAAGTTTTTGATATTCTTCATACTCTGTGTGGTGGTCAGTTCACAGCAGTGGCAGAAATGATTTTTTCTAATATGTTTCAATTGATTTTTACCTAATATTGGCATTTTTAGCCCAATATATGCATGCATTATCTTTTGTGTCAATTTCATAAATTGAATCAAAATCAATTATAAAAATAAGACACAATAGGGCTGTTACCAATCAAATGAAATCAGTATCAACAAAATTCATCTTTGCAATATTAAATATTGATATTTAAAATTATTTAAAACAAGAAAAGATACTTTAAATGTGAAATTGAGACCGCCAGTAGGTGGCAGCAAGTCACTGTTAATGAGCGAATCATTGAGATTCAACCGATTCATTCAAATGGATGATTTATTAGAGGAAAGAAGCATTTGACTATCTTAATCTATCCTAGTAAACTGATTCGTTCAAAAAGCTGATTCACTCAGTAAGGAAACACCGCCATGTGTGGCTTTGTTTTAAACTATTTTTGTTGACGAAATAGCGCAAAAACAGGCAATATGTTGTCTAAAATGTAAGTCACTTAATATTAACTTCTTGTTTATTAAATTTGTATAAAATCAATATCACATTTGTTATCATGCTGACATTTGGAGCAGGGACGTGCAGAGAGTTCCTCAGGGGCAGGGGCTCAAATGTAAAAAAAGGACATATATATACACACATATATATATATATATATATATATATATATATATATATATATATATATATATATATATATATATATATATATATATTAGTATTATAAGTATAAACTACTATTTTTAATGTTTTTTTAAAGAAGCCTTTTATGCTCACCAAGGCTGCATTTATCTTATCTAAAATACAGAAAAAAACTGTAATATTGTGAAATATTACTACAATTTGAAATAATTGTTTTCTATTATAATACACTTTATACTATTATAATATACTAACCTTGATACTTTTTTCAGGATTCTTAGTTAAAAAAGAACAGCATCTTAAAATAGAAATATTTTGTACCAATATACACATACCGTTCAAAAGTTTAAACGTATTTTTATAAAAGAAATTAATACTTTTATTCAGCAAGGATGTGCTAAATTGATATGAAAACGTGACAATTGAAGACTTATAAAAGAATTTCTATTTTAATTTAATGTTGTTCTATTTAACTTTTTATTCATCAATGAATCCTGATCCTGAAAGTATCACAGGTTCAATAAAAAAAACTGTTTCCAACATTGATAATAAATCAGCATATTAGAATGATTTCTGAAGAATCATGTGACACTAAAGAATGGAGTTATGGTGGTTGAAAATCCATCTTTGCATCACAGAAATAAATTATATATATATTTTAAAGTATATTAAAATAGAAAACTATTATTTTAAATTGTAATATTTGTTTAAATTTAAGTAATTTTTACTACTTACCATTAATGCTACTTTTGGTGCTGTTTTGTGCAGTGCTTTGCAGTCAATTAGCATCCACTAATTTAACGACGCAGATTCAGACCGCTTCATCAATGTAATTTTCAAACGATTTATGAATGACCAGAAAATTAACGCTCCACTTCACATTGTCCAATGAAATTTGAACTTCTTGTGCACTGCATGTGCCTGATGACGATTGGTCGGTGTATTATACATGACAAACAGGCTTAAATGAATTATGTAATATTTTAAAATATGTGATATGTTGATTTTTATTTGAATTAACACACTATCTTTTAATATTGAATTTTTTTTTTTTAAATTGCCGTCGTGCCATATAGGCCTACTCACTGAAATAACCATACTTGGCTCGACAGCGTCGGTTGCCGAGCAGTCTGTGGAATACGTTTTACACAGTGCATTTTCATTTTAAACGCATAACCTTCGCTACGGTTGCGCCTGCTGTCCACACACACCAGTGATGGAGTTCTCGAGTCCTGGACTCGAGTCCTTTTTCTCTGGACTCGAGTCCGACTCGAGACTCCATTCTCTGGACTCGTGACTCGACTTGGACTCGCGGACTGATGACTAGTACTTGGACTCGGACTCGAGAATATATAAAATCTGACTTGAGCATTCATCAAATGAATGACGTTGTTTCTGACTAAATAGGTTATAAAAATTTGATATAAGATATTACACTTTTCCTGTTTCGGGGTCCAAGACCGGCCGTGATCTATTCCCTCACAGACTCTGCTACCGCTCGCTCTCCTTGCTTGACAACACACTCACTGACGTCACTCACTTCGCTGCATTCTCGTGAGAGAGATAACGTAACACTCATTTAAGACTAGATAAGTGCCTCTACATCTAATCAGCAATTTCGATTTTGGCACGCTTTGCAGCAGCTGAGCTGACCACTAAGGAGCGAACGTACAGTGACGTGACATAACTGCCAGATTTAAACTGTGCTTTCGTGCTATGGGTTGCGCTGAGCCAAAGTCGGACGCGCTCAACGCTTAATCCCGTTTATCATACAATAACACAATTATGTTTATTTTAGCTAACAAACTAGACGGCGACCTTGACTATGTCACACATCGCAACCACTCTTTTCCTGCGGAGTTACAACTGCTTATAGCACTGCATTTTCTGTTTTTTGCCGCAGTTACATTGGGATTTAGTTTGCTTTTCAAAATTTCTAAATTGTTTTTCTTTTACCATATTCGTCAAGAAGAATGCATTTCTCCTCCTCTGTCCAATTAGGCTTTCTTTTTTGTTTTCTTTATCCATTCCAGTTGACTGATCATCCAAAAATGTATTTAAACAATTAAATAAATATAATCGTGCATGCCACAGCTACAATGATTTGAACTAAGGTCAAAGGCAATTCTAGTGATATCATACACATTTCTAGCTGCAAGAAAGAGTGCCTGAAAAATGTTGCTTGATTTGGCTTAAGTGTATATAATTTCGACTCGGACTCGAACACGGGACTCGAGACTGGACTCGGACTTGAACTCCAGTAATAGTGACTCGACTTGGACTCGACTCGGACTCTTCTTTGGTGACTCGGACTTGGACTCGGACTCGAACTCGAACACTGGGACTCGAGACTCGACTCGGACTCGACAGTTGGTGACTCGACTACAACACTGACACACACTACTCCGGAGTTTTCGACCCTCGAAGGGAGACTGATCTCTTCTGTCAAGTCCGAAGCAAGACAGTCACACGCAAGTGATGCAACCCATAGCAACGCGTTATGACAACGACACCTCAGACTCAGACTGAAAAAACGTAAAAACATACGAGTGCGCCGCTGCGAGAGAGAGAGAGCACTTCAGAACTCCTGACCTGATATTTAGATACACTATTCAATAAATGTATTTGTTTGACAGGGAAGCTGTGCGCAAACAGGAATATATATTATTTTTCAAAAAAAAAAAAAAAAAAGCACCCCAGAAAAAAGGTCACTTTCTCTCCAGGAATAAAAAGGGCAGGTGCTCAAGCCCCCTTTGATGTCTATGTGTGCACGTGCCTGATTTGGAGAAAAACTGCACTCTTGTGATATTTATTACTAAATGATATAAATAAAGACTAAATCACGCAGTGAAAGCGTGCACTCTAAATGCGCACCCACACTAGTCTAATCTACAAGACTATCTCACGTAGAGTATGCATGCACTCTCTGGGTGTGTGTATGAGGGATAGGCTATACTCAATAATGTCAAAAAGCACATTGTTAAAACAACAATTATGATATTATCGCAGACGATATATATCGCACACCCCTAATCCCAGCTTTTCAACTCTGACTTTTGAACCCTACTATACGTGTTGCATGTCACAGGGGGAATGATTTAGATCATGGTTTACAATTAGAAGGTTGGTATCAGGTTTGTAAACCTGGAAATGCTGCCCAAAACAGGAAGATGCTTAAGTCATGCATCTTCTAACACTTCTCTGATTAGGTTGTTCCGGGAATGGCAGAGTTTTCCTCTGTGCCCAATTTGCCTGCTGCGGGAAGGCAGCGATAGCTCGGAAAATCCTTTTCTGCTGCCTGTCACTCTTTCCCTCGCTCTGTTTTCACTCCCTGAGAGTGTGTGAGTGATCCATAGCCTTCATCTGGCAGCGAAAAACAGCCAAGCAATTTGTCCCGACCTCTGTCATGTTTGCCCAGCCACAGTTGCTGTTGGCGGAGTAGTGGCAGGCCCAATCTGGGATAGGATGCGTTTAATGGTGGCTGCAAGGCGCCTGTTGTCATTTGGATGTGTGTTTATGCGTAGGTTTCAGGCCATGGTACATTGATAGGGAACATGAGTAATTCGCCTCATTTCCATGGACTCATCCCCTCTCAGTCCTGGAAAATGGGCGGTTGTTCTTGCCCTGGGGTTTAAGAGCATTAGAGTAGCTTGTGCTTCTGTAAGTGTGTAAAATAGCAGTAAATGTTCTGTATGTGTTCATTGAGCTTAATGGTAATAGCTGCTAATGCGCTACTGTAGACCCGTAAGAGAAAATATGAAGTGCCAAATCAAAGGCTGAGCTCTCTCTAGAAGACACCTGTTGCAGTAAACGATATACAAATATTGATGATCAACAATGATGACACAAAGCTGCAACATGAAGCTATCAGATGTTCACAAAGTTTTATAATTCATGGGCTTTATTAACATTTCAGCACCTCTTTTTTGCGTGCACAGCATTGTTTGTGAATTAAACTGTGAATGCTCCATCCATCCGTCCATACGTCCATCCATAGCAATTCATTAAATTCTGCTTCATGCCATTTAAATTTCAATTCACTTCAAATCAAAACTCATCATGAGTCGATTCTAAAATTCTGAATTTTCCCCATCCCTGTGCATGCTACAATGTGAAGACATTCATCAAGACATTCCTGAATTTGATACTATCTTTGCTAATTAACACCCAGTTGGCAGTTCTTGATGTTAATGTGTCAGCTCATATGGCAGGATACAATGGATTTGACCTCAAACTGTGTTATTGGGAGGAAATTTTTATTTAAGTTTAAATATTAATAGCAGCTACAGGGATCAAATAGTTCTTGTGTAATAAGCTTACTGCGAACTGAACATTTTTGTGCATGATTTCAGTAGATGTCTTTGAACTAAAATTTAATAATTTATTGCATGTTGTATCATCCCTACAAAAGTTATTACACATTTCTCAAATACTATTATATTGTTATAATATATAATATTGTATATAATTATATAATATTGTATATAATTATATTGTATAATACTAAGAAATTGTGTCAAGTAACCGAAATGTACTTTATGTGGTAACATCAACTTTAAATGAAAAAAATATGCCAGATATTTAAAATTGAGCACTTATGTCAATAATGCACATGTGTTCTTTAGACTTCAACCCATGTGTTTTCTCTGTTTAAAGAGTAATCTTCTGTAAAGTTATCAAAATGGGAAGTGGTCATGCCTTTCTGTGAGTTTCCAATGAATAACATTTTCTTTGACCATCAATCCTGTTACTGCTGCTTCAAAGTGGCATAAAAACAGTCCCAGGTCAGGACTCGGAAAAAGGGACGTCAGTAAAGCCAAAGCCACATGGTGTGTTATTATCTTCTGGTGTGCTTCCATTTATCTCCTCCCCATGTCATCTCTATCCTCTGGTTTTCTTTTATACAACATCTGCAGCCTATTGCATTACAATGACTCCCCAAGGATGACCTGACTACGGGGCATAAGCCTGCAGATTCGCTTTGGTCTTGTCATCATTCCGTAACCGTAATATATGATTTGCCGGTCTCTGATATAAGACCTTGAGAGGCTCTGTGAATGTGTTACTCCTGATGTCATATTCGTTCCAGTCAATTACATCACCTACAGACTGGCTCATCCTCCTCATTCAGTGATGTCTCCTTGAATCATCCGGTTGGATTGCACAGGTAGATACGTCACCACTCCTTTAAGTGTTTCTTCATAGATCATCATAGTCTGTGATGCTTTCATCCACCTCAAGCCCCTAAAAAAGAAGGCCCTCGCTGATTCACCCCAGCACGAATAAACTCGCACACAGCCCTCGCTTCAAAGTTTAGGTCTGAACGCCTTTGATTCTGTCATGGGGAATGTAGGCCAATGGTATCAAGGTGCCCCCCCAGAGAGATGCTCACAGAGCACCACAGATAACATTAAACAAAACATCTAAAGTGTCCCAGCTGTAGTGGGGTGAGAGTTATGTTGAATTTCACTGCAGAGAGAGTCTGTATTTTCACTCTAATGTTCAGAGCTACTCATGGAGTCTTTTGGCAAGGTTATATAAAGGGATTTCATAAGCAACGCATTGATTGGATTAATTTCACTGTTACTCTTCTAATTATTTAACAGCATGGAGAGTAAATTTAATATGAACTGTTATTAAAAAAAAAGTAAAATAGGCGACGTAGTCTATCTCTGCATTGTTTTAGAAATTATTACATTTATTTCGGAGTTACATTTAAATTCCTGAATTGGATGCTGGATTGTTATTTAAAGTTAAGGAAGTAGAATTAAAATAGAATGAAAAATAATTGCAAAGAAATTCACAGTTCTGTATAAATATTAGATAGATAATATTAATAATAAATATTTGAAATTACACCAGTAGTAATTTGTAGTTAATTTGTGTGTATTTAATTTTATTTCATGGATTATTATTCATATTTCAGTACATTCATCTTCCTGTCTTTCCAATTCAAATTATAATTATAACTTCATGTGGGTCATGGTCAATCCAATCGAAAATGTAACTCTTTAAAAGGGAGCAAATTATTATATTCCAAATGTTAGCCAATCCTATTTCATGTGTCTATTTTTGAATGGTTATACATGGCTCCTGGCCCATTGTCAGACACATTGCAATCAGGCTCAGCATGTTAGTAGTCTTTGCACGCAAGCAGATAGAAGGTAAGAACACCTTAAGCTGCACTGCGTATCGCGTCTTCCATTAGCTGCGTCCAGCTGCTCTAAATACCTCTTTAAGGGATTTTCACCACCAGACGTCAGTTAATCACTGCTGGTGTTCTTGCGGCTCTGTGAAATCCATGTGGTTCAGGGTTTCCTCTCCCTTATGCCCGCTGCTTCCATCAGGCCTTGTGTTCTGGGCTGGCAGTTCAGACTCTTTGATGCCTGAACAACAATAATATATGGTTAATGTCTCCCCCGTGACACCCTGCCAACAGAACCTGATGTTGTTGGAGAAAAAAAGAATGCACGGATATTACAAGAATCACAGAATCTGTCTTCTCTGATTGGACTGTTTACTTGGAGTGTTGTATAAATTATGCCCGTCAAACATGGTGGTTCCAATGTTTTTAATGCTTTCAGGGGAAGTTTTAATTTCCCCTCGTCTTAGCCATGTTAGATGTATAGACACTGTGTAATGTGTCTCGGTTATTTCTTTTGAGGCTTCATATAGATTCACACAATCTGCGGTTGCAAAGAACAGACACAAGATCCTCTGATAAAAGGCCAGCAATTTGTCCTACACACACCATGCCGGATTTGCATCTCATGTCTCTTTTTCTCTCGGTTTACTCAACAATGATTCTTGCCTCCACTGTCTCATCCCACACTTCTAATTCAGAGCCATATCCAGATGTATAGGGTTGTATTTACCCATGAGTGATCGACATGAACAGTCAGTTCAGCATGATGCACTTCTGCCTAACATGTCAATGGGGAGCAAAGCCCCTTGAGTGTAAAAACAAGCTGTAAACGAGCATCGGAGGGGGTTTACTTTTTGATGTACCCCCATCTTCCGCAACACCAGACATGTCTCACCAATAGCTGCCTCTGGCGACTTCTGATTCCTATTTGTGGATCTGACATACATTCAGTGTCTTGTCGGCCTCTCCTGGGCTTTTGTGCTTAATGGTACAATTTTCTTTTTGTTCGGTATGATGCCTTTTGGATTTTGAATTAGAACAATTGTTTATGATTATAGAAGTGAATCTATCTAACAATGCCTCATGCTTTCTCCTATAATTTCTTTCCCAAGCCATTATTTGTCTCCCCTCCCCCTTCCTTTTTTTTTTTTTTTTTTACTGTGCTCCATGAATTTGCAGTGCTAGTTTATCTTGGTTTAGATTTTTGGGGATTGCTGCATTGAACAGGCCCTGTTGCTCACAATTCATTAAAAAAACCCAGTCAACCATATAGGCAAAATTTGAGCTAAGCTGCCAGGGAGTGACAGGGTTCTTAAAATCCTAATTTTGCTATGGGACAATTCACAATGTTTTTTTTCTTGCCTGTTGAAATAGATGAAAACCATCTATTACCCAAACACACAAAAACATAGGGAGTCCTCACCTTTAACCTATTGGTTCACCAACCAAATCTCTGTTTTTGTCCCTGACTACAGCAGAGCTTATAATGAAACTCTTTTGAAAAAGCTCTGCCCTTTATTACCCGAACCATTAAGCCAATCTCGAAAGCTGCACCTTGCTGCAATAAATGTCAGGATGAAATTGGTGAGACCTTTTTGAGTTCCTCCAAGAGTCGATGGCTTCAAACTGAATGCAGTCTGTCAGCCTAGACAAAGGTCATGGTTGAAAGGACAGCACTACACAATCAAATTCATTTTTGCACACTTTAATCACTTTAGTATTGGGTGAAGTGATTCCAAACACCCTTCAGTTGGACCTTGGGGTCAAACACCTCTGCCTGACCTTACCGTGTGAATAAGGAAGTGGGATACAACATACATCTTGCAATAAATCACAATGAGGAGTATCCAGTTGGGGGATGGGGTAGTGCTGAGGGTCTAGGCTGATTGCCATAGCGACAACATAGATGACTCGCTGATGTCTACTGCCAATCTACTGTAGCCACTGATTTATGCAGTGACACCGTGGCATAGATGGATGGGCAAATTACTGCCAAGAGCAACACGCAGAGGTGATGACTGGGGGTGAGCTCTCATGAGTGTCATATGTCACGTCAGGTGTCTCCTGATGGGATGGAGAAAGAATTTCAGATTTGCCAATAAAGAAGGTTGGTGCTTTGCTGGGATTTCAGGTTTGATTGGACAGGGGAAAGCACTAGGAGAGTGCAAGGCTTAGAGATTAGGTTCTGGAACATTATTTTCCCAGGGAATCAATAGTTCTCCCTGGTTGCACCCATATCATGTTGAATGTGTCACATGTTGGTGCCTCCAAGGCCAGTGGTTGAGATGATTGTGGGTAAATGCAGGTGCTCAGGTTTAGTGATATATGTTTATCTGACTCATGAACCCCCACTTTTAATGCTACTTATTTACATGCTACCAATGACAATCCACATTTTGACTGTCGTTATCAAATCCACGCCAGGCATTTAATTTCCTATTCACTCAAGACAGTCTTATTCTTGCAATATAAACGTTGTGTGTAGTAGAGCTGGGCGATTTTTTTCCCTAAAAAAATCTGTGATTTTTTAATAAAAAAAACTCGATTTACGATTCGATTTGATTTTTCCCCCAGAGAGGGCTGCGCCACAGGGAGCGTGCTACGGAAACCCTGAAGGAAGATTTGGCGAATGCAAAATGTATGTACGCTATACTGAAGAGGGGGAGAAAAAAAAATCTAAAAAAATCGATTTTTGAAAATATGAATCGATTTGACCTACCAACTCGATTTTTAAATCAAATCGATTTTTTTTCCCAGCCCTAGTGTGTAGTAAGCAGACTGCTAGGCCTGTGGTCACTATTTCTAACACACATTTTTATGCTTAGCAACTTGAAACAACATTAGGTTTGTGAATAGCCAGCATGAAACAATATTAGTTTTGTGATTATGTTTGTGTATGTTATGTAGAGAGAGAGAGAGAGAGAGAGAGAGAGAGAGAGAGAGAGAGAGAGAGAGAGAGAGAGAGAGAGAGAGAGAGAGAGAGAGAGAGAGTTAGGAGAAAGTGAAAAGAAATAGACAGGGAAAGGTAATGCCATGTCCTATTTTAGGTTTCCACTCCGTGAATAAATTGTTCGTTTGGGGATTTGAAGGAGATCAGCTCTTGGTCCTTAGAGTAAGGTCAATGCATCTGCCTTGCAAACACAATAGAGATTGGATTCCTGTAAATAAACAAACCCAAATTTAGAAAAATTCTTTATTTGTACAGCTTGATTGTTGCAGAAAAATACTAACAATTTAAATGGCACAAATTGGAATTATGTTGTTTTTGTTGTACCTTTTCAATGCTACAGAGTCATGTGTTTATCTTGGTATGTCCTCAAAAGAACAGCAAAGCAAACACACACCTTATGAGGTGCAAGTTAAAGGGAAAATAACTTCACACTCTCTTAAGCACATTTATTGCTAATGTTTCGGCACAACAAGTAGGCTTTGTCAAGGTATAATTTCTTACAAGATGGAGAACAGTATAATTAACAATTAACAAAAAAATATCTATATGAGAAAAAAAAAGATATTCAAAAACAACAGCAATTAAATCTCAACATTTACCAACACAATCTCAAACTAACAAAAAAAAGTTTAAATCCAATATATACCACATTAGGTCATCCAATCACAAAAAACAAATCAAAATTTAATCCATGTGGTACCAACGTTTTTAATTTATGTATCAAAAAGGCCTCCCGTTTCAGTAGAATTCGATCCAAATCAGATAATTCTTGGTGAGAGTATTCTCTCGATTCCTATTTAACATAATGAAGTAATAGGATGGTTAAACTCAGCAAAATGCACCGCAAGAGGATAATTCATATTTATGCATCTTATTGAATGGCGATGTTCAGCTTGTAGCTACTTGGCATGTCAGCATCAGTATTTCTGGTACGATTCAGTTTCACAATACACCATACACCATCAGTATACCATCTGCAGCGCAGGCATAAATGTCTCTCAGTGAGTAGTCCAATTTAGTAGACAATTTTTAGGCCAAATCACTTAGTATCATAATTGTTGGCAGGTCAAGGGGGTCTTTGCACGTAACCTGATGCGTTTTTACATTAGGTAACTACATTCCAGTGTTTAGGGCTGTAATCTCCCAGTCGACTAGTCGATTTATTGGTCGATACGTTCTGGCTCAACCAAAATTTTGATTGGTCGATTTTTTGCCGTGTTCATTTCATCAGGTGGAAAGCACTAATTGCTAATGGGGGTGTTTTCAGAGCACCCCTGTTTCACAGGTAACAGTTTGTCTTCAGAACACCCCCCTTTTTTTCACTTTTTTGGATTAGCCCAACCCACTAGAGACCGATTGAAGAAAGTACTAGAAGGCCTTGATCTGGTGGTTTTCTGAATATTTATTTAATTGTGAGTATTTGATTTGCAGACAGTCCTCCTTTACCATGTCAAAGACATTGGCAGTGTGGCAGCATTTTAAAAAAATAGATAATGGGAAAAAAGTCAAATGCAAAGTTTGCAAGCAACAGTTTGCATTTCACAGCTCGACTACAAACATGGCATATCACCTGAAAACGGTAAGCTAACTTGTCTGCGCTAGGTTGCCCCATCTGTTTTGTGTAGGCTATATGAACATATCAGAATATGGCACATGTTTTAGTCTAATACTCGTTTTATAACTGCAGGCGCACCGCCCGCAACGACGGTAACATCCCCCAGACACACCCAGACCACGGTGGATGTTAAGCCTCCTCTATCATCCAAACGCAAAAATAATATCACGGAAGGAATTGTCGACTCTTTTTTACTAAAGTGGACGTGCCTTGCGTGTTTAAGAGTAAAAGCTTTAAGTTAATAGTCTATTCGTGTCTCAGCCACGAAGCTGAGCTTCAGCCTCGCTCTGTGCGACGACATGCACAGAGCGGCTGAAATGATAGTGTCTGTCGGTTATTATAACATATGCCAAAAACAATTGTCTAAATTGTTGCATATTCCTCAACAGTTCTTGTGCTGATATCACTAGTTGACATAGTACTATTTTCGGAAATCATAGGCTATGATATTGCACAGGTGCACGAGATGCAGCGTTTTCAGAGCCGACAGAGTGTGTCTTTTCAGTGCAAAATAATTAACGTTTGGTCAAGAACTATTTAATATACTGCAAATAGCCTCCTAGTTTTTTTATGTTTATTTATAATTAATTTAGGCGGACAAGGCTACCAGATACTGCGCGGCTAATTAATCTAATGTTTTTTTAATCTAAGCCCCCCCCCCCCCCCCCCCCCCCCTGTCGATTTTTAGTCGAAATTTCAGGACTTCAGTCGACCAAGATTTTCTTTGGTTGATTACAGCCCTACCAGTGTTGCTAATCATTCATTTTGCCAAATCTTTAACCAAGCTGACTCAACAGCAATCTATATCGGCATGTGCAGGCAGCTTAATCTGTCCAGCAATTCCAGCCTTCACACCCATTGGTCATCTTACAGTAGGATATTGACTGAGGACCCAAAATAAATTCCACAATTGGTGGTCTCAGTGAGAATGAATTGTTTGCGGCTAGGACAGAAATTTCCACCTGTCTATTTGTCTAGATGTATAACCCCAACGCATACATACATACATGGTAACATACGTATGGCCACGCAAAACGTGGCACAAAAAAAATCAAGGAACTGACCTCACACCCAGTTTTTAGAGTACACACAACTTTCCTTTTGACCCAAGTCAAGCAGAAAACAGCGTTGACATGTCTGCAGTTGCAAAAATAGCGTGCTAATTGGATTTTTGCATGTTCACATCTGGGAATAGTTGAAGCAGGTGAGAGAAAGCTTTTTACATGTCACATGTCAACCCTGTTTGGCCTCCCCCCCTAACTTGGCATCCTTTTATAACACCCTTCCAGATGAATTGGCCAAAGTGTTTTCTATCAGACCGGGTCAGGGCTTATTCCTAATCTTTTCCAAGGAGGATAAAATGAAAGGTTAACCCTCCATAGACTCTTCACCATTCTGGATCAATACAATGCTCACTGGATGAGTCTCTCGCATCAACCCTACCAAGTTAGATTGGCCATTGTGTTTCATCTTTTTTAATAGGTGCTTTGAGACCTATTTGAAACATCGACATGTCCAGCAGAGGGTCAAGTCAAGAAAAATACTCCTGTCAAGGACACTGTCCATTAATTCATTTGATGGAACTTAGATGGTTCAAGAATCAACAAAACATTTGTTTTGCCAGATAAGTTAGGCAGGATGAAGCTCTGTTCCGATATGAATTTCTCTTCGTTTGCTTTAGCACTTTATTCATAGAATGAACCTGCTCAGATCCTTTGATCCATGTCTCAGAAGTCTTTGATGGCACTATAATCCCATTCATCAAACCTCTAAGACCTTAGGTAGTACACCAGCTTGAGAGAGAAAGAGACTGTCGCTAGCACAGGGAGTCACTGAGGAAGCACAGACAGTCCCTGCAGAGGCTTATTATGGAGTGTCATCGTCAGGCCAGGCCTTGATAAGAAGCAGCCATTTTAATAACATCTGCTGACTGGGACGTCTGGTTACTGTGGTGCCCTATACTAGGCACCAAGGGCATAGGTTTGGTCTCAGATTTGGTGGGGACCGGACAGAAGCTAAGCATATCTTAAGTTTGCCCAGATTATATTGTCTATTATTTACTGATGTTACTGAGTATGGAAATCAGGATTTCCGCGGGGCATTAAAAAGCATTAAAAGTCATTAAATGGATTTTGCGAAAAATTAAGGCCTTAAAAGGCATTAAAAAGCATTAAATTTGATTCTTACAGGCATTACATTTTTTATAGTTTTGAAGAGAATTTTATATAAATTTATTTGAATATAGCCTTCATAATTAATAATTTGTATTTGCTGTCGCAAAATATGTACGTTCGTGTGATAAATATGCGGAACCAGTTTGGTAATTGCTTCCGGCCGGAGCAAAAGTGCCGTGATGCGGAGGTGACGCGGGTCTGTTGTACAGCGGTGGACTGGTCTGAACCTTGAAAAAATGGGAAAGTGCAAATTCCAGCCAAAGTGCCTGGAAAACAAAACTTTTAAGACATGGTTGCAGCCCGTTAGAGGTAAAAATGATGAAGGATTTTGCGGTGTTTGTAAAAGAGCATTTAAAGTTGGGGACAATGGAAATCAGCGCCGTAAAATCCTATATGCAGTGTGACGGCCACAAATCCGCGTTAGATGTAAATAGTACATTGTGTTTAATTTGTCGTTTAATGAGATCTAATATATGTTGCTAGTAGTGAGAATAGACCCGACTGTTACACGCATGCACTTTAATGGTCCAGTAGCAGAACTTTTGCCAAGCATGTCAGAGGTTTTGGGTTCTAATCCGCAGTAAGAAGTATATATTTTTTTCCTCGTCAAAACCGATTGTTTATTAGTGGTTGTATATCAAGCACTGACATGTTTGTGTGCATTATGTTTTGTGATTTCACCGTAACGAAAAGAGTCTCTCTCCGCAACGGATTAAAGTGCGCGTCCGAGAGAAGTGTTGTGCCGCAACAGAACGCAGGCAAAGAACGTATATTGTTCTTGGTCCGTGTACGTTTTGATAGTTTGTTTTCCAATTTGAAACGAAATAAGCAGAAACGAGAAAACTGCGCCTTTATTCGTATTTTTTTTTCGGCTTGATTTTTCGTTTTTAAGTTCACAGGCAAAAAAACGAATAAATGACTTCAAAATTCGTTTTCCACATGTGGGCGGTCATGAGACGCCCCTTTCAGCCGATTGGTCAAGCAAATCTGAGCCTGTGACGTCATCAGTAATTCCCCAAGTCTTTTCAACAAAATAATAGTCCTATGGCTCTGCGTACCGCTTAAACTGTACAGGGCTGTGCAACTTAACGCGTTTCACAGGAATATTTATTTCAGAAATATTAAATATTAATCTGCACCCAGCCGGTTTTATTTAGCTGTGCAGAGTTAAATCTGTGTAGTGCTGCAATAGACCGCGCAGTGCGGGTGAAGCACAGACCAATGTTCTGTCAAGTGTAAATACTATTTTTACAGTCTATGGTAAATACGCAGCAGTCATAACTCTTCTTTTAGACAATACGCTCAGTTTCGGACAAGGGGTGGTCATTGCAAATACTGTAATGCAAAACTGCTGATGGTGGTGGTGGGTAGGCTACCGATAACCGCGAGAGTGAGACAGCGAGATGATTGACAGGACGATAGCGGAGGAAAAAACTCAAGATAGCCTAACATGTGTTAGTAAAAAAATATTTATTTCTTTAATATATAAGTGAGTTTGTATCTGAAAACAACAACAACAACGAAACAATCAAATAACAGGCGTGAACCACAAACTGAACGTTCATTTTAAAGGGACATTTCCAAATAGGCCTATCTCTTATTTATTTTGTTATAATGTTGTTATTTTATGAATTCCGTCTTAATCGTTTTGTTAATAAAAGTTTAATAGGCCCACAATACTGGATTTTTTTATAGTAGCTTACTATTTTATTGTATATATACTACCGAGGCACTTCATAAACCCAATTAGAAAGCTAAACAGTTCTAAGCATGAACTCTAGCAAGATCAATTAAGATTTTCATTTGGGTTTATGAAGTGCCTCGGTAAATATACATAGGCTACACATTACTTTATTTATGGGTATAGAGTTCATGGTAGCCTACTAATTGCATAAGCTCCTGTGGTTTTGATGCAATACATTTTATTGACGCGTGCATGTTTCTCATTTTTATTTTTTGATTATACAGCCATGATTATGATGGGCCGACAGTAATGCCACCAAATTTAAAGAAACTGAGACCAATGCAACTGAGTTAATGTATCGTATTTTCATGATATAATTATGTAATTGGCTTATGGCTGACTTGGCGCCACCTACTGGCGGTCTTTCATATTGAAAGTATTGTTACATGTAACTTCATATTTTTCACTGTGGCATTTAATAGTCTTGTATGCAATTGAAATTGATATGTAAATGCACTACTGTGCCACATTTGAGCTGCATAAAACTGTGTAAATACATCTAAATTCCATGTCAGATACAGATTTCATCAGACAGCCTATATATTAGGCTACTGCAATTTGTGTTGATTAAATATTAAGAAAGTGATGACATTTACAGGTTTTAAAAAAACAATTCTACATTTGCTTACAACATTTTTCTTACAAAAACCCAATTTCGCTGGACAATGTCTATTACAGTATACAACATAGACATAAGGGTGCTAATAGAGTGATACAACACTCTTTAAGAAACGTTTATTTTCATCACACTGTAAAGTGATTTAGAGGAAAATAAATTAAAAAGTTCAAATTCCAAAGATTTAAACTCTGTATGCAACACAGCATACTGTACATTAGTTGGTACCGCCGGAAGTAGGGGCTCTGAGGGTGACCCCTGGCGTAGAGTCCAGGGAAAACATATGCTGCCAATAAAGCACATAAAAGCTGTCACAAAGAACCGGCAAAAGAAATGATTATTAATATGTCAAATACAGCAAGAAGACATTTTAATTGTGTATTAATAAGCAAGTGTTTTTTTTGTGTCAGTGTCGGCTGCAAAGATGAAGTTGACGATGCTGACTCGCGATCTTCACAGTATAAAGCGCCAGAGAGAAATGCACATTTCATACTATATAAGCAGAGAGTCTGTTTTCTTTCGTTTTGAATTGTCCTGTTTAAAAGTAGACATTTCAATATAGATATATTTCTCAGGTCTGTGAGGCAAGTACGCTACCTTATACGCTGAGTTTCGGTTCATTTATGAGACGAGCTGCTGTTCACGCGCCGGCGCCTCCTGGTAGTGATTATCTATTGTCTGCTATATTTACTTCTTATTTATTAAATCCAGGTAATTGGTTGATAAAACATTGATTAAAATTAAGATACAATTAATACAAAACGAAATTCACTTTAAAGAAAGGCTTTGTGCTTTCTGTTTGAGGTCTGTTTGTGAACGTTTTAAAGTCGCTTTCAGAGCGGTCGCGTCCGTGGAGAACTGTCACGTCTGTAACATTGTTTTTTCCTCATATATGCGAACACGAAAAATTAAATAAAATGAATATTTTATGTTCTGTGGAGAGCCAACCTTCTTCATCCGGTGGGTAGTATTACGCATTGTAAATCACAGAATTACTAAAACATATTTTGCCACCTAAAAGTTAAAGATTTTTTGTGTCACGTCCCACATGTGTATTTCACTCAAATTAAATATAAAACGCATGTGTATTTCCCTCATATTAAATATAAAACGCATGTACTGATATTTTTCTAATGTCTGGACTCCTTTATTAAGGAGTAATACAGTAATAAACATTTTTTGTTTTGTTTTATTTGTAGGCTACTACAAAGAGTGTATATATTTGTTATTTCTTTTTGGTGCTTAACAAGCATAATTTAATTTTGCCCAGTTGTGGTCTGTTGAGGGGCAATAGATATCAAATGTCTCAAAACATCTATTGTGTTATTTGTATCGATCCACTATATAAACATAATATCTACATGCCATTTGATTGGAGGCTAGTCTCACTTTGTCCCACGGCAACATTAAAATAGTTTAGATTTGTTAGATTTTAGATTTGTTCCTTTGTTATTTCAGACTGTTGGCAATACAGAATATCACAATACAGAAGTGAGTCTACTTCATCTCATTATATTGTATCCTGACCGATACTCCATCCATACTGTCCCTAAAGAGCTAGTATAACTGTATAATCTCAAAAATGCACTCTCAAAAAAATAAATAAATACCGGAGATTGTGTAATGCTGAACAACCAAACGTTTTTTTTTAACATAAATTATTATGTACAGTAGTATTAACAAAAAATACTGTCACAAGGAGGTACTTTCAGAACTTGTGGAGCAAAACAATAAAAATAAATAAATAAAGTAACCCTTTTCTATTATAAACACTATTTGCCCTCCAGTACCTCGAACATATACTCACACTCATGTTAATACCTGGGAATGTGAAATGCTGAACAACCATACGGTTTATTAACAAACATCATTTACTATGTACTCCAAATTAATTGACAATTTGAAATAGGCTACTTAGAACCTCACCTGAAGCCCTGATGCTGTTTCCTCAGCCTGCTCTACATCTGTAGAGGTCTGATACTGTCTTTCCTGCATACAAAATAGTTCATTCATTTTGTAGCCTATCCTATGGCTAGCAAGTTTAACCCTCCTACCATATTGTATATGATGGTGTTATTTTGATATTATTAATCAAATAATGATTCATTATATTTCAATAACCAACAGTGTTAACTTATTCACATTGCTAACACGTTTTTCCAGCACATGTGTCTAGCAATGCAATGACAGTACTTCATTAAACTGTGAATTCGGTGGTCCCCCTTTTATTTCTCTGCATTGTGTAGGCTACATTCACAAATACATTATATAAATAGAATATAGAAACGATTTCGAATATAGAATGAAATTTCTCAGATCCACTGTTTATTGTGACTGCAGCAAGATTCTAACTTAAGGTAAGCTAATTAACATTCAGTGACTTGGTAACGTAGCAAAGGGAATATTAAAATGTTTTACTCTGGCCTTTTATGGGGTATGTATTGGCAGACAGCCCTGGTAACTTACCGTTGTCGACGACACACCCGCTCGCTTGTCTGCCAGTGCAAGAACAAAGCAAAGTGGCCTGTGCTTTGACACTCTCCCGTGCGTGTAGCATTTCAGAGCGGTCATTTCAAATAGTTATTGTCACTTTAAAGGTCTTTACAAGATAGTTATTGACATGTCTAACTGTAAGGACATAATTGTATCGCTTGTATAGTTTGTATACACATGTAAGAGCAAGAAAAGCAGCAATTTATCATTCACGAACCTTCACAACACTAATGAATCACATGTTTTGTCTATCATCATGCATTGTTTTATATATCTGATTAATGGTATACTTATCTTAAGTCAGTATGGTTATTTTACTTGCCTTCTGAGAGACCTCATCTATTAACAATTACAGATGATATGTAATGAAATGTAGAAGACATATTGAAAGTTCAAGTTTAATGCCTCAGTGTTTGGTCAGAAGGTGCCATTTCTTCGCAAAGCACAACAATGTCCTTTTTCCATTGGGGAAGAACTTCATTGGCTGTTGGCCCAGTGGCGATGATCGAAACCGACTTTAGTGATAGTAAAGGTATAGGGCCTAACTGGTCAGAAGAAATGCTTATTGATCGTTGGCATCAGGATGGCTAGTTTTAAACAGGGCTCAGCTGGTGTGTAAAACCGGTCAAATGATGCAAACTCACAAGAAACAAATCAATACATTTCCTTACTTTCATCGAAACTCAATGTTGAAGCGAGAGAAATCATTGAGTGTTTTTTCCTCATGCATGTTAACCAGAAACTGCAGTCTCTAAGCAGGCAAAGGAGTTCCCTGCAAATCTGTGTAAAGTTGTTGAGGGCAGCTGGCTGGAGACAATTTGCTCTCTTTCCTGCTCCCTCCATTCTTCATGTGTGTCGTTTTGTCAGGTGGTGTTTATTTCTGTGGGTTTTTCTCTTCCTGTTGTGGATGCTGTAAGCGTGTGCCCTGTCTCCACACGCTAAAGTCATTCATCACTTACAGTACCTGCTTTGTATTTGGGTCTCCTGTTTTCCTTTTTTATTTTCAGTTTGTATATGGTTCGCATTGTTTTGATGCTCTCTGTCATGTACTAAATGTCCCCTTAGGGACTGAAGATTTGAGTACATTTTTAGTTGTGAATTTACTTCTGACATTTCATTGGAATGCCAATGAAATGTGTGACAAGGTGTGTGGTGTACATGTAACGTTGTTAGTTCATTCCAAATACTTTCTTTGTCCTGATGGTTAATGCAGTTCTCAAAAGCAGTAACTGTTTTGATATTATTATTATTATTTTAAACAATTTTCAGTTTTGGGTGACCTATACTTATAACTATATCTAAAAACATTTTCTAAACTAGTACAAAAATGTAAAAGTTATCATTGCTACATTTTTAGTTCTTAATGACAGTGCTAATCTTTGATGCAATAGCGTAGCAAATGTCCTTGAATGGTGCTCATTAAAAAGGGCCTAGGCCAAAGTGAATGGATCGTTCTGCAGCTGGCTTTCAGCAATGGATTTTTTTTTGTATTTATGTTGACAGACCTTTGAAATTGATTGTCTCCCATGCCAGCAAGATGGAATGTCTGACTTCATAATTGATGAAGTTTGTCTGCCCTCTTCACAGAGTCCTTCTAAAGATCTGCTAGTGCAATTAGCATCTACATTTTTTTTCTTTGGCTGCCAGAATTTGCACTATCTCAGACCTCGAGCAACATGCAACCTCAGTAAAACTGCAGCATGAGGAAGAAAAAGTCAAGTCTGTCAGCATGTACTGATGTGAAGCCATCTCTACGATATATCAGTCCTGCTCCAGGGGTAGAGAATAACTTCACACCCTCTTCTCTTCTACTTCTTCCTCTTGCTTCTTTTTGTTTTGGGCTTTTATAGCACATCCCCATTCACATGCCTGAAGCCTGTACGCACCCTTCCTCACTTTGTCAGGATGTTTGTGCTGCCAAAATTCCTTGTGTTTTTAGAGAGAGAGAGACAGAGGAAACTATCTTTTAATAGTTCATGTTTTTGTGTTGCTATTTATCATAGAAAGATGAAATTGATGCATTTGTATTTATAAGAACTTGTTCTTTCATAGTTCAGTAGATTCTCAGTTGTTTCATTTAATTATCAACTTTTTCTCAGATATCTCTCTTAAAAATCCATAACAAATGGACTCAAATGAGACCACTATTGGTAAAAACAATCATATAATCGCTATCATAGAATTTGATAAGAATGTGATAGCTTGGAAGAATTTGATAAGAAATGTAAGAAAAATCCCTGATTTTTGATAGCAAACTTGGGTATCTTTGCAAATATTTCATGGTTGTCCCCTTCTCAGTCTCTTCAGAAATGACAAAACTTATTTAGGAAAAACATTTGAGAAAACATTTCTGCATTTAAGGAGAAGCAGTTAAGATTTAAAAAAAAATTGATGCTGATTTTTCTGTCCTATGGGATGTTGTTTATCATGTATATTTGCAACATTGCATATTAATGATATGTATGTACACTCTTAAAAATAAAGGTGTCAGGAAGAACCAAAAAGGGGGTTTCACAGCGATGCCATAGAAGAACCTTTTTTGGTTCCCCAAAGAACCTTTCACTGAAAGGTTCCTTGAAGAACCATTCTCAAAGGTTCTTTAAAGAACCTATAACAGTTCTTCATGTCACTTTATTAGGTTCTTTGTAGAACCATTTATGAAAAGGTTTTTTGACACCCATAGTAAACAAACATCACTAAGCAAAATGATGTCCAAAAGACGTCTTTTCAACGTCTTTGTCACAAAAGTCGGACGTTGAAAAGACGTCCACTGAGGAGCACGTGTTCTGCACGTCCGAAATAGACGTTCATGGACCCTCTTCGTACAAGTTTAAAAACCAGTTCAAATGTGGTCATTGTGGACATATTTTTTACATCATTTATGGTCTCATTTAGACATAATTACTTTGACTATTGCTGTCAGATGATCTTAGTGAGAATTAGCAGAGGTTTAGATGTTGATATTTGTTTCATTTGAAGTGTCACCATTGTGGTGATCAGTGTTTGCTTTAGTTGGGCTCTTGGTCCCCTTTATTTTTACTTTAGCTTTTCTTTGGCTGTTGTAACTGTGTGTTTGTATAACACAATTGATGTTGCAAAGAAGGCCAAGAATATGTAAGACCAGGTTTTATCAGCTTCATGTTGATGATGATGAAATCATCACAAAACAAGCATCTAATGTTGTCAGATACTTTGGCATTTCTAGTCGCCTATATCTTTTGGAACTGCAATATTGGTACCAATAGTGTTTATATAACTTATTTAGAGGTGGATAAAAATTATGTGCATACAATGTTTAGAGCAAATGTATCATCTTGTCACACAGACATCAAGATTTTGCATATGATTTACAACAATGGTGACAATAAAAAAATTATTGTCATGCTGCAATGCATGATGGGTAGCTTTCATAGTTCAAAACTCATCATTGATTCCCAAGAATTTTTGTTTTTATTGTCACCGTTGTTGTTAATCATATCCAAAATCTTGATGTCTGTGTGTGACTACATGATACATTTGCTCAGAACATGTGCTCATGCTTTTTATACCTTCAAAATATGTTTTATTCTATTGGCACCAATATTGCCGTTTCATAAGGTTGGTGGTTATGAATGCCAAATATAAAAACTATTTCAAACTAACATTTGTTGCTTTTTTGTGATGATTATGTCATCATCAACAATGAGCTGATAACACCTGATCCTACTTTATCTTGGGTTTCTCTGACACAACAATTGTGTTATACAAACACATAGTTACAGCAACCAAAGAAAAGGTAAAGTAAAAAAAAAGGGGACCAAGAGCCCAACTAAAGCAAACGCTGATCACCACAATGGTGACACTTCAAATGAAACAAATATCAACATCTAAACCTCTGCTAATTCTCACTAAGATCATCTGACAGCAATAGTCAAAGTAATTATGTCTAAATGAGACCATAAATGATGTAAAAAATATGTCCACAATGACCACATTTGAACTAGTTTTTAAACTTGTGAAACCCCCTTTTTGGTTCTTCCTGGCACCTTTATTTTTAAGAGTGTATGCTTACCAACACTACCCTTCAGTACAAACATGCCCAACACCAGCCTGATATCTATTGTTGTTTCACAGGGCATTGAGATCATGGATGTATTCTATCCTGCTCCAACAAAGGAAAATTACAATGAAGTGACTGTTGATTGGCAGCACACAATTGTTTAGTTGCTGTGGGTTGATGTATCTGGATGTTTTGCTGTGGGCAGTATGGTAAGGGTTTCACAGGCAGGATAGAAAGGCTTCTTTTTGTGTTTGTATACAATTTCTGTGGAAACATAAAAAATACATGTGTTGGACAGAAAGGAAGAGGGCCAGTGGAAATGGATGTCTTTGAATACAGATGAATGTCGGACACTGATCATATGCATTCATAGTAAGCCTCCGGCTACGGTTCTCATAGAGCAACTCAGAAATTCACAGTGAAAGATTTCAAGCATCTCTGTCCCTCTCAGATGCCAGGATGTTGGGCCATTACCGTAGCTCATCATTAAAGGTACATGAGAAGCGAGAGGTCACGTTTGATCCTCTTCCTTCTCAGCTCTGTATAATCCAGTGGTGGCTTGTTTCATCCACTGCATTAACATTTCACTCATTTTCCATGGATTTACACATCCAGGTAGACTGTGGCAAGAATTTCAGGTCAACAACATATGTTGGTTTTTTTTGTGTCCCTGTTACACATCTTACATGTACTTACTATAGTAATAACAGTAAAGTATGTGTCAGGACAAGCAACTAAACCTAAACCAAACCCTAATTATATAATAACTACATGTTGTTAATTAATATTATTTAGTACTTATTTGTGTTATTACACTGTAACAAGGACACCTAAAAATAAAGTGTAACTTCTTTTGGCTGTTGTTCAACTGGTCCATGGAAATTGATGCTCGTATTATCTGGTCTTTTTGATTTAATTCTTAGCTTTTTGCCACTTTTTAATCAAAATAGTGGAGAGAACATAGGAAAATATGGGTAAGAAGAAGGGGAAATGGAATCGGGAAGCATCTCATGGCAGATTCGAACTCGCATTGGCCACATGAGCACCTTAGCACAATGTATATGTGTCAAAATGTGTGCGCAAACCGAGGCAGTGGCTCCAGTTTCATTAGTCTTAATTGGAATACTGCTATCCATGTCTGAGTTCAACACCTATGATAATGTCCAATTTGGCAATGAGATCACAGTTTCATCTACACAAACACTGTGTCAGTCACAGCTAGAGGTGATTTTTAACTGATACCAGTCACTATCGTTTTCTATGCAGCAAGCACCATGCAACAATGCCACTGTGTGCAAACAAAGCATTGTCACAGCGCTACATCACTGACACTGGCCTGTGATTGGAGCCTGTAGTGCCAGCTGCATGACTGGAGCCAGACATTCCCCAGTGTGTGTTGCTCTGATCTATGCAACTTTGGGACTACAGCAGTGATGTAATTAGATGCCGAGGGTCAAAGGACAACAAAAAGCTCAGATGCCAAGAGACAGTGAGTCTTGGGCCGGAATTCATTGCTGGAGTCATGGATTATATCATCCCAAAGTGATTTGAGAGCATCACGCATTAGAAGTTACACCTGGAAAAATCTGGTGCCGTGACCCGCATCTACAAACGTGCCTGTGTCACTCTTTCATGTTTTCTCTTTCTCCTCCTCTTTATTATTGTCTTCCTTATAACCTTTCTTTCCCAACTACCCAAACAATAAATCATTCCACTAGAAGGAAATCGTACTGGGCCTCGGCAATGTCTTCATGTTAGGATAAATTGTGATAAATTAAGTGTTGTGTGAAAGCACAGATCATATTTATTCATGAAGCTTTCATACTGCATTCAATCCCTGTAAATGAGACTTCAAACAAATATAGCTAAAGAAGTCACACCACTGCCAAACGCAGAACAGAATAACGGAAACACTCAATTGCCACAACAAGCCCAATTCTTTAGAGATTTATTTTTACCACGACCTTTACATATCTCTTGAGTGTATTTATATTGATAAATTGCTTAGCCTTTCAAGTCAGTTCGTTTTTGCATTTGTATGCTTTCATCTTGACGCCGCATCTGTTTTGCAGAAAGTAAAGAGGCCGAAATAAAGAGGCCGAAAGTTTGTGTTTGACCTTTTTTTTTTATCATGAGGATTGTCATCTACCAGCTCTGTGGTCGTGTTAAGTGCCTGTAGGAGCACTGTGAGCACTCAGATCCAGACTAAGATTGGGGTTTTGGCTTTGTGCAGCGCCGCCAGTTGAAATGTCAAATCATATCCCACGAGGAATCATTTAATTTTGTAAGCGAGGCAGGAGCATATTTAGGACATGGTGTTTCCCAGGTACTATTTCAGGGGTTGTGATGAAAACTTGAGTGAGTTCGAGTAAGAAACTTCGAGTTGAAAAGCAATTGGAAGGCTGTTTATTTTCTGTTTTAGATTTATTTATTTTATTTCCTTGTACTATTTATGCATTTGCTTCCTAGGAAGTTCACGGTGGTACTGCAAGGGGTCTTCCAACTATTGTTTAATCATATAGGTTTTTATGAAAAAAATGTAGGCATTAAACAACATACAACATTAAAAAACTTCACTTAAAGCTACATTTAAGAAGCTTGATTTAAGCTAAATGTCCCTGCCATATAATTTTTTTTGTATATTGAATAATAATAATTTGTATACTAGCATTCAACATTTTGTGGTGAATGAGTTTTTAATGTTTTAAAAAACAATAATATTGTGACATATTACATATTACAATTTAAAATACTTTTTTTGTAATCTAAAATGTAATTTGTTTCTGTGATGGCAAAGCTGAATTTTCAAGTAATTTCTCCACTCTTCAGTGTCACATGATCCTTCAGAAATTAGTGTAATATGCTGATTTGATTTAGTTGCAATTCTTATTTTTTATTTATAAATTTATTTAGATGTAAATAATTATTTAACTAAAGAGAATTATTGTCTGCTTTACCATTGATTATGTAATATATACAAATTTTGAGGTTGAACATTTTGAGGTTCTTGGCCAAACGGATGTCCGTCCTCTCTCATCCCATGCACTGACTTCACCGCACATGGTGCTTTTGTGCCAGTATCCTTCACCATGCTCACCAACCTGTGCCTTAATGTGCCACTCTCTCCCTGTTACCCTGGGCAACAAGCGCTGCCCATCCCTGTTTGACTCGAGCCCACCAGACTGTGTCTGGCAGCACGTGAAAGCCAGCCGTCTCTCATCCAGTGTGCATATGTGAGTGTGTGTGTGTGCCTACATCCCCTACCCCCCTGATTCATTGAGCGCGAGCGCTCGATCAAGGCAGAGCATGCACAAACAAGACAATGGGCTATAATCATACTGGCAAAGGCAATGAAATCATCCTGCATTTCCCTACTGTCGTAGCCACTTCTATGCTTTCCCTCTCTATCAAACTCCCAGCAGTGCTTTAGTAAAGCAAGCCCTACAGCCATTTTTCAAGATGGAGGTGATTGTGGCTGATTAATGGAGCACCCTTGTAATGAAATCTCACCACAGTGGCATTCCAATTATAGAGGGTCATCTTCTCGGGCCGCGGAAAACCTGGTTGATCCCACAGCGGTGCACTCTGCATGTTCAGGTTTGGATTTTGTAGGCATGACCTATGTTCCAGCCTCCAGTGTGTCCTCCTTTCCTTTGAGCACATCCACTTTCTGGACGACAGGGATGAAACTCATTAACGCTGACTTTCTCTTGGCTTGAGTTTGCTCTTTACCTCTATCCATACAGTGCAGATCTGTCCCTTTCGTTTGTCATTTTAACATTTTTTGCTCTCAGACATTCAGTCCACTTATCTATTGCTTTTTTTTTTTACCTGATAGAAACGAATTGAGGTCAGCCGAGTCCATTTACAAAATAACAAGTGGCCTACATTTTATTTAAAAAAGAGCATTCCTTCCAGATTTATCCTGATGACCTATATTGCTATATATTGAAATCTTACTTTTTAGTTGAGCTTCATTTTTTGTTGTTTCACAGCATAGATAGCTACATAGGACATAAGTAATTGTTAAAGACCCCCTGTGGTGAAAATCAAATTTGTAATGTTGTTTATGTGTCTATGTGGTGTTTTCAATATGCTTTAAGAAAAATCATGTGGAAAATTATAAGTCAACACCATTGCTGAGTATTTTCACCTTACAACTGCAGTGAACTAAAGACAGTTTCAAAAACACGGTTTGAAATAACTAGTGTTTTTTACATCACAAACTACCCTGTAACCAATCATGTCAGTGTGCCGGCGGGCTTTAGCATATCATGAACTGCTGTGAGGCAGGGGAGTCTCAAGAGAAGTCAGGTTATCCTGGTATATTTTTCTGTTGATATGAAAAATCTGGTACATTTAGCAATTTAGCGGGTGAATTTTGTATATGATGTATATTACGATGTTATGATGAACTATATGCCTTTCTCCACTGACGTTCTAAATTGTTCAGAGTGTTTGTAAGGATACTGATTGGTAGAAGGCAGCTGTCTGACTCTGAGATGGTGAACAGGAACATGGTTTGTGTAACATTAGCAACACATTATTAGCTGTTTGATAATGTAGTCAAGCAAAAGACTAGGCTAATCATATTAATTACCTTTATGTGTCCAAGTTTGTTAAAACTGATACCATTGTGCAACGTTTACTACAGTAAAGTTGACCGAGTGGATCAGGTATTCTTAGCTGGTGTGAGTGGAGGCGGGGCTAATTTGCATATTCACGGATCCGCATATATAAAATGAAGAGTGTAGAGTTACATTCAAGCCATTTTAAGGCATGAAGAATTTTTTTTCACAGGAATAAATATTTAAATGTCATTTTGGTGATCAAAGATGAGTTTTTTAAGGGATAAAATGATTGATTACAGGGCGATTTTAAGTTTATTTTTGTTCTGAGGTGTGGGGTCGCCTCATGCCTAAATTGTTTTGTTTTTGTTTATAATTACAATAATGCTTTAAAATAATACGGTAAGAAATACAAGTTTTTTATTGCATACATAGGTATACAGTACATAAGTAGTTGTGTTTTTTTGTGTTTATTTTAGTTCCGAGGTGTGGGGTCGCCTCATGCCTGATCTTGCCTACGGCACCATGCGAATCTGGACTGCAGCCCCACAAACATTACATTCTCTCCTGTCAGCCTAGTGCTACTTGTCATTTGGTCTTAATCTACACTAACTTTGCGTTTGTCGACTGCCCTTGTTAAACAATGATGACATTTGTGCTTATAGAAGCATTCTGAGAAAAACAAACAAGCAGTTTGCGTCATGCATTTTCACATTACACACCCTGACCCAGGCCGAAACCCTCTACCAATTACACTGAGCTCTCTTCTCATCTCTGCAATCTCCAGAGCCCTTTGTTTTTTTCATCTTAAAATAGCCAGGCTAAAAAACACAGCCCCCTGCTACTGCACCAAATTAAGCTGAGTTAAACCTCAGCCGATCCGCCCTCATATGCAACCGGCTCTAATTCATTGATTGGACGAACAGCTTGTAGTCGTGCCGGATACATTAGGGTCGAGTTGGAGAGTGGTTTGCAAAATAGACAACTGGACTTCACTCTAATATAGTCTGCCAAATGCGTTATTATTAAGAAACTAATCCAAGTGAAGAAAAAGGCTTGCCTTCTGCTTTTTTCCAAACTGATGATTAAGTCTTAGAGAGGTGCTCAAGTATTTTAATAAGTCAATACACATTCCAAAACCATTTCAACTGTGGTTTTGAATGCTGGGATTTTTAATGGTGTCCTTTGACTGAGTGTGGAATGTGGATCAATGGGTCTCTAAAATCTCTCAAGGCTTGCAGATCTTTTTTGAGTTACTGGAATGAATAAATCGTACCCATGCGCACATAAAAACAAAAGGGTAATAAAAGTAGTTGTTTGAAAGAAGTCGAATTATGTTCCCATCTCTTTTGTCCATATTGCTGTAACTTATCTTCAATGTCGTTTGTGTTTCTACATATGAGGGGTGTTTTAGTGGTAGAGACCAAGGTCACTGGAGGAAAAGATGTCTTCGGGTAAATATAGTGTTTAGTGTTGTCAAAAGTACCGACTTTGGTACCAAGTTGATACTGTCATTTTTAAAATGTGACGCTTTGAGCTCTGTGAGCGGAATCGTAAACACCTCGGAATGGCCTTTGTACTCAAGTGCTCATCAAATATGTCTGTGATTGGCTACAATGATTAGCGCTTCAAAAACATGTAAATATACATCAATAGCAGCGTTTCCATTACCCTTCAAATTGAGCAAATTGAAATTGCGAATTGGGAATACATCACGTCAATTTCACAAAAACTTCCATTTATCGCAAAAAAGTTTTTACGCTCGCATGAGGTGGTTTTTCAGGCAATTTGAAAAAGGAATATTTCGCAAAACTGCAATGGAAACAATTTTTGTGCATTTACAGGTCAGCTGAAGTTTTGAACAGAAGACAGAATTCTTTATTAAATTCATAAAAGACAAAATAATTGCAGGAGTACTGGATTCTAAGCCTCAAAGAAATGCCACAATCAAGAGCTTAAAGCATATAGGAGGGAGAAACACCTCATATGTGCCGCTCACAAGTGTAAGGGACTTTTCTTACCATTAATGCTTGGATAACACGCCTACGTCTCCTTAAATTAAAAATAATGACTAGTCCGGTGGCTGGGATATATACAAACCATATAAACCTACCAACATCCGTTGCAATGATTTTTGGAATGACTGATCGTGAGAGGAAAAAATGAGGTTTTAGTCGCATAACATCGGCTAATGGACAACACGCTGTCATTGCGCAATATTTTTTTATCGACATTTTGAAAAAATCGCAAAAGTTTGTAACGTTAATGGAAACGCGCCTAGAGACGTTCTTCAGCGAGCGCTTACACAGATACACACGTGAGCGTTTGAAAGCAGGCGTCTATCAGTGGATCGGTCCTCTGGTGCTGATAGATGCCTGCCTGTGCTTTCAAACGCTCCTGCTTTCGAAACACTTTTAAACACTTCCGTGTGCTCTCAAACGCTCCTCTGCGTTGATCATTATAGCCAATCACAGACATTTCCGATGAGCTCGGGAACACAATGGCCAATCAGAGGTGTTTATGATTCCGCTCAACAGCGCTCAAAGCATCACATTTTTTAAATTTCAGTACCGACTTGGTACCGAAGTAGGTAGTTTTGACAATACTAATAGTGTTGTTAGCATATTCCAGGAGTCACTTTGTCTTCATTATGTCATGTTAAGACATTACCGTTTTATTTTGGATGATTGGGCGGATGGACACATTTTTCAGTAAAACACCCTAATCACCTGTTAGGCTGATTTGTTTGGTAATAACAGAGATTGTCTCATATGTCACAGAGACATGATGTTTGACTATTTGTTTCAGAAGGCTGAACACGTTTGACGGGTCCTGATATCAACACCAGAGCTGCAGTGGGCTGGCTGTTTTCGATCCACTGACCTGATAGGATCTATCAACAACTGGGCTAGCATCGATTTCTCTCGGGATGTCCTGCCATATGGAGTTCAAAGGTTGAACATTTGTTGAGCAAACATGACACAATTTGGTGCAAACGGACAGATATCATGTATTTTGAAATCTCATTTAGAAAATTCGGAACAGGCGTTACCAAGGTTGGGCAAAAAAGTGCAAAGCAAAGAAATGCAATCACTGTAGAAAAATGAAACCATAATAGAGCATTCGGGGAAATTAAGGATTCCTCCACCATGGTCCATAAAATGAAATTTAAATATATGAATTATATAAATTTACACTATTCGGTGTATACACCACAATTTAAAAGTTTGGGGTCAGCAAAATTAATTTTTTAATTTTTCTTCGTCAATGTGTTTACCCTAAGCACGTTTACCCACAATCACAGTACATTACCTTGGAGAGAGTCGAGCAGACTGCTAAAGAAATCTCTCTCTCTCTCTCACTGTCTCTCTTGATTTCTCTATAAATCAGTCTCTTCATCTCTCCCGTCTTGCCTTTCACTTCTCGCATCCCTCTCACTCTGAGACAGATGCACATAATCAACATGCAAAAGCTGATTAAAAAATCACTGTTATGTTGTTTCCCTTTAGTTCACCACCTTTTCTGTCCTTTTCTATTTCTCATTTGGAATTTCTTGTTTCCTCTCTCTCGTTCACCTCTTCCGGTCTGTGCATACTCAGCACGACATTAAACTGAATAGTGCAGTTAATCGGCTGTAAATTACTTCTACCTCGCAAAGGTTTAAGGAAGTTTTGTCAGGAATGACTTTTTCTCACTTTCTTTCCTCCCTGCTGAAATGTCTTGCTTTCCTCTCCATCCAGATGGTTCATGTACCATTCTGCTTCATTGAACTTCATTTTACCTGAGTAGACTTTATTCACTCTGCATTTAGTCAGTTTCTTTTTCGAAGCCTTGTGGGAATTTGAATTTCCTCTTCACAAGTGACATCATCTAAACTGAGTTTGTGTGGACCCGTTATACCATAAATATAGTTAGATTTGGCTATCTAGAGTGATTTTACTCCTCTGAAATTTTTTAGAGCCACAGCCAAATGGATATTTCTATTTGGTCTTTTCATTGATATTCAGCATTTTTGTCACACTAGAGTCTGAGGCCCAGTTATCACAAAAATAGCCTCACTTATTTTCTAAGACACATATAAAACTGAAGAAGATGGTTATATTACTCCTGTGGTAGAATGTGTTGTGTCAGACCAGATAGTTGATCTAATAAAATGCACAGTATAAAAACTCTACACACAGTTTATGTGCACTAATGTTCTTATAAATGTGTTTGCAGTGCCGGGCGGAATGAGATTTCACTGGAGAAAAATGCAAACAAGAGTCTATGATATTTTCTCTCCCCAAGCATGTATAAAAAAACTCTAACATGGACTGTAATTTGAATTTATGTTCTGGGATCATTTGGACTGGGAGAGTCGGGTCATGTATATGTATCATGAAAGTGATTTTCTGAGGGTCTCTTTGAGAGAAAATGACACTTAAATATATATAACTTATATTCGCACTTATATTACTTGGACTCACTAATACACTCCATCTCACTGCTAATGGTATTCGTTGTGTGGGTGAAGGACTGATCACATGCTGTTAATACATTATTAAATCATATATGTTCATGTAGCATAACTGAATCAGCATAGAAATAGCAATGCTAAGATCTTGGTTTTGATCCCATGAAAATGATACACTGGAAAAAAAAAATGCATCAGAGCATACATTATTCATAGAAATATAGAAAATTGTCAATTTTTTACCATAACAGTCCATTAACCACCATGTTTGCACTCACTGTTTTTATAAATGACGTTCGATCACTGTATTTAGGAACCATTTAGTGATGTTTAAAAAAGAGGTTCTGTCAGTACTCACCTTATGTCTATTACACATTGCATCAACCAGCTGTCAGTCTAGCCATCTCATGTGCTAAATGAAGGTCTCTAGCATAGAATCAGCGATGTGCAATGTGAATGAAATGAGACAGGACCATTACACAGCATTGAAATGGTACATTTCTGTTACAATCTCATGAAGGACACTCTAGTAGTGCAAATGTGCAGATATATGCCAATTTTGTCATAGTGTATATTCTTTATTTATTGACTAATTTTGTCAATAAAATTAGAGTTGTAATGCCTATACATATGTAGTCACATGTTGGGTCATGAACTGGGCATTTTTTTTTTTTTTTTTTTTGACCGTAAAGGGATTTTCCATATTGCTTGCTGTGGAAATGGTGTCATCAGTATGCATGGGAGGTGGAATTACCTCACCGCTGCACTCATTTGCCATGACAGGTTGCATTATTTTTTAGCAGAGCCAAATGATCATAAATGGTTTTGTTTGTCTCTCTTTTTCCCAGGGCTGGCGTCCACCTGAGGATTTGATTGTGCTATCTGGATTGTGATTATTGCTTGTGTTTATCAAACTGTCATTTATAGATGTATAGATTAAAACTCCCAATTTTCTTTACACAACCTAGATATTGATTTAGTGGATGAATAAATGTATAATGTGGAGCTTTTGCGCCGTGTTTTTATTACACAAATTAAAGCAAGTCTTTATGTTAGATCAAAGATTATTAAATTTCTTGAAAATCACTCCTTTTAGCTGTTCATTGGAAGCCAATTAACATCAGCGCGATGTGACGAAGCAAGCAATGAGCTCTCATGTCTTTTGCCAGCTTGTCCATGTAATTAAAGCAAAGCCAGACTGCAGGGAGAAATTGATTTTTTTGTCTTTGTGTGCATGAAAGACAGTTCAAATAGAAAATGGACTGACATCAATAATGTCCACACTGACATTTCAGATTTGTTTTCATATTTGTCTTCAGACATTACTTACTGAATATAGTGGTAAATAAACATCTAGAGTAAAAATACCAGTTAAAAAGGCTGCAGGACAGCTGCAATTTGTTTAAAAATTGATATAAATCAAACAATAAATATTGAAATGATTTGTTTATTTAACTTTTCTTTTTAGAATATCATAGTTATATAATATTTAATATTTTTATGATGATGCTCATAGTTTAAGATTAAAAGTCTTGGACAAGGCTCAGACTATAATATATATAGTCTATATAATATATAGACTACAAAAAGAAGCAAAAAAATATAATATAATAAAACAATTATAAAACATATATCAATCCCTGTGCATAAATATTTACATCCTTACATGAATAAACTGTAGCTTACAAATCACACAAATACAAGGTTTTACGTTTTATAGTAAAACGATACTCGGTTACTAACTTAACCTCGGTTCTCTCTAGAAGAGGGAACGAGTATTGCGTAAGCTAGCTTACGCTACGGGTAAAGTCATCTTTGCTCGAGATATTGAAGCCAAAAATTGTCCTTAATTTTGTATTTATTGTCAACGCAGTGCAGCAGCTAGCAGACCTAGAGCAGGCCATATCGCGTGCTCATTGGTTGCCCTGCGGCAACTGCTGCAACCTACCACTGAGCCTCGCGCGTTACGTCACGTCCAATGAGGGCGCTTCGCTCCCTTACGCGTCATAGCCCGCCAAAATGGGGGTGGCTTAGCGTATAAAAGCCAGGCTCATAGATTGCCTCACTGGTTTCATCAGCTGAAGGGATAAGACGCTCGTGGCGCCTGCACGGTCAGGTTACGCAATACTCGTTCCCTCTTCTAGAGAGAACCGAGGTTACGTTAGTAACCGAGTATCGTTCTTTTACGAGAGGTTCTCTCGTATTGCGTAAGCTAGCTTACGCTACGGGAACCCATTGTCAACGCCGTGCGCGCCCAGCCTCCACTTCATGAGTCCCAGGGATTCCCGGGGAACATAGATAAGTGGGAAACAGGTGGCCAGCAATGCGGGCCAGCACATGTTATAAGCACATACAGGGTATACAGAGCGGCGTCGCCGGTCCATAACTGTTCAACCTATAGTGCAGCTCAACCAGGAGAGCTAACGTCGCGTGAGGGAAGTCCGCACATGATAATCTGGGCAGGACAACACACTGCTCACACTGACAGAAGTCTAGCCTGCAAGGCGGGAACTTCCAGGTTATAAAACCTAACAAATGTGGACGGAGAGGCCCAGCCTGCCGCTTCACAAATGTCATGAATGGAAATTCCGCTGGACCAAGCCCACGACGAGGCCACGCCTCTGGTGGAATGCGCCCTAACGCCCAAAGGGCAATGCAGACCTTTAGACATATAAACAGATGTGATAGCTTCCACTATCCATCTGGCCAGGCTCTGTTTCGCGGCGGCGGGACCATTGGTGCACCCACCAAACGAGACAAAGAGCTGTTCCGAACGCCTGAAAGAGGCGGAGCGCGTAATGTAAATCCTGAGCGCCCTGACGGGGCAGAGGAGATTCACATCACCCTCACTGTCGGATGCAAGCAGAGCCGAGAGAGAAATGACCTGCGCTCTGAATGGGGTGCCCAATATTTTAGGGACATAACCATGTCTTGGCTTGAGGATGACTTTAGAGTCATTTGGCCGGAACTCAAGACACGCAGCACTAACAGATAGCGCGTGTAAATCCCCCACACGTTTAACTGATGACAGAGCTGTCAGAAAAACGGTTTTGAGCGAGAGGTACTTTAGGTCCACGGAGTCTAACGGTTCAAAGGGGAAAGCTTTCAGGGCCTCTAGGACCAGTGAAAGATCCCAGATGGGAACCGAGGGGGGTCGCGGGGAGTTCATCCGTCTAGCTCCTCTAAGGAAGCGGATGACGAGCTCGTTCCTTCCTATTGACTGGCCGCGCGTCGACTCAGCGAACGCTGCAACGGCCGCCACATAGACTTTAAGCGTGGATGGGGACCTGCCCTTATCCAACAGCTCCTGAAGGAAGCTAAGCAACCCCGGGACCCCGCACATTCGTGGGTCTAGATCTCTATCGGCGCACCATTTGGAGAACACCGACCATTTAGACGCGTAAAGCCGCCTCGTAGAGGGGGCTCTGGATTGCGTGATCGTGTTCATCACTCCCTCTGGCAGTACAACGGGTATCCGTTGATCAACCATGCATGTAGAGACCAGCGTGGTTGCTGGTCTCTACATGAGCAAAATTTCTCTGTGACTTCACATTTTTTGATGCAGGTGTGTAAGTCTTCTCATTTCTAACAATTGGAAATACTCAACTCTCTCTTCTCTATGCAATAACAACTCGTTTGAATATCATGCTATTACACTTACAACTCCCATTAAGATCCATATTGTAGTTATTGTAGTTATTTATCGCCCCCCAGGTCAACTGGGAAGCTTTTTAGAGGAGTTGGATGTGCTGCTGTCCTCTTTCCCTGAGGATGGCATCCCACTTTTAGTCTTTGGTGACTTCAACATTCATCTAGAGAAGCTGTATGCAACAGACTTCATCTCTCTCCTAGCCTCATTCGATCTCAAACGGCTCATCACCACAGGTACTCACGAGTCAGGCAACCAACTGGACCTGGTTTACACACGCAAGTGCATCACAGACAACATTTTGGTGAAACCTCTCCACGTTTCAGATCATTTCCTCATTACTTTCAATCTACAACTCACTACCCATGCTCCACCAACCCCCATACCAGTTACTTTTAGACGAAACCTGCGCTCACATTCTCCCTCCCATCTTTCCTCTGCTGTGTCATCTTCTCTTCCCTCACCCTCACAATTCTCATCTCTGGTATCTGAATACCGCAACAGATACTTTATGCTCCACTTTAACTTCTTCTTTAGACAATATTTGCCCTCTCTCCTCCAGGCCAGCACGCGCTACTCCCTCTAACCCCTGGTTATCTGTGGTTCTCGGACCAAACTCAGGGCAACGGAGAGGAAATGGCGTGAATCAAAAGACTCATCTGACCTGAGTATGTATCAATCTCTGCTCTCTTCCTTTTCTGTTGATGTTCACGCTGCAAAATCTTCATATTTCCACAACAAGATCAACAGTGCCTCTAACACACAAACACTTTTCAAGACATTCAACTCTCTCCTCTGTCCACCTCCATCTCCACCTACCTCCTCTTTAACTGCTGATGATTTGCTAACTTCTTCACCAACAAAACAACAACTATCAGCAGTCAGTTCTCAGCTCCACACACACAGGAACCCAGACCAACCTCTCCCACGGCCAAAAACCTTCTCTTCTCCTTCTCTCCACTAACCGAGGAAGAAGTATCTAAAATTCTCCTCTCCAGTCATCCTACCACCTGCCCTCTAGACCCCATCCCCTCACACCTTCTACAAGCCATCTCTCCCACACTTCTACCAGCACTCACACACATCATCAACTCATTCCTCCACACTGGCATTATCCCTACAGCATTCAAGCAGGCTCGGGTAACTCCACTGCTTAAAAAAACAACATTAAACACATCATTTTTAGAGAATTATAGACCTGTCTCTCTCCTACCATTCATTGCGAAAACACTTGAACGAGTTGCTTTCAACCAAGTATCATCTTTCATGTCTCTAAACAACCAGCTAGATGTAAACCAATCTGGCTTCAAGAAAGGGCATTCAATCGAGACTGCATTACTGTTGGTCACAGACGCCCTGTGGATCGCAAAAGCTGCTTCCAAATCTTCAGTTCTCATTCTGCTGGATCAGTCTGCTGCTTTCGACACTGTGAATCATCAGATCCTTCTGTACACCCTCTCATCACTGGGCATCACTGGAACTTCCCTCCACTGGTTTGAGTCCTATCTCACAGGTAAGTCCTTCAGGGTCACATGGAGTGGCGAGGTATCCAAAGCACATCAACTGACCACAGGGGTTCCTCAGGGTTCAGTTCTTGGACCCCTCCTCTTCTCTATTTACACCACATCACTGGGACCCATCATGCAGGCACATGGTTTCTCTTACCATTGCTATGCTGATGACACCCAGCTCTACCACTCATTTCAACCAGATGATTCCACAGTAGCTGCACGTATCCCAAGCTGTCTGGCGGACATCTCGGCATGGATGAAGGAACATCACCTGCAGCTCAACCTGGCAAAGACTGAGCTTCTCGTCCTCCCTGGCAATCCGTCTCTACAGCGCGACTTCACTATCCAGTTAGATTCATCCTCAATCACCCCCATCAAGGTCAGTCAGGAATCTTGGAGTAATATTTGATGACCAGCTGACATTCACAGACCACATTACAAAGACAGCTAGATCATGCAGGTTTGCAATGCACAACATCAGGAAAATCGGGCCTTTCCTAACTGAGGATGCTACACAACTTCTCGTCCAGGCCCTGGTTATTTCTAGGCTTGATTACTGCAATGCTCTTCTGGCTGGCCATCATGTGCAACTAAACCTCTACAAATGATCCAGAATGCTGCAGCCCGTCTTGTCTTCAACGAGCCCAAAAGGGCCCACGTCACTCCTCTCCTCATCTCTCTGCACTGGCTACCACTCGCTGCTCGCATCAAGTTCAAGGCATTGACACTTGCTTACAGAACGACCACAGGCTCAGCTCCATCCTACTTCCACTTGCTCCTACGAGTCTACATCCCTACCAGAAGCCTACGATCGGTCAATGAGAGATGGCTCGTGGTACCATCTCAGAGAGCCACAAAATTACTCTCCAGAACATTCTCTTTCACCGTTCCATGCTGGTGGAAAGACCTCCCCACCCTCGTCCGGAATGCAGAATCCCTGACAACATTCAAAAGACAACTGAAAACTCATCTCTTCCGTGAGCACTTAACATAAAAAAAAAAAAAAAATCTTTTCCTTTTCCTTTAAATCCTCACTTGTCTGGCTTATGCTACTCTGAGCAATGCCTGAACTTTGTATTTTGAGCACTTCTTGCGTTGTTTTTGCCTCTTCACAATGACTTGACTTGTGTTTAGTCCTCAGTTGTAAGTCGCTTTGGATAAAAGCGTCTGCTAAATGACTAAATGTAAAATGCAATGAAGAATTTGAGAAGGTGTAACTGTTGTATTGTGTTGTGTTTGTGGAAGAGAAATAAAGTCTACAAGTTTGCAACTCTTAAAACATTTCTCTTTGTGACTTCAAATTTACTGATACATGTGCGTGGCTCTACAACTACAAATTTCACTGTCACAGGCGTTCAGTTGATTTGCACCAAAAAATACCTTCATAGGCTGCTTTCAAACACACATAGGCAGACTGGTTTGGGGGGTGGGGGTGGTTTTGGAGACTGAGAGCGCGAGACATGCTTTTGATGGCTGGACATTACAAAGGCTACAACATACAAGGCTTCAGGCGCTAGCCTGTCAGATTGCATTCCGAGCATAATATGTGAATTGTGCCAGTGCTTCGCTGCTGCTCCTCTGATGAAAGAGAGCGACTGAATAGTATGAAGAAAAGAGGAGGAAGGGACACCAGGGTCAGCAAAATGTTAATATACTGTCTCTTTATTGGCTAGAAATGCCACATGAAACAAAGCATCTTTGCACATTGTTGTAGTATTGTGCCTACCTATCTGTCATAGTAAGAGTGTAATAAACATGTTTTCCATCGCTGATTTTCTCTCTTAATTGGGATTGTTCACAAAGTTCTACACATCTCCAACCACTTTCATGTTCATGTTTATTATTTTGGCAAGTATAAGACTGCTTTGGGCTATCACTACAAATGTAGTACTCTTAATTACTGTTAACAAATTCTTGCATATTTAAATCCATTCGGCATACTAGGTTACTGCTTTCTGCACAGTATACAAATCCTGCATAGTTTTTTTGTTTTTTTTTTAAACAGTAAGAGAAACTGTATACATTATGCATCAATTAACATTTAAAACAGTAACATGATAGAGTATCCATTTGCCAACCTAGAATTAAAAAAACGATTTAATGAAAAAAAAACTTAGTTAATTATTAATAGATTTGTTTATTTATTTAGGATTTTGCATTTTAATCCAATTTTAGGTCCATGTATTATTCTTGCAGTGTTATTTACTGTATATGCTGTCATAGTATTTATAAATATTTTGAATTAGGTTTTAGTTGTATATTTTCAGAAACCTTTTTTTTTAGTATTTCTATTTATTTTTAATTTATTTTGAGTTTTAGTATTTGTAATACTTAACATAATTTTTTTTTATCAATTTATCACATTCATATTATTATATTAAATTATTTTATGCCAAAACGAAGTTTCCAATTTTCATTTAAGTTTTCTAAGTTTAAGCATATCATGTAATATTTTATTTTAAATTTATTTTAATCAACAATAACAATGTTTATTCGTTTTAGTTAACAAAACAAACAAAAAAAACACTGCAATTTACAAATACTGCAAGTAATGAGTTCAAAAAAAATTATGCTTAATTGTGACTTTTATGCATGATTGAGTCAAGAACATTGCATTATGGGATACAGTGTCTTGTGGATTTTATTCTATAATATATACTGAACAGTTTGGTAAATGTACTATAGTAAGCATAGTGGTCTATGCTTGCATAACATTTTCATACACATATACAGTATACATACTGCAGAAATAGTATGAGAAAGTAGTATGCTGTTCTAAACAATGGGGAGGGAGAGAGAGAAATGTAGAGAGCAGGATGAGCACGCTATCACCATAGGGTGCAGTAGGGCTTGATTTCACTGTTTTGAATTACAGAGTAGGGTCTTTAATGGAAGAGTTTAATTTCTGAATCAAAGGTCAGCACTGTAATTTAGCCCCGTTAATAGGTGCCGGGGCAATGTAATTGGATCATTACAGCAGGAGATAATGATTGCTCGGTGGCCCATGTGACATTGAGCCCCACCTTACATGGCTGCAACCAACATCAAAAATGCTAACTTAATCAAAACAGGCACGGCAAGCAATACAAGTACCAGACTTTAGAAGATCAAGCCTTTAGTACATAATTACAATAATGGCAGATCATTACTCTTAGCGCTGCTTGTTTTTGGACTGGTTCTCACATCAGGTTGCTTTAGCTGCGCAATGCTTTGTTCAGATTTGAACCCATTTGTGGAAATAACTCAGAGAATGTGCTAACTATATTGATCCTTGAGTCTTTTAAATGCCATGATGCAGTGATAAGTCATCTACAATGTCATCCTTGCCAAACACATTCAGGAAAAACACACTTATAGCTTAAGCTGGTAGATGTGTATTGGAATGTGTTTCTGGTTTCTTGCTGATCTAAGAATGTAATTTGCTTATTAAAGGTTGTCCAAGTTGATCCAAGCTGATCACTAGTTAGTCCAAGCTGGTCCAAATTTGTTAATGTAGCTACAGTCATTAGCTTGCCTAAGCTAGTCATTCAAAGCTGTTTATTAGCTTGTCTAAACTATCCGTAAGCTGGCCTGAGCTGATCATTAGTTACCCAAGCTGGTCCAAACTGTTTATTTAGCTGGTCATTAGCTGGTAATTAGCTGGTCAAATCTAGTCATTAACTGGTCAAAGCTGGTAATTAGCTTTTTTTAAACTTTTTTTTTTTTTTTTTATCTGGTCATTAGCTTGTCTATGCATTAGCTGGTCAAAGCTGATCATTAGTTACCCAAGTTGGCCCAAACTGTTTATTTAACTGGTCATTAACTGGTCAAAGCCAAGCTAGTCATTAGCTGGTCAAAACTCTTTAGCCGCTCCAATCTGATCATTAGTTAGTCCAAGCTGGTCCAAACTGTTTATTTAGCTAGTTATTAGCTGGTCAGATCTAGCCCTTAACTGGCTGATAATTAGCTTGTCTAAGCTGGTAATAAGCTTGTCTAACTTAGTCCTTAGCCAGTCAAAGCTGGTCTTTAGTTAGTCCAAGCTGGTCCAAACTGTTAATTTAGTCAGTCATTACCTGGTCAAAAACGAATCATTAGCTGGTCATAACTGGTCATTATCTGATCCAATCTGATCATTAGTTAGTCCAAGCTGGTCCAAACTGTTTATTTAGCTAGTCATTAGCTGGTCAGAAATAGTCAGGGATAGTTCACCCAATAATGAAATGTCTTTCATTCACTCACCCTCAAGTTGTTCCAAACCTGTAAAAATGTCTTTGTTATGCTGAACACAAAAGAAGATATTTTGAAGAAAGTTTGTAACCAGGCCGCTTTGGGGCACTATTGACTTTCATAGTAGGAAAAAAGAATACTATGGAAGTCGATGGTGCCCCAGACCAGTTTTTGGTCAAAACTGGCTTACCAGTCACCATGCCCCAAGTTTTTCTAGCAGGGTATATGCCATAGGTTTTGGCTGACTGTGCACTGAAAAAGGAAAGTGCATTATTGAGACAGGTTCTCTGTATCTTTCAATCAAGGGTGCCAAGTTCAAGCCGCTTTCATGTGGATTTGCGCTCTTGTCTGTGTTTACGTGCATGAGCTCCTACCTCTCGTGACTGGAGGAGGGAGAGATCCGTTTTATTGGGGTCATCAGAGAGCATCTGCTCTACTCCACATCTCCTGAGAGACTCTGGTGATGATGTTATTCTTCTATTCTTAGAGATGAGCTCATGCGGTGTGTCAGCTCTTCACAAACGACTACTTCCATCACACTCCAAGCCATCGGCAGATCTATGAGTTGGAAAAGTAAAGTATGTATTCCATAAATGTTAAGTTGGTGTTTAACACGGGCCACTTTCACTCAAAGTGGCCGTTCACTGTGCAGGCATAATCATATGTTCTATGAAAACCTCCTCTGCTTTAAAAACAATATACATAACTCAGTTCTTATAGTGAGGCAATGGAGGTGGCCTCTTCACATGGAAAAACTTCATAAATCCTCATATCCCCACGTTAGGGTTTGATAAATTAAAAGGTGCTACTACCAAGAAAAAAAATTGCATGAGGTAATGCATGTCTTTCCCACCTGTGGAAACTAAACCAACTATAGTAGAATGGCTTGTGGGTATAGGATGAACTGATGAAGCATACAGAATCTGAACAATCACCTCTAGTTCACTTTAATTAGGTCATTATGCTAAAGCTTGGATTTCCTGCTTATGTCTAGACATGACCAAATATCATAACTTTCATGTCCATGGAAAAAGCTCAGCTCACCTTGGATAAAGTCAGCCGGACTTTAAAGGCCTGCCTTGGCCTATTGAAGTTTATTGAAGGGAGAGAACGATGCAGAAGCATTATGCGTTTTTCTTTATAGTTTTTTTGGTTTTTATAAACAAGATGGCTGTTTTAGCTGAGATGCATGTTCAGTCTAGCGGTAAATTGCTTATCAAACTAAAAAGCACCTAAGATTCTGGCATGCTCTTTTCTGATATGAGTCACATAATATTGTAATGGAACAGATGAAGATTTAGCAAGTAGGGCATCTTCCTGAATCAGTATGCTTTGTTGGTTGTGGAACAAAATTCCTGTCAAGTAATCCTATCCGTAAGTCAAACTCTACAATAATGCGTGAATGTACTATTTATTAATTTGCATATGATATCTAATATGAGCCCTGAGCATCACATTACTGCACTTGACCCACGCACAACACTGCACAGGAGAGTGCGTTTATAATTTTATTTATGATTTTTATTTGTTTTTATTTATTTATTTTTTTTTTTGTTATTTTATTTTTATTACAATAAATTGCAAAGATAATATTATAAATATATAAACTGTTATTACTATTTATTTGTACATTTTTATATTTATTAAAAACTACTGAAAAGTGCTGTACAATAATAGAAAAGTGTAAAAATGTAAAAGCTAAGAATACTAAATAAAATAAGTAAGCAATAAAAGTAATATAACAAATTATAAAAGCAATAATAAACAAACATAAATAAATAGGTAAATGTTTGCTCTGCGACTCAACTATATGAGGTTTAAAATAACAATATTGGACAGCAGGGATGCTTTTGTTACAATCTTTTAACTCTTTCCCCACCAAAGTTTTTTAATAAAGTTGCCAGGCACTGCCAGCATTTTTGATCATTTTTACAAAATTTTCTTGGCCCCCAGAATATTTTGTTGTATGAATATCTGAAGATGCAATATATCAAAAGAAAGAACAGAGCCTCTGCTTTTAAACAAAACAAAAAGTTGTTTTTTTTTAACCAACACTTGAATGTGGTTACATTTTCATAAAAAAAGTAGCATTTTGAGCAAAAAGCTGAAAAAATCGCATTCTTGTCAAAGACTAAATCTACATCGGATTCAGAACGATGATCAAAACATGGATGGAGTAGATCGAGTCCACCAACACCCCCAAAGCTTCACAGTCCTATAGCTTGTCCGGGGTCAACATTTCATTCAGTAACATAGGCAGTTTGGATTTATATGCTGTTTAATGTTGATGATCGTGTTATTTTACATATGTATCCGCTTACATATGTTATCGCTTGTCTCTGCTTCTTCTTCACGTCTTTTGAAGATGTGTCATAGCACCCTCTACCGTAACAGTAAAAACACGGAAAGCTGTACATTTTCTTCAATTGCGTGGAAGCGTTGTTTCATAAATGACGGACATTTCCGTCAATGTCAGGGAAACAGTGAACATTGTCTATTTATTAAACAATGTGGGCTGTAATGCATTTCTCAGAATACTTTTTAAAAAGCCTATACAGTGAAAAAATCTGTCGTAGTAGTTCTCTTACGAGAGGTTCTCTCGTATTGCGTAAGTTTAGCTTACGCTACCGGAAAGATTCATCTTCTCAAGATACTGAAGCCAAAAAATTATCCTTAATTTTTGTATACCTTGTCAACGCAGTGCAGCAGCTAGCAGACCTAGAGCAGGCTATCTTGCGTGCTCATTGGCTGCTCTGCAGGCAACTGCTGCAGCCTACCAGTGAGCAGGGCGTGACATCACGCCCAATGAAGGGCGCCCGCGCCTTCATGGCGTCACAGCCCGCCAGAATGGGCGTGGCTTCAGCCTATAAAGGAATGGGCTGTAGGCTGCTTCCCTGATTTTTGTCTCTTCAGCGAGCTCTTCGCATCGCTGGATCTGAGAGAAGCCATCGCCGCCATCGCCGCCGTCGAAACAGCGAACAGCCAGCTTAGGACAGCGCTGAGGAAGCCGGCCGTCTTCGCCACCTTCAGCCATCCGTGCGAGCTACGCTATCCGGCGACGTATCCTTTTACCTTGCATTAGATTGATTTTCACATCTCTAAAAGAGCAGCGAGCGTCTTTTTAAAGATGCCTCGCACTTCCTGCGGCTCGTGCAGAGCCCCGCTCAGCGCCGGAGACCGCCATCTGATCTGCGCTCCCTGCCTGGGCCTGGAACATGCCGAGCTCGCCCTCGCTTCCGGGGGTTGCGAGCTCTGTGAGGAACTTCCGTTGGCGACCCTGCGGGCTCGCCTCGAAGCTATCAGATCTACAGCAGTCACTGCGCCCTCTGTGGGACCGCGCAAGAAGAAGCGCCGTTCCCTCAGACAGCCGGAACCTGTGGCCACAGCGACGCGCTCGCCGGAGAACCTCCCTCGAGCCTCGCTCTCGCCTTCCCCGCCTCCCCTCCCCGACGCGCAGTTGCCGCTCACGAGCCTCACTGCCGTCGCTTCAGAGGGACTGCACGAGGGACATGCTGCTCTATCCTGGCATCGGACAGCGAGGAATGGTCGCTTCATTCCGACGCCTCGTCGATCCAGGAATCCACCCGTACCCGCGCTGGAGCTGACGCTGAGCTAATGCGTTTGCTAACCCAGGCCGTGGACCGCCTCGGGCTCGAGTGGTCGCTGCCTGAGGAACCCGCACTGAACAGGCTCGACGGCTGCTTCCTTCAAAGCCGCCGCCGCGCAGCTTCAGCAACGAGGCCCGCTCCATTCCTGCCGGAACTTCACGCGGAGTTGACTAAGTCGTGGAATTCACCTTTTTCGTCGCGACTACAGTCACCAGCCTCCGCGTCGCTCTCCTGAGTGGACGGCGCCGCCGAGAAAGGGTACACGGTTATTCCACCGGTGGAAGAAACGGTTGCATCGCACCTTTGCCCGCCCTCCGCGAGATGGCGGTCACGGTCAGCGCTCCCGTCCAAAGCCTGTAGAGCCACGTCCGCCTTGGTCGGCCGCGCTTATGCTGCCTCCGGCCAGGCCGCGTCTGCTTTACATTCCATGGCTGTACTTCAGATCCTGCAAGCCGACCTCCTCCGTGAATGGGACGAGAAGGGCCGGGATCCAGCTGCTGTTACAGATTTGAGAAGCGCAACGGATCTTTCTCTCCGCGCTACCAAAGCAGCAGCCCAGGCTATCGGACGAGCTATGGCCGCGTTAACCGTTACGGAGAGGCACCTTTGGTTAACGCTCGCGGATATGAGGGAGTCTGAGCGAGCCACATTTCTCAACGCGCCGCTTACCATTGATGGGATTAACGCCGTTATAAATAACGCCGTTACTAACGGCATTACTTTTTCCAGTAACGAGTAATCTAATTGATTACTCTTCTCATCTTAATAACGCCGTTACCGTTACTGCCAAAAAATGCGGCGCGTTACTATAACTGATGAAGCTGTTTTTTTTTTTCATCAGACCAACTAGATCTCTGAACGAGAGGCAAATACTTTTTTTACTGTTCTTCCTTGGTTAGTGGGCAGAGCACGAGACAAGCGCATAAATGCTGACGATTGGCTATAAGGTAGAGTAAAATGTCATTGTAAGCCAATCAGAGGTAGAGTTGGGCGGGTGTTCGAAAGCACGCATAGTAGTGATGGACATTCAGCTCTTTTGACTCAGCTCACTGAAAAGAGCCGGCTCTTTTGGCTCACAAACGGCTCTTTAAATGACTTTGACTATAATATTTCAATTTGTATTACATAATTATTTAATTTCTATAGGCTAAATTTGTAAAAATAGAGTCGGCTCTTCAGATATGCGAGCCAGCTCCCAACGTTCACCTAAAAGAGCCGGCTCTTAGAGTCGGCTCATTCGCGAATCGCGAACGACCCATCAAAAGCTCATTCGCGAACGAGTCGATCCATCATCACTAACGCTCATTCGCGAACGACCCATCATCACTAACGGCTAACGCTCATGAATTGCGAACGACCCATCATAACGCATAGTCGGGCAGGACAGGACACACAAGGAACAACACAAGCCAGTCAGTCAACGAGAGACAGGTATGGCGACGAGCTTAACAAGCTTAATTTAATTTTGCCCAGTTGTGGCCTGTTGAGGGGCAATAAATATGAAAATTTCCAAAACATCTATTGTGTTATTTGCATTGATCCACTATATAAACATAATATCTACATACATGGCGTTTGATTGGAGGCTAGTCTCACTTTGTCCCACAGCAACATTTTTTTTTTAGATGCGTGTACAATGTTTCATGTTTCTGTTAATAATGTATTTTATTAAGTGTCCATTTCATTATAATATTCAAATTTATCATAAATAATTGAACATGCACATGTATTTTAAGTTCCGTTAAAGAGGGGTAGAGGTGGGGTCACATTTGAGCATTTAAAATTTAATTTTACTTGAAAGTAACGCAATAGTTACTTTCATAAGTAACTAGTTACTTTTAAAATTTGTAACTGAGTTACTAATTTAGTTACTTTTTGGAAGAAGTAACTAGTAACTGTAACTAATTACTTTTTAAAAGTAACTTGCCCAACACTGCCGCTTACCCCCTCTGGTCTCTTCGGCCCAGCGGTTAACGGGATCGTTGATCGTTTTTCTGAGGTACAGAAGACCACGCAGGCCATGAACCTCTTCCTGCCGCGACGCTCGAGTTCCGCCACAGGCCGCTCTCGCGAGAGGCAAAGCCAGCCTCTTGTGCGAACCAGCACCCAGCGTCCAGCACAGCCCCAGCCACAGCCTTCGCAGATATGTCAGGGCGGCCGCCCTAGGTCGCGCTCAGACAGCCGTCATAGACCGCCGCCTCCCAGAGGGCCTCGGCAGAGAATCACGCTGAAGTCTGAGCACGCGAAGCTCTCCTAACAGTAAGAGGGAAAAGACGCGCGTGTCCCGCTGCGGCCGGTCTGCCGTCAAAATTCATTTCCCTGTCAGTCCCCTTCAAACAGGCTACTGCAGCGGTCCATTTAGCAGCCAACGAGCCGGTTTATTCACCAGTTGCCGTGAAAACGGCGTTTCTCGCCTGCACACAAACGCCGTTTTCACGGCGACCCAGAGAAATCTCAAAAAGAGTGTAATGTCTGGTCCGGCTCATGCCGTCAATGTTTTAAGTGTAGTGAAAGTGCCCACGTCCCAGTGCTCACCCCTACACATAAGCACTCAAAATCCTGTGTCACTCACAGAGCACACTCTCATAAAGCGCAGAAAAGCCGCTCGAGTGTTGCATGTAAGAAATGTGTCCACAAGTCTGTGCCCACTATCTGCCCGCTCTGTTACACGGTCAAACAAACAGGTTATAAACGTAAGTCTCGTGCCCGCCGGAGAGCGCTCACGCTTACTAACACAAACCTTTCCCCGGGCCCCGCCCGCGCACTTAAGCATTATCACGAAACGCAGAGCATTAATAAAACGCTCCCCGTCTATTATGACCGGGGCGTTAGATACAGTTGTAAGTCTCGTGCCCGCGCCCACGCGCTCACGCTTACAGAGAGCTCTGTCACCCAGAGCACGGCTCGCGCATCAAAATGTGGTAAAAGTGTGTTCCCCATCCCCTATGATCGGGACATCTCACATAAATCAGCCGGTTTCGGCTGTCAGCGAGCCGCCATTGCCCAGAATCGCGCGCTCTCGGCTCCGGTTCAGTTTCACAAGCCAGCAAATGGCGGTCTGAACACGGAGGCCATTCGCCCCCTAGCGGCTCGCATAGCCGCGTGGGAAAAAATCCCAGGGATTTCAGAATGGGTGCTGAGCACAATAAAGCAGGGCTATACACTACAATTCATTCGCCGTCCCCCGCGCTTTCGAGCCCGGACCGCGACAACAGTGAATGCGGAAGTAGCACACCTACTTCACGCACAAATAGCAAAGCTGCTGTGCAAAGGGGCTATAGAAATGATACCGCCTTCTCTAAGCGAGTCAGGCTTTTACAGACGTTATTTTCTCGTGCCCAAGAAGGACGGAGCCTTCAGACCCATCCTAGATCTGAGACATTTGAACAAAGTGCTTGCGAAAAGACCGTTCAAAATGCTTACGACCAGGAAAATCCTCGCGCACGTTCGCCCGAGGGACTGGTTTATCTCTCTAGATCTGAAGGATGCATATTTTCAGATTCAGATAGTACCCCGTCACAGGCAATTTTTGAGATTCGCCTTCGACGGTCAGGTATATCAATACACCGTCCTGCCGTTCGGCCTGTCCCTGGCACCCCGTAAATTTACAAAGTGCATGGACGCGGCGCTCGCCCCCCTGAGAAGTCAGGGGCTGCGTATAATGAACTATCTGGACGATTGGCTGATATTGGCACAGTCAGAGACAGAACTTCTATCTCACAGAACAGTGCTACTCAGTCATCTGGAAAGCTTGGGTCTCACGGTCAATTGGACCAAGAGCTCACTACTGCCCAGCCAGTCAATTTCCTTCTTAGGAATAGAACTGGACTCGGTAACCATGACGGCTCGTTTGTCGACACAGCGCGCGCGCCGTGTTCGCCACTTAGCCGCTTCTTTCCAGAAGGGCAGCTTCCTCCCTTTGAAAATTTTTCAGAGGATGTTGGGCTGTATGGCATCAGCTGCAGCGGTGCTCCAGCTGGGCCTACTGCGCATGCACCCGCTCCAACGCTGGCTGAATGCTCGCGTGCCCCCCCCGAGCCTGGGTATCTGGCGGTCGGAAAATCAGAGTGACTCAGACCTGCATAGCAGCTCTGCAGCCCTGGTTAGTGGCCAGCTGGTTCCAGCAGGGAGTAACGATGGGAACCGTCTCTTACCGGAAAGTCATCTCAACAGACGCGTCCAACTCAGGTTGGGGAGCGCTGTTCGAGGGCAGACCGGCCTTTGGCCAGTGGTCAGACCGGGAGAAGGAGTTTCACATAAACTGTCTGGAAATGATGGCGGTCGAGAACGCACTGCAGTGCTTCCTCCCGTTCATACAGGGCCAGCATGTTCTTGTCCGTTCGGACAACACATCTGTGGTTTCCTATATAAACCGTCAGGGCGGTGTCAGATCCAGAAAACTCCTTATTTGGTCTCAGACACACCTGCGCTTGCTGAGGGCGACGCATGTGCCTGGCCATCTGAACGACGGCCCAGACAGACTCTCCAGAGACAATGTTCCCCCAGGGGAGTGGTCCTTACACCCCCAAACGGTCCAGAAACTGTGGCGCCTATTCGGCAGAGCGGAAGTCGACCTATTTGCGTCAAAAGACAACGCTCAATGCCCGATGTTCTTCTCGAAGGACGAGGACGCGCTGGCCCAAGTTTGGCCCAGCCTCCCGCTATATGCTTTCCCTCCGGTCTCTATGTTACCACAGGTGATCAAGAGAATCAGGGAAATGCGCCACTCGGTGCTCCTCATAGCCCCGCGTTGGGAGAATCAGATTTGGTTCCCGGAACTAGCACAGCTGTCGCTTACAGCTCCGTGGCCGATTCCGGTGAGGGCAGATCTCCTCTCTCAAGCTCGCGGCACGATCTGGCATCCCCATCCAGAGCGCTGGTCTCTGCATGCATGGCTGATCAACGGGTACTCGTTACCCTGCCAGAAGGAGTGATGAACACGATCACACAGTCTAGAGCCCCTTCCACGAGAAGGCTCTACGCGTCTAAATGGTCGGTGTTCTCTGGCTGGTGCACCGACAGGGGTCTGGACCCGCGGACATGCGGGGTGGCGCATCTGCTCACTTTCCTACAAGAGCTGTTGGATAAGGGAAGGTCCCCTTCCACGCTCAAAGTGTACGTGGCGGCCGTAGCAGCGTTTGCAGAACCAACGCACCGCCAGCCGCTGGGGAAACATGAGTTGGTCATCCGCTTCCTTAGAGGAGCTAGAAGGATGAATCCGCCGCGCCCCCCGTCGGTTCCTATGTGGGATCTTTCACTGGTCCTCGAGGCCCTGAAAGCTTTTCCCTTCGAACCACTGGACTCCGTGGGGTTGAAATATCTATCACTGAAAACGTTTTTTCTGACTGCGCTGTCATCAGTAAAACGCGTAGGGGATCTACACGCGCTGTCTGTCAGCGCGTCTTGTCTTGAGTTTGGACCAAATGACTCTAAAGTTATTCTCAGACCTAGACACGGCTATGTCCCTAAAGTGATGGGCACTCCATTTAGAGCGCAAGTTATTTCACTATCTGCTCTCGCAGTGTCTGACAGTGAAAGCGATGTAAACCTCCTCTGCCCCGTCAGAGCGCTGAGGAGCTACATTACGCGCACCGCCTCCTTCAGGCGCTCGGAACAGCTTTTTGTTTCGTTTGGAGGGCGCACCAAGGGTTTCGCCTCCTCGAAACAGAGCCTGTCCAGATGGATAGTAGACGCTATAGCGACCGCTTATGCGTCAAAGGATCTGCAATGCCCTCTGGGCATCAGGGCTCATTCCACAAGAGGCGTCGCCTCTTCGTGGGCATGGTCCAGCGGGATTTCTATCCACGACATATGTGTAGCGGCGGGCTGAAGCTCCCCGTCTACTTTTGTCAGGTTCTATAACCTAGAAGTTCCCGCCTTGCAGGCTAAACTACTGTCAGTCTAAACGAGAGATGTATTCTGCCCAGATCCCCTGCTCAGATCACTCTCACATGACTTAGCTCTCCTGGTTGAGCTGCACTAAAGGGGTTATGCCATGTGCCTATACAGACCCGCGCCCGCGCTGCTCTGTATTCCCTATGTGTGCTTATGTACAAGTGATGGCCCGCGCAACGGCCGGCCACCTTATTTTTTCCACTTATGGGGTTCCCCCCTAAGTTCGGGGTCTCATGTGGATGCTTGGCGCGCACGGCGTTGACAAAGTGTTCCCGTAGCGTAAGCTAAACTTACGCAATACGAGAGAACCTCTCGTAAGAGAACGATACTCGGTTACTGACGTAACCTCGGTTCTCTCTAGAAGAGGGAACGAGTATTGCGTAACCGGCCGTGCTCGCGCCACGAGCGACTTCGCTTCAGTCGACAAAAACCAGGGAAGCAGCCTACAGCCCATTCCTTTATAGGCTGAAGCCACGCCCATTCTGGCGGGCTGTGACGCCATGAAGGTGCGGGCGCCCTTCATTGGGCGTGATGTCACGCCCTGCTCACTGGTAGGCTGCAGCAGTTGCCTGCAGAGCAGCCAATGAGCACGCAAGATAGCCTGCTCTAGGTCTGCTAGCTGCTGCACTGCGTTGACAAGGTATACAAAAATTAAGGATAATTTTTTGGCTTCAGTATCTCGAGAAGATGAATCTTTCCCGTAGCGTAAGCTAAACTTACGCAATACTCGTTCCCTCTTCTAGAGAGAACCGAGGTTACGTCAGTAACCGAGTATCGTTTTCCCATGCTGCTAAAAGTGAACTAAAAGTTAATCTCATTTCTTGCTTTAGCACTTCTATCTGCAAATCTGTATTTCAATTTCCTTTCGCTAAGTAAAGCTTTCTTAAAGTTTCTTTTCTGCACACGAAGGTCAAACAAATATCTGTGCGTTGTACACATGCCGCATGCAGGGAGGGTGATTATCATCAGCGGCCAATGTGTTTCCATGCAGAAAGCGTCATCAATATTAATGCACATGTCAGTATATATATATATATAAAAGTGGGGACAATAATACCTTGACAGCACCGATGACTATGTGCACCTACCTAAGAAGACCAAAATATATCTCCAGTTATACTTTCACAACCTGTAAAATGCCTCAGCACAGAAATCCAGCAGTTGCTGCATAGATGGCTCAAAGAAGCGTGATCTGATCTCAGATCTTTTGTTATTATGACTGTATCCTGAGATTATACAGTCAATTCTCAACAAATTCCAAATCAGCTCTGCTAGGAAAGTTAACCACCCACATAATGTCACTTTTTTCAGAGTCAAGTGTGTGCAGTGTGTGAATGTGATTTGTAATGAATGGGATGCTGAATGCTCTGTTCCTTTTTGGGGCATTAACAGCTTTTGCACAGACTGCTCCTCATTTACAAACGCTCTCTGGCACCTGCACATTTGCAGCCTGACCCAAGTCTGGAACAGCAGAAAACTCTCGGCATAAAAAAAACTCATGAAAGTACTTTTGTAATCCTCTGGACAGTATTTATTTGTTTATTTATATTTATTTTATTTATCTATTTACATTTTTTTTTTTTATCAGAACGCATGTGGACTAATAAATTAAAATGCCCAGTCAGTGCTGCCTATTGTGACCAAAGTCTTGGCTGAGATTTATATTAGACCGTCTGACATGAAAGACTATTGATGTTACACAGTTTGCCTTGGCTTTTACTCAATACCTCACTCGTATTTTACCATGGCGCACAGCGTGCATCTAGCTTTATAAAAATTACCTACATTTGGCAGGTGAACCCTTGCGCTTGTTTGCTTTCATAGAGCAAAGTGGTCTAGCAGCCATACATAGGCCACCACAGTTAATGTATGAATGCCATTGCACATGCACACTTTTCAAGCAAACTTTTGCAGAAGTTTGACTAAGTAACCACTTTGTGGTAGTCAAATGCTCATGATCATAGTTAATGTGGTGAACTACACCTGTGGGCACTAAAATCACACTGAAAATGAAAATGTATTGTTATTTCTGGGAAGAGCTGTACCATATATGAAAACATAATCTCATGTCACCAGCACACTGTTATTTATTCAGTTCATATTCATGCTTATCACTACCTTCTGTGTCCATTAACCTCTTGTCTTTTTCATCTCCCAGAGATCTTTCTCTTGTGTAAGTCTGGCTTAAAAGGGTTTTCTGGTTCATAATTAATGACCCCATTGCTGATCTTCCAATGTCCTTATGCCCAGTGTTCACAATATTTAACGTTAAAATGCCATTTGAGTGCCCCAACATACAATTCAGACAGCATCCTCAAAGACGTTGAAAAAAAATCTTTTGGAAACAGCAACAACAAAAAATTTGCATGTAGATGGTCAAACATATTGTTAGACTCTAGTGTACAGTTTTTTTTTAGCTTAGAAAGATAACAAAAACATGAATATTTTTGAAAACAAATTGACACTTCAAAATATATTTTTGTATTACAGCGTGAGACATCCATGTAGTTTGTACTGGTATTTTTTTCCCATTTGCATGGTCCTGTCATGCATTTTTAGAAATGCGACCATGCACAACAATTTAATTAACCTGCTTTTGCGACTGAATTCATCCATTATTGGAAGACGATTTGCATTTTTCTGCTCAAGGCGGATGTTAATTTTGGCTTTCAAGTAAGTATGCATATATTAACAATACTGAGATGCGAAGCTTTTGATACTTTTCAGAACTGTGTGTCCTTTACTTCATTTCAGAACCTAACGAACAGTAACACTGACCATTGTTTTTAAAACCAGACTCCTCTAACAAAAAATTACCATCATTTTACCATGTTTTTTGGATATGGTACCATAGCTATGCCATAGTGTATAACAGAGTACTACGATATTGTATTATTTTCTAAAGTCTGGTTGGCTTAACAGATGGTTATTCATCCGATATTCACCCTTGTTACAAATTAAGCCTTAGTTATGTTAATATGTATAGCTGGTCTTGTTTGTTATCAATCTAGTATCAATTTGGTGTTTCGGTCACCCTCAATTAATTAAACACCTCTAGTTACATTTATGCGCAAATACATTTAGTACTGTTGTCCTTGGGGAACTGGCCAATCTGATTCCCAGTTTGCCGAGAATTGATCTTGCCAGATTGTCAAGGTGATGCCATATGGAATACATCAAAATGTGTCATTTCATGTGACAAAGGCATGTATCCTCTCACGTTTTAGCCCTGTAATTATACTCTTGTTGCTTGTCGTCAGTGAATTAAGTACACCCAGGGGACCCATATGTCTCCTCGCTCCACCCCTCCTTCTCAAATCCAATCCCCCCCCCCCCCCATACCGCCCATTGAGGCTGGTGCATGAATTCCCTATTTGGGGACTATTTATCATTGACATGTGAAAAGGCTGTTTGACCTTGTGGAACAGGGGTTTGTTCAAATTTAAGGACTCATTCAGCTTTATCCACATCATGCTAAAATAATGTCTTTGTTATGTTAAAAAAAAAAATTTCTGGTTGTGTCTGCCTTTGTGATTTTACACAATGAGGTCCAATTGAATGGCAACAACCTTTATGTCATGTACAAGCCTGTGGCTTCTGAGAGGATGAATTCAAAGATATTTCGAGAAATTTCCTGCTGTTTTACCATGGGAGGCAATGGTCACCATAATCATTTGGTTACCAACATTCTTCAAAATATCTTCTTTTGTGTTCTACAGATAAACAAAAAAGTCATACATCATACATTTTTTTTTATCACTTTAACGTTCTTTTACACTGATGGTAATTCGAATCAGCACATCATGCCAAAGGTCTAATGGTGTTGTTTATTAAGCGAACGAGCAAAACGAGCTGTTTGTGGGGGGAAATGAGCAAGGCAAGTGCTTTTCCTCCGGAAGGTATTTCAACGGCATTCTCAATTATTCATAACGAGTAAATTCTTTTGATGTGACATCTATTAGCTCATTATATGTAGCATTATTTAATGTCTTACAAGGGAGAGATTTGCACAATAACATTGGTTCTTTTCAGTGCCTCTTTTACTCCTTTAAGGAACAAGACATGAAATGAAATGACAGCTTAAGTTTATGTAAGGCAAATTCCTTGTTACACCATTATTTAGCTAATCTTTACAAATTCAGTCACAGCTCTTAATTGGCTCCTGCAGGATATTGCCTGTTTCTGGCAGAGCATTGCTGCGATGCATCTACTGGAAACTGGTAAGTGTATCCAGCCCACTGTCATTACCATCTAGGCGTGAAAGTCTCCACACTACAGTGCTACATTTCTATTTTCCCTTCCATTAACTAAAAGAGACACATCATTTGGATCCCGATTTCTATCTTTTTCAATGACGGATTCGATAAAGATGTGTGCCGCCACTTTGCATGGTTCGGTGTCATCCAGTGTCACTCACAGTAGGAGAGCTATTCCCCTCCAACATCCCATGCATTTATTCATCAAGAGACTTCCCAAATTCCCAGGCGGGAATAATGATCATGTAAAAAGGGGCCTGGTGTCTCTAGTGGCTTGTGTCTCGTCCAGAAAGGCACAAGTGTGATAAGTCCTTGTCCTTTGCATGTCTCTCATGCATATTTGATACTCGTATAACATTACGCATTTAATTACTGCATCTCCGGCTTTGCCCAGCCAATGACGAAGAAATAAACTCCCCATTGGCCTCCCTGTTCCCCGTATACCCAATTTCGCAAAGAGCCTTGCATACGGCTGAACATTCACTTAAGCGAGGCGCGAGAGTATAAATGCGCATTAAGGAAATCTGTTAACCCTGCTGGTGCCCAAGCGAAGAAGATGCCGGCGTGTCATTCCACCAGACTTAAATCCCTCTCATACGACACGTTAATTTAATAACAACGATATGAGCCAAGCCGGATTCGAAAGCCTGTCAGCATGAAGGAAGCGCTGATATATACACTCGCAGTCATGCAATTGAACTTGGGCCTGATCTCATTCCCACTTCATCTTCATCTCTTGATCCGTTCATCACTTCCTCGGCCCTTGCGTTTCGAAAGATGATGTCTACTATGAGTAGTGGTGGGTTTCTAATGCCAGTCATGTCTCTGGTGACATCTGCCAGTATGGAACCCAGGACAAGGATTCTGAGAGATGGCAGGATCCGTATTGGAGGGCAAACGTCTGTTTGATTATGGCCTCCAGGGGAGATGGCTAATGATGGCTAATTAATATCAGAAGGAGTAACAGAAGACCCTGGTATCCAGAACCCTTGCTGTTTACAAATGACGTTTCCCATGCTGCCTGTTTATATATGTACTGTAGTAACCTTCCTTTTAAAAGAGTAGTTCACCAAAAAATGGCAATTCTGTCATTGTTTATTCACCCTCATTTAAATCCAAACCCATATGCTGTTTTGAAATCGCAGTTTATGGTGAACAATTCTTTCTGGAAAATGAAAATTTTTACTTACATTTACATTTAACTGAAACTGGATAGGAAGTTGGTAGTTCCATGGGACATTGTTTAATAAATGTTTAAGTATTTTAGCAAGATGAGAAAAATAGATTTTATAGTGTTTTTTTTTTCAGTTATATTGATATTTAGGACAGTTTCTCATATGTTGGGCTTCCGTTGTGGTGAAAAGTAGAGCTTTTGTTTAAGTTGAGGATGGGTACACTAGGAGAATGCTGAATGTTGCTTTACTCAATGAGCAATGACTATTAAGCATGGTAACATGGCCTTTTTTATTGGTTAGCTAGAGTGTCAGTAGCAATATATTATATGACACAGAAAGATCATGAATCAGCAATAAATTTACTTCACTTAAAAGAAATGTATTCCAGTATTTACATGATTTATATTATATTAGTTATTAGAGTATATTTACATGAATAAAAAAAAAATTCTGACAAATTGTACGAACTAAACCATGGGAAAAAACGATATTGATGTAACTTAATTGATTCATGTGGAAACAATGCACATGATCACGAAAATCACGCAAAATCAAAGCACCCCCCAAGTACACTCCAGATTTAAAAAATTGGCTCATCTGAGTGCTGGCAAACACCATGTCTTCTTGCATGTATCATAATCAAATTATGGCGCACATGTTTGAAAATATACCGAATGGAGAATTACATTTATAGTAAGAGCTGCTGTGGAATGACATATTAAATATATTAATAACATCCATGAACAAAATGTGTCCACAAATTATCCACAAAAGTCCTAACCATTTGAAAAAAGCTAATAACACTGCCAGGGCATCCTCCAATCAGATTTCCAAGGTTACTGGTCTATTGCTTCCATTGTAGCCTGCTTTAAATCACTGGTGTGTGAACGCACACTGTGGCGTGGCTATTTGTTCTGCCACATGCTAGCTCTTTAATAAAGCACTTGCTAATTTCACACCTTCCTTCTCTCTCGTTTATGAAACCTCATATCAGTATTAAGAAGCTAATAGAAAATTGCTGAAATCAATCTTTCTGCTGTTGCTGTTTCAAGTCCAATGGAAATTGGAATTGAAATAAAACCAAGAGCTGCAGTTCTCCTAGCAACAGCCTGTGTATGTCTGAGACCCTGTTGCAAATTATCTGGAATTATAACGCTGCCTTTGTGCAATTCACATGTGAAGTGTGTTTAGCTTGCCTCTATTGGAGAAACTTGTTTTCTTCTGCACCACAAGCCCTACTGAAAGTTTAAAATGGTTTGAATTCCATGTTGGCCCAGTCTGGTATATGCTGCCATTACTGGTCTAGTTAGTGGAGCTGCGTGGTAATGCTGAAAGAAAAATGGACATGAACAACCAGCACACTGGCATCTACAACCCAACATATGCTGGTTAGCCAACAAAGCAGCAGATTTACACACCATTCAGAATTCAAGATTTCAATTAAGAATAACTTTTAAATTATAATCCTATTCATGAATATGATTGAACAGGATGCAGAATTTAAATTTCTGTAATTTTGAATGAATGAATAGACAGACGGATAGACTTTTGACAATACAAGAGAAGTGAGCCGCGAGTTTATTCATCAAATCTTCATTAATGACAGTGATATATGGCAATAAATAGATATAGATAAATGGCTAAAGATAAAGATTAAGATAAATGGATAATGATGGTTGGATAGGTAGGTACATAAATAGGGAAAGGGATAAATTGTGTAGTTAGGGTTAGACAACAATGTTGATTGTTTCAGCAAGAATTTCAGTCTGGTATTGATTTGCCTATATAAAAGTCATTTTACATTTGTTTTGTTACATTTAGACCTTGCTTGTTTATTTGTGGCCTTTAAAATGCAGTTTATCAGACAGCCTGTTAATATCACATACTCCTTAATTTATTGAGCTCTTATCTTCTAATGCACCCCAGCATTTCAGGAAAACATAATTTGCTAAAGCACTTAATGTCACTACAGAGGGGCGGAATACAAAAGAGAGCTCTCACAGAAGTTCAATAGTGACTCGATGATGCTCTCTATTTGGATAAGAGCAAGAAAACATCTGACAACCCTTTGAAACTCCTCATCAATACTTGTACAATGCTTTAAACACACCTCTAGGCTGTTCCTTACATGCCAAACGGTCTTCCACTGTCTTTGCTGTCTCTTTAGTCCTGATGTTCTGGTGACGTGAGGAGGAATCACATGAACTCAACAAGTCCCAATGCTGCTAGTCAATCTAAACGCCTCCGTGTCTCTTCAGTGCTGTAAGTGCAGCTGTTTTTCCATGTTGCGTCTTTGCTTTGCGGGCCGAGGGGAATTATATCTGTTGGAGTGGAGTCATGCTGTTGTGGATTTAGTCAGCGATAGTCATCCATATGCCCACCTGAGACCCACCTGTCAGAAAGGACGTGATGGGGATAAGGGAGGAAGAAGCTGTTTGTCTCCTCTCATATGTTTGAATTAAGATCCTTGTCTGTTCTTGGCAAGAGAGAGAAAAGAACTTGCAGGTAATTGAATTTTGGTGTTGAAATTGCCTATATGCTCCACAGCGCTCCTGAATCTATCCTGGTGGAAAATTTGTGAAGGGAAGAAATACATGAGAGCATCATAAGACAAAAAAAAAAAAGGCATTTTGTAAGGAAATCTTTACCATCTTTGATTTGAACTAAAATATCTTAGTATGCATTGTGAAACCTTTTGAAATATATAAACTCGTTCATCAAACTACCCTCTCAAATCAGATTTTTTGCTCATAAATCATTTTCAGTTTCAGCAAGGGCAGGCTTTTGTTGATTCCTGGCAATAGGCTCAATTGTCTGTGTTTGTGTTAGGTGCTCGCAGAAATTTCATTGGGTCATTTTTCAAATCATATAACAGTCATGTTTGAGGAATTGCTGTGTTTCTGTTATTTTGCACCTTTTTGAAGAAGACTGAAAAAACTCATACACTTGCTGTCAGAAAAAAGCAAGTATGACACTTCTGAAAGGCATGTTTTTCAGAGACACCAGACCTAAAGCTGCTGTAAAGGTTTATTTATTTATTTATTTTTTACCTGACAGAAATCACTGAAGTTGGTGACTTTTCTCTGTGACAGCCCTAGGCTTTGTGAACGGCAAAAAAAAGCTAGTGGAGCTAAGGCTTCACACCCCCAAAATAACACTGCATTTTAAAAGTTTTAAAGCCATTTTATGTAAATTCTCAACCATTCTATTTTTATGTTAAAAAGGGTTATGATTAAAAAACTGGGTGTTCCTCTGTCATTTGTGTAATTGGATTGGCTGACATATCTTTAGAGGGGGGGGGGGGGGGGTTTGAAAGAGTAGCCTAAATCTGGTGGAAGTTGGCTTTAGATGGCTAACAAAACCAGTTAGCTATATGGCTAACAAAACCACCATTGCATTGTGACGTGATCAGTCATAGATCAATATTCTCAAGCATTAGCTTACCAGCTTCTGAGCTCAGATATTTTATTAAAGGCAGACAAATATTCTTTAAGTCCCATAAAAGCATTGTATTTGTCAGAGCAAACAAAAAACAAAACCTGGAAACCATCGTAAATGAGCTGAAAATATAGATGACATTCATGTTCGCTGCGAGAGGATGTATTTGTGCCAGAACAGAAATCATTTTCTCCTAATGTATGTACATAGTAAATAACCCAGCACCGGTTTATTTTGATTCATGAGTCAATCAATGTAGCTGTGATCGGCTGTGGCTGCAGATGGTTGACGAGGTTTCACGTTCTCTCCCTCAGTTCAGCGTTTCTTTCTTTATTTATGCCAGAAAGAGGGGGGAAGAAAGTGATAAATAGAGAGACAGAGAAGGGATCTGAAGTGAAATAGACTGTATATTTCTTATCAAAGCAGTGATCCACTCTGACATGGATGAGAGTATCAATGTTGAACTCCTTCTCTTTGTTCCATGCCACATGTGTGCGTACAAGCGTGTCTGGAGAGCATTTGATCGAGGGTGGATCCGTGTTTGGCGCCGCACTCCCAATGCTGCTGAGAAGGGAGGGGGAAGCTGTCACGAGGAGTGTTTGATGTTCGGAGTTATGAGCTTGTGTCTACGTTAGAATGTGTTTTAGGCATTTTTGTATTGCACGCCTTTGTGTCGGACGTTCACCTGTGCGTTCAGCTGTGCACGTTTGCCGTAAGCCAATGTATGTGCGCTCACGATGTAGGTTTGTGTAATACAGAGATCTTGACCCCTGGGGACCAGCTTGTTCATTATTCTTCCTAAAAGAAGCATTAAAATTTCATCACTGCAACGCAATCTCCGCTTCTGCACACAGACCAAAGCATAGCTGGGATGCTGAAGGGGGTTGGGAAAGGAGAGGCTGAGCATCTCTCTCTCTCTCTTTTTCTCTCTCATTCCGGGATTGGTTGGAAACGTGGAGGGCGGCACACACCCTCAGATTGTGATGGAAGTGATCGAGTGGCCCTTTTCCTGTGCGGAGTGAGCTGTCTGTTCTCAGAGTCTGCTGCACACAGGCGGGGGCTCTAAAAGAGGGGTCAATGAGGACCAAGCGGATTTTCCACCACATTTAGACATTATGGCACTTGTTGTAGTACTACCTGGCTCTTCATGTGGGCCTTGCCCACCTCCTGCAGGAAGGGATGCTGTAGACACGCTGGGGGATAGAAAGGTAAGATAGGCGTCTGGTGTTTCTACATGAAACTCTACCTGTTGGTTTCTGCATGTGAGGTGAAAGCGAGGGCTGGCAATAATGAATATTCACTGTAAAAATAATTTTAAAATATTTAAGAATTATTGAATTCAATTTAAGCAATGTTGCAAATATTTTAATGCACTTTTAATACACAAAAAATGTAAGCCTTTTTTAAAATTGACGAAATTTAATTAATAGTAAAATTCCATCAAATTGATTTGAGTAATCCTTACGTAATTTAATTGAATAAATTAAAAAATCCTTAATCAATTATTAAATTAAACTACATAAGGATTATTCAATTCAATTTGATGGAATGCTACTATTAATTAAATGCCTAAATCTTAAAAAAAGGCTTATTTTTTTTAAATGTATCTTTTGCTGTGACATTTTCTAAAGACTATGACTTTAGACTAGTTTTGTGAGCCTTTGCCAATGCTTGAGTGTTTGCGAGTGTTAAAGTTGCAATAAAACGAAAGTAGCAAGAGATCTTTTTTTTCATATTGTGATGTAAAGCCAAGTGTATGTAAAAGTAGGGCAGGAACTTGGTTTTGTCCATTGGTTGTTGATTAAATGGACGCAGATCTCAATGCTTGCTGCGGATTGTTAGAATGGGGCGGGGTTTGAGCAGGTAAAAAGATTGGAGAAGTCCGGCATACGTCACCAAAGAGAAATCTGTTGTTTCACCAGAATATTGAGCAACAATTTAATTGAAATGTTGGTTTTTCTATGCCATTTCAAAGCAAATACATAAAATTGCTTAAGCTATATCTTCCATCCCCAGTCACAGCACATTTATGATGCAGTGTTTTGTTTGTTATGTGTTTGTAATATTGATAAATGAGGATATTAGACTGAAGTGTAGTCTGAATGACTTTATCTCCTGCTCTTCATTAACACATGTTCCACACAACATAAGGTGTGCATTGTGCATTGTACTGTACATGTCATGCCACTTTGCCTCCTTAGAGGACCTTCTGAAAAAGTCAGAAAGCACAGCTGCCTGGCATCTGCCACTCCCTGCACATATGCTGCTTTGTTTCTAATGTCTTACCTAGACGTTCTTTTATCTCTGTCTTTCTGCTTCCCTCACTTTATTGTGGCGGCAGTAAGCAGCTAATGAATATCTCTCAGGTCAGTAATGCGTTGCGGTATGTTGGAACGTGTGGTCGAGCGGGCGATGATTGCAAGGTAATTCACCTGCGTGAGACACTGGATCGGTGCCGTTCCATGATGGATCACCTCTGAGGATGGGGGGATAGATAGAGCGAGAGAGAGAGAGAGAGAGAGAGAGAGAGAGAGAGAGAGAGAGAGAGAGAGAGAGGAAAGGAGGGGTCCTGCTGGTAGCAGTATATCACAGTCAGGATAATAGAATTCTGCCGAGTTGACAGATCCACGCTCACCTAATATCCTACCTGCAGCCTGCACAGATCAGGACTTCAGCCCAGATCACATGAGAACAATACTAATCCGCATGGCGACAACACTTTGCCTCTTATGGGTCAATGGCTCTGCCGTGGATTGAATCTGATGTTGAGGATGATTAATAGTCAGTAACAGGTCTAATGAATAAAAACTCCACCCCCATGACTGCTGTTTCTTCAGCGGCTGCCTTCATATTCATTTAATGTACTTATAACTTCCATCTTGATAATGGCTAATCTGTCTAATCTACTCAGTTTCACAGATTACCCAGTTGCCCGTTTGATTAAATGAAACTGAAGTCTTGAATGTGTGCGGCGAAGCTTTCAAGCAGTCCGCATGACTTGAGACACTTCAAGCGGTTTGATTCTGTGTGTAAAGTGTGGGATTGAGTTTGTTTAGTCTGCTGTAGAGTGATTTTTTCGAACGCATTGAAGATTCTCAGTGCAGTTCACTCACAGTACTTTTTCAGGTAATCATCACCACAGGGTTGTTACAATGTACGGCATCCAGCTTTGATTGTGTTACATGTGCAATTTTCCCTCCCATTACCTTCCCAGGTTTTTTGCGGTTTAGCAAGTGGCATCGCCTCGCCTACCCGTCTAATGAGTAAAATAAAGATATGGCTTTCGCAATCTGCATGCATAACATGCCTGCCTTCAGTACGCTGTTTATCTGTCATTTTGATGCGTTCATGTTATTTGGTAAGGCTCACACTGTTCAATAAATACCCATGACCAGTAAAGAACGATGGGGGGTTGATGGGAAGAATGTGCATGTGTGTGTGTGTGTGTGTGTGTGTGTGTGCTCTCTGGTCACAGGCTGTTGCACAGTGTATATATACCCCTGGGGCAAAGGATGTGCGTAGAAATGAGATTTGGACCCCATTATTGGACAGAAGAAGTTGTTTTATTAAGGAGACCATGGAAACGAAGAGCATCTTAAATGCACCAAAATTTGAGCCGAGTGCACAGGGAGGCTGTATATCACGCTGGCAATTAAACCTCAGTGCTACACCATGTAATAAAAGTGATTTTATGCAGACAGAGCGCATGAATAAGAGATGCTTATGGTGAAGAGGATATAAGGATAAAAATCACCACTGTTCTGTCTCACCTCTGACCTCACTGTCTGGACGGCTCAACAATCTATTCAAGTTGTGCTGGTTTTTGTAGCAAACCTCTTGCAGAAACGATCCGCATTTGTGCCGACAAGATATTTATAGGCTATATAACATAAACTGGAAAAAAGCTGGAGCTACTGTGAAACGCCCAACACCCTTTGATTGGAAAACTGGCAAGAGAGAACACGAGAAAGCCCTCCATGGGATATAATCATTGCCCGCTCTACATGTTAACACTTTACGCTTAAAACTGAGATTTCATGATATGATTTGTTCCCTGTTTATAAGGTTCTACCATCTTGCCATAATGGGATTTTACCGTAATCCTTCCGTAATCTCGCTAGATTACCCTGCTCTCCAGATTATCTGCTCAGGAACTGAATGGGAAAGGCAGTTCTGTGGTTTGGTATTAGTGTAATCTTAGTATAATTGGCTTTTAATTCGAAATCCATTGAAACGAATGAGTGAATAAAGGTGTTTTATGTCTAGCTGAGATTGCTCTGCCTTGAATAATGAGGCGGGGACTGTTGCTCAGAATATTTCTTGCTTCTGTTCTCTGAATGAGAAAGGGAGTGCCAGAATGGTGAAGAGAACAAAGAAACGAGTGCTGGCTTCATGTTTTCACACAATAAAATGCTGAAAAAAAGGTAGAACAGTGCTCATAGTATTTATAAAATGTGATATTGTATGGGCAACCTTCATAAATTACATGTTAGCCTTTTTTGTTTTTAACAAGCACAATATGGAGTAGGGCTTTTCACAACACATATAGATCCAAAGCAACTTGAATGTACAATAATTGTAATAAGTGTTCACCAAAGTTTGTAACCAAACCTTGTAAGCAAGTTTTACAAACCTTTTTGTGACCAATTTATAAAGCTTAGTGGAAAAGCGTGCACCCTTTCATCAATATGATCATAAAATAACATATTTAAAACATTTAAGAATTTCCTCGTCAACTCTTAAAAAGGCAATAATACCATGTTTTTGGCACTACCATGATGGTAATACCATGATATACTGTACCAACTGTAATTAAGCATTACATTCAATCCCAAAATTCCATGATGTATAGATATGGTAATTGTACAGTACCATGGTATTACCTTCCGATACCATTTAGAAAAGGTAGAGATATTCAGATGTAGTAAGAGCAGTACATAAGACTGAGAGGGATGCTTGGGTACCTGCATCGCTTCCACCTACCTGCCTCAACCTCTGTTACCGTGACAACAGGAAAACCAGGGTCATTCCGACGGCACCACACCAATCAACCCTGTCAGGGAATGACAAAATGTGTAGACTGCGTTCAGGACTCCAGTGAACTGTATCAAGGGAGGGATGTTTTCACAGTATGAATGATATGAACAGAAGTGTTACTATGTAACTGCATAAACTGGCACTGACCAGATTGTTTCCCGTAGTGGCCACATAGTGATGAATAAATGACTGTTTGTTTTATAATCCCTTTTATATTGACCCTGCATGTTCCATCTCTCTCAAATTGTCTATTTCTGTTTGTTCTAGTATTCTTTTGAGGATGGAGTGGGATGGTCATGCAGGTATATGGGCTAAAGTTTAAGACACTCCACTGTTTGCCTGAGGGCTCAGGGCTCGGTAAACAGAATTGTAAATTCAGCTGAGGCTTGAGGCTGCTTGGAAACTTTTGTAGTAAATGGGCACAGTTGGGACTCAAATTGAGACTGTTATGACAGTGTTGTCCAATTAAACTGCCCCACAAAATGTATTCAGTGGTACAGACATCTAAATTTAGCTTTTACCTGTTTAGGAACTATAATGTTGTACATACGCATATACATCTGTCATATAGCCTTGGGGCCGACATATTTTGGGCAATTCAAAGCAATCATTTACCTGAAAATTATTCTTTTACCTGAAATTTTGTTATGGTTTCTCTTAAACGTTATGTTGTTCCAAAACCGTATGACTGACTTTCTAAAAGAGATGTTTGAGGAGATTAATGGGACACAGTGATGTTTTAGTATTATCCATATGATATTATAGCTTTTATTCATATTTTGAAGTATCTTTTATTTTTTTCAGTTTTTATTTTAGTTTTTAAAAGCAATGTTATGTGTATTTGTGATTTTTATTCATTTGTTTTAAATATTACTATTTAGTTTGAATTTATTTTTATTTTTAATTTTAGATTTTAATTTATTTTTATTTACTTCCAGTTAATAATTTTAGTGCTTATTTCACTAAATTTAAACTTATTTCAGTTATATGCCGAAGCAACATTTCTAATTTGTATTTAGTTTAAGTAAAATAATACTGTAACACTTTACAATAAGTTCTCATTAGTTTGACTTCAACTAACAATTAGCAATACATTTGTGACATCATTTATTCATCTTTTTAGCTGCTTTTCCACTGATGGGCCAAACAGTTATATGAACTGTAAGGAATAGTTCCAGTTTTATTTCCACTTGAGCTTGGTACGGCACGATTATAAACCATTTTCAGCCCGCAATTCTCAGTGCGGTTGGCTAACCATGGATGCATGGGGTGACGTCCCTATTTAGGATTTGTGACTTGTCTGTTGCCTGGCATCCAGTTTCGATTCAGTTGCTAAGCTATTTTATTAATAAAAGTCGTGGGGCAGCATTTATGCGTTTCTGTGTTCCTGAATGTTTCTGTGTAAGCAGCGCGATCTCAGAGTGACGGATATATGTGTGTGTGCTTCAATGAACACAGCGCATTAATATAGAACAGTGATTAAACTGACTTGGCCTGTATATTAAATGGTTTAATTGCACACCTTCCAGCCAATGAGAATTGAGTATTCAGACAGACTATTGTATAAATAATATCTACAACAACATACAGCTTTTAACTACTTAAACCAAGTACCGGGCCTTCCGGGGGGGGCAAAAGCATCATACATAACAGATAGTCTTCCGTCATATATTGTTAAAAAAAGGTCTCAACTAAAAGCATATTTGTTTTAGTTAGAGACCACAATATACCAAGTTCTCTTACGAGAGTATCTCTCGTACTGCGTAATATCTTACACTATGGGGAAAACGTCTTTTCCACGAGATATTGAAGCCAAAAATTATCCTTAATTTTGAATTAATGTAAAACGCTGTTGTAACAATGTTCAGGGAAGAAGGAGGCGGGAACCGGCGAACATTTAAACAAACTTTATTAAAAATAAAATAAACAAACTAAAATACCGCCAGCAGCCCCTCGCGGACGACTGCTGGCTTACCCAAAATAAACATAACGGCCAGCAGCCCCTCGCGGATGACTGCTGGCTAAAATAAAACACAAATACAAAAACCAAACAACTAAAATCAGGCCTGTTCCTCTCTCTATCATCAACGTCGTCGCTCCCCCTTTATGCTTCCGCTCCTCCGTGAGAGATGCGAGACCGCTGTGCTTCACAGGTGTTGCTCATTAGCAATCGCACCACCGGCCTCGCGCCGTTCTCTCACGTCCCTCGGCCGTCCTGTTCGCCACATACCCCCATCGCCCCTCACAGGCCGGGGGGTACCCACGAGCCTGTGCCTACTCCCCCCCGGCGGCGGCGATCCCTGGGGGGTATGGACCGACAAGCCGAGGGAAACGGAGACGGAAGCATGAGGAGCGACAGATCGAGAGAGGGGAGAGAGGAAAAAAAAAAAAAATTGGTCCGGTTCCCACAACACGCTGCCATCTGGTCCTCCAACCAGCTGGGCGATCTTCTCCGCGGTGCCTGGCGGTGACGCTGGGTAGCCCCCGGTGGACGGCTCGACGCTCCTCCGCCGCCCGGTGGACGGCGACGGCTCCTCGGGTGCCTTGGGCAGACGGTAGGAGTCCCCCGCTCCCTGCTCCTCCCCTTCAGTGGTGGACGGCAGCAGGCTCCGGCCCACGGCGAGCGGCGGCAACTCCCCCTCTCCCTCCCGGATGGCAGCCGCACCTCCAATACCCAGGCGGCCGGCAGCGAGCTCGACCGTCCCACCGGCAACTCACTCCAGCGTACCGCCTCGAGCGTCCATGGCCGCAAGTCCCCCGCTCCCTGCTCCTCCCCTACCCGGCGGATGGCAGCAGGCTCCGGCCCACGGCGAGCGGCGGCGACTCGCGCACCATGCTCGATGGCACCGCAGATTCCCCACAACGGCGAGGACTCTCTGACAGCGCGTTCCTCCCTCTTCCCGGGTTTCGGCACCAGTGTAACAATGTTCAGGGAAGAAGGAGGCGGGAACCGGCGAACATTTAAACAAACTTTATTAAAAATAAAATAAACAAACTAAAATACCGCCAGCAGCCCCTCGCGGACGACTGCTGGCTTACCCAAAATAAACATAACGGCCAGCAGCCCCTCGCGGACGACTGCTGGCTAAAATAAAACACAAATACAAAAACCAAACAACTAAAATCAGGCCTGTTCCTCTCTCTATCATCAACGTCGTCGCTCCCCCTTTATGCTTCCGCTCCTCCGTGAGAGATGCGAGACCGGTGTGCTTCACAGGTGTTGCTCATTAGCAATCGCACCACCGGCCTCGCGCCGTTCTCTCACGTCCCTCGGCCGTCCTGTTCGCCACAGCTGTGCAGCAGCATGCAGACATAGGCAAGACGGCTCGCGCGCCTATTGGCTGCCCTGCGGCAACAGCAGCAGCCTATCGAGAGAGGCGCTGCGTGACACCATATCCAATGGTGGCATTTCGCGCCCATTTCGTCACGTCCCGCCAGAAAGGGCGTGGTCTCGCCCTATAAATATAGCTCGATAAGGCTAGTACAACTGATTTTCATCTCTTCAGCGAAGCGCACGCATCGCTGGATCCAGAGTGAGAAGCCGCGCCGTCGACACAACCCTTATGCGGGACAAGCCTTTGAGCCTGAAGCCGCTGGCCTTCACCTCGCCGCCTTCAGCCGCCGTACCTGCTACGCTTTCCGGCGTCAATATCCTTTTACTCTGCCGAGAGTGTGTGTTCGCCGTCGCGACTCACACTCTCTCTCTCTTTATCTAAAAGAGCAGCGTCTTTTTAAAGATGCTTCGTTCCTGTGGCTCGTGCCGAGCCGCACTCAGCGACGGGGACCGCCATTTCCTCTGCGTTTCCCGCCTGGGTAAGGATCATGCAGCTCCCGCGCTCGCTGAGCGTGCTATTGCCATGGTGACTCTGAGGACTCGCCTGGCATTTCTTCTCCGAGTCTGCACTCCCGCCCGCTGTAGTGCCGCGCCGTAAAGCGCCGTACTCAGCGGGTCCCCGAACCTTCTCCAGCCCGTGAAAGCTCGCCGGTTCGCCCGCCAGCTTCACCAGCTTCAGTTGAGTCGCTCACTGACGGACAACGGTCGCCGCGCGGACCAATCTCCATATATTGGAGAGGACCAATCTCCATATATCAAACATTTCTCAGCTCCTCTTAGTTTGAGCGGCTGAAAATGTCAATATTGCAGCAATGAGCCTGTTGTATAACACGCACGCCTGCAAACAAACGCCGACACACACAAAACTGTGATGACGCTCTTTATCCGCTCGGGCTAATTTAAGCTTTTGTTGTTTCCCCCTGTGGCTCAGTGGCGAAACCCAAAGCCTTCGCACGGGAGACCCATGTTCGATCCCAGCTCTCGCAGCAGATAAAATTTAGTCTCGCCGCAGCCAGACTTACACCCAAACTTTTCACTTGTTCAGTTCCGAGAAATTGCGACTGTTCCAGTGTATTTTGCAGTAAACAAGCCGGTACCATGGCCCGCTTGCCTGCACACAAATGCCGTTTCCACGGCGACCCAGAAAAATCATATAAGCAGTGTATTTTCTGGAATTCCGGCCACGGCCGATGGTGTTATAAGTGTTGTAAAAATGCCCACGTCTCAGTGCCCATTCCCACACACAGACACAGCCCGCCACAGTTCAGGGCTAGCACAAATAAAATCGACTCATGTCGATTGTGCAATAAATGTAGTGAACGTGCCCACGACACAGTGCCCACAAACACTACACGAAGCATGTCCCACGGTTTCTGTAAAAACGAAACCAACACACATTCAGTCGGCGCCAGCCGACAGTGTTCTCAGTGCAGTGAGTGTGCCCGCTATCCCGCGCCCACATTCCCTCACAGACATGCTGAACCCCACGGGGCTCGTCCCGCTCGCCTTCTCTCCACAACCTGTCAGAGAGAAGCTGAGCGCGGTCGGGCTGCCCGCTGTGATCAGCGAATCCCCCCGCCTCGCACACTGCAAACACAGTGTTTATTTCTCAGCACACCGGAGCTCTCCGGCCGCCGTTATGCCGCGGCCAGAGCCCAGATTTCATTCTACCTCTAGCTATTCACGCAGATGCGTGGGCGAAGCTTCCCGGGGTATCAGAATGGGTGCTGAATACTATAAAAATAGGCTATTCGCTGCAGTTCGCTCGACGCCCCCGCTGTTGCGCGCCGCGAGTCGAAACGACGGTAAAAAACGAAGTATCTCATCTACTTCGAGCCGAGATAGCGAAACTACTGAGCAAAGGGGCTATAGAACCTTTATCTCAGGCTCAGAGTGAAAAGGGTCTATACAGCAGGTATTTTCTGGTACCGAAAAAAGACGGGGGTCTCTGACCCATTCTAGATCTGCGACAGCTGAACAAAGCGCTCGCGAAGCGCCAGTTCAGAATGATTACAACCAGGAAAATCCTCGCGCAAGTTCGCCAGGAGGACTGGTTTATGTCAATAGATCTGAAAGACGCCTATTTCCAAATACAAATAGCGTCACGTCACAGGCAATTCTTGAGATTCAATACCAATACAAAGTCCTGCCGTTCGGCCTGTCCCTGGCACCCCGTACATTTACGAAGTGCATGGACGCGGCTCTCGCACTCCAGGGCATGCGAATGTTGAACTACTTGGACGATTGGCTGATTCTAGCTCGATCACAATCAGAGCTCATAGAACACAGGACCACATTACTCGAGCATCTCGAGAATCTGGGTCTCACAGTCAATTGGGCGAAGAGTTCGCTGTCTCCCAGCCAGAAAATTTCTTTTCTGGGAACAGTGCTGGACTCGCTATCCATGAAAGCGCGTCTGTCGACAGAGCGCAAATTGGACATTCAGCGCGCCGTGAAATCCTTCCGCCGCGGCTCGATAGTCCAGCTCAAAAGGTTTCAGAAAATGCTGGGCCTCATGGCCTCAGCAGCTTCAGTACTCCAGCTGGGTCTGCTTCGCATGCGCCCACTGCAGCTGTGGCTGAAAGCGCGAGTTCCGCCCGGGGCATGGACCGCTGGTCGGTTTCGCCTCCGGGTCGATCTAAAATGCGTTTCAGCATTGGTACCTTGGAAAATAACCGACTGGTATCAGTCAGGTGTGAGTCTGGGGACTCCCTCAAGTGTGAAGGTGGTGTCCACGGACGCCTCCACCTCGGGATGGGGAGCGCTGCTCTAGGGCAGACCGTTCTTTGGCCAGTGGTCAGAACGGGAAAAGCTCCTACATATAAACTGTCTGGAAATGATGGCAGTCGACAACGCGCTACGGCGCTTCTGTCCCCAGATAAAGGGTCACCACGTCTTGGTCCGGTCAGACAACATGTCAGTGGTGGCATACATAAATCACCAGGGCGGCATTAAGTCCCGAAACCTTTACAGGCTAACGGAACGCCTCCTGGTCTGGGCTCAGCACAACCTGATTTCACTGAGAGTGGCGCATGTGCCTGGTCACCTGAATCTGGGACCAGACAGACTGTCCAGAAACAATGTCCCAGCAGGGGAATGGTCACTGCACCCGCAGACGATCCGACTGCTGTGGGAGACATTCGGCAGAGCGCAGGTGGACCTGTTCGCGTCCCACGAGAACGCTCACTGTCCGAAATATTTCTCCAAGAGCAAGGACACGCTGGCCCACGTCTGGCCCCGCTGTCCCCTTAATGCTTTTCCCTCCGTCTCGCTCCTGCCTCAAGTGCTGGAACGAATCAGGGAAAACGGATGCCCAGTGCTGCTTGTGGCTCCACTCTGGACAAACCAGACTTGGTTCCCAGTCCTGATATGGCTGACCAGCACTGCCCCGTGGCCAATACCGTTGAGGAAAGACCTCATCTCTCAGGCCAAGGGCTCGATTTGGCATCCTCGCCCGCAACTATGGTCCCTACATGCATGGGCCATCAACGGGTACCCGCTAACCTCCCTGAGGGAATGTTAAACACGATCACGTTGGCGAGGGCCCTGTCTACTAGACGGCTCTATTCCTCGAAATGGTCTGTGTTCTCTGCCTGGTGTCAAGCTCAGGGCTTTTCACCCGTAGACTGCGGGGTCACGGAAGTACTCTCCTTCCTTCAAGAGCTGCTGGATAAGGGCAGGACCCCATCCACACTCAAAGTGTACGTGGCGGCCATAGCAACGTTTACAAAACCTGTGTCTGGCCAGTCACTGGGGAAAAACGACCTAGTCGTGCGATTCCTCAAGGGAGCTCGGAGGCTGAACCCTCCCAGACCCCCTTCAGTCCCGGTGTGGGACCTTTCTACGGTTTTGGAAGCCATGAAAGGTGCCCCGTTCGAGCCAATCCATTTGTCAGACATGAAACATCTGTCTTTCAAAACGGTGTTTCTTTTGGCTCTCGCTTCAGTGTAGCGCATAGGGGACTTACAAGCGCTTTCAGTAAGCGCGTCATGTATGGAGTTTGGGCCTAATGACTCAAAAGTCATACTCAAACCAAGGCACGGGTACGTGCCCAAATCCCTCAACACACCGTTCAGGGCCCAGGTTATTTCCCTGTGCGCCCTCTCGGTTCATGATTAGGAGGAGGATGCGAGTCTCCTTTGCCCTGCCAGGGCACTGAGAGCTTATGTGTCCCGCTCGTCTGTCTTCAGACAGACCGAGCAGCTCTTCGTTTTGTTTGGTGGACGCTCCAAGGGACTGGCCGCATCAAAACAGAGCCTATCCAGATGGATAGTCGACACCATAGCACTGGCTTACACTTCTAAGGGCCTGCAGTGTCCTTTGGGTGTCAGAGCGCACTCTACGAGAGGCGTGGCCTCGTCGTGGGCGTGGTATAGTGGGGTTACCCTGCAAGATATCTGTACGGCCGCGGGCTGGGCCTCGCCGTCTACATTTATAAGGTTTTATAACCTAGAGGTTCCCGCCTTACAAGCCAAGCTTCTGTCGGTATAGAATTCAGTGCTATCTGCCCCGCTGTGCCGGCCCAGATGCTGAGTTTTGCTTGTGCATCGCTCACTGAGCGATAAAACAGCTCCATGGGTGTTGAATAACCCGTACTATTACCCAGTTCAGGCTGAACACGTTCACCCTGTCTGCGTGAAACACTGTTAACATAACTAGCTCCTGTGGGATGCTATTTCATGGGGAATGATGCTTGCAGCCTCTCTTCTCCGACTCTCTGTGAGTCTATGGTGATTATGCACTATATGCGCCCTGGGCTACTGCCCTTGGGACTTTGGTGTCGGATCCCAGTACGCACGGCGTTTTGCATTGTGTTCCCCATAGCGTAAGATATTACGCAGTATGAGAGATACTCTCGTAAGAGAACGTACTCGGTTACTAACGTAACCTTGGTTCTCTCTAGAGAGGGAACGAGTACTGCGTATCTTGCCGTGCATACACAGCTCTGGTTCGCTTCGGCGATGAAAACCAGTTGTACTAGCCTTATCGAGCTCTATTTATAGGGCGAGACCACGCCCTTTCTGGCGGGACGTGACGAAATGGGCGCGAAATGCCCCCATTGGATATGGTGTCATGCAGCGCCTCTCTCGATAGGCTGCTGCTGTTGCCGCAGAGCAGCCAATAGGCGCGCGAGCCGTCTTGCCTATGTCTGCATGCTGCTGCACAGCGTTTTACATTAATTCAAAATTAAGGATAATTTTTGGCTTCAATATCTCGTGGAAAAGAGGTTTTCCCCATAGCGTAAGATATTACGCAGTACTCGTTCCCTCTCTAGAGAGAACCGAGGTTACGTTAGTAACCGAGTACGTTTTTGTATGAAAAATTGCCACCGGCGCACATGTAAACAGTATACACACTTTGGTTTGGCGCAGCGTGTTGGTTTATAACTTTGCGAAAAATTAGTTAACCATAGTGGATTGCATATCTTTATTTAGATCAGGTGGTCTTGATCCAAATGAGCCCATACATGACATAACACGATACGTAGATTGTGAGAAAATCCCCATGTAAAAAAATAATATTTAGCTTGGCCAAAGCTATTAGCTAAAGCTAATCTATTTTCTTCAAATTTTAACATTTTTCAATTACATGAGACTATGAACTTAATCCCACCTTATGGTAAGTTATAAGCCCTTACTTTTAAGTTCAGGGTGTAATGAGGTTAATATTAATAACTTAAATGCTGAAATTAACATTAAGGTATAAGTGCTAATAAGTATTTTTCATTGTTAGTTCATGTTAACTAATGTAGTTCACTAATGCTAACAAATAGAAACTTTTTGTAAAAGTGTTACCAATTATATTTATATTTTATTTTATTTCAGCTTTATTTTAATTAAATAAAATATTTTAGTTAATGATAATAAACCTGATGGGACATGAGCTGTCAAGTAAAAAAAAAAAAAAAAAGGGACAAAAAGCACTTATGTACCATGAAAGTGGTCCATACAACCTGAAATCATACGAAGTCTTACGAAAAGTTCTGAAGTCATACGATCGCTCTGTTTGACAAACAGACAAAGAGCTGTGAGACGAGTTCATGCCACATCAATATTTTTATAATATTAATTTTTTGAAAGCATCAGCCAAAGCACTTTCAATCAATACTCAAGTCATGTGAAAGGACTAAACAAATGAAATGAATGAATCTATCTGAGCATGCTGCGTTTGTTCTCAGTAATGCTGAGGCAAGCAGTTGGCACAGACTCAAGCCAGTCTGACACGTTTATGTCGTATGGGGGTTTCAATAGCCCTTTCAGTTTTATTTAAAGCATGTTGCTTGGCATGTATTTAGAGTGATGTTACAGCTCCTCCCGTTTATCTCTGAAATGTGCCTCGTTCACGGTCGCTCTCTCTGCAGATTTCCCTCTATAAACCGGGAACGGGGAATAAATCACTCTCGGGAAAGCAGTGAAATCAATTTATTGCTTGGGGAATAAAGCTCATCTTTTGTTTTTGCTAGTGCAGGAAGGACAGGTACGAAAGCTCGACTTGTAATTACACGTTTATTATGTTTTAATCATGTGTCTGTCTGGGGTTTCATTGCTGTCGGTTGATCCCTGATGGACACATGCCAGGTTGCGGATTGTGTGTGTGTGTACATGTGATTGTGTTTGTAAAGCTAGAGTGCAGTCTTATCACGGTCTTTACCACTCCATCACATCTGCAGTGCATGCTGTGGACAAGTGTTTAATTGCTAGCCAATTTTGAAACTAATTCAAGGGAAATAAGCATTTTTATAATACTTCATTTTCATTATTGTTGTTATTATTTTTGATTAACCACTTAAAAGAAGTACTGAATAATACAAAGCGTTTTAATATGTGATACCTGATGCATTATAAGATGCCCTCGGTTGGCTGTTTTTACTACCACTGACCTCTGATCTGTTATGAGACAGTACAGGGGCATTTCTGTGCCGTGATCATATCTCCCAAAGGAAATCAGTGGAAGTCCACCATAGAGATTTACATCTTTACATGAAATTATAGTGGCGACACAGAGTCCAAGCCAATGAATCATATTTTATTGAATATACTTTAGCTCAGTGACTGTCAATGAATGCTCAGTGAATAACAAATGTCAGGAAAAGAGCGGAAGAAAAGAGTTTAGTATACTAGTATAGAAGTGCTACTAATATCCTGTGGTCATTGCACCCCATTCATGAAACTCAAACAGAACAAATTTGGGAATGATTTACACAGAAATTCATACTGTTTTTGTTTCATGAGTCATCAGAAAGATTTTTTAGTATTTTTTTTTCACAGGTCCATCCATCCATCCATCCATCCATCCATCCATCCATTGTAAGGATGAATAATGGGATTGAATCAAACCTGCACCTGCCTGACCTATTTGAATTAGCACATTGTTATTCAGATAGCAAATGTGATTTCTTTCTACCCTATTGGTCTAATAACAGGCTTCTGTTCTCAAGTGTAGCGGATGTATATTAGAGACGGGGAGATAGTACACATATTCCTGCTTCATTTGCTTTATATTTTCACCGCTTTTTCTAATCACTAGGACACACAATCTTATGGTCTTAATTCTGTAATTATTGTGCTTGGCTTCTCATTTAATGCTTCCAGCAACAGATAGGGAGCCAACTTATCCATTACAAGGGCACATATATTTTAGATATATCATATACATGAAACATGGAAATACTTTTTCTGAATTTGACAGTCAGCTGTGAAATGCGCATATAATATGTTTTGCTCTCGTAATAATTGCAATTGTTCTTCACCTCAAAACAACAAAAATTTACCTGCCAAGCAGAGTGGAGTATTTCCATTATCATGAGTGCTTTGATCTATTAATTTTGACAGCTTGGTTGTGGGTTTTTATCTCTGATATCACATATGTATTTGAAAAATGACTTACTGCCCTTACTGACAGAGGTATTCAAGTAAATGCTGTAAAATCCACAGCCAAATCAAGTATAATCGTCAGAAACCATGGATATATGCAGAGTATGCAAAGTGTGTCAGTCCTTTGCAGGAATGTTTCTTTTTGTGGTATTCAGTGGAACATAAGGGAAATTAAGAGTAATGAATAATGCAGGAGATGGTAGCACTCAGTCGAGCCTTCGAATGATGCTGTGTGTTTACTGTCTTGTAAGGCAGATGATCCATGTAGATTTATGTGCATTTGTTGATTCAATCAAGCTATTGTTTTGAAAATCCTGAGAGACCCTGGGCCTATTTTTTTCCCCAAAGAATTGTTCTCTGACAAATAACAATAACAAATAATACTATCCCACTATGAATTCCTCATGATTGTTCTTTCCATCTGTGTTCAGGGCAGTCAGAGCTGACAAAAATGACTTCTTAATTACCTTTTTGTATTCAAGTTTTGACAAAAATGACTGCTGCATGTTGCGCTTTTGAATAAAGGGAAACAAGTCGACTACAACTGAAAAGCATTGGGGAAGTAAATCGGTTCAATGCTGATGAACTAGTTAAATAATTTGATTCAGTCATCGCTAAAAATTTGATTTGATTAAGTGTGACTCTTGATGTAGTGGCAGGAAGTAAATTTGAAGTACAAACAAACACACACACACACACACACACACACACACACACACACACACACACACACACACACACACACACACACACACACACACACACACACACAAACACAAAACTTGGCAAGAATCAGATGCAATAATTGTCTAGACAAAAAAAAAAAAAAAGAAAACCTTTTTGGCCTTGGGAGGTTGGTTTTACACAAATAGCAAAGTCAATGCATTCTGAGGTTAAAGAATTATTATTTATGAAACCCAAAACCTAGTATATCTCAATCCTAAAGATGAAAATTGGGAATCACGGGCCAAAGTGTCTATCTGTGTCATTTTACTAGTGTCCATGAACTTCTTACATCTTGCAAGTCAAACACCCTTTGACAGGCCAATGTTTTGAAGTGTGCCAAAAGGGCAGACAAGGCCAGCCATCGATCCTGTGGTAATTGCTCAGAGCTTGGTCTCTTCCCAGAATGACTCTTACAACCTCAGCATGACTCAATCCTTCCTTTCTTTAGCTGTTTTCTGGACAAGAAGGGTGAAAACAATCATGTGCCAAAGAACAAACGTGTGTTTTTTCATATATGGAGAAGGACACTAGTAGCAAAACTCACTTTGATATGCAGATACACTGCCTCCCTACACAAGTTGCATGAAACAGCTCAAGGGATATTGACTTTCTAGTGAGTGTTAGCTATTTCGGTGAAGAGACTTCACATTTGGAATGCTGGGATTGCAAAGGATGCTCTATAGACGAGGGTGACATTATCATCATCCTTTTTGACATTTAAGTGCTACTCATTTTCTTATTAAGGTCAATGACATGACCCATTTTCAGTTCTTGCACACAATGACTTAAATAAATCGCTTTTATGATACATTTTTTTTTTTTTTTTTTTACATTTTAAATACAAACCCAGCAACCAACACGCAGCAAAATAAAACAAAACAAACCTAAACAAAAACAAAAACAAATCAAAAACAAAAAAGTAAAACAAAATAAAATGTCAAACATAAAAGCAAAACAAAACAAAATTCAAAACAAAAAGCAACTCCCCAAAAACGTTTCTGAATTTATAAAAATATATATATATATTTTGCTGGTTTACTCTTTTTTTTTTTTTTTTCTTTTTTTTTTTTTTTTTACTGTTTACTACATTACTTGAACTTTTTATTTTACTGTATTGTCATGTATTTGTTTTGTATCAATCACCTGAGTGCATATTTTCCCTTAATTGTATGTATTTAGTATTTTTGGGAGTCACTATCATTGTGGTATGTGTGTAGAACTGCTGGGTTGAAAACATTAAATAAGGATAATGGTGACTATATATATCAAATATTGAAAAATACCAACAGAACAAACCGTAGGCTATGTGTGACCCACTGAAAATTGATCTACACCACGCATCAGCAGGTCGTGATGCACTTAGTGCTGGTAGTGGGTCACATGAATGCTTTGTCGGGTTATTGTGTTGACTAGTATTTGGCCTCGCATTCAGCTCATAACTAACTAAAACATGCTGAGAAAGGATTATTGCAAGAGGTAAATCGGCATGCATGGGATTTCAACTTCTTTCAAAATATACAGATTGAAAATGAATGCATATTGCTTATGTGTCAATTGATTACTATTTTATCATGCCTTCTTATCTGGATATCTGGAGCCTGATAAGATGTGTTTGTTTTACAGATTTGAGGACCAAGGATGCAGCCCTGAGGTGGACTACCAGAACACACACACTGGGATCTAGTGGCTGGAAATTACAAACTTCTGAATGGATGTTTTCACGTGCGGAGAGGATGCTGGTGTTTTCATCCTGCTGACGTGGTTTCTGTGAATTGGGGTGTATCTCCGTTCCTCTTAATTTTCCATCTCCAGTTCTTCCAGAAAGGCCCACCTCAGCTTGAGAGAAGATGTGACCCAGGCAAAGGAATAATCTGGCTGCCTGTAGCCCCCTCCCTTTCTTCCACACGTTTGGCTCGTAGCTCTTTTCTCTCTTGTCTTTCTCTCTCTCGCTCAGTCTCTCTTGGAGATATTACCGCTCTCACCGGGGATGGATGTACCACCTGAAACCAGCAAGCATGTAAAGAAGTCCACAAGTCAAAAGCTGGAGGATCAGAAAAAGGTAAGACGCGTGGTTCATTCCTACCACTTCCGCAGGGCTGAAAGTTCAAGACCATCAGGAGTGCAGAATGGATGAGATGCTGTGCTCAAAGCGGCTGTTGGTGGTTTTCGTGTATCCTGTTGTTTATTTATAAGCAGATTTTCAGGTAGTTCTACGGGGGGTGTAGGATGACCTGAAAACAGGAAGGAACACAATTATAACACAATTATGATCAGCTTTGCTCATGAATATTAATTATGTTCAGTAGGCCAAGAAGTCCTAACTAATTTGACTAAAATTGCAGATTTATGTACCTAAAAAAAGTATGTTTAAAGTAAAATTATTATTTTCCAAACGAGGAACAGTGTATAAAATAGATATATAATAACTAGTTTTATTATATAACATAATATATTAATATATATTTATTATTTTTATTTTATATACTACTACTACTAATATTTTATTATATATGCATAATTTTTGTCATTTTTTATTTAGAAAAAAGTTGTAAAAATCTACATAAGTATGGGGCATTTCATATAATATTATTAAATATTAATTATATTAAATAAGAATGAGAAAACAATGGTGTTTTAGACTCACTGTATGTCGTGTCCATGTACTGAAGTCTTGATATTTAACAATGCCAAGATAAATTCAATTTCAAATTCTAGGGCACCTTTAAATATGAAAAAGTAATTACATATTTTGTCTTATTTTTATTATTATTATATTGTAATTACACACACACACACACACACACACACACACACACACACACACACACACACACACACACCAACACACGCACACACACATATATGGCTTTTTTATTTGGAAAAATATGGCAATCAACATAAGCATGATGGAGATATTTTGTTTTATTATTAATAATTTATTGACAAAATATTAATACAGTATTACATTTCATTTTACTCTATTATTATTTCTTTGATCATGTATTATTTTTCTTATTTTATTTGTTAATTTCTGTGGGACTGTGGTATTTTTTATTTAGAAAAAAGTTGACAATCAACTTAAGCATTGGAGAGGGAATGAAAGTTTGGTGGAAGGTACTAGAAGAATTTTATATGGAATTTACTGGTGTTTGCACTGGTTAGCAGAACTGAAAGACTTCATTGGGGTTTGGAGAAGCACTGGGAAGTTGTTTAGTGCCTCAGGTCTGCTCTACATTCTACATCTAGGACACTGTCCTTCTGTCGCTCACACTGCAGGTGAGAGTGGAGCTCCTGCTCTAAAGTGTGATTAGTTTTTAACACTTCGCCTTTGGACATGAGAGAAGTGTGTGCGCTGTTTGAACTGGATGGAGTCCCGCTGACCTGATTCTGGCTAATGAGGTACCTATGATAAGCCATCTTCTGCCAGAGAGTCCATAACCTGCAGAAGACACCCAGTAATCTATCAGGCCTGACACCTGCAGCTTCATTAGGAGCTGATGAAGTTAGGAACCAGACTTTATTGGGGTTTTATTTCTGTTTTAGACCCAACATCTACTGGGAGGTCCCATATTAGCTCTTTAATGATACAAGCGGCAAAGCAGGGGCAAAGAAAGATGGATGCATATGTGTGTTGCAGGTGCAAGCTTCTGCTTACCTTTTGGAAAACTGTTTATTTATATCACAATTACAGTTTTATTCAACTTATTTCAAATGCAGTTTCAAAGACTTTAAAGCAATTGTGGAAGTTCTTTGAATTGTTTTTTGTGGCAGATTATGGAATTGGACGGCCCATTCTCATTAAGAAAACATCACTTAGATTTGACGTTGAGATTTACTGTACAGATTACATACATTTGTGTGATTTGTTATATACAGCACAAGAGCAAAATAGTGTGCAATTAGACAAATTGCAACATTCACAAGTTTGAAAAGAAATGAGCATGACTTAATAAAATGATAAGGGATAAGAGCTGTTTTGTGTAAATCTAACCAGTTACAGTTTCACGTTGATATAGTGATCGTTCCTCCTTCGTTTGTTTTAGTTGTGATTTAAACCCAGAGACCTTCTGGCTCTCACAAAACACTGACGTAAGTGGAAGAACAGAAAATACTGAAGAAGTTGCTTTTTTCCTTCCATTTTCTCATTGAAGTGAATAAAAGCTTTGTGCGGACATACGGCTTTGATCATCAAGTTGCGGAGTACCCAGTATCCTCCTCATTCATCATAATACATACACTCTTACGCTAATGGAGAGAAGCAAGTCAAAAATTCAATGTAAATATTGAGAGCTTGCTTGAATTAGACTTAGATTAGATTGAATTGAATTAGAGTATTGATGAAGAATTGTCCTCTACAGCTTTTGACTGTTCATTTGAATTCAAGATTAAGATGGCCAGAGGTGTTTGCTCTCGAAACAGGGAAACACTGCATGCTAATGGACAGGAAGTGCTGTTGAATATTCATGAGAGAGACTGACCGTCAAGTGTGGTGCTAGAGGTTTAGCGACAGTTTCAAGAGATGTCCATGAGGAGAAAATGGGAGAATACAGGCATTTCATTTTTGAAAGACATACGGTTTCATACTAGAGATGTTTGGCTGCAGAAGCTTGAGTTCTTGAAGCAGTATTGAGATGGACGGCTCTGATTTAGACGGTTTCTCATCCAGACGTGATTGTTGTCAGCCGACAGTACTTATGTATTTCGAAAGTACTTGAGAAATATGGTTTTAGCATTGGATTGATAAGTTGGATTGATTTGTAAGTACTTTGGGCTACACACAGTTATTATCAGTTGAAACAGATTATCTGGTCAAATGCTTACTAGATTTTAGTTACTTCAGTTACAAAATCTGTGCTGTTGTTTAGTGGATGTCATAGCAACATGTATATTTCTCCCAAAAATGAAAGTACTGTTATAACTTACCCTCATGTTGTTCCAAACCCATGTGACTTTCTTTTTCTTTCATTGGATACAAGAGGAAACATTTTGAAGAATGTTGATGCTGCTCTTTTTCCATACAATGAATGTGAACATTGAGAGAGAACATCTACTTTTATGTACCGTGAAAAAAAAAGATTAATTAAAACATCATAGAACTTGCATTTGTGGAAAGTACAAGACTTGCAGGTTTCTCATTTGCTCTGTAAGTGCAACATGTTTTCATTATAAAAGCACAAGTGAATTGACCCAGTCAGTTATCTCTTGTATCATTGGGGAAAGCATGTGCAGCTATAGTAACGCATGACATACGTCTCATGAATAATTTATGCGGCAAATTTTAACGCTAATGTCAGCATCTAAGAGATCCTTCTCACTGGCTTTCCTTACATCTTTACATGAGAAACCATCTCCAGTGAGCTGAGATGACTGCTTCTGACTGTGTCATCATTACTGATTTTTCATGATGCTCCATCTTGTCATTGTGCATGAGTTATGTACTCTAGACTATGTGATATCAGTTACATCTGGGCGATATATTAAATAGTTCTGGAGATTTAAAACTAAACAATGATTTAAGTAATGATAGCAATTAATATAAAGAAGATTTAAGTTATATTACTCAGTTTTATCTGCTTTTGTTTGAGGGCTTGCACCATTTTGAACAATACAGTTTCACGACTGATTCTGAATGCGCCCATGCATTAATTAACTAAAACACCCCATTGCTTTGCATATCTGCACAATCTGCTCATGTGCAGAACACTAACCACATTTGACCAGATGCATATTCCCCTTTTAAATTGGACCGAAGGGAAACCAAGTTTCTCATTTTCCTTCTGCCTCCAACAACCTCCAGCAATACAGCCATGCTGAATGGAGGAAACTGCTGCGTTTGGCACCTCTGCAGGGCTGTGTTCCCAGCAGAGTGTCCAACTGTACAGAATTCAGCAAGCTTTATAATAAACGGCTGGATAAATGCACAATCACTTAAACACAGCATCGTGGCTCTTATAGGGGTTATTGTGTCTCCTGCTCCGATTATTAAAACCGTATGCGGTCCTGCCGCCTTCTTTACTCTTATCAGCCCTTTCGGAGCACTAATTCTTGTGGCCCCTTTTGGGACGTGCCGACTACAATGAGCGATTTATATTACATTATGTATAGAGTCTGAGGGAGTGTGAGTATATGATATGGTTAATTGCTCCCATTTATCTTGTCTGTAGAAAGGTAGAATCTCTAGCATAGCCCACCTTCCAGCTGCCCGTTCCTGTGCATGCTGGGAAGATCTGATAGGTGGATATTTCTGCATATTGGAGCTTAGAGGCAGTGGTCCACATTCTGTCTCCGCTCACACCTGCTGCCCATTAGTTCAACTTGGCAGGGAGTTGCACGCAATTATCAAGGCCTCCCTGAGCTCTGCGGCCAATCAGAAGTAGCTGTGGATTTGCTGACACTTGTCTGACAAATGCCTGCTGTGCTCCACCATTACCTAGCACTGTCATTGGCTGTGTTCAGAAGAGCATGTCACCATACTGCTCATAAAGTTTTTGTAATATGCAGTATGCATATTGCATGTTATGCAGATTTTCTCTATGCCTGGTATATTTGCCAAAATGTGCATGATTCACCAGAGCAGACAGCGAGGAGTACAGTTTCCGATGATGCAATGTGCTTGACATGACCTTCCTTTTTCAGTACAATCTATGAAGTCAAAGCAACATTGACTGCAATTTCTTTTTCATTTATTTATTATACTACCAAACACTTTTAAACTCAAAATTGGATTCAAAATGTAAAATATTGATGATAACTGTATACCACTGGCTCTTTAAAAAGTCTACTAAGGATTCATGATATATTAGTACCTTATTGGTTTCAGACAATATTTGGTATTTAATTGTTTATGCTTGTTTCCCCTAGATCTCCATATGAATATATATATATATATATATATATATATATATATATATATATATATATATATATATATATATATATATATATATATATATATATATATATTAATCTGGAGATATTGGGGAAACGAGCATGAACAATATATAGCCTAAACACTTTATTTTATACAACTGTGGCCATTTTACAATATTAAATTTTTTTTCTGTATTTTTGATCAAATAAATGCATGATCGATGACCATAAGAGCATAATGATTTTAAATCATCCTGTGACCCCCTAGTCTGTCTAGTACCCCTGTTTAAAGACCAATGCTCTATATTTTTTCAAATTATTCTTATGTAAAATTGTAGGCAGTATATACCGTGTATTATACACTGCAGTGAGCAGTATGCTAGCATTCCATTTCAGATGACCACAGATTGGCATCCAATCACTGCAGAGGTCTTGTCACAGGACGTAATCGGTGTCTATGAGACCATTGCTGTGATGCTGCTGTACCCCCGTCGTTGGCAAATGTATGCTCTTAGCATTAATAAACTGGGTCTTTAGTAGATGTCGAATGAATAATTGAAGAGTCTAGTTTTAGTGTTTCACAGTCATAAAAATACAGTGCTTCTCGTAACATTGCTGTAACCACTCTTGAAACAGGATATTGTTTTCCTTTGTAACAACTCTAAAAACTATTTCACCAGCCCTATTACACAGCTTGTTGCTTTTAATTTGCTTCTAGTCTTTTTAACAAGCCTGTTTTTTCTTTAAAGGTTAGCATGTAACTGAATCTTTCGTTTTTATTCAGTTTTATTCAGCTATAAACCCGTTTCCTGCTTCACTGCATGACAAACGTGTTTTATCTTGGGTTAAATAGTGATTTGGTGCTGTGTAACGTAAAGGACCTGCAGTCAGAGGCAGGTGTGCGATGGGTTTTGGGTGTTTAATCTTCTTATCGTGAGCTGGCACACGGTCTAAAGGGGGGCGTAGAAGCAATGAACCCACTTGACCTCGGGCAACTGCTGTTGGCAGGAGCAACACTCCCCTACGTCGTGGCACTAGCATGCTAATTCAAAAGAAGCCCCCTTTGCCACATCCCCTCCTGTGATGCAAGTCTGTTGATGGTCTGGGTCTGAGCCGCTGGGGATTAGCTGGTCACACAAGTGCCATTGGCACCATGCCGAAGAGTCGGACTGTCTGGGTGTCACAATATGACTGAATCACCATAAAAATGTAACCCTCAGCTTACAGGAAACTGTGAAAATGTGAGAGGAGAAAGAAAACATGGGCCATTTTTCAACAAGAAAGAATCTGTCACTCAGTATTGACTTTCAAAAGAAACATCACTGTTGCACACACACGTCAGTTTGCTGTTGTCAACATTTGTCACTCTGTCTCACTCTCTGTCTGTCTCTCTCTCCTTCAAATTTCTTAACCTTGGCAGTTGTTTGAGTGTTGAAAAGGTGTCAGTTTCTTTTTAGGACATCCGTTGGCACATTTGATGTTTGTCTTAAGTTATTATTTTACAGTTTTAAGGTGTATGACAATTTATATGTCTATATTTTATATTTCTAATTATTTTGTTTGTGTTTAACAATAATTAGCCTAGACCTCCTAGAACTAATGTGGGGTCCCTTGATCATTTGGCTCTGATTTATCAGTTTTAATTTATTTAATTTATAGAGGTAGGGATGCAACAATATGGTGATTTTTATCAGGCTCTATATTATATTATATTAATTATTTTATTTGTGTTTAACAATAGGTAGACCAGACATAATAGACTTGAAATAATGTGGGGTCCCATGATCATTTGGCTATAATTTATCAGCTTAAATTTATTGGCCTGTTTTATTTATTTGTACCAATAGGATAACATTTATCGCTATACTGATGTGAGTCAAAATATTGTGCATCACTAATCAGAAGTAGCTGTTACCAAGAAATCAGACTTGTGATTTTCTAGACACTAGAATATAGGCACTAGGGCTCTTTTGACTTTTAAATGGGTCCCACTCCCACTTAGCATTATCCCACAGCACCCTAGCATTCTAGTGCCTGTTGCACTCACCTTTTCTAAAAAATGTTCTTTGTTTATTTATTTATTTCCTAAGCATTAATCCAGACACAAGAAATGTCCTGACATGAACATAGTCTTATTTGCTTTGACACAAAGCAAATTATAACACCATATTGTCACATATAGATCAGTTCTAGATTGAAATTCTGCCTGAATGGCTAATTGAGTTTCATATGTCACTGGTTTTTCCTCCCAGGGAGCTTTATCTTATGAAATACATCCCCCACTGCCCTATCTAACCAAAGAATTCAAATAGCTTTCCTAAAGCTCCAGGAATCCTTGTCCTTTCTGCTTTACCCATGATGCCATTTTCTTTGGTTATTGGTTGCACTGTGGTGAGGAGATGAGATTGCTTTCTCCTCCAGTTTGAATATCCCTCATTGATTGTGCCTATATTGAGATACAGCAACACTGCGCCTGTTAGAGGCCGGTCTTAAATCACAAGGAAGCATATGCGCTTACAGCGGGATTGGGAAGTCAAATGGATTGGCAAAGCTGTAAGGAAAGTATACTGTATGTCAACCATAAACTTTCATAGCAACCTTTCTCCAGCCGTATCGACACTAACATGCTGATTTACTGAAGTATAGGCATGTCAAAAAGGAAAACCGCAAACTAAGTCCGCAAAATGTGTCGTTGAAATAGAATACCATTACTTGACTAGTGAGGCGAAAGTGTAAGTGAGTTTCGTTGTGTGCAGAGGAATAAAAAAAAAAGAACAATTTGTATCTAATGTTGCATCCAATATAAATGGTAATCATTTTGGGGGTTCAGACACGCACTCTCTCACGGTAATCAAAGTGCCTGAAAGCACACAGCTCTAAATCTAGTTTTAGGATGCCCTATCAGATATCAGAGCGACAGTATAGGGGTAATCATAAGTTTGGCACTAATTCAACAAATCTTGTCATATTTTTTTTCCCACCTAATGGGAAAATTCAAGGTTCAGTGACCCGTACAATGAGTTAAACTCTGAACACTGTGACTCACTGTATGCCACTTTATTAGAGCACATTATGCAGGTGTTGAGCACTCAAGAGGTGGTCGGTTTGATTTCAGACCTTAATACTCTCTTGGTTGATGATTTTTCATTTAGTTATGAACATTAAGTGCATGGAATTTGCATTCATATATACTTGAATAAGTCCTTCAGTGTATTGCTATTGAACTCGGGGTAATTCACTTAAAGACTGAATTGTGCAATTATATTATAGATAAAATATGACATATATAATTATTTTATAGTATACAACCCATTGTGTGGGTTTATTTATTAAATGTTTTAAGTGTATAGAAAAAGATTATATTGAGTAACTAGATATTCCACTCATATTCTAGATATTCAGCTCTTTTCCAGTTCACCAGTCACTCATTTTCATTCCTTCCGGGACGAATGGATGGTCTAGTTAGTTATAAATATATTTGCTCTGACAGCTCTGTCAGTCCCACACTGCATTGCAATGTAAACAAACATTCTTGTGCACATAGCGCTAATCACGTAATAACTAAGAGAATAGTAGTCATTATTAAAATGTCATTAAAAGGATAATTCACCCAAACATGAAAATTAGACCATGATTTAGTCACCCTGAAGCCATCCTAGTGTATAAGACATTCTTCTTTCAGACGAATACAATTGGAGTTATATTAAAAAATGTCCTGGCTCTTCCAAGCTTGATAATGAGAGTTAATGGCTGTTTGACTTTGAAAGTCCATTAAAGCGCATCTATTCATGATTAAAGTGCTCGAAACGGATCTGCGGGGGTTAATAAAGGTCTTCTGAAGTGAAGCGATGCATTTGTGTAGACGGCAGATGGCCGTACGCATCGATTTATGCCAAAAGAGTAACACTTGAACTTGACGCACAACGTAATGACGAACGCGGTTGCCTAGTCCTGTTTGTTTGAACCGCGAGAGGCGTCAATTGCCGTCAATACGTTGTGCGTCAAGTTCAAATGTTACTCTTTTGGCGTGAATCGTTGCGTACGGCGGTCTGTGGTCTACACTCTCATTACCAAGCTTGGAAGAGCCAGGACATTTTTTTATATAACTCCGATTGTATTTGTCTGAAATAAGAATGTCTTATACACCTAGGATGGCTTCAGGGTGACTAAATCATGGGCTAATTGTCATTTTTGACAATTGAAAACTGTCCCTTTAAGCGCGAAAATTCGTAATCTAGTAAACAAGTTAATAAAATTAAAAAATATCTTTAAAATGGTTGATACATTAGTATTCCTGCAGATGCATTACATATGGTTGCATATAACTTTTGGGAAGTTTCAAACAAAGTTTTTAAACTACTAACCTATTTCCTCTTCTATTTCAGTACTTTTAGTGTCTGGTGTGGTTGTGGGTTGATACCTTAATATGCTGAAATACAAATCGCAAATGTGGTGCAACTGGTGAATTTTTAAATGATAGATATCTGCACTTTCATATGCATGTCATATGAATTCCCTGTAGGGTTGTTTTTCAGTGTATGCCTTGAATTCATTGAGTATATGCATTGAAATTGAGCACATAGCGCTTTTGCATGTTGTTCAGAAGACATGTACAAGTAACTGCAGAGTATTAGATGGTAGCTTGTCATCTTTATCCAGCTGATATCCGTTTTACCTGCATCAAAAGTGTAGCTGCTCTTGTTAACAACAGTAGGCTTATCCTATCTGAAGAAGCACACAAATACCCAGAAAGCTGGTGAAGAATACCACCTCTCCTACCCATCAAAGCCATGAGTCATTGGCACTCTTCCCACTCTTCCAACCATTGTTTGTTTTTGTTACACCTGGTCGTCAGAAACATGACAGGGTAACTGAGGTGTTATCACATCTACATTCCTCAACAGCAGTGCATCATTTTCCAGAACCTCAGGCTGTCAAATTTTCATGCATCTTTTATTTTTCATTTTCTACCTGTGAGTTTGTTGCATTCTCACTTTATCGCCTAAGATCAAGTGCTCTTTTTTTCTTTAATTTTTTTTTCTTTTTAAAGAAAGCAATACTTTTACTCAGCAAGGATGGACTAAATTGATAAAAAGTTAGAGTATAGACATTTATAATGTTACAAAATAATGTTTTCAAATTCATGTTTTGAACTTTCTATTAATCAAAGAATCCTGAAAAAACAGCATCACCATTTCCACAAAAAAAAAAGAATAAACTGTTTCAACAATAATAATAAGAATAAGAAATGTATCTTGAGCAGCAAATAAGCATATTCAAATGATTTCTGAAGGACCACGTGACACCGAAGAAGAACAATAATACAATATCTTTAAATAATGGATTTTCTCAGCAAACAGATCTCAAGTTTATAATGTCTCAAGTAGAGAGTTTTTTTTAAACTTTGAGAATAATTGCAAGTCTAGAATGTAGAAACACGGTTGCATGATTTGATATCTTCCCATCTGTTGCAGTCAGAATCCCTGGTCATGGGGGATTGTGCCTTGAGGATTGGTGTGTTTGTGCATAACCACAATTACATCTGTCACAGGTGACTCATGAGTTGTGGGGGCACTTTGCACCATGGGATACAGTGCAAGAAAAGCTGGAGGGAAATTTGTGTGTCCTGACAGGGAGTGACACTGACATTCTAGACTTGACATTCAGATCCATCGCGCCTGCCAAAATTGTTCACTCTTGCACATTTTAAACTTGCAAAATACACCAAGACTGATGTATTGTACCATTTAAAGCACTTTGCAACTTTCATTCCCCTCTGTTTAAAGGATGTCAGTTAGAAGTGTAATCTTGGCGTCACTCTGAGTATCATTCCATTTCCATCAGGGTCTTTAGATACATTTAGCAGCCTTACATCAATAGTTATTAATCACATGGCTGTTTAGAGCATCCATTACTCTCATCGGCCCTTTTGACAGACACGGAATCAGCGTTTTTCACTCCTGCCCGTAACCGTCCTACTCTACAATGGAATAAGCGCCAGGGCTGCAGGATCACAACAGAACCGTAACGGCTGATTTAGGGGCAAATCGTCTTTACTTGCCGTGAATGTCACTGTAACCGTCCATCTCATACGCAGAGCACAAAGCTGTCAAGGTTTTATTCTTGACACACTCTCTATCTCTCTTTTCACTACTGGTGTCAAAGGAAAGATGCTTGTACTTGCACTACTTGTGTGGTGGTTATACGTGTTGAGCCTGACAGCCTGTCAGGTGAAGAGTCATGTGTGTCTGGTTTGCCCATCCAGTTGTAAAATAACACCCTCTCTACTGTCTCTTTACATAAATGGGCAATATGAGAAATAGTTTAATCAAAAAAGAAAATTGTCACAATCTACTCATCCTAATATCACTCAAGCCATATATCAAGCAAATATTGCAGTCAATAATGTAATCTGGACTAGTTTTATTATATTTTATAGAGATGTAAGAACACAATACATTGGGATCCATATCGGCCAATATTAGTCATTTTAATTGATCTGTATCGGATATTTAATTGTGGACACTTTTTTTTGCTTTCGATTTTAGATTAAATTGAATGTCATCTAGCACTAACTTTAAGGTATAGCATTAGAGTATGGCAAAGATTCAAGAGCACTTAAAGCACAAATGGAGGTTCCAGTTCTATTATAGGGACTTTCTCATCAACTAATCTCATAATTTATAGGGGTTTTATTTGGATTGTTTGTCGAGCCTTTGTCTAAAGACAATTTTCTACCCCTTTGGGGTACCCCTGACTTGAGAAAAGTACAATCTCTTCCTTTTAAGACATTATAAACCAGTACTTCTCAAAGTCCGGACTCCGGTCCGGATCCGGACCCGGAGGGAATTCAATCCGGACCCTCCTCCATTTCGTATTTCAAGAGCACTAATTGTGTGTAAGGGATTAAAAGTGTGTATTTCCTACTTTGATAAACGCATGTTAAAATCATTTGTTTATTTTTTTAGATGGTCCGAAATTAAAACGAAGGCGAGATATTTAAAGTTTTCCTCCGTGATTTAGTTGCCATGACATCCAGTGAGTGTATGACTTTTGACGTAATCAGGCGCAACGCGACACTTCACCGCAGTAAGCGTTTGAATGGGTGTGGAGGATGTCATTGTCCAGGAAAAGAAAAGTTGATGAAGAAAATAGAGTTTTCAAAGATGATTGGACAGAGAGGTATGTGTTCACAGATATCCCAAGTCTCCCGGAAGTTCCAGGAGTCTCCTGCATATTGATAGCGGCTCCGTGATGCCCACAAATTAGTTCAAATCTCCCGCAACCGTGTAAAAACTGTGTATAGCGCACGCACGGCAGAGAGGGAGAGAGCAACCTTACGTGTGTGTGCGCAAATGTACGTGCGTGCCTCATGAAGCGCATGTAAGCCCCATCCAACCCCCCCCCCCCCCCGTCAACAAAAACCGAACACCCTCTCTCCCTCCCCATAGTTTCGGACCTTTGACATTGATGAAAATTCTGATTTGGACCTTTGAATATAGACTTTGAGAACCCCTGTTATTAACTGTTAAAATGTTTTTGTTTTGTTTTGTTTTGTTTTCCGTAGTTCAAGATGTTTTGCACTCTAAGGCTGGTATGAGTAAGTAAATACTGTAATTTTGACCTCTTGTGGGATGTTTTTGCTGTGCGTGGGCAACTTACCAGTGAACTGATCGGGGTTTCTGAAGAGATCAGACCAGTCCCTATAAACTTACATCTTATATGGAGGTGTTTGCTAAATGTGTCTGAACTTAGTCATAAATTTATCTTGAAGCCAAGCTGTTTCATAACTGTTATATTATACTAGGTTTGCTTGGTTGGCTTTCATAAAGGAAAAATAAAAGGTCATCATGACATGTCAGTGACATTTGAAACCATTAGTGAGAGAAACACAGTGGAACAGAGATACAGAGATCATCTTAATAAGGCAGCCTGGGTTTTGGGAGAGTAGCTGAGTTGTGGAAAACAAATGGCCCTGCGAATAAGACAGTGTTTCTCTAAGCCTGTGGTCACTGCACATTTTGGGTTTGCGGGAAGATCCTTCTAGGTCAACACTAACAACTTCTGGGTAAAGCCACATAATATCCATTTCCCCCTTAATATCTCTAAATGGTTTTCAAGCTCTGAAGTAAACCAGTTTTAGTGTCTATGACATTGACTTGTCATCCATGAGCTCATGAGTTACATAAGGCTGGCTGATCCCAGCTGACCAATATCATTTTTCAATTAAAACTGGATTTAAGTTGTCAAACATCAAATTATAGAAGGTTTGAATGATGAGAAAGTAGCTACTGTGCACTCAAGAACTAGATCCTAGCATATCAGGAATTGGGTAAATAATTCCAGTAGAGTTTTGTTTTATTTGTTAGCATGTTGTGAAGCTAAGCTACTGACGTGATGATCTAATTAGCACAAAACATACTGTATAAGTATGTAGTACACACAAATAATGGGTGAAATATTTTGAATGCCCTAGAAAGGTAACAACTCTCCTTGCAATTACGGTTGATTCCAATAGAGTTTATTAGCATGTTGCTAAGCTCATAATATACAAATGAAATAAACAGTGCTTTATTTTTTTCAGCGACAGTAGGTGTATTTAACAGTAGCATTCAAGTAAGAAATTGAATGAGCTATAAAACATAAAACACTACATAGACTTCACTGTATAAATTGTACATTGATTCTTATTAAAGCTACTGTATTAAAGTTCTTCAATCAAGAGCAGAGTGATTTTCTTTTTGTCTTTTGTTGTTTTATTAACATTAAAGGGATAGTTCCCCCCAAAATGAAAATGGTTTTAAACCTGAATGAGTTTCTTTCTTCTGCTGAAAATAAAATTTATTTTGAAGAATGGGGGTAACCAAACAGTTGATGTTTCCCATTGACTTCCATAGTATATTTTTTTCTTACTATGGAAGCCAGCAACTGTTTGGTTACTAACTTTCTTCAAAATATCTTCTTTTGTGTTCAGCACAAGAGAGAAATTAATACAGGTTTGGAACAACATTAGAGTAAGTAAACAATGACAGAATTTTCGTTTTTTGGTGAAATATCCTTTTAGGACAAGGACATACAGGTCCTTCTCAAAAAATTAGCATATTGTGATAAAGTTCATTATTTTCCATAATGTAATGATAAAAATTAAACTTTCATATATTTTAGATTCATTGCACACCAACTGAAATATTTCAGGTCTTTTATTGTTTTAATACGGATGATTTTGGCATACAGCTCATGAAAACCCAAAATTCCTGTCTAAAAAAATTAGCATATCATGAAAAGGTTCTCTAAACGAGCTATTAACCTAATCATCTGAATCAACTAATTAACTCTAAACACCTGCAAAAGATTCCTGAGGCTTTTAAAAACTCCCAGCCTGTTTCATTACTCAAAACCGCAATCATGGGTAAGACTGCTGTCCAGAAGGACATCATTGACACCCTCAAGCAAGAGGGTAAGACACAGAAAGAAATTTCTGAACAAATAGGCTGTTCCCAGAGTGCTGTATCAAGGCACCTCAGTGGGAAGTCTGTGGGAAGGAAAAAGTGTGGCAAAAAACGATGCACAACGAGAAGAGGTGACCGGACCGTGAGGAAGATTGTGGAGAAGGACCGATTCCAGACCTTGGGGGACCTGCGGAAGCAGTGGACTGAGTCTGGAGTAGAAACATCCAGAGCCACCGTGCACAGGCGTGTGCAGGAAATGGGCTACAGGTGCCGCATTCCCTAGGTCAAGACACTTTTGAACCAGAAACAGCGGCAGAAGCACCTGACCTGGGCTACAGATAAGCAGCACTGGAGTATCCACAGTCAGTGATGGTCTGGAGTGCCATGTCAGCTGCTGGTGTTGGTCCACTGTGTTTTATCAAGGGCAGGGTCAATGCAGCTAGCTATCAGGAGATTTTGGAGCACTTCATGCTTCCATCTGCTGAAAAGCTTTATGGAGATGAAGATTTCATTTTTCAGCACGACCTGGCACCTGCTCACAGTGCCAAAACCACTGGTAAATGGTTTACTGACCATGGTATTACTGTGCTCAATTGGCCTGCCAACTCTCCTGACCTGAACCCCATAGAGAATCTGTGGGATATTGTGAAGAGAAAGTTGAGAGACGCAAGACCCAACACTCTGGATGAGCTTAAAGCCGCTATCGAAGCATCCTGGGCCTCCATAACACCTCAGCAGTGCCACAGGCTGATTGCCTCCATGCCACGCCGCAATTTCTTTCTGTGTCTTACCCTCTTGCTTGAGGGTGTCAATGATGGCCTTCTGGACAGCAGTCAGGTCGGCAGTCTTACCCATGATTGCGGTTTTGAGTAATGAAACAGGCTGGAAGTTTTTAAAAGCCTCAGGAATCTTTTGCAGGTGTTTAGAGTTAATTAGTTGATTCAGATGATTAGGTTAATAGCTCGTTTAGAGAACCTTTTCATGATATGCTAATTTTTTTAGATAGGAATTTTGGGTTTTCATGAGCTGTATGCCAAAATCATCAGTATTAAAACAATAAAAGACTTGAAATATTTCAGTTGGTGTGCAATGAATCCAAAATATATGAAAGTTTAATTTTTATCATTACATTATGGAAAATAATGAACTTTATCACAATATGCTAATTTTTTGAGAAGGACCTGTATTTACTAATTGGCTGTTGTCACTTTAAGACCTGCACGCATCTAATATACAGACACGCATTAAATACTTGAATGTATCTATAAAAATAGTTCTACTAAATCAAACTTGGGACTATTTTAAATTTATTAGTGAATGCCTGACACATTGGTACGTGTTGCACTTAAAGGCAGCATTACTGCAATGCATTCTGTGATTGCTTAAAAGCATACGATACAGCTGTATGTTGTCTTTGATTCCTTACAATGCTGCCTAGGTACTGTAGGCAACCTGCTAGGATTGCAAAAGAGCTATTGTATGACTGAAATTGCGACACCACATACAACAGTATTCAACAGAATACATTTCAGGGCACAGATATGCCAGTCAATGCTCTCTTGCCACCTTTGTTGTGCTGTGCACAGATAATGAGATGAGATGGCTGCTTTGCTGGTTTATTTACTGATTGCTGCTCACTCTTGCTACCACAATGGTTGATAGATTTGATAAAGTCTATTTACAAAGCAGAAAAGGACGGAGTTGGTAGCCACATATCATGCCTACATGCTCTTAGTGTTTGATTTACTGGTGTACTCCAAACTAGGGGTCGACCGATTATTGGCGCCGATATTGAGCATTTTTATGGTTATCGGTATCGGCCATTTTCAAAACCGATTTGCCGATAAAATAATTCAATTTTGAAATGCGCTATATTTGGCTCTGACGCAGCCACCTCTGTCGGAACTCACCACTCTGTAGACTAGACCAATGCAATGTCCCGCACATCTGATTTGTTGGGAGTCACGAGTTCGGCCAATCAATGCGGAAAGCTGAAGGCACTGAAAGTTTAGCACTAACACCGACAGCACTCGCTGACTGGAACTGCTGCACTGATCACGCATCAGTTGTCTTGTCTCTCAAAGTTAAGGCAGCAGCAGACTTTGCTGAAGTAGCAATAAATTACCACACTGAAGTTGCAAAACACCTCAATATAATAGGGTCCTGTGATGTCCGCGATGCAGAAAACACGGACCGAATCGCGGAACCCAGTCATAAAAACGGAATTTACTGTATAAAGCGGAATGTCACGAATTTGTCAACTTCTTGATGAATTAATAAAAAGCAGGTCAGTAAAAATCAAATCGAATTTCAAACCGCAAAAAGACTATTTAAATATGAATCCTGCGTGTCTCTAAATGAATGGTGCAGACGCGTGATTTCATTTACCACACACACACACTGGAGCACGCGAGACGCTTGCGCTGTTTTCAGCCTCAGCCGCATCATTATATGAGGACATGATTGCATAAACATCATCTCCAGAGCCGCTTAGTCACTTCATGAGATTTTTAATGCTTCAACTGAGAAAAGTTATCGTCATATCATAAACCCACAGAAACTCAAAGATCTCCACGGCAACCCGTCAAGATAAAAGTTCGTTTTTTCATAGGGCCCTAAACATGTAATTTTTGTTAAACTGTAAATAAATTGAATAAGTTTGATGATTTAAATTAATTAGAAATGCTTTTTGATTACTAAAATTTAATTTAACCATTAAAATAGTCTTTAAGTTTTACAGAATGCTGCTGGGTGCTCCCTGCACATTTTTTTTAGTTATTAATAATAATAATAATAATAATAATGTTATTATTAACAGTTCTCAGATTTAAAGATATGTTTAAAATAATTTAAAGAAAGTATTTGTCAAAACACTTTGTTATTCCTAATTTTGACATTAACTTACATTTTTACACCATATATAAGCTATATATCGGTTTTAAAATATCGGTTATCTGTCTACTTGATCTCTAATAATCGGTATCGGCATTGGCCCTGAAAATCACATATCGGTCGACCCCTACTCCAAACAAGGACAAGTTCTTGCAGTCAACTGAATCTTAATACACTATCGGCACAACAATAACTGAGTAGCAGAGCATCAAAATAATGGTTAGCTGTATAAGAACATTCTCTAGACATCCAAATAGTGCCATATTACTGTGTTCTCCTACTGATTAGTCCTTTTTAATATAATTTTTACTCTTTAGTAGCTGATGCTCATTAATGTTGTCATCCTCAGTACAACAGTACAGACTTCATTACCACAGCACCTCATAACCGGCTTAATCTCTTTTTGACATTCTCATTCGCCACATGCAAAAGGTCAAATAGTTTGTTTAGATTTATTTATAGTGTGAGCTGCTTCTGTTGAACCATTACATCACCTAAAACAACTAGTGAATTACTAAATCAACAGAGGGCAAGTATTGCAGGTCCCTTCTGAGAAGAACAGCATCACTGACCTGCTACTGTACAGTAGATCACAGTTCATTGTCAATAATAGTTGGTGCAGTCCTGTAAAACAGCTGCAGTTTAGGACTTGAGGTTGTGTGTCAGATGATTGTCACCTATATTAGAAAGCCTTTTGCTATGTAAAGGCCCATTCACACCAAGGACTATAACTATAACGATACAGAGATGTTTATAAAAATCATTCTAATTTGAAAAGAAAAGCAGAGTCCATACCACAACTATAATGATAACAGCACAGAGGAATTATTATAGTATCCACATTTTTGATGTGGATACTAATATAGGTAGCGTTATTGTTATATTTATAGTTATCATTCTTGGTGTGAACAGGCTTTAACACAAACTATGCCAGAATCAAACCAGCAAACCAGTTGGGTGTTTTCAGAAGGGTTTGATTGGAAAAGTTGCCCACATCCCCCATCACTGCTCTGCCCTCTTCCTCTTGCCATTCAAATAGCATTATGCTTCTATTAAGTTAGAAGTAAACCTCAGGCACTTCAGCATCTGGCTGTACTGTTGTAATTGCCCTCTAGCAAGAGATTTGCACTAGGGCTGCACGATGTGTCATTTTAACATCGATATCGCGATGTGCACATCCACGATAGTCACATCGCAGGATGTTGCGATGTAAGGAGCCTTAAGCCCCGTTCACACTACAAGCGACAAAGCGACACGATACCATTCATTTCAATGGGGAGCAGGCGATTTCCGGCGACACGCGCGACAGCGACCGTTGGAGACCAGATGGGGCGTGTCTGGCGACGCGACAAAGTTGAGATCTGTTTAACTTTATGCAAATGAAGAGCGACTTTCGGGAGCGACAACCAATAGGAGTGGAGCGCGCATGATCCTTCTCCACATCATTGGATGTCATTCATAAAGGCAACCAGTTGTGGGAACGCCCACTAGCGACCTCATCGCCAGCCACTGGCGACATGCAGCGACAAATCGCTTGTAGTGTGAACGGGGCTTTAGGGATCGAAGTTGATCCGTGATTCATGATCAGTACGGGCCAGCAGCTCCCCGGCCCGTACGCTTGCGATTCGCGGATTAATTGCAAAGTTTAACCATCATATAGTGAAAGTTTATCATTTGCATGTGTTTTTAAGTCCTGTTTAAACATCAAGCGTAAAAAGACTGGAACTTGCGCGTTGTTTTCTGTGAGCCGGGCAGACACAAAGATCGGTGGTCTTTCTCTTATTTCTGAGCTTGAACGAACATGAGAATTCAAAATAAAGTCAGATTGCCCTTCCTGCATTGAACATTTTTTGACGGCCGCCAAAGCGTATTTTTGTCCCGCCAAAGCCTTATTTGACCGGTGAGTGGTAGATGACTGACACACATTCAGATAAACCACACTTTCAATAAACAAAACAAAAAATAATCTATCCAGTGATGAAATGTTTTCTGTGTTGAGACCAATCTTGTGCGATGTCCTAAACTGCCGGGATAATCACACAACGTGTGCCGTGGTCCGTTAATTACACCTCCAATTCGCGAACTAATGGCTCCTTTGAACCGATTCACTTTGATGAATGGTTAAACCAACTGATCTGTCCAACACTGAACTCACGAGACATAACAAATCGGAAACACTTTACAATAAGGTTCCATTTATTAAACTCCAGTTAACTACATTAGTTAACCATAATAGTTGCTATACAGATTTAATCCATTACAAAATCACCAGTCATTCAGATGATTCATTCTTTCCAAAGAGAGCTAATAAAGTCATCTGGTGAAATTGTTTTCATATCGCGATATATATATCGCAGAAAAATAAAATATTGCAATGTGATTTTTTCCCAATATCGTGCAGCCCTAATTTGCACTCTGACGGAGCCTGAGTCTGTGCTGTGGATGTCATCAGAGACAAGAGCGTAATGATAGAGTGAATCCCACAGCACTGGAGAAAATTTCCGTGATGGCAAAGCTGAACATTGAGCAGTAAGTAATCCAGTCTTCAGTGTCTCCTGATCTTCAGAAATCATTCTAATATGCTGATTTGGTGCTCAAAAATGATTTCTTATTATCCTAAAATGCTATATAGTTTTTCTGCTTAATATATTTGTGGAAACCGTGATTCGCATTCTTTGATGAATAGAAAGTTCAAAAGAACAACATTTATTTTAAACATTCTTTGTTACATTATACAAGTATTTTACTGTCACCATTGATCAATTTAATGCATCCTTGCTGAATAAAAGTATTTATTTCTTTAAAAAAATCTCTATACTATATAAAATATGGTACAGTTTTGTAAACTAAAAGTTTAAAATTAACAAATTTTTTAAAAATTGTATATGTTTTTATATCATTTTAATGTGTAAATCAATATTTTTTTTATGGGAGGAACTGCTTATATAGAGTCATAACACTATGGAAAAAATCTGTGTTCCAAAGTTATTCCATTCTGAATTTGGCCCACAACAGTGCAGATACCAGAAAGTATTCAGGTCTTTCTCCGTTAGTCAGGTGCCATGGAACACTTTGGATATTTCCATGGATGGAAAGCGTGCAACCTGGGGAGAAAAATATATCATATTTTTCAATAGCTTTCCATATAGCGAGAGGGAGAACATTTGGAGGACTGGCACGGATCCTAGAAAATCTTCCTAAGAATTTGCTTCAGGCAAGACATCAAATAATCGCTGCAGGATTCTGGATGGAAGATGCAGTAATGGCAATGCATCATGTCAAAATAGTGTCTGTTTGTATCAAACAAGAATAAAGTGCAGCCCCCCACTGTCATTTGCTCTTTTTCCCCTCAGAAGGAAATCGATCGGGTAGGACATCTCTGAATAGGAGGAAATTGGCCTGATTGCTTGTTCCCAGTGCCTGTAGCCATGCATCATGGGTACATGGACTCAAAATGAAGGGAAATATCAAACTCCCATTTAGACTGTTATTCAAATAAATGGCTTCTGTTTATTGATCGCTACTCTACTTTTAGTGTAGCAATTCATAAGAAACGTTCGATTCATGCGTCAACACATTAAAACCGCGACGAAGAAAAGATTAATCTGTTGATAAAAGCTTTTACTTAAATTGATTGTAGCCTTTCTATCACAGTGTTCACGATGTCCTCACATGGTTTTACCATCATGTGTCCAATGGATAAGTTACTGTTATACTATACTGTTATACATCAATTCCTTTGCTAGATTAATTTGTTCTCTTCTCACAAATTATGTGGTTAGGAATGGAACTAGCTGTCCTTACAAAGTGGTACCATGTTACAGTAATGGTCAGATTGTAATACCATGGTATTTTGATATACAGTATGTCCATAGCGAACCGTGACTCTTGAACCTAGGCCCTCACACCCTCTTCCCTCGTCGGAAAAAAAATAAACTCAGCCTAGCTTACTGTCTTCTTCTGTAGTACTGCACAAGTTACCTTTGACATTACAAAGAATTGCATCATCACTCAATCGGTGTGTCGTTTCAGTGGAATATTGTGACAACTGGCCACAAAGCCAACAACATTTAATGTAAGCTGATGCATTATGATAGCGCTCAGACCAAAGCACTTTAGCGACAGACACTTCTGCATGTTAATAATAAATCATATCATTAGACTAGCACAGGAGCCGATTAAATGTGTGTAACAGACTGTATTAAACTTATGATTTGGGAAAAATTTAACTATTATGCAGATATACAGAAAAAGTGCATGCACGCTAAGTTAGTACATTTACAGACTAACTCCCAAAACAGGGAACCCAAACAGCAAACCGTTCCAGCAGTAAAGCTTTAGCTTCTTGATTGATGCTGTCATCCAAGAGTATAACTCATAATTGCTGGGGTTGAAATGCTTTAAAAAGTACAAAATTAAGCTCTGGTGTAGGTTTTCCTTTGCAATTAACTCCAGCTTTTCTTTAAAAGTTCATCTTGAAAATGGAGTGGATAATCAATTACCTCATTAATGTTGCTTGCGGTTTCCATAGCGAATAGCGTTAGCTATATTACTAGCGTTTTCTTTTTTTAGCATGTTCCTCACAGCGGGCGGAACGTGTCACAAACTTAGTGATTACAACACCCTCCCATTTAAAGGGACGAAATGATTGGTCAATTGTACTAGATTATGCCTTGGTATTTTTTTATACTTTTTGTTAGTGTGACAAAAATGTAATCCTTTGACAAGAATATTTTTGACAGCATCATGCAGTAATCATGTAACCTGTTTTCCTTAAACTTCGAAATCTTACAGCTAGTGCTGATACATATTATATAACTTTACTTGAGTTGGCTTACTCAGTACATGTTCTCACAGTCTTTTATTCATACTCATAGCGTCTCCAGCTGTCATCTCCCTCATTAGTTTGCTCCCTCCAGATGTATGCCGCGTTAGCTTCTTGAAGACAGACAAGCCTAGTGGACTGAACCAGTGGGAAACAGTGAGCGTGTGTGAGTGGGAGAATGAATACAGACCCCAGTATCGTCTGAGCACACCTGCAACGTTCCTCATCAGAAACCAGCTGCGGCGGACTAATCAAACAGCCACATACATGACTCTGTTATGTTTTAATATCTGTTATGTTATGTTGGTTAAAAGCTGTAATTAAATGTATTGTTTGATAGCATTATTTGCATGATTTTATGTACATAAATTTATTATCACTTAATCTAATAGTTAATATGTGAATTGACGTAATTCATGCAAATAACATAATATATAAAACATGATATATATATATATATATATATATATATATATATAGTCAATTCACAATTATTAACAATGTTGATGTTAACAATTATTCTGTGTACATAATCTGTTTAGTATTAATTGAGAGGTCATGCAGTCTACATGAAAATTGTTTTAGTTACAGAGATAAACGCATACTGTTGAGGACTCCTCCTGTTATTCAGAGTTATGAAGGAAAAGAAAGAGGCTCTGTGCCCAGATGATGACCAGATGTTTCTCCACTGCTGCCCTTCGGGTTCAAAACTCTTAGGTCTATGAACTCAAGTAAGGCTTTATCTCAAATTAACAAATGTGTTTTACTCATTTTGACATTTTGACACAACTAAAGTTAGCTTAGTTAAGTTAGTTAAAGTTGTGCAGGATGTCTGAGGTCTTTAAAAAAAAGTTCCACCAACACCTCTTCCCTGCTCATCACTGGAGCTGAAGCATGAAAGAAGTCTATTTTGGTGAAAGTTCAATTTTAGATTCTGTCGATAGGAGCCGTGCATCCATCCCTTACTTCACTGTCGCTGTGGCAACCTCTGCCCTGCTTTGTGAGCAGCACCTATAAAGCAGTTATACTTTGTGGAGCGTGGAGGCTGGAGAAGACCTGTTGGGTGGAAAGTAAACTACAGGCATTCAGTAGATGATGAGAACTATTGACCACTCATGCATGAAGTCGTAAGCCGTCAGGGAAGTGTGGGAAGTTTCTTCAGAGAAATTTGTAGCACACAACTTTTTTTGGTATACAGTGCAGTCTTTCACCTAATATTGTAAATGGTGTACGTACTAGTAAACAGTACACAATGGACAAGAGAAAACATCAGGAAGTGAACCTCTGAGGGATAGAGTGTCACTTAACCATAGGGCTTTGCTTGTTTCTTGACACGCTCGTCCCAGGGAGCTGATTTGCTCTTGTTATACTTGAAGTTCTTCAAGTGTTCGTAACATCATACTACACTTTTTGAACAACAGCTAACCCGCTGTGGCCCTCTGCACGTATATATTACCTCAAGATTCATTACGTAACATACAGAAGCTGGGATACATATGTAGGGCGACTGAATTGTCCCTGAAACCCAAACGAGGTCTGATACTTGGTTTGTTTTTGTTGTTTTTATGTCACTTAAGCTTCAAATTAAGACAAGAAGCATCAAAAGTTGGTAGAAAATGCAGGCAGCAACCTCAGAGGTCTGATTCCATCAGCGATGTGACAGCACAATTCTACTGCTTGTAATAGCTCTTTAATGTTCCAGTGTCATTGTCTTTCTTCATTTTAATACAGATCTTGTAATTATATAATGATCAAACCTCTTTGTGGTTTCTCAACAGTATCTTCAAATCTCTGGTTCGTCTTGTCCTCATCTCAGTCCCTCAAAGGGGAATATCAGTTCTCTAACAAAGGCACAAAAGGAATTTGTTATGATTCTCTTTTCTTTCTTGGAGGAATTTGATAATGATGTCAATTTTCTAAGCTCATCCCAGGCTTTTTTTTTTCTCCTATTCCCTCAGCAATCAATTTTCAGCAGGACTAATTGTGGATTAAACATCCGAACTCCTTGCTTTCTCACTTCTGCCAGAGGGATGAAGAGAAAGCAAATGAGAATAATCATCTTGCTCATCTCTTGTCAAGTCGTATGGCCTTGCCATGGAATATTTGTGGCTGAGTGGTTTTGGGGGTGGGGGGTATGTCTTCATGGCAGTGAGAACAGTCAAACACACTGTCAAACGTGAAAGCTTAGCTTATGTAAACATGAGATGCCACACATATCCAGAGATGCAGTCGGCTCCGTCACACTGCCTGTGCATTAAGTGTGCCGAGAGCGCCGAGGAGATGCCATATGTGTCACGACTGCAGTGCTCTGGGAAGACAGGTTTGAAAACTCACTTTTTTCAGTCACTCTTTAAACTTGATGTGGCTACACGTGACAGTTTATTTTGGAAACGCATCTCTGTTGTATCCATCATTGACATGATGGAGATATTCTCTGTGGGCTTGGCTAATAAATGAATTGGTATTTCTAAGACTAATCTTATATTTTGTCTGAAGGTCATACACTTCACCCAAAGTTCGTCCTTATTGTCTTTTTTTTTCAGGTGCTCTCTGTAAGTTTTTTGTCGCTGGGTCTTCTTCACTTCACTTCTACACTTCATTCTTGGATTAAATCCTATTTTCATGCATTGTTGGTGATTCATTCTTATATTGTTAGGTTTTCTTGTTTCGTAAAGGAACTTTATTATTATTATTATTATTATTAGTCAATTGCATGACACGGCTGGTCAACATGGTGGTGCCCATTAAAGGACAACTCATTCCATGTAGAATACAACTGCTTTTTCTAGAAGACTGGAGTCTTCATCTGTACCGTTTTAAAAAAAAATACAATTTTTTTCACTTTTTATGTAAAACTTTTCTTAATTAGCAGAACACTGAATACACCTTTAAGCAACAACAACAACAAAAAAAATCTACAAAAACTGTTACCTAGCTTGTTTTTAATATTAAATTACAGTCAAAACTCTTGGATGTAATTTCCCGAGGCATTGTGGATTCCCCTGTCCATCTCATGAAAATTTAATTAATTCATACAAGAGAGCTCAAGGCATGGCAAACATCCTCATGTCCTCAGGTGCTTTTCTGAAATCCACTCTGCACCAGTTTAATGCAAAAAGGCTCCTAAAGCTCGGTCAGCTGTTTAGATATGCAGACAATGTTTTTAATGGCATTGAGCCACTTTAGCTGAAGACCTAGAAACCTGGGGTAATTAGATAATTCTTGCTAATCTTATTCAGTGAACACAGAGTGATATCAGATAATTCAATATGCAAATTGGCACATCCTAAAACACATAATAAACATTTCATTACTTCTTTTTGGATTCAGATTTGCTGCCTTTACATGGTATTAAAATTTACAAAGCCTCAAAACCTACTCAAAAATGCACTTTGAATCTGATTTTTATTTTATTTTATTTGATGTTTAAAAGAGAAGACGTTCATTGTAAGATTATTGCTGTTAATATAACAACTTTTTGTTTGCCTGCAGAAAAGGAAGGCAAGGCCCTCTGAGATTACTTCTATGACTTCAAGCTAATAAATATCATATAAACATTCAGAGTAATGAGCAAGTGTTGTCTTGCCCTGTGGCCCAATCAGTCACTGATTACTTCCTACTCAACATCCTAACCAATTTCTAACTACGCCACATACTCAAGCCAAGCCAGCTAATCTGCTTTTTTTTTAATGTGGCCATCTTTAATTTTCTGTGTCAAGTTCACTTATGAAAAAGCAGCCATGCAACTTTTCGCTGTAATTTACTGCCTATTGCTTGCAAAGTAGACCCGTTCGCTACATATCCCCCCTGCTATTTGAAGAAATGAGGTTTAACTCATGTTCAGCTTCAATCACTCAATACCAGCTCCACTTCCTGTAGAGATGATAAATGTGACGCATTTCCCCTGTTTCCAAAGACACACATGCTCATTCTTCCATCCAATTAACATCAACTGGCCTAGACTTCCTCTCAGCAGAGCCACTGGGACCTGTTATCTCTCCTGCAGCCTTTTCGCCACGGTTAGTCATACAGCCAGCCTCCACGGCCTCTTTTAATACGTCCATATGCCACTTGCGGCGCATCATGAGAATGCGCCCACATAGCATCGCATTGTTTCACCTTGGCAACAGAGAATATTTCAAGCCCACCTGCCAGAGTCACGCGGCCAAATGCCAGACTTAGGCAGATTTAATTAAAGAGACTCTAGAGCTCATGAACACTGAAATAAGGCTCGTCACTATGGGTGGGAGAGAGAGAGAGAGAGAGAGAGAGAGAGAGAGAGAGAGAGAGAGAGAGAGAGAGAGAGAGAGAGAGAGAGCAAGAAAGTGCCAATCATCTTGGTCGAAATAACCACGTTTGCTAAAATATGAAGAACAGGTCCTGTAGATACTATTGTTGTTTTTTGAAAAGTTTCAACTTCCTTGATCACACAGTTGCACAGGTTTAAAGGGATAGTTCATCCTTTACTTAATTTCACGTTGTTCCAAACCTGTATGATATAGCATCACAAAAGAAAATATTTTGTAGAAATGTCTGTTTTGTCAATACAATGAAAGTCAAAGGGGTCAATTTGGACGTATGCCAATTATTAGTCTGATTAAATCCCACCAATTTCACAAGCTCACATTCAGATTTGCTTCTAATGAATATAACCAAGTCACTGCTCTACTTTTCTATTTTGAAAATCCGTTACACTAAGATGTAAGTCATAATATGTAAAAAAAAGATCTGTCACTACTTTCGTTTAAAAAGATTATTAGATATAGCGTTCCCTAATAAATAAATAGTCACATTATGAGAAGTAATACAATTGTTAGATATTTAAGTCAGATAGTGTTCTTACAAGACAGCGTGCTACTATTAGTTGTGTTTTTCTATATGGTACTGGATGTATTAGAAAAGTAAATTAGCTCATCAGTGTGGTGATTGGGATTTGGGACAATCTGAGATTGGTTCATTATCCTTTATATATCCGTGATGTCCAAACTACAGAAAATCAAACTTTAAAAAGAAATTGGGTGGAAAATCTGAGTCACGTAGAAAATCACCTTGGACATCATGAACCCAAGTAAATCCATCACCAATAGGACACTTGAATCTTTGGTTCAGTTTTAAAAGTAAGGAGATTTCAGACAGTTTAGAGGTCTGCCACTTGGGAATTAAGTTGTTGCTGCTCTGTCAAACTGATAATTTAGCAGAACTTTCTGGTTTATAACCTTATAGCAGTGGCTAAGTAGGCTTTTCAAACTTTTCGATTAACTGACAGGTTAAGTTTCACAATAAACTGTCATCTTTGTACAGTATGATCGATCAGCATATATGTACCCCATGGCTTAACCTCCTATACTTCCTATAGGGTAGCCAATTTCTTATTAGATGTGCAGAGCATTAAACTGCCTGTACCAGACAAATATAAGATGGGATTGAACAGGACAGGTAAGAGTAGAGTGTTTTGAAAAACAAATATCCATGGAAGCAATCAACATCTTTGCTCTGATCTACACAAGAAAAGTCACAGGCAAGATCAGACCCTTGATTTATTTGCTGGCGTAAGGGGAAAGATCAAAAGTTTACTGCAGAAAATGGAAAAACGCATTCTCTGTAGTTACCTCAGTTCTGATTTATCAAATGCTTTAGATATTTGAACATGCTCTGTTTATATTCATGAACTTGCTCTTGTATAGCTGCTGCAGTGCTTAAGTCAATTCAATTGGGATTTACAAATATGCATGACAATACAATTAATGCGCTTTGTAATTAGGAGAATGTGAATATCACAGTTGCCTTTCATATTTATCCCAAGCACAGCCGTAAGTATGCTTGCATACTGTAGAATATATATTGTATACTGGCTAACGCTTGAATACAGTAGTAATAATAATAAAATAATAAATATAATACATAGGTAATAATAGTAACAAAAATTATTTTTATTTGCATTTCTAATCCAGTTCTGTGACAAAATATTCTGCATACTTCATACTTTCAAAAATTTAGTATGCCCTTCCAAATATACACACTGTTTCCACAGTATTACAGTGACTGTGCTGTTTGTCCGTTCATTGGTTTTGCTGAGTCACTTGTCAATCACATCAGTTCACTAAGGTTACAGTGGGCTGTTAGCTACAATGCCGCCAGTTGTGAAATGCTAAATGGAGCTACTGCAGTGTTGCTGAGTGCTATCCGCCAACTGTGTTTTTCTCTCCAGATGACATGCACTGCTTCCTCCGACCTTTCCAGTCATCTTCATTATCTCCTTTACACGGACAATGTGGTGGTTTTCTGGCTAGACAACCATGTGGGGACCCACAGGGAGACAGGGGGATTGGAAAATGAGCATGTTTGTCTCTCCATCTCTCACGATACGTTTCCATCTCATCATGATGTTTCTCGGTAGAGGCTGAAAGAAGAGACACATTACTCTGAAAGAAAATAAGGCAAAGAACAGCAGCTCCTCACTACTAGATTTGGTGCCTCAGTTTTTTAATGTCTCAGTTTATTAGGCCAGAGACTTCCGCATAGGGTCCAGCACTGGCTGAAGGACATTGGTACTCCATTCATTTGTAAACTGGTCTGACTGGCAAAAGTCCACAGGCACCAGGTCTATGAAGTGAAGAGGCCCAGTGCAGATGACTCAAACATTCTGACATTCAAACTCTTACACCCCGTCCTGGAACAGCTCAGTGAGGGATGTTCACATTAATGGCAATTTGCAGCAACAAAGTGAACAGTTAAATGGGGTTCATCAGATCAGAGCTCAACAGTATTTTATTCTGCTTTCCCAGTTTGGTTAATAGTTAAAACTTCTACTTGCAAACATCACTGGTCCCATCACAAAAAAAATCATTCTTTAATGAGCTGTCGATTTCTGGCAAGAAACCAGCGACAGAAACCATTGGGGGAATTCTTTATACAAACGAGTAATGACAACATGCAGTGACCAATAGGAGTGCAGATAGGGATCCATCATGTTATAAAGTTGGATATGGTAGTCTCGTAGGAACACTTTCTAGCTACCAACTTTGTAGCTAGCAATTTCATTGCTGTGAAACGCCCCTTAAGGCCTCGGTTCTGACTCTGTATCTTTGATCTGTATTATCCCAGAAATCATTATAAATGCACTATAATTAAGATGCCCAAGGGAGCCACTGGAAAGACTTGATGAATCAGATCTCTTAAATAATTTATGCTAAGGATTTCTCACATTAGCGCTCTTGATAGAATAAAGTTTAAGTTTGTAAACTTCAGTTCAGATTTCTGACCTTGCACTATTATAGAGGTGAGTGAACCAGAAGATTAAGTTCCTCTAGTTGTCATGATACACTGCCATAGTCATAGTATAGCAGGGATAAATGAGGGCAGCTCTTTTGCCGTATCAGCTCTCCATGCAGGCTACTGCTTCAACTTGTTTGATCAAAGGGAGGGGAAATTTATGAAGCCGGAGCTGGAAGGTCATTGCCACCCTTTTTGCCTTGTGCTGGTGTGTCAAACGTCCAAGCAAAAGTAGTGCTTTCACAAAAATAGCGGGTCCAGTCGGTGTAATTTTTCTGTTCCACACTTTATTGGAGATTTGATCACAGCCTTTTTGCTGGAAATAAGCTTATGATTGACTACAAAGATAATTGAACTCGTCCTTTGACAAATTACTTTTCTCGATTTGCCGTTCTTCCCAAGGTCTGGAATTAAACTATATTAGCTTCCATAAGCTCACTGTACTGTACTTGCTGACTTGTACTCTCAAGTGTGAGTGAAACTATTGTTTTAATCTGAAATTAGACAGAATAAAATAAACTCTTGCGCAAATATTAAAATGGTCTTGAAGCTGTTATTCGCTTTCATGCTGATATTGACCAGATTACCTTGATTAATCAAACTTAGAGGTAATAGTTTATTTTATTTTTTCAGTTGTGCGTGTCTGTCACAATGCTTCAATTGTTTCTGACTCAGCAGAGAGATGACAAGCCACAGGGAATGTTCTACATGTTGGCAAGGGTGGAGAGGTCAAGTCATTTCAAATTTGCCATGACTAACCTTCCACAAAGCAGCCGCTGGCCTGTACTTTGTTAACCAGGCAGGAAGACAATCGCTCCTGGCCAATCTCATGAAGCTGCATGAATTACTTCTCCTGTTGTGGGAGACACCTCCACCACTGTAAAGGTTGAACTATGCATTTTTTGTACATTAAAATTAATCAAAATGAATTTTTTGCTTTCTTTTCTGGTGGCATTCACAATGATCAATGTCTGATCATGGCAGCGGGTGCTGGTTCACCCTTAGGAGGTTTGTAATACCTGGAGATATCTGTCTGTTAGCATTCTCATTCATCTTAATGACAGTTGCTCAGATACCGCAAGACCCCCTGGAAATATGTAGTTTCAGTATTTTTCCACCCATTTGTGCCTTTTTGCTGAACAGGGGGGCAGGTAAAGTTAGCCATTGGTCACAATTTACATTGTTACCAACGTTGTGTTGGATAATGACTCTATTGTCTTCTGCATTGCTGCCTTTGAAGTCGTTTCATAATTGATGAACTTTACATTGTCAGTTATTTAACTGATTGAAATGTACATTGAACTAAACTGAGCTGAACAATGACACTGTTCTCTAGAGCTGCTTTATAGCTGAATTGAACTGGTTTCATAGTTGTTGTATTTTGCAATAACACTGTTATTTTCCTGTTTATTACTCTGAAGCTGGTTTGAAACAATCTGTATTGTATTAAGCGCTATATAAATAAATATGACTTGACTTGACTTTCTGAAAATGTTCCGAGGAACATTTGCAAACAACATCGCAAAGTTGTGTGGTTGAAACTACAGCTCTCAACCTCTGGTTAGAAGCATAGTTTCCTTTTAATATGACATGTGGACTTAAGCAGATCATTGCTCTTGAGGAAAAAGAAGCAAACTAACTTGCAGTACAATCCATATATTTCGTTCCACAAATATATACAAATTTCATTCTATATCTTTTAGTTTTTCAAGAGAATAAAAGTTTTTGAAAAGTGTGCATGTGTGTATGTTCTCTAAATCCTCAGGGGAACCCTGGAGTATGCTTTAAGATTTGAATGAAACATCTGTATATAAAGCAAAACGCAAAAACAAAAGTATTTTATTTAAAAGAGTAGTTCTATGATACGATGTTTGTTATTTACAGCAATAATCTGACATTAATTTGTTTTCAAACAGATTAATTAGCAGAATTTATTACACCACCACCTGCGTGACTTCATTAGCGACATTTCTACTTTGTTGAACCAATGTAGTTCGAATGATGAAAATGACTCCATACTCCGCATCGTACTTTGGTAATTAGCAGCAAGTTGCGTTGTTGTACTGTAAACTCACTTCATGATGGTAATGGTTGTCCACCAGCTATATCAGCAGCAAACTAGCATCAACTAGCATAAACTGGGCTCAAACAGTATGTAAAATAATGGTGGTCATTCAGCAAACTAGCAAACCATAATATGAGTGAATCCACACTGGAATCCCATCGTGAGATCTTCAGAATATGCATTCAGATTGGCACAAATTCAGAGTTCGTGCCTTCATTAGTAGTGCATGGCAGCTCTTTCCGTGCTGCATGTAGCAGTTTTAGTCTTATCTGATCCGCTTCTCATAAGAGTCGGGGTGACCTGTAGCTGAACCAACCGAAATCAATACCCATAAATCCGACCTGGCCCATCTTCCTCAGAGTTTATTCACTCTAGTGTGTTAGTAGACTTCTTTTTTTTCTTCTTCTGTAGTTCCAAGTCATCACACCCCCATACTTTTAGAGACCAGTTTAATATTGTAGCGGGGGAATGGAGTTTTCTGAATTAGTGGTAATGCGGTAAAGAGAGGTTCGTCCGCGCTGTTCATTAGCAGTAGCGATGCTATCAAGGCTAAATGGGCCTCTGCTAATAGCATCATAATTAGCTTGAAAATTATAATAAATACTTGTTTGTCTTCCAGCCATGGATTTCTGAGACAAAGTTAATCAGCTGTGTGTTTGTGTGTTAGGTGTTGTTTATCTACGCCAGGGATCTGACCACATTGATTTAAGGATATCTCTGTTGCTTTATTACCTTATACAGGCTAATTTTATTTAGGCCTATTTATAAGATTTTTACCCTTATTATATTGGACAATATAGAGAGACAGGAAATTATTGGGGACAGATGGAGGAATGGGATCAGGGCTTGACACAGGTCAGGCAGGTTCCAGACTCCTTTTCAGATGTATCAGTCAATGCATTGTGTATAAGAAAGTACTCAGAGTAGTGCTATTTTAATATCACTGAGATTTTATTATATTTTTTATTAATATTTTGAATTAGTTTTAATTTTCAGATTTTCCATTTTCATTTTAGTTAGATTTTAGTAATTTTGTTGTGTGTTATATATACAGTGAGTGAGTGTGTGTGTGTGTGTGTATATATATGTATATATATGTAAAGTATGCAAAATTATATATAAATATACACACATACACACACACACACACACACACACACACACACACACACACACACACACACACACACACATATATATATATATATAATTTTCTATTGAATATGTCAAATTTTAATTTCTGATCTTGTATTTAACTGCAATTTTTTTTTTAGTTTTAATATTTTATATGTGTAAACATTATCATATTGCCATTAACATACTAACAGAAGATTATTTTTATCTTGATTATCCGCTAAATTATATATTTTATAAATGAAGGGTACATTATCTTATTTTCGTATATTTAGTTAGTTAGTTAGTTAGTTAGTTAGTGGAACTTCGCAAACCAAAACATAAGATCATCAGTGCAAAATCAAATGCTTCACATTATATTACACCTAATAATAATAATAAATAATAATAACAATAACCTGCAACCTACATCAACCTACATCTCGTTTGTTATTCTTGTGTCAAAACCCTCTTTATCCCTTCCTAGTACTTAAATAAACAGAAAAACATCAAATACACACTGGCACACATGCACAGACATGTATTTGTTGACTGTCACCTTGTGACTGTTGCAGATGTAGTATTGTCAATGACAGACAGCAGGCGTTGGTGACTGACAGAGCTCATCTGCAGAGCAGTGGCAGCTGTTTTGCTCCGGTCCCAGACGTGGACAAGCATGTCTCTGCACCGTCTGATCTGTCAGTACAACAAGAAATATGACAGGTAGAGCATGTGGTCGGCTCCAACTTATTCTCCTTTCCATCTTTCCACACACCTGTCTGTCCAGCCTTGCAGAATAACGTGTAGGCTATTAAAGTAGGCCCATAAAAGACCCTGGAAATTTAAAGAGATTTGCTTGGTTGTTGACAGGGTGAGATGGCCTTTGTGTCTTGGAGCTTTGTGAGGAATGAATTTGGTTGCCTCGTGGTTGTGTTCCTCTTTTTATCTGTGCATAAAAGAGGTGGTGAGCTGTTGTGACAGGAGTGTTGCTCTGGCAGTCAGCGGGGCGGCTTGATGGTTGGATGTGGAGAACAGGGCCAAAAGAGGAGGCTCTTCATTTTGTCTTGCCATGATGAGCCTCCTCCCACCACCCCCCCCCCACCACCCTTCTCTCTTTTTCTCACTCTGGATTTTCTTTCTCACCTACTTTCTGTTCTCAGTAAGCCTCTGGCTGTGTTTTGTGCCACATTACCTCATTAAAACCTGCAGTAGACAATATGTTATCGGCGGTGCTTAATTTGTAAATTATGGTCCAGAAAAAAGGACTGGTGACAGATCTGGCAGCTGGAGGTTGGGATCAGAAAAAACGTGTGCATTTCACTACCAGTTGACACCACAAATGAGCTTTGTTGATTATTGGTTGTTTATGTTTGTGTATGGGCTTATTTCAGATGTGACTACACATGATTTAAAAAAATGCTTTTACTTATATTGACACTAAATCATATTATTATTATTATTCATTTTATTTTTTTTTCATGGGAAAGCGTTCAAAAGTTTGGAGTCAGCAAGGACACAGTTAAACTGATCAAAAAGTGACAGTAAATACACTAAAACATAAAACAAATGTTTACAAAACATTTCTAATTCGGATAAATTATATTCTATTGAAATTTCTATTTATAAATCTGTTATGATAATAATAAGAAATGTTTATTGAGCACCAAACCATGATAGCTATGATATTTACATGGTACTCCAAAGTACTTTAAAGAGTTAGCAGTGGGTATTACCTTTATATTTTATGCTGTTTCCATGTCTAAAAACAGTACCATGGTACTTTTTTTTATAAGGTAATTATGTATTGTACTCTGAACTCTGTACTATAGGCTCACACATAAATTACCATTCAGAGTGAATGAGCTGACTGGAATGACAGTGAGATTGTCCTAGGGCACAGAACATAAATGATTCAGAAAGTGCTAATTGCCGACATGCTAATTTCTTATGAATCATTAAAATAAGTTGGCATAGATCTTTTTGCAAGTGAGGGTATAACAGAGAGGTGAGAGGGATTTATTAGAGTTCATGCTTTTATTATGCTCTCCTTGATGTGCCTAAGTATATGAACTAATTGGCACTTATAGTTGTTGATTCTGGGTTATTAGTTGTCACAGCTACTGTATTTATATGCCTGGGATCAGTTGATTTTTAAGGCCTCAAACAATCCTTCAAATCTATTATATTACGTAATCGTTCTTAAAGGAATTGCCTTTAGTACAGGGGTCTTACCGCAGGCCACTCTTGCAATGCAAGATTTATATTTCCCCATATTTGTGTTTAAAAGATGTTGTTGACGTATGTTTCACTGTTTGATTTAACATGTCATTTCTGGCTCTCCCTCTAAGAAAACGCTCTGACTCATGTCATGTTATCCTAAATTTAAAAGAAAAAGCTTTTATGAAGCCTATTAAATGTCAGTAATGATGTGAAAAGTTGAAATCTTTTGCTGACATGTCAAAAATAAAAAAATCACAAACACTCACATGACCCATATGGCGTCGTCATCATACAGGCCAGCCTAATGCAGTACATCCATTTAGACCTTGCTTTTCCCTCCTAATGGGGCTTCAATGGGCCTTTTCAGTGGGGCACGGCCCTGTAAATGACTGCAGCCTCGGCTATGGCCGTCCGGGGACTAGGGTAATAAATAAGCCCACATGGTGTTTAATAAAACAATATGAAAATATTGTCTTACACTTAATAGCCTTGTAGAAAGGAGGGAGGTATAAATCAAGCCATGGGCCGTACTGTATACTAGCCTTACCTTTTCCAGTCCGCTCTTCTGGAACCCTGGGAGGTTGGTTTCTCCTCTGAAGTGTAAAACGAGCGGTTGTACCTCATCGTCCTCCTCCACTGCAAGCACAATGTCGCTCTCATTCTGACTTGTTGAACCCAAGTTCTTTCGGTGTCTCCCGAAGATTTACCACGGGCCCTTACCTGGTCTCGGTTTTAGAAACTTGATAACTTGTCTCCTGGTGACACTGCATCAGTTTTCTACATTTAGCACGGGGTCTTTTGAAGCACAGAGGTGGTTAAGGTTGTGTTTGGCTTCTGTCCATGCGGGGATATGTTTCATGACTTGATGTGCTGGTGAAGAAAATAGGCTGTTTTGAGGGATTAAGCAAAGAAACCTGTTTGAATGCAAACTTCAGATGGTGTGCCCCTCATGGAATCTAATAGAGTGAGGGTTTTCAAACTGGGTGCTGCAAGAGGGAGCTTCAGGTTCCACAGAATATTTGAGGGAAAGAATTATAGGAATTATAAAACAACTAGTCGGAAATCATCAGATCAATTGCAATTTATTTATTTTATCAGTAAGAAATAATAAATGCTCTTTTAAAACTGCAGACCTATATTTACAGTAAAAAGAAAAAAATACAAACACATTTGAATTTAATTTCAAATGCTTTTCTTTAAGTGTATATGTAACTATGAAGATAATTGTGAGTTTACTTCATATCTCACAATTGCAACTTTGTATCTCATAATTAAGACTATATGCTAGCCTGGTTAAAACCAGACCATTCTCAGTTGTAACTGAGTTAGGGTCTGGCAAAGCTCCATAGACGAATCATTTCCAAAGGGGCGTCACCAACGGACGTCGCTCAAATGCCTCTGGGCGCAATTGGATAGACCTAAAACCAATCAGAGCGATGAAGGAGATGACGTATGCATGCAGAGGGCTCTCGCTAAGACCCTCCCATTCATTTAGCCCATAGACAGTAAAGGTTTAGCCACCAACGGGTCAAGCTGGTTGTAATCATTTTTTACAGTCTATGGTTGTAACGGGTTCGTTATTATGGGAAGAAGGAGGCGGAAACCGGCGAACATTCACACATTTTAATGACAAAATAAAACAAATACAAAAATGAAAGTAAAGACGGCAGTCCATCACGGTCGACTGCTGCCACACATAATAAAACAAAACATCAAATAAAATTCAGGCCTGTCCTTTCTCTATCTTCACCATTGTCGCTCCTCCTTTTATGCTTCTGCTCCTCCGTGAGAGATGCAAGACCGGTGCGTCTCACAGGTGTCATTCATTATCACTCGCGCCGAGCTCTCACGTCCCTCGGCCTCTTCCTGCTCGTCACACTGGTATATCAGACGTTTGCCGAATCCAGTCGGTAAGACAGCGATAACATCTTTTTTAGACATGAAAAGGACAATTTTAAATCGCTTAAAACAGACGCGATAGCTGATTCGAACAAGTGATGTTTCACGGCGGCATCCATCTTTGTAATGTACAAATTAAAATCTGCTTCACCGTCACTGCGCTGTCGTCATCGTGTAAACCCGCCCCAACGTTTCTGATTGGTGCCGCGATTTCTGCGGACTGGAAATGGGTTTCAATGGGCTCTTTGCCAGACTAACTTTCAGAGCAAATCTAAATTTGCCGGAAGTTGTCTGGGTTTTCCCAGGCTAACTATATGCACTACCGTTTAAAAGTTTAGGATAAGTAATCTTTTAAAAAAAAAAAAAAATACTTTTATTCATCAAGGATGTGTATAATTGTTTAAAAGTGACAGTAAAGACATTTTCTAATTTAAAAAAAAATATGTTTTAATTTCAAATAAATGCTGTTGTCTTGAACTTTCTATTCATCGAAGAATCCTGAAAAAAGATATTACAGTTTCCACAAAAATATTACTGTAGCGGCGATTCAAAAGTTTTGAAGGAGATAATCATTTTTGGAAGCCCTTGACATTTGCAGATTGTTGTTGTAGAAAATTTGTGATTCTATAACTAAAAGCAATACCAGTCCATATCAGTGGATGGCACTTTAAATACATGCTGGCGTGTCTAATCTCAGGAACTCTTTCTGTCCTAATTCTACCTGCATCTTGACACTTTTCCTAATCGTATTACAGTCGTGCTGTCAGGGCAACTGAAAGAAAGTCTAAGCCAAGCCAAACACCTGGTACAGTGCAAAATGCAGTTCCTCAACCCTGATTTTGTCTTTTTGGCCATAGGCCAGATCATTTTATTGTGATGGACTCTACAGAGTGTCTCTGACGGTCTGCTCTGGAGTTGTTAGTTCTCACCTTTGACTGAACATCTGTTCTCTTGGCGCTTCAAGTACATTGCTCTAATGACCTTCTAGAACCACACTGGAACATAAAGTAACTTAAAGTCATCTGTTATAGCAATCAAAATAGTCCCTTTGTTTTCATATTATGTTATAATAGATTATCTATTATAACACAGTCTCGCACAACCAGAATTTTGACTGTTGGCGTAAAGTCTAAAGCCTGAAGCCGCCCACTTAGACTTGGTCAGCCTGATACCTTATAAAAATGCATATGTTTCTAGGTGGACTGGTAAAAATGTGCATATTCAAGTTTTGAATTAAACAAATGGAACTGTCAAACAGACTGCAGGTGCTGTCTAAGCTTAAGACTACTTGTGAGATTGCCTCACTGTTTGCATGTTAGCATGTTTCTAACCTACAGTGACATTTTAATGAATGGCTGAGCAAACTGTGCAACTTTGTGTTAAGATGGGCATCCTCGCCAGATGAACTCATGCCCAATTTCAGCTCTCTATCGGGAGAGGTCCCAGATTGCAGCAGCTGAAGTGTGAGGCACCACGCCGGGCGGCGGTCTGTCGCTCCCACACCATGTACCAGCTCCACTGCAGTGGGAGTACCGACATTGTGGCGTCGGATTGAGCCTGAGAGGGATATACACGCAGGGATCCACCCCATAATGCAAACAAAACGGGTGAATATTTAGAATCGGCGGAAATACGCCATTTCAATTCTACAAATGCATTTTCACAGTGGCTAGCGGGTAACCTCACATGTCAGTCGGTAAAGTAAAGTAGAGTGGAAGTGGTGTGGGCTCTGCCGTTTGGTAGGCGATGTCTGCGGGGTGCCCGCCAACCTCAGCCAAACCAGTACAGGCCTTTCCGCACCTCCGCTCCCAAATAATGACCCAGCTCGACAAACCAGAGCAAATCTCCCAGCACTGCTTGAGGTTTCCAAGCGAAGCAAATGGATTTTCGAGAAAGAAGGGCGTTTTATTTTCCTTCACCAACACTCATCAAATTACAGTTTCGTTGCAGATTCTAGCATCTAATTCAACGTTGTAGTATCATATAATACTGACAGCTTAAGTGCAGGGTGCTAGTCAAATTGACATGGAGGAAGCTCCACCAAAAGTGAGACATAAGAACCAGACACAAGCTAAACGAATATAAAAGCTTTGAGACAGATTAAGCCTGAATCTAAAAATGCTGTAAAAATTGGTTGAGAAGATTCTGCTACCTAGTTTCCTGTCATATACAGTATCCGTGTAGTTACCTGCATCATTATTATGAGGTTGTGCATTAAAATGTAAATATTAAAATACAAATATGAATGGAATATGAAATAAAACATAATAAAATATTCTTATCCTAAATAATATGATATTAATATTTTTTATCTTTTTATTTTCACCTGCATGAAAGTTGAAAGAATAATGTCCATAAAGTGCTTTTAAGGCCGCGTGTCCTCAAAAGCGTTTTTAGCCAGCTGAAAACGCCTAGCTGTGGGCGCTTGAGAGTGTTTTGGCAGCGCAGCATTTTTTTTCAGTTGAGACGCTTTGCTTGCTATGATACGGAATATCCGCAGAAGTCTTACTAGTATCTCATTTCACAGATAGTTTGTTTCTGCGTTTTTTCTATATAAAAATACAATGTAAAGTATTTGCTCTGGCTCTTGTTTTAAATTATTTTGTTCTGTTATTATGCTGCTTGTTGTCATCTGTTGACGTTGGTCGGTGTGGTATTTGTCCCGCCCCTTCTCCACTGTGATTGGACAGCTATGTAAAAAGTGAAAGTGATGACAGCGTTTTACCCATAGACTATAAAAAAATATGGACGTAGTGTCCGTGATGTCACCCGTTGGTTTTTGAAGAGCATTTTTTAAGCCCAAAGTGGCAGAGCTGGCAGTTGCCATCTTGGCGTCACTCCCGGATAACCGAAAATGGGCAAAGAGGATTAACTGAGGAAATGTGACGGCTAACAGACAGCAGACAAACGGCTAGTAGTGACAGCAGCGGCAATCCACCTGTCACTCAAGGTGCCATGCCATTAATTATGCAGAACTGTAAGGCTTAATATAATTTAAATGGATGATTTATAAAAATATTCATCCCCCTCACAGTTGTCATGAAGGGCAAAAGTAGCTATATAGACCAAAACCACTTTTTATACCAGGCTGTAAATATATTTATTTCTGCTGTAAAGTTGGGCATATTAACATGGGGGGTATATGGGATTGACTCTCTTTTGGAGTCTGTCTCTAGTGGCCTGTTGATGAATTGCAGTTTAAGTCTCTTTCGTGTTGGATTCAAGAGAGAGACCGGAAGGTTGCCGCTTGGTTTTGCCCAAAGTTGAACATTCTTCTACTCTCGGCGAACGGTAAAAAACACAGAGCGCTTAGTGCTTCAGCGTGAAATAGACGGTCAGCACCTTGTTAGGCTCCTGACGGTTTAAAAATGTGACGCTCCCCTTGAAAACAATTTTTACAATACACTAGCCGCAGGAAAAAATGTTTTGTTGGACACATAAAATATCTCATTAGCAGCATTGTTTCCCTTGCCTTCGCATTTAGGGTAAAAATAAATAAAAACAGAATTTTATGTTCATGATTAAGAAGCTCTAGTGATAGATTAAGATTATATCCGAAGTCTTGATCAACACTTTTAAAAAAAGGGCCTTGAAGCATCAGTAATACTTCAGAAATATGGAGCTATCATACTAGATGCTGTCCGTCCTTTGGCTTTGATTTCGTACCACATCTCCGATCAGCCACTTTTGGTCTAATGTATCTGTAATGGCCCAAGACTAGAAATCTTCTTGATGAACAGGGCTCAGGTTCTGTGCGCCGTTCATAGCCACTTCATTACCACCACTCTCCCTCTCTCGACCTCTTCATTACACCTGCAGTAAAGAAGCACTCAGATGGCCGCCTCTGCAGAGCTATGTTTTGGATTCAGAAAGCTTCCTGACAGTATTAACTGTTCAGACACAGAGGGCATCAATTTTGTCCCATTTTGTTTTATTTTACTTTCTTCTGTTTTGTTTGGTTTTCTGCTGTTTTTTTGCAACAGTGCTAACATATTCTATAATAAGACTGATTTGCATAAAAAGAAAACATAAAATACAACAATGGCAATGACTTAAATATGCAGCAGTGCTATTTCAATTCAGTTTGTATTTTGCTAAGCTGGATTGCATATTGTTAGTGAATAAAAAGCATGTTTAATGTACGTTTTAAAGTACTGTATAAAAATGTGGATGATTTGTTTAGTGTATTTACAAGATCAATTTCAATCTCTATGATACCTCATACAAATGTCTTAAGATTGAGAAATGGTTTTCAGCATTTCTTCATAATCTTCTATGGCCGGCATGAGCACCATAACTCAGTGTTTTTTGGGAGCACATGTACTAACTGCTAAGCCACAACACCGACAAAGCCTGTTGATTTTGAATTGTTGAAGAGTATTACTTGTTTTAATGCTGAACAATGCTGGACAATTAAGAAAACGTGATACTGGCTGTATTCTACTATAGGTGGGCTTACTTACACAGATCATGTAGTACATTACTATCAGACTGAAAAGGTTTCAAAATGATGAATAGATTCCATCCTGACAGATGGTCTGTGAAAGATTGACCTTTGTCCCTCCACTGTGACTGTAAAATAAAATTAGAAAGGAAGGTTGGAAACCAATATCTAGACCGCTAATATATAATTTAGAGCATATGCGTGTGGCTCTACCAAAGGTCAACCTGTTTATGACCTTCACTCAGCCCCTCAGCCCATTAAAACTCCTGTTAAAGACACGAGTCGGACCCAGCCTGTTCAATTAAGAATACATTTATGTGCTTAGCGAAAGATTTCTTACTAAATTGACACATGGATGAATCTCAGTTCCATGTCCCAATCACATTACACATGAAAATCAAAAGAAATAAATAAGAAATTTGTTTTAAGATTTATTGTAGTTTTATCATGGTTCTTAAAATTATATTTTAATTGTTATACAATGCAATAACTATTGATTATAATAATAATAATTATTATTATTATTATTATTATCATGGGTAAAATGCAGCCTGGGCATGTTCATGAGATGAAAGAAATGACATTATATCCTGATTTAACCACTAAAGGTGTACTGGTTTGTCATAATACCTTTGTCAGCAACAGTGGGCTTTATTCACAATGGCTGCCTTTTATGTGTATACATGTGATCAGATCCTTGGGGAACATCACACATCTTGTAGCCAACTCACGTTTGTCCTGAGGGAATGAGATGTGTCAAGATTCATAGAACTGCTCTGACATGGATAGACATACTGTATAGATGGACTTTATTGATCCCTTAGGGGAAATTCAGGAAAATAAAGGACATCACTGTTTCTGCCTGCTTTAGTATTAGCATGTGAGTCATGCGAACAGGAAAATAAGCCTAGTCACTACTGACTGAAGATTTTCCATTGTAGAAAATGCAGATTTGCTTGAGAGCATGAGGGATGTTTTGAGCTCTGTGCATCAAGCACATGTTCTTAAATAATATACTGTACAACTAAGGGGGGATTGTTATCCATCCATCCCAATTATTTTGTGGGGGAGCAGTAGATGCATATATGAAAAATGTAATGGTTATACCCAAGGGTTAAAGTGACATTTTGGAGGCAGGGGAAATAAATAAATAAATATAATGTACATGAAAATTGTGTAAAATGCTCCTATCGCTCTATGTAAGCAAACAATATTGCATACGTTTATTTTTCATAAGCTGATTTGCACCCTACATTAAACATCCAAGTTGTCCATGTTACTTGTGCCAGCTTGACAGGAGAAAGATTGATTAGGCTCTCTAAAATAAGCGAGTCAGTCGATGGCGAGAGTAAATAACTGCTGACTCTGAGGCCATTAGAGCCTGTCAGACTATCTGTCTGCTCACTGACTGCTGTCTGTCTGCGTGCACAGCAGTGCATTGTGACCGATATTTGAAAAGCTTGATCAGGAAAGATGTCTTTTTAGATGATTCCTTTCATAAAAATCGCCTTTCCTTTGAGGCTGTGTCTCTGCACACCTCAATTTGAAGTGTTCAGAGAGAATCACCACCTCACGCTGTTACCCTGTAACAGACTGAACAGACTTAACACTGCCATCTATTGGACATACTTGGTATGACAGGTTTGTCTGAGTTCAAGCAGTGCATATTGGCCTCTCTCCACCTTTCTGTGAATGTCTAGTGTTTCTTCCTCTCCGTAGATTTCCATCACAACCGGCATGAATCCACAAACGGTGTCGGTCAAACGGAAGTCGAGTTTTGCACATTTTTTACCAGCAGAAATGACTGTAAAAAGTAGGAGCCCGTTGGTTTGTGTAATGAGTGCAGTGAAGCTGTGCTGCTGGAAGCTCGGATGACTCCCCTGATTATGTGAAGGTCAATTGAGCGTGCTATTAGGAAGTGGAGGAGTTCTGAAGAATGGCGGCACCACAACCAAAGCGTTTCATCAAGAACAAAAGGTCACGCATTCCGTCAGCCAGGTGCTTATCATGAGACCTGTCTCCAACTTTGGATATTTGAAAGTTCACAGAAACTGATTGCATGAATATTTTGATTTTTAGTAGTGTGTGTATGTGTGCATGTGTCTGTGTGTGGTTGTTTCTAGACTTAAATGTGCTTCAAAATCATAATTTATTCATCCCTCATGTCGTTCCAAACCCATATGACTAACTTTCTCCTGAGGAACACAAAAGAAGATATTTTGCTAAATGTTCTGACTGCTCTTTTACATGCAACTACAATAAATGGGAAATTAAGCATTCAAGATTCAAAAATATGCAAAAGTATTTAAGTATTAAAAAGTTTCTTACTAACGAAAACGTACAACTCTTACTCTCATGTCTTACTTACGACTCAATTGCTATATTGCAATTCCATGTCTTAATTAGTTATAAAATAGAATGAATCATTCAGACCAGCTTTACAAACTGGACCAAAAGATTCATTGAAAAGATCCGACTCAAAAAAAAAGAATGATTTGTTTAGTGAATGACATGAGATTTTAAAGATTTGGAATATAGTGCACAAGTCATATCAACTACATTTATAAAAATGTTAGACTTGTCAACTTAGACTTTTGGAAATCTAAGGATCTATTTACACAAAACTAGCTTTTGCTTTTTAATCTGCAGAGCAGTGAAAAAAAGAAAAGAAAACGTCTGCGCGAGACATTGCAAAAGACACAAGCTCAACGGTCAAACACGTCCATCTAGCATGTTGACTTAGAAACGATAGAAAAGCAGTGTTTTTGAATGCAAGAACGCATTCTGTTTGAACATCGCCTCACGTGCTTCGAACAACATTCGATTGAGTAAAAGACAGAATTTTAATTTTGAGTGAATTTTACGTTTAAGCCTTATGTTTGTGCCCAGGTTTCTATTGGAAAATGCCTCACAGCAACTACAGCAGATGAACTAAAACTACATCTCTTATCACCACAGCAATGATCAGTAACACACTACACTTTTGTTCTCATATCATCCACTATCTGTCTTTCTCTGTCATTTGAATGATGATGGATATGATATATATAGAGCTGCTCTCTGTGTGGAATGCACTTCCATCTCTGTCCTAATCTTTCTTTGTTCACATTAGATGTGTTTGCTATAGCAACCATCACTATTGCTCATTCTTAGCATTAGGAGTATGTTCAAACCACTAAGGATCATTTTTACGTGCATAATTCATCCCACATCATCCTAAGGATATTTAACGATGCCTCAACTACTTTTCTAAGTCAACCAACTTTAAAAAAAGAAGAAAACTTTAAGAAAAACTTTCTTATTCCAAAGATCATGACAAGGGGTGGGTTATTTTGCCTCACAATGAGCCCCCAGCCATAAATTAGGTCATATTTCAGTCTCTCTGTTCTCCAACTACAAATTTTCCATCATATATCTGGCTTATTTACATACTTCTCAAGTTAATACAGCCTGAACTTTGATTTAAACAGTTGAGTTGAAGTGTTTTACACATAAAGTCACCGTGATTATACTACCATAGCTCACTGCATTATCAGCGAGATTAACAAACCATTGTTCATTCCACGAAATTCAGTACAGTTATTGATGACTGAACACAGACCACCCATGTTTTCCTTCTGTTGCATCACTTATTGCATAATACTATCCATCTTTTGTTTGAAACTACACAGTTAGGTCATATAAACCAGCAGCAGAAAGTTTTTACTAGAGGTCAGATCTGGATAAGAGAAGATTACTGCCGATGATTCAGGATCCAGCCGGCTGAGCCGAACCTCAACGAATCGCTTCCAACGGCTTCTGAAGATCAGAGCAAAGCCCCAGCAGACAGCAACCTGTCGGAAAAATCACCCCGCCACCCTCTTCAATGCGAGTTGCAGGCCCGTCTGCGTTTTATTAATCTTATCTTTGACAGGCCTTACTTATTCAACAGGAATTTAGGGAAGAACTAAAAGAGAGGCCATTCACAGCCGCCACTGTTGTCTTTCTTGCATTGTTTTCCTTCGCGACCGTCTCGTCCTTAAAGGACAGACGTGTGTCAGGAACGATCTTTCCATTGTCTGGTATTCTTTCGTGGCATTTTCTTTTCTTTGTTTCCCTAAGCTTAGCGACTGTAAGAAAACGCATGTCAAGCCGTGGGGCATTTCCTGCATGCACTCGCCTTTCGCTGGAAAGCAAACACCGTTCCCTCGTCGCCTTTCAATGGGGAGGCCGCTTTTCCTCCCTTCACTCTCATCCCTCTTATATTTATGAGCTCACCTCATCAGAAAGAAAGAGAGCTTCTGTATGAATGAGCCACTTTGTTCCGATGTGTAAAAGCATTGTACTCTTGGATTTTTTTTTCTCATGCGTACGCCGAGTCACCGTAAAGGCACTTTTCAGAGCAATGGAAGTTCACCTCACAAATCACTCACCACTTTTGGCTCTGAGGAGACCCGGTGGCAGAAACCCTCTCGGTCGCGGTCGGAGGAAGTACTTGAGTCCAACCTTCAATTACACACAGTAAATCTGATCAGAGCCTGGAGTGCGCAAGCAGGGCTGCTATCAATCAATCGTATCCCGAACCAGAGGCCAGGCTGACCCGATCCTCGAACCAAAGACAAGATTAATTATGAGTTTTCAATCCAGGCCGAGGGGCTGATCTGTCACTATCGCTGCAGTACAGTAGGAATTAAACCAGAGATTCTAGGATTTCAGTCTTAAAGGGGAATCAGACCCTTACCTGAATGTGAGCTGATGTGTCTCAAAGCTATATTTCCTGCCTTACGTGCGTTGATTCTTGCTGTACTGACGTTTTTATTTCAAATAAATGGAATTAATATACACAGTTTTTCAAAAGATTTGAAGTTGCCACTAAAATAACTCTATAACTAAAACTCTCACTTAAAATAGTCTGGTTTTCAAAATACCGAACCAAGTAGCATTTACCGGTATGTTAAAGGATACAAGCAAAAAAGTCATTTCTGAGACAAAAAATAAAAAAAAGGTTTTACTGTGACAATCAGATTTTTTTTTTTACTAGTCAAAAATATGATTAGAAAACAAATAGCCCTGCAAAATATCAATATTGTATTTACAACTAATAAAATTGTGATAGCAATCCGTCCAATTTGTCATATTTCTTTACACATCCGTGGCATGTAAGGGTGACTTGAACTCTGAACTTTGTAGCAACAGTAACTAATAAAGAATGCTTATTAACAAAATTAACTGGAAACATTTTTTTTTTTTACACAGTCCAAAAATTGATCGCTCCAATCTTACATTCTAAATAGTCCTTTGAAATATTTAAATATTGAATTACACTTTATTCACAGTTATTAAATCCACATCTGTAACTGTATATAAATAACTTATGGATCTTACACCTAATTAATGTATTGAAGAAGGATGTATTATTTCTTTTGGGGGGAAAAAATGATTTTTTATTCTTTATTTAATGATTGGTGTATAGGAGATTGTTCTGCTTGAGCTGAAAGTGTGTGTGTGTGTGTGTGTGTGTGTGTGTGTGTGTGTGTGTGTGTGTGTGTGTGTGTGTGTGTGTGTGTGTGTGTGTGTGTGTGTGTGTGTGTGTGTGTGTGTGTGTGTGTGTGTGTGTGTGTGTGTGTGTGCATATTTTCCGCAATTTTTACATTATCCACAACATAAACAAAGTGATATAAATTAGTTCTTAATGAAAATATTTGTTGAATATTAAATGTTATATTTAATGTTAAAGCTCGTTTTATTAATGTGTGTTTTTTTAAAGTTAAAATTCATATTCTATTATCAAAATTACATGCCATTTTAATCAGAGTAAAATTTACCAAATTTATCAATGATATATTGATTCAATTTAAAGGACATTTTCAACACTGTGGTTGTCAAACACCAGCATTACGTAATGAAGCACACCTGTGGTTACTCTGCTCGGACACCTGTAGGAATGACATCTTACATCCAGCCTCCAGAAATGAGGTCTAGAAACGCCTATGAATTCGAGGCATTGTAGCCTGGAAATAGGCTTGAAGCCTAAGGCATGTTTGAAATTGACAGGAGCATGTAAACAACTTTACGATGATGACTTCAGGTATCTAATAAAACAGTTTTGCGAGGCTTTACGCTGTCAGTGACTCATACTACAGAAACCCGTGCTGCCAAATGCCATGACTTGTTTGCCCTGGAGGAGATTGAGAGGTTTTCTGTGTGGCCGCACGTGTATGTGCGCATGCTGGCAATGCTACCGTGTGTTCATCCTTATCGGCTTGGGTTTACATTTGATGTCACACTGATTTGATTTAACAAGATAACGGGGCATCAATAAACCTCAGCCTCCGCAGATTTTCAGAGCTAGACGCCAATTTAAAAAAACAAAAAGAATGTCATGGAAGCAATGATAAGGGCACCATCCAATGCTTATTTGTTTTGTCTAAATTGAATTAGTCATTCGTTAAGCTAGTGGGAGAGTTAATTGGATTTGAATTAATTGAAGAGGGATAGGCTGAGAGAGGAGATGGTGTATTATTACCATATCAAGCATAGAGAGGGAGAGATTAAACTAGTGCTGTGAATGACAATATCTGGCAGATAGTTTCTGGATCTGCATGAGCAGATCTGTGTTTGTCAAAGCCGTGACACATTTATTCACTTATTTATTTTATGTTTTGTTAGACTTCAAGTATGAGGATTTCTGAGTGGATGTTAAAGAGGCACAATTGATCATTTATTTTTAGGGAGATTCAAGCGTAAAGGTTTTGCAGTTGATTTATTTGAATGCCACACATAAAATAGCCCTTCAGCCTGACAGATGTTACTGAAATAGGTGTCCTGAGAAATCCCAAGGCATTTTAAGCTGTAAAAAAGAGTTAGGGATGTAGCCCACACTTTTTAGCCAGTCAGAAACACTCTCTGCCTGCCAATATTTTTGCTGACATCAAGTTTGCACGTTTTGGAGTGAGGGCAGGTGGTCAATGTTAGAAAGTGGCAGAAGTTAGCAAAGCGACTTATATCACCTTGAAGGTTCATTTATGGTTTTGATGACTGCCGGTAATATCTTTGAGAAACCTTCTTTATTTTACTTTCCTGGCACTGTTATTCACCTGACTGAAGGTGATTTCTTGCCTACTTGTAGAAATCAATAGATTTTAATGTCTTTATCTAATGTTAACACAATTGTGCACCCTAATTCTGAAGCATTACTTAAATCGCGCGCGCGTATGTGTGTGTGTGTGTGTGTGTGTTCATGTTCTTGTTTATGAGCCATGTCTCATGGCTTAAAAACATGCTAAACCATGTTTTTTTTAATTGAAAAAAATTGCAAAAGTTTACTGTGATGGGTAGGTTTATGGGTAGGGTTAGTGTAGGGAGATAGAATATACAGTTTGTACAGTATAAAAACCATTACACCTATGGGGAGTAAGACGAATATACGTGTGCGTGCGTGTGTGTGTGAATGCTGTATTGGTTTGACTCTCATTTCACTGCACCATGACCAGCAGAGGGAGCTATATCAAATGGACGCAGCACTGGACCTTGCGTGTGGCCACACATACATTCCTGTGGGGACACAGAATGGATTTTCTTTGCAATAGGGCATTAATCAATCCGCTTGATGTAATGACTGTTCTCACCTCATTCGAAACACTTGCACATAATTTTACAACCATCATTGGTCACTACAATTAATAGACAGCGCAACCTTTTTAAATGTCTGACAGTAATGAACTAATAAATTCAGCTGTCTTACACCTTTTAATATTGAGATTATGATGCTTTGATAAAGAGAGTCAGCAGAGAGAGAGAGAGAGAGAGAGAGAGAGAGAGAGAGAGAGAGAGAGAGAGAGAGAGAGAGAGAGAGAGAGAGAAAGCAGGGCGTTATGGGGAGAAAGAGGGGTTATTGAATGGGAATACTGCAAAAAATAATATATAAAATAAATTCAAAAATTATCTTTTCCCTACATTCATTTTATCTGATTTTGATCTATAATAATGATAACAACAATTTTATTTTATATTATTTTATTTTATGACAAAGGTCATCCTTGTTCTTTCACAAACAGAAGGTACGTTACACAGCCTCTGTCTCAGTGGTAGTGAGTGTGTGCTTTGGGAAGTGCAGTGATGAAGACTACGGAAATGAGGGTTTAGGAGCTAAGCATGAGACAGTTAGCCCAGAGGCTGATGTCTCTGCCGGACCCAGTCAGCTCTGAGAATAGTAATTTAACCGTCTGTCTGCGAGAGACAAGAGGAAGCTGCCTTCGCTATCTTATAGAACAGAAAGTTACATCTTGCAGAGTTAACACTAGAAACCTTGTCTTCATTGAGATGGTGATATTTAGCTTTGCCTTTTATGGGGATGTAATTGACACTTTTTCCCCTGTGGCATATAATATTCTGTCACTTTATTTTATATTAAAGTCCAACAGGCTTGCGTGATTTCTGCTCGAGTTGGTTTTCGAGGCACCGGTGTGCTCATTTGAAGATTGCGCTCTTGATGGACAGTTTTATGAATGAAGGCGAGGGTGATTCTTATAGTTAAACTGATATTTCAGCATGTTTTCTCTGAAAATACGAGCAGACACCTACACGCTGACAGAAAGTGAGAGGATAGAAACTGCTGGAGGCGCACGCTAAAACTCTCTCACGCTCTTTATATTTGAAGATGGTGCCAGCTTGTCAGGTCTAGTTAGTTTGACTGTTAATGTAAGTCTGTCTAACTATCAATCCTTCTGTCGTTTGGTCAGTCTGTCTGTCTGTCTAACTGTCTGTCGTCCGTCCGTCTGTCCGTCCATCCATCCTTATTGTGTAATATTACATAACTTAATTTCTACACTCAGTTTTGTGAGTTTGCCTCAGGGTATTGACTTTTCTCATTCTGTATATATGTGAACATATGTGTCTTTGCATGCAAGGTGGGAGTGCAAGTCTGTCTGTGAGTTATTCCTCCATATTTTGACAGGCATTATTTTAAAACTGGCGAGCTCGTTCTTCACAGCCCATCCTTCACAAAGATCAAGCTACAGGTTCCAACAAGATTACTTCTGTGGCACAAATAGCTTTCATTCAGTTCCATTCTTCTCTAGTTTCACCCCAAGAGAAGATCACAGTTGCAAGGTTTTGCTGATTCAATAATGATGAATAAATGAATGGAGCATGGCATACTGTATTATCCAACCATGACAAATGTAGCTTTCCACCAAAAGATTTCTTGTTTAAACGAGCAGTGTCTCAGGTGGCTACATATATGACCTTCTTAGAAACTTGAAAATGAAAAATCTGTCATCGTTTAATCAGCTTCATTTTGTTCCAAACCAGTTTGGTTTTCTTTCTTATATAGAAAACAAAAGGAGATGTTTAGCAGATTCTCCCTTGTGCTGTTTTTCATACACCGAATATCAACTGGGACAGACACTGTCAAGCTCGGAAAACAACATGGACAATTCTATAAAATATCATAATAATAGTCTATATGACCAGTTTGCTATATTCACATAGTAAATCTCATTTGTGCTACTATGTATTCACTGTATGCTTTCATACATTTGTGAAAAGAAATGATGGTTAGTAAATACCATCAAAATTAAAATTTTTAGCTAAAGTATTCTATTGTTATTATTTTGTTATGAATATAGTTTACAATTTTGTAGCTTATTGAACCAAATTAGGTTCTCATTGTAACACAAGTATGGCAGAATATAGCGACACAAGCCTGATTCTTCATCATATTATCTTTGAAAGACCTCTGTAGATTGTTAAATCAGTTAATTCTAGCATATTACACAGTATTTGATAAGTACATGTGTTTTAACACAGCATTAGGATTGTTTTCTTTACTAACCCTCTTTTGTCCATGTTATACTGCTGTTAAATGACTATAATGCCCTAAATATATAATTACACAGAAGAGACATGGTTCCAGAAAGCCTAAGTACTTGATGTAATGATGCGGCAGGCCAAGACATTTAGCCTTGTATGTGCAGCCACACAATTGCTGTAATTACCCATTGGATCAGTATTGTGTAACCTGGCTAAATCAAGACACCTCTGCGCTGGCAAATTTGTGGCAGATGTTCTAGAGAGACTTGGAGAACTGCTGCTCTGGTCATCTTATTTTCGACCATCTACAGTACACCTATCTGAACTCAAAAAAATGTTGTCCTGTTGATAACATCTGACACAAATGACCTATTTATGGCAGGGTGTTTATGCCGAGCAGCATGTTTCCTCTCATCTAACCTCCAAAACAACAAAAACAAGCACTCGGCTGAAGACTAACAGCCATTAGTTTTGTTGAGCGAAGAGGAAGCTGACCCCATAATCAGATAAATCATGCTGTTTGCCGTTTTTTCCGGGTGGTGTTTGGCAGCTCTTGATTTCCCCCAGGTGTCTGGAGTGAGGACCGTGACCGAGTCCACAAACATTAGCGCTTCCGATCTTTTTCCTGGTGCCTTTGCATGCTCAGTAGTACCAGATGGTCCATTTGAAGAGCCCTTTGGATCTGCTGCCCATGCTTAACCGCTGCTACCACCTATTTCTATTAAACAGGACCGTAAAAATGACTAGCGGCCCTATGTGTTGAGTCATGTTGGTTTTGGTGTTGGTGCATGTTTTTATAACGCAGGCAGGGCATTCCGTTCAGAGAGAGATAAAGACTGCTTTCACACTAGAGATTTTCGTTTAGTTCGGTCTGTGTGAAAGCACTTTTCCAAACTCGGGTGCACACCAGCAAACCGCAAACTAAGTGCGCAAACTGCAAAAGACAGCTTGTTCTTTAATATCCACACCAGATTTCACATCTCACATTTGATGGAAACAGAATAATGAAATGGAAGGTTCTGTGAAACACGATTTTGACACAGTGAGTGTGAACTGAAGTTGAAACAGCTTGAAACAGTAAGAGCTGATGAATACTTGTGCTTGGCTACAGCCATTATGCGCTCTGTTTCTCAGATGCTGGGCATTCTTGTGGTCAGAGAAAGGAAATGTCACCCGCAATGGACTGAACTGGTGGTCCTTGCTGTTAACGTACACTCACCGCTCTGGGGTCTACTCTCTCTTAGGTGGTCTGCAGAAGTAATGGATGTGGAATTACAGCACTATACAGTACCCATTAATTCAAATACTTGAATTATTTAAAGTATAGCAGAGTTAAAAGACAAAAGATGTATTGTGCGGAGTACGTTCTTAACTTTCCCACCTCTAGCGCCAGCTGTGGTTTGAGATCTTACCATGTTGAAAGTGCAGAACACGAGTTTCAGCTTTAGTTGACATACACGTTTTTTAGTTAGGTCTGCACAGTTCATCTATGAAAATCAAAACCAAATATGGTCATGTACAATTATTAATTCAAATGTATTATTATTATTATTATTAATAATGCACTTTAACAGTGTACTATTTTACTGGGCTTAAAAAAATACTGTAAATTAAAAGACTACAAAGAGATCTGAGTCCACTTTAAAGTTTAAATAAAATGTGAATGCAGTGGAAACATTTTGTGTCGCTGTTGTTTTGATGTTTTGCTTTGTGTCCAAATATATTCCTGCATTTGATTATAAAATCTGAACAATTATTATTAAAAACAGTCTGATAACAGTAGATTGATGGTAGCCTCACAGTTTGACCCTTCACAATCCTGACAGCGTTTCTATCTTCAGGCAACTGTGGGTGGGCAGATGAATAAAACATCAAGCAGTGGTTGATTGAATCATCACCTGCATGGAGAAAGAGAATTATGCTTCTATTTCTAGATGATGATAACTCACTCCATGCCACCATGCCTCCGTGTGAAACAAAACACCAGGGCGGATATTTATCGGTGTCAGGTCAAGGGAAGATGACTCTGGGTGCTGAACGCTCAATGAAAGCTTATAGTTTAAATTGTCACCGCATGACAAAGGTATTTAGTTTGTTTAAAGTAATTGGTGTACTGAATTCTGCAGGGCCTGACAGTTGTGACCCTGAGATTATGGAGATCGCTGATCTAATAGAAGGAAAAAAAAGACCAAAATTGCTTGTCCCCAACATATTGAGTTTTGGATGCTGTATAATAATGAACGTGAAATGACAAAAAAATGACTATAAAAGTATAATAAAACTGATCCAAATGACAAAGCACTTTGTGAGGAACAGTTATCAAATCTTGATAGCTAATTCATGAGAAGTAGCATATTCATTAACAAATTGTTATTTTGAATCTGATAATTTAAATGAATCAGTTGACAGTTTTGTGTTTTGATTCATTCCTTCACAATTTTAACAGATCTTTTCAACTCGCTTATCAACTTCTGGTCTGTTCCTCACACAAAGTTATTATATGACATCACCTGACTTGAATATGGTGTGCAAGTTGTATGGGCCATTTTTAGCTACTTTTGCCTGCTATTTGAAGCCTGAAAGCCCCAGTTCTCATTCATTCACCTTTATTGTATTAAAATGTGGCCTAGATATTTTGTGTTCCATTGAAGAAAGAAAATCATAAATACAACACGATGGGTGAACAGAGCTGGTTTAGCCATTTATGTCCATATGGAACAGATGTCTCTTTTTTTGTCAATTTGATGCATATTTAATGTGGTATTTAGAAATAATCCAATCAAAAGTGGCATTTGGGCCTGGTAATGATCTTGGACATCCTTCAATCACGTCTGTCTCCCGGTTCTTCGTTTATAGCTTCTTTCCCTCGTCCACTGATGTGAATCTGCTTTACAGAGCTGTAAAATACAAAGGCATGCATACATAAAGGCTTCTTGACAAAATGCAGGTCCTCGCCCACACTGTATGTTGAGGATGTGTTAAATCTAGGCCAGCATCTGTGTGGTATCTGCCCATGATGAATGTATCCCATTGTTTGCAGTGGTATTCACTCTTAAACTGGCATTATCATTATAGGGGAGTTTTACATGCACTCGCCCATGCGTCCTGCTGAAGTGTCTTTGCCAGTCGGGAAAGAAAGTTTTACAGTACCATTAGCGGTTTTGCCAGGATTGTGGTGTGTTATCTCTTTATAGCAGAGCGGAGGGACGGCGAGAGAAGGAATAGGATTGCTACAGGACCGTTGTTCACTAACACAGCATGCAGGGACCGCAGCCAGCCTCACAGGGCTCAAAGCAAGGCACACTCTTTTGGATCGGCTGTACTCCATCACTGAGAGAGCGAGTGTACTCATATTTTCTCATATTTCTGTTGGCAGACGCCGTTAGCTCATTTACTCTGGTTTGTTTTGATGTCAAACAGAAATGGTTTTACACAATTTTGGAATCGCCTGCACTAATGCACTCCACCGCAAAACTATAAGAGAGAGATAGAAGTAAAAAACATTGTTTGAAAAAATAGACGAGGTCAAATCTGTGCCATTCTATGGAGTGTATGTGCTTTACATTACATTAGAGTTGTCACAGTTTATATGACATACCAAAATATAAATATTAGATGATGACCTTAACCAAAATTAAAATTATATTTGTTGTCTTGGCAAATAACTGAAATAAGTTTAGGTTGAGGCACTAAAATGACTAACTGGGAATAAATGAAAACTAAAACTGAAAATAAAAAACCAAAAAAAAAAAACTAAAGAGTATATATTACTATTAATTAGGGTTGGGTATCAGTTGGGTTTTATCCGATACCAGTACCTACTTGGTATTTTTTAAACAGTTCCGGTGCTTAAACGGTTCTTGAACAGGTACTTAAGAAAACGAAACTGCACACACTTTGTCAAAAAAATAATACCCTTTTATTTACAGGGCCAAACTGGACACAATATTAACTTAAATCTTTAAACAATATAAATACAAGTAACATATGGTAATAATAAATAAACCAATATAAAATAAAAATTCACATTTACATAATATTAAATAAAACAATATTGTATCAAACAATGTAATAATACTGGAGATTAATAGAGATTACTACCAGGGTAATATAATCTCGACATGGCTCCAGGTTCCCATGTTTTGTCTGCTTGAACCAGTCATGTAAGTTATCTGGTCGTTGTACTAGTTACGGCAGCGCTTACTGTACTTACTGACGACTTGAGCGGCAAAGAAGCTCTGGCCGCCCTGTCAAGGACGCTTGTCAAAAAGTACGGGGAAGCTTGTTGACACTTTGGCCACTCTGACGTTGCAGCATTCTATGTTCGAGAGAAGAGAAGTGTCACAACATGAAATGTAAACAGAAAAAACAAGCAATACATTTAAACTAGAAACCTTTTATAATGACAGCATTTTTATAACCGTTTTGGTCACATTTGGTCAAAAAAAAAAAAAAAAAAATTATCATTATTATTATTTGCATCTAGTGAAATTGGTTACATCGGTGTTACCGTGAGCAAATTAATTGCATTCCCGCTTAAAACGAGCGTTCGTAAATATTTCCAATAAAATTTGCGCTCATCCTCAAATGTGTATCACTGGATCATTATGGATCATCGCGAAGTTGTTGTGTTTGGTGCTGCTGTATTGTATTTGCGGAGAAGACGTTGGACTCTGAGATTTTGGGTTCATAACACCCTCCATGACCGTTATCTATATGCAAACAACATCATAAATGATAGGAAACCCAGCAACGGTGATGATTAGCTTCTCCTCCATTTTCTCGGAACTAATGTTTTGGTGGAAACGAAAGTTTACATCGTATGTTTCTCTGGAATCAGACAGCGTGAAGGACATCTATATTCCAATTGGTTGCTGCCGTTTTGCCACTGCTTGCCGCTAAACCGTGTCATAGCTCATTACCATAAAGTTTAGCTACTTTCAACTTTCTGATTGAGACTCAAAACGGCCAAAATGCGACGGCGATGGATTTGACGCTCCTTGCAGCTGAGAGAATCCAGCTTCCATTGAAAATGAATGACTTCCAATAGCTTTGGAAGCTCAAGTCGGTGGCGGTGTGTACGTACAGTTAGCTTGGTGAGTTTGGTATTTCGTTCCCACTCCGTCTTAGCTTCGCAGCGTTGAGTGAACCTATGAAAGAGAACGTCTCTGGTTACTGGTGTAACCTATGTTCTCTGAATAGGGAACGAGACGCTGCGTTCGCTGCCGACAAGCTTCCTTTTTCGGCAAAGAAATCTGAGGAGCACATGGCGCGCGCGCCAATATAATATGATGACTTAACCCTCTGAGGTCGGCTATCGCGTCGGCGCGATAGTCTCGCTTTTTTTCTTATCAGTGCAAAAGAAACTCAAATAACTCCGTCGATTTTTGTCATACAGACAAGTGTTTTACATTTTTAAAAACTGTTAAATGTCTTCTTTTTTTGTGTACACTAATAATAAAAACAAAAAGTTGTGTTTTTCGTAAAATAAAAAATAAAAACATGATGCACGTTCTGTCTTCTCTCTCAATGTGAAGTTCATTCTGAAACGCGACAGAAAATGATCTTTAACTCAGCCAATACTTGCCACCCACACATGAAAGTAATGTCTTTACAAAGTTCGAAGTCTCCTTTTTTAAATGAAGTAAATCATATCAAAAACAAATATTCTCGGTTTAAGAAATCCGTATGAAAGCAACAACATGTACAGTTTCTCCAGCCCGAGCTCATTAACTTTAATTTGACCACACCCCCACGCGCGCAGTTGTTCTCATTCAAATGATCCACGTGAAGGAACGCAGAGCTGTTAACGCCCTCATCAGCTCTAAATAAAGAATCAGCGACTCCAGTATTTCTCTACTTTTCATCAGTTTGGAAGACTGTTTGTGCTGTGGATTTACCTTGGATTTACCTAAGAAGGAGGACACATTGTTATTATGAGAACAATTTTTAAGGTAAGAGACATATTAGTAAGTGTTTTATTGTTGCATAAACTTTACATTGTAGCTACTAAACTCAAACTGGTGCAGCCTAAAATGTTATGAAATGAGATACAAGTAGGCCTATGCTAGTATGAGTGTTTATTCTGATATGGTGAATATTTTAATGTTTAGACCTGTGTTTACTGTTAAATACTGTGTTTGTGGATATCTGCTCAAACGTAGATGTATAATGTAACAACAATGTTTCATAGTTTGGAGCGGCTCGATCGCTGCACGCGCTGAGTTTGGGTCTGAGTCACGCTGTGTGTTTGAAAAGCAAAACACGCCACACATTAGGCTTCACGACAAACTCATCTCATTTCATAACGAATAGAAATATTTGAAGTAACATATGATAAACAATATATGTTTGTCTAGTGTAGTGTTACTGAAAAGTGTTCATTTTTAACGATTTATAGGCTGCCTGCTATCTAGGCTATTGTTATTATTTTATGCAGCCCTACACATGCCTATATACAAGGCACAACAAACTAGATGTTCCTATATATATTTACAAAATACATATACATATATACACTGCCGTTCAAAAGTTTGGGGTCGGTAAGATTTTTAATGTTTTTAAAAGAAGTCACTTATGATTAGATTATTTTTCAGATAAATGCTGTTCTTTTGAACTTTCTATTCATCAAAGAATCCTGAAATAAAAATGTAAATAACTGTTTTCAACATTGATGATAATGAAAAATGTTTCTTGAGCATCAAATCATCATATTATACGGATTTCTGAAGGATCATGTGACACTGAAGACTTGAGTAATGATCACAGGCATAAATTACACTTTACTATATATTTACATAGAAAACAGCTGATTTACATTGAAATATTATTTCACAATATTACTGGGTTTGTTTTGTATTTTTACTCAAATAAATGCAGCCTTTGTGAGCATACGTGACTTCTTTTAAAAACATTAAAAATCATACCGACCCCAAACTTTTGAACGGCAGTGTGTGTGTGTGTGTGTATGTATATATATATATATATATATATATATATATATAGTGTGTATATATATACAGTGGTGTGAATAAGTTATCACCCCCATGCTAAAGTTGCCTAAAAAGAGGAATAAAAAATCATCTTTTGGAAATTGATCTTAATGCCTTAATTAGAAAAATGAGGAAAAATCCAACCTTTAAGGACACCAATTTTCTTTGTGTATGAATAATGTATCATAAATAAATAAATGTTCTTCCTTAAAATACAGGGTGCATAAGTCAGGCCCCCCCCCCCCATGTTAAATTCCCATAGAGTCAGGCAGATGTTTATTTTTAAAGGCCAGTTATTTCATGGATCCAGGATAATATGCATCCTGATAAAGTTCCCTTGGCCTTTGGAATTAAAATAGACCCACATCATCACATTCCCTTCACCAGGCATTGGCATGGTGTTATTTCAGTTAGCCTAATAGCTGGTTTGATTTGCATTGAAAGATGATCTTATGGAAAGTACCCCATGCCAATCTCTAGGTATGGTGAAGGGAATGTGATGTTTAAGACAACTCGGAAATACGGGACAAACCGCGTCCCGTATTGATTCAAAACGGGACGCGGTTTGTCCCGTATTTCCGAGTTGTCTTAAACGCATCATCCAAAATCATTCCACCCGCATTCTGTGAAGACTCGTCCTATTCTACCCTTGATTGGGTAATACTCGCTGCCATTGTTGGTTTGATTGGTTTGTTTAATACCATCAGGTTCAGGGCCAATCAGAGTCAGAGGAGGGCGGGTCTTTTGGCAGAGAGTTGATAGCAATGCTAGAGCTCAGAGAAATCAAAGCACCGTCTCACAGTTCTTCATACCTCAAGCATCTCCCGAATCAGATAGTGTAGCCTAATGACAGTTTTTTAATCAGCTCAATAATGTTCTGATTGATTACGTTTTCATATGCTGCCTATGCCCATTTGTTAAGATATAATGTTACAATGTAAATGAATTATATCCATACATTATGGTATGATTTGTTTATTATGGTTAAGGTACACAGTCAGACACATGCATTTTTTAAATAAGAGAGAGATATATTTAATACATATTTAATAATAAAAATGTGCATGTGTGAAGAAAATGACTTATGCTTAACAAATCTAGAGAATTTCATCCTTTAATACTATATAATTAACAATAGGTCTGAATACATAAATAAATAATTACATAAATAGATTTTCTTACCAATAATAAAAATAGTGTTATAATTAAATTTAGAAATGTTTGTAGATTATAGGTTATTTATGTGTGGTATCACTGTTTGGATGGTGTTACATGTTTGAAAGAAACAGCTACTCAGTGCTGCACGGAGTGACAAGAAGTACACTTAACGCCTAACATAGTCCAATACTGCACAGTACTAATGGTCTAATGATGTTTTTGATGTTCAACATCCTTTGCTAAAGTCAAAGTTTTTTCCAATCAAATTTAGTAGTATTTGTTTGAGTATCAACGCATTTGTTTAATTTATAGTGAATAAGTTATGGATCTGTTAATTTAATAAGTTATTAAAGTATGGTTAACATCTCACATACAACTCAGACGAAAGGCAAATTTTTTCTGGTCTCATTGTCACACTTTGTTAACGTTGTTTGTGATAGAGAGTGATTGCATATATTCACACTGATTTCAATAGCAGATAGCTGATTATAATGTCCATTGGTACTGATCTTATTACTTTCCTGAAAATATGTTTTGAGTTATGATATACCACCATTGGCATACCGTCGGGCCTGTGGTCATTGTGGCCCCGAGGGCTTTGGCCCCCGTTACGGCCGCCGGCAGGCGTCCCTTATTTTTTTGTATTGAAGGTGGCAACCCTATGTTGTAGGCATGAACTATGGATCGCAATCAGTGGAATAGTCATTTTCTTGCTGTTTTCAACCACATATACATAATTAATATATGACTCACAGGGCCCAGATGACAAGGTATTACACCATATTCAATATCTCAGCTGACTCATCTCCAGCCTAGAAATCTATGCTGCACTATAACCATGCTTGACTAATAATAGGGATGAGTCTATCAGACTCAGCTTGGACGCAGAACATCGGTTCTGTGGCGCCTTTTCAACACTTCTCAGAAAATGGACATTTCCATTCAATAACAATATGTTTAGCCAGCAGTTTTTTTTCCTTCATTTTTCTTTTTTCCCTCCAGCACAGTGCGGTCTTTTTATGGTTTTTAAAAAGGACGGGAGTTTTCTTTGTGGCAGTTTCTGCCGTTCATGCCAAAACCACAACAGATGCGCCACTCGCAGGCCACTTTGGCTGCTCATTAGAGATTGGATGCTGTCTGTTAGCCCAGCTGAGAAGTTAGCATTAGCAGTAGCATGCGCCCAATGAGTCTTCCCTGCTGGAAAATCCAACTTAATCTATTATCACCTTAGACCAGCTTAATGAGCTGCTTAGATCAGGTTAGTTGCCTTTGACTATCTTAACCTATCTGATGACCCTCTTGGACCAGCATAGATTAGCTAATGCCTATCTTAGTCCAGTTAATGACCAGTTTAGATCAGTCAATGACCGTCTTAGACCACTTAATATGCAGTCTAGACCAGCTAGACTACCTGAGACAAGCTAATGACAGTCTTAGTCCAGCTAAGGGCCATCTTAGGCCAGGTAATAACCAGTGATTGACCATTTTAGACCATATTAGACCAGTTAATACTCAGCGTAGATTAGCTAAGTAGATTAGACCAGTTAATGTGCAATTTAGGCAAGCTAATGAATATTTTAGACCAGATAAAGAGAAGCTTAGACCAGCTAATTACCTTCTTAAACTAGTTTATGACCAGTTTAGACCAGCTAATGAGCAGCCTTGGCCAGGTAATGATCATTTTAGACCAGCTAATGAGTAGCCTACACCAGCTAATGACCGTCTTGGACCAGTTTAGATCAGCCAATGACCATCTTAAGCAACTGATGACCACATTGAACCAGCTTAGACTATCTTAGACCAGTTAATATCCAGGTAAAGATCAGACAGAGACCATTTTAGACCAGTTAATGTGCAGCTTAGGCAAGCTAAGAGCCAGTGAACATCTCAGACCAGCTAAGGACCAATTTAAAGGTAAAATCAGGTATCATGTTCCAAAACACAGCTACCATCTCAAACTGGATTTTCCAGCAGGGTTATCAAGGCAATACAACAGGAAGTGTCATAATCGCACAGATTAAACACACAAAGATAACACAGTTGAGTGTAGTATTCAGCGGTGGGATAGACCTTTGATTGCACATCTGCAGTGTTGTAAAGCCCTGTATTTTGTGCTTTTTCAAGCCCTGAAAACATTTACAGGTCCTGCCAGGTCATTGCAAGGACAAAGGGAGGTTGTTTATACTCCCTTATTGGCCGTTACTGAAAAGCGAGTGAAAGTGCTTCTAAAAAGGTTGTGTTTCTTTTCTGCTTTGTGAAATCCTGGAGCAGCCCTGTTGCATTGATCTAAGTAAAAGTTGTGTGGTTTGGGGTGTATCGTCTGACCCTTTGCTCTGCTTCTGAATGCTATTATTACAGCGCTCTGATCCTAGATGCTGTTTGTACCATACATGCTCATTTAAATCACATTAGCAACTTTCCCAGGGAAACTTCACCAGCAGCTCAGAGCGTAAGTAAATACCTGACGTGCACACACTCACGCACGCTTAAGTGGACACACACATGTGTGGCTTTGATGTACTACACAAACACTGCGGTGTGCCACTTTTCCCAAGCTGCACCTGCCAGACGTGCAGGGAAAAACTGTGAGATGGGGAACATGTCTTACTAACCTGATTGCATTTTCAGGAAATGCAATGATTAATGTGGGTGTAATGTCTGTAGCCGAGTCCTGTGAGATTGCGTGGTTCCACTGTCTGGCCATGGAAAGGTCTCGCTCATGAGCAAGACTGGCATGTCTTCATAGATCAAATGCCTATCATAAACATATTTTTCATGTATGTTTTTTTCTGTCTTTCTACTTCAAAATGTCATGTTTAATACAATGTGTTGACACTGTTTAGTTTGTAATTAATTGTGAAATTTACTTGCAATGTTTCAGTGAAAATGTTTTTTTTTAACACCTTTTCTTTCATTGAAGCTTCATCATGCTGCAAGAAATGCACAAAGACAAAAAAAAAAAAACAATGTTGAATATTTAATGCATTAGATTGAGAGAAATCTATTGGAATCTTTAATATGCAGATAATATGCTTTGGTGAAACCCCAGTTTGTCAAGTTTTTCCTGTGTACGACAGGGCAACTGTGTTGTTTTTGATGTAGTTTGTTTTGGCAGGACCTCCGTTTCCATCAGCTGTGGTGTGGAAGACCAAATCCGCCCGTGTTTCTGCTTTCAGTCACCCATCCCTCTAGGCTGTCCCAGCTTCTACACCCAGATGGGTTATTGTCTATGATGGACGCTGTCGATAACGCCTGCCCTTTACTGCAGACACACAAACACATTACACTGCACCCAGATCTGCTCTGCACCCTGCTGCCGTGCCAATGTTTTGTAACTGAGGGTTGGTTTTGTTTTTGAAAATATGAAAAAGGCTCTGCCCGTTTATTTTTAGATCTGGCAGTGTTGTAAATCTTATGCGAGTAGTAAATTCAGATTACAGAGAGGCATTCATAGCTTATTTTTCTATTCTTTTGTGGAGTTTTTTTTTAGTACAGAAGAATCAGGGCTGTTTTTAAATGTTCTTGAAGTTGTGCTTTGAAAAGTAAAGGATATTCTTTAACGAAAAGGCAAAACTGTAAAAAAAAACAGTGCATCATCTTTCATGTCTTGCAATAAACTTGATAAGGAAATTAATTTTGTCACTTTTAGATATGAAGTGATATAATGTGCATCTCGCTGTGTGGATTGTTTTATAGAAGGGGAGGGGTTAACCTGATGACTCTCAGGTACTACTCAAGATGGCGCCTGTGTGTTTGGCTTGCCGTCTGTTGCTCCTGTGTTTTTTTCTCTGCCTGTCTGATCTGTCGTTTATCTGCTGTTCGCGGCTAGTATATGCCCGTCAAGCTCTCCTAGACATCCGTATCTCTGTTGGCGTTTCACCTACCAACTTAGACACCGTGGACGTGGGCTGCCCTCTACACAATTCGGACGAGCCTCCCCGAGCGATTCTCCGGCATGATATCTGTTGGTGGCGGCCACTAACCACCGCGCGGAGAAAGCGAAAGAGGAAACGAGGAACACGCGGTGGTTACATCACGAAACTGAAGACTCTTTTACAAGCTGGCAGTTTGCTTCGGCGCAGCACTGCTGCCTGGCACCCGCGGGATGCGGTTTACCGATGCCTTCGTCCTGTTTTCCCCTTACATCTGAGTCCTGTCATTCGGGCTGATCTCCGCAGTGTTGGCCTCTGCTCCCGGCAGAACGGAGTTAATCACGGAAATCTACGCTCGTTGAGAAAGGCGCCGTCATCTCACGTGATTATTCCTCCACCCAAACTGGCACTAATCAACGCACGCTCTGCGGTGAATAAGACCTTTCTATTAAACGACTTCTACTCCTCACACAACCTGGATTTTTTGTTCATCACAGAGTCCTGGATAAAGGTCGGTGATTTAACTCCTTTCTCAGAACTGGTTCCAGTAAACTGTACTTTTTTTAACTCTCCTCGTCCGAGTGGTCGTGGGGGTGGGATTATAACTGTCTTAAACAACTCTTTCTCCTCTCGCTGCCGGCTAGTCACTGTAACGGCTTTCCCCAGCTTTGAATCTCAGCTTCTCCACCTTGACTGGAATGGTCCCATCTGCCTAGGGGTGATATATCGTCCTCCACACTCCACTAATGATTTTATACAGCAATTTACTGAGTTCATTGGCAGTATTGCAACAAACTATGATCGCTTCCTTTTGGTGGGAGACTTTAATATTCACGTCTGTTGTCATTCAAATTCCTTATCGCAGGAGTTTCTTGACTTAATAGATGCTTTTAATTTACTGCAGTGGGTCAAAAACTCTACGCACATTCAGGGCCATACATTGGACCTTGTGTTATCCTACGGGATCGATGTCACTGATATTGTATTTTCTGATTGTCTGCTCTCCGATCACAAGCCTATTCTATTCTCACTGTTTCTCCCGGAGCTCTCCCAACCCACTATTGCACCTGTTATGTCGCGGGTCTACTCTCCTCAGTTCAGCACTAACTTCGACCTGTGCTTTGCTGAACTATGTTCACACTTGGACTTGGACCAACCACTATCTGACCTGGATGCGGATCAACATTTCAGCCTCTTAAATTCTGCCTGGCTTAAGGTAGCTAACGTGACTGCTCCTTTCAAGTCTCACATATCCAAACCAAAATCTAATCTGTGGCAAAACTCTGACACTCGTCATCATAGACAAATTTGTAGAGCGGCCGAACGCAAATGGAAGCGAGACAGGCAGATTGTCTCCTTCCATTTTTTCAAAGACGCTCTTACAGCATACCAGAAGGCAGCTAAGTCAGCTAAAGCTGCATATTTCTCTAACTTAATTGAGTCCAACCACTCCAACCCAAAGGTCTTGTTTTCAGTCATTCAGTCTGTTATAAATCCTTCTTCTAAACTATCTGTTGCCTCTGATGCTCTATGTGAAGATTTCCAGAGATTTTTTGTGAACAAAATCACTAAACTAAGACTTAGTGTTTGCCCTAACCTAACTCTCCCCTCATTCGTGTCACCTACTACTTGTGTTTGGGAGGTTTTTGATCCTATCAACCTCCAGACACTAAAGGATGTGTGCACCAAGCTCAAACCTTCTTTTTGTCCAAATGATATCATTCAGCCGAAATTTCTAAAGTTAATCATCGACTCTGTGGGTCCAGGTTTGGTATCTCTTTTTAACAAGTGTCTCAATACGGGCTCTGTTCCAACTAATCTTAAAGTGGCTACGGTCACTCCTTTGCTCAAGAAGCCTTCACTGGATCCGTCTATTTTACAAAATTACAGACCCATCTCTGTTTTGCCTTTTATTTCCAAGTTATTGGAGAAAATCGTGTTTAATCAACTTCAGCACTTTCTTTCAAATAACTGTATCTATGAGGCTTTTCAATCTGGGTTCAGGACTGCCCACAGCACTGAGTCCGCCCTTCTGCGAGTGCTAAATGATATTTTTATCTCCACTGATTCGGGTGATTCTGTGGTTCTAGTTCTCTTAGACCTTTCGGCAGCTTTTGACACTGTTGACCACCCTACTCTGTTGGCTAGACTTGAGACTGAGGTGGGCCTAAAAGCTTCTGTCCTGTCATGGTTTCAGTCGTACCTTTCTGACAGAAAGTTTTTAGTTAAGATGGGTAATTTCTCCAGCTCCATGGCACCTCTAACCTGTGGTCTTCCACAGGGCTCCATTTTGGCTCCCTCTCTATTTTCTCTATACATGCTACCGCTGGGCGCTATCTTAAGGAAACACAGTGTATCATTTCATCTTTATGCAGACGACACCCAAATTTACATTCCATTTAAAAGAAATAACCCTGCAGCGTTAAACTCTCTTCTACTATGCCTAGAGGAGGTAAAGGCATGGCTGGCTCAAAATTTCCTTTCTCTAAATGATGAGAAGACCGAGGTCATTGTCTTTAGCCCGAGTGAAAGGTCCCAGTACATAAGCCCAGACTTGGGGAGTTTATCTCCCTTTAAATCTACAGGAGTGCGGAACTTAGGTGTTCTTGTTGACCAGTCTCTAAAATTTGACAAACACATATCATCTGTCATCAGCTCCGGTTTCTACCACCTTCGCCTATTATCTAAAATCAAAGGCTTTCTTACTCCAATAACTCTGGAAATGGCGGTTCATGCCTTCATCACGTGTCGGCTAGACTATTGCAATTCACTTTACTGTGGGATATCAGTTTCTCAAATTGCCCGTCTTCAGTTGGTCCAAAATGCTGCAGCCAGACTGATCCTTAACTGTCGCAAATACGACCATATCTCTCCGATTCTTAAATCTTTGCACTGGCTGCCAGTCCGGCAGAGAATAGATTTTAAAATCCTCCTATTTGTTTTTAAATCTTTACACAACTTAGCTCCAGCCTATCTATCCGAACTCATTCATCCCTATACTCCGTCCAGAAGCCTAAGGTCTCACGACCGGGCTCTGCTGGTTGTCCCTCGTGTCAGACTTAAGCGTAGAGGGGAGCGTGCCTTTGCAGTGGCAGGGCCTCGTCTGTGGAACACCCTGCCTCTAGAGATCCGAATGGCCCCCACCCTTTCTATCTTTAAGTCTTTGGTAAAAACCTACCTGTTTTCTTTAGCTTATTGATCTCTTTTTTTTTTTTTTTTTTTTCATTTATTTCTACGATTTTATATTTGAATCTCTGTTAAGGCTTTTCGTAGCTCTGCTGCTTTTTATGTGTTTTAGGGGTTGTTGCTGTTTTTACTTTTCTTATTTGTGTGTTCTGTAAAGCACTTTGGTCTGTCTAAGCGGCTGTTTAAATGTGCTATACAAATAAATGAACTTGAACTTGAACTTAAATAACAAATATGGTCTGTGGTGATGAAAAGGAAATCTTGAAATCTTTCAAAATTTAGTTTAAAACATATGTGACAAGTTCTTAGAAATGTGCTCTTTGTTGGTTTTATACATTTTTGTTAAATAAATTGATGAAAAGTTGAAGAAAAATGAAGAAAATAATGTCAAGGGGTGTAACTATTAAAGTAAATAAAAAAGAACAAATAAAAGTATATATTCATCAATTTATATTAATTTCCTTTAAATCCTCGTGATTTTTTTGCAGTTTTACCATTTGAAAATGATCTTGACACAGTCAGAAGGGCCTGCAAGGGACCTCACTGTGACATAATTTCCTGTTTTACAGATTTACTATGACTTTACAGAAGTACTTATAATGAAATATAATATATAATAATACCTGTAAAAGATTAAGCCAAACAATTTTATCCCCTAGAATTTCAGCCTTTTATTTTTTTTTCTTTGACTTGATTTTTTGAATAATACTAATAACAACACCTCAAAGTCTTTGTAAAAATTCAGCTATATATATATATATATATATATATATATATATATATATATATATATATATATATATATATATATATAGTTATATGTCATGACTCTTTCACTCCCCGAGACATCATTAGCACTAATAAAGCCAGTGACATTTTACACCGGAAAATTCTGCTTCAAAAGTTCTGTTGAGTGACGCAATCCGTGTAGTGATCTCTGTTGTTTATCTGGCCTCTGTTTTCTTTGGAGCGGCCGCACAGTGGCAGGAATTGGATGGGCTCTTCCAGAGACTCTGGACTGGAAACACGACCAGTTATTAACAGCAGGACTCAATTAATGCAAACACTGGGGCTTTAGTTTTACTAATTCAAGCCCATTTCCAATTGTCATGTGTGTCGACTTGTCTTTAGTTGTGTAATTGTTTACATATGTGTGTGTGTCCATGAGCCGTCGTCACAAAGTGGATTGTTGCTAAATGTCTCTGGGAGGTGCTGGCAAAGGATGAGAGAGACAACCAGGCTGTGTAGGCATTTCACTTTATGATTTTGTTTATCACATCTGTAACCTTGCAATTTGTGGTATCGATGTTTGTGCTGCATATGGTATCGAAAGTCCTTCCTTGTGCATTGTTGGACGTTTAATTAATCTGATCTGCATCACTTTTGCTTGTAAACAACCTGCCACTCGGGACTCAAAAAGCCGTATATCAAATCCAGGTTCTGAGGTGGAATCAAATACGGGCTGTTTTTATCGTCTGAAGCACAGACTAGATGCAACCGTTGACATTTCCTTCTTGACAGCGCTGCCCATTTGATGTATAGGGATGTCTGAGAGTGTGTGATGTTTAATGGGATTTACAGGATGGGGGGTTGCAGATGAAAGACTGTCTTTTGAGATGAGGAACTCTGAGGGAGTTTTGTGTGATAAAGGTTTCAAATTGTAGGACAGAAATGTTAGCTTGTTCTTCTGTTTTAAAGTATGCGTGGGGCCTCATCAAGGATGGTAACAATATAAACTCTTGAATATAAGTAAAACTCAACACTTTCAACCCTTCAGTGATTGCTCAAGCTACGCTCGAGCTGTAGTCCAATAAAAGGACCTGTTTACTTACTCTGATCACACGCCAGAAACTTGTTAGAGGCCTACTTCTCTTTAAAATTGTGCCAGATTGTATCAGACTGGTTTTGTGTGTGCTTATGTACTATTTGCTCTCTGTCATGTTTTATTTCTTTAAAATAGAGCAATACAATACTAGCGCTCAGCTGCATTTATTTGATTGGAAATACAGTAAAAGCAGTAAGATTGTGAAATATTATTACAATTAAAATTACTTTTTTGTTTTAAAATGCCATACACATAAATCTCTTCATTTAACAAAAGTCTGTCAGTTTTAAACTTGAGGTTAAAAAGAAATGACCCGTCATCTTTCTGCATGTGAATGAATTGGGCTGCATGACTTTGTTTGTGCTAATAGCTTTCTTATGGGGAGATGGTTACAGCCCTATTGATTTTCCTTCTAGCCGCCTGGCCTAGGATGAAAGAGCAGGTCCCCGGCAGGCGCTTACTATAGAGTGAGTGCTGAAAAGCAGCGGTGGGATAGCTGAAGTGCAGGGAGAGGATCCAAACCAACGTCCCCAGACCAGGCCCCCTTTACCTTGGGGTCTGCGGAGGCTGAGGGAAGCCTGGCCGGATCCCTCGTGAAATGGAGCCAAAGCCTAACCACCATTTGCTGTTGTTGGAGCAGCCATAGTCCTGGTTGGTTAGGTGAAGATAGTGTTTATTTTTCTGTGAAAGAGTGAACTGGCAGTAAATTCTACATCCTGGCCTTTGCTTCAACGGGTCATATCATGAGGAATCAAATTTTCCTTTGAGATAAAATAGCTTGATGTACTATGAAAACATACTGAAATTCAGAAATGTTTGAAAATAAAGTGCAAAAATGTCTCTTTTCAACTTTGTGACCTCACAGAGATTCAGTTACCACCCACTTCTACATGTTAGTGATAAATATTGGGTGATTAGAAACCTGGTCTGCTCAGTCATGCTGAGGTACAACAGTAGTGTTTGAGAATGTTTGCCAAACCTTGTGCAGTTCCTGACAATAGTGTAGCACCTTCTGCTTTGCAAATCCTTCTGAAGGATCACGGTGGTAAAAATTAGTACTTGAGGATTTTTTTTTTCTTTCAAAGCTCCTGATCATTTCTGGCTGATCTTAAAGTTCTCATGAACCAGATTGCAACCTTCTTTACTTTAGTGTTGTAACGTATTTCTAAGTGAAACGGAATATTGAATTGAGGGTGGGATTTTATTTTAGCGCACCTCCTCTCTATCCCTCGCTTATAGCAGACTGACGGTTGGAGGGGAGTGGTTATGGTCGGGGATATTCAACCCAAGCGTTTTCAGACGTCTTGATAAAAGATTACCAAGACAAACAAACATTTTCTTTGAATTAACTTGCACAGATTCATTGTTCACCACAAGACAAGTAAAATGTGCGCTAACAAAGTAAATAGGGTCATTTCATGATGACTTTAATAGTTTTTGCCATAGATTGAATTTTTGCAAAGAGGTTGTTTTCAAATTATGGGGCATTAAAATTATATTATATTAAATAAAATGAAATGAAATACACTTAACAAATTAAATTAAATATTCCCTGATGTCCTCTTATGGTGCTAGTAAAGTTTTTGTTTTGCTATGACCTTTAAGTTTGTAATAGACTGTAAGGAGGAAACTGCATTTCCATGTTGCTCTATGATGTCAATAGTATTGAACTTCTGAAAATCACTGTTTGGTCAACAGATGTCTGTGGTGTTATTTGGAATTAGTATAACTGGAAATCTAACTCAAGATTGCGGGGAGATTTATGGAGCACAACTGCTTGTCTTTTACTTTGTAAACACTGTGATGTTTCTAAATTCATCTAACCACACATCTAAATAAGTTGATTTTTTAGATTCAACCCATAATTGCATTGCTGAAAGTTGAGTTTGGAAACAGTGCACTATTCCAACCGATCTTTAGACCATCTGTGTTTGAAAACACTCAACGTGTGAAGTCTTAACACATACCCTCTCACTTTAAAATGCTCACTTGTCTGCACTGCAAATCGATTGATTTATTTTTACACTTGTGCCAAGCTTTTTTTCGCTTGTTTTAGCTCAGCAGATGCTGAAAAAGAAGCAGATATGGGGTCTTCCTATGCTGAGTGATTTGGATCTGCCAAGAACAAATCCATTCATTTCAGGGTCTTTGGGTGAGTTATATTCATAATAACATCTAAAACAGATTCCATTGAAGCAGCTGAGGAATACTTTCTCCATCCATTGTTCTTTGCCTTCCCTCTGGGCCCATTTAAACTGGGATATTGTTCTGTTTGGCTTCGTTTAAAGCTTAATTGGATTGTTACGAGGCCGGAATTGAATGATTTTACATACAGAGCAAGTCTATTACGTGCTGGCATGTAAACACAATACACATTACGTATGACAAACGCATATCCCCCGCGACCGGTCTGAAACGGTTAGATGCTAAACAGACGGAATAATGGGAAATGAGAAGGTAAACCCCACAGAGACAAAGATGAGGAGATGATTTGCATCTCTCCTGCAAGATTTGTTCTATTCTTTGGTGAATAACCACATTTTGACACATCTTATTAGCCTCATAAAATATATCACTCCCTGTTCTCACGTTCATCCTTCCAAAAGTGCATGTAAAATGCGGTTTGGCACAGTCATTCTCAGTGTGAAGTCGTGGTGGTATATGAAAGAGATTACCCAGACAAGTTAAGCCAAAGCTTTCCATATGATTTCTGCTTTGTAGTATCCAGCTCTCCACAGAGAGTAGACCTGTAGCCATGGGCCACAGATGGAGCAGCCTGCATGTCTGGCCCTGTCGAACATGCCTCTCTTAATGCAGAATTATTAACGTTATGACATGCATACTAAAAACAGGTCATTTTAGATATGCACTTTAACTGACATTTAGATCATGGCCAGGCTCCATTTATGCCAATTTTTGTTGTGTTATTTTTTTTAGATGTTTTTGATCGGTATAGCCCTTAATATGTCTATCCTAAAGGGGTTATAGTTCACAGTAGTACTGTTCCAAGTACCAAGTTTGCTGTCCACATAGACAACATTTTAAGGTATCAAAGTGTCCTCAGGGTATAAAGGCTCTTCCAAAAATAGATTGCATAATAATGTTGGCTTCTAAGGTACCTTTGCCCAAACTTTTCAGGATGCATTGCATATATTGCTCACGAAAAATTCAATTCTATTGCAATGCATTGCGACAAGTTTAGTTTTTTTTTTAAAGAAAAAACATTGAAGATGGTGGACGAGTCAAGATAAATGTTGATTTTATTGTATTGTACTGTGTGTTCCAAATCGGAAATATAGATATTTTAATATAGAGCACTATTAATCTACATTCATCTTCTCTATAATATCGTCTTTGTTTGGGCTCATGTCCTATCGTGTCCTTGTCAGAAGTTTTCCAATGTGTCTCTCTTCATGTCTGTACAAAGAAACTGTGAAGGCATGTAGAGCATAAGATAGTTTGACAAGATGCTTCAGGACAGTATTTAATTGAAGAATAAACACCGCTGGGACTGAGTGTATCCATGCATACAATGCTATTCTTTATAGCCAGTTAAAGGGGTAGCTCACCAAAAATGAAAAACCTTATATTATTTACTCACCCTCATGTCATTCCAAACCTGTATGACTTACTTTCTTTCTTCTTAACACAGAAGCAATTTTAAAGAAATGTCCAGCTTTTTAATTAATTGAAATTCAATGAGGTCCAAAACAACATTGGACCCCACTGAATTTTATTGTTCGGAGAAAAATAAGTTGTTTGGGTGAACTGCCCCTTTAACTATATCATATCTCCCTTTGTATTCTTAGTTCTTCTCAATAATTATTTGAAGTAATTTTAACACAAAAGAACAATGCCTGGAGCAACAGAGAGCATGTTGAGATATTTGTTAGCCAGTGGAAAGATTTTACTGGTTTGGACTAAGCTTATGTTCAGGCTGTGTCAGAAACGGTTGGGGGTCTGGCTCACTACTGAATGTGCCCATATCTGCGGCTTAGCATTCTTCATTCTGTCCAGTGCAGCCTAAGCCCATACTTCCAGTCTGTTCTGGTTTAAACAGTCTGTCTACAGTGCTTCCCTCCAATGCTATGTTAGCTCTAAGATACCTAGCGCTTCCCAATGTGATTGTATTGTATTGAGACTTAATCTGTGTTCAAGAATCTGGCGTCAGGCTGAATGCCACTGAATCAACTCAGTGATCTCAATTACAACATGGGACACCCCAGGGGACTGTGCTCGGTCAGAGACTGAGAAGTAAGATGGGGTCTTTGGAAGGGTGAGAAAAGGGGAGGGGATGGGGTGGCAGAGAGGGAGAGAGACAGAGACCGGGATTGGCAGGGGGCGAAAGGGAAAGCGACAGATGGTGGAAGGAGAAATGCAGGAAAAGGATTGAATGTCACTCTGCTGGTGGCTGGTTGAGTAAAGGCAGGAGGGGGGATCAGAGAACGACAGGACCTGTAAAGCAGATCATAACCAGTCTGCTCTGTAATCTGCTCCAGTATCTGGCCTCTTCTCCATCTGTACCTCTGGACACATCTAGCAGGACTTCTTTAGAGGATCTCACAGTTCCAAACTGCTCTTTCAAGCTCGTCGGGCCTACTAAAGCTGTCCAGACGTTTTGGAATTCAGAGGTCCTGTCCAAGGATGAGGTGGTTGGAGACAGTACGATCGTTGTTTAAAGGGGGCAGTCGCAGTGCCCCGGTGACCCCCACCTCCAGCCCATGCATGCCCTCAAAGAAAGACCACTCGGCCAAGCAGGTAAGAGACTAGAAGGGAATGAGATCAGGCATAGATTTTTAATAGAAGTTTTTATTGCAGGATTCATGTGATGCTTCATTTGGGAAATAATAATAAATAACAATTATAAATAAAAAATAATAATTTAAATAAATAAATTCTGATTTTTATTTTTGAAATAAACGTATGTATATATTTTTAGCTCAGAATGCAACAAATTTATAAACTCATGATCAGTTTATGCAGTCATAGTTGCAATGCATTTTGATGATGATTGTTAGCGACCTTAATCCATGAAGCATCAGTCATTTTGTACAGAACATAAAGTCCCTCAATGTGCGCATGTGAATGTATATGTGTGTTTTAATCGTAAACGCTCTGTTTGGATTTGCTTTGTCTGGATTTCACGGCGTGCTTCAAATGCATTAAGTCCTGCAGGCTGGTTGATGACACATTTATTGTATGATAATATCTTTATGGCTTTCAGGCTTATCTCTGAGAAGCACCCATAAATTCTCAATCAGAAATTTAATACCCCTGTCCCTCAATGTCATACTTAACATTAAGAGCTTCATGCCAAAGTGCAGCCACACAGTATTGCAGCACATTATTTTTTTTGTAAAATTCATTTGATAATGCCCTGATCAGTCAATGACAAACCATTTTTAGTTTCTCTGCCAATTATTTAATTTAATTATATTATTTAATTTAATTTTTGTTTTTCATTTATTTTTAATATATTTACTTGCCATTTGTATGTGTTTTTGTTTTGTATTTTTTTTCTTAAACTTTATTCTTACTATTATTCATTTATATCAATAATTTAATATTTCAAATATTAATTTGTATTAATTTAGTTCTTAAAAATGATTAGACACTGTGTTTTCAGCCTTAACATATAGTATCAAACACATCTGAAAGACATCTGATGTGTAAAAAAGCAGATTTTTGTCTAGTGTTACAGGAATGTCAATTAGGCATCACATGTGGACATTGAAATGTGAGTTTGAGTGTTGAGATATGTGGGTGGTGAGGTTTGTGCCATGTTTGGACAATCTCACGGCAAATGAAGATCAGCCAGCGCATGTTAAATGACTGTGTTCTCCCACGGACGGCAGACGAGGACTACAGGAACCGTCTCGAGGTCTGACAAGGGCTTAGCGCCTGCCTGCATTAGTCTAATGATGGATAATGACAGCTCAACAACCCACTCAGCACAGAACCAGCACACCCACCATCAACTATTTATGACCTCTTACCGTCAAATCACCTTGATGTCTAAAAAACACTTCTGGGGGAAAAAAAAAACTAATTCAGTTATCGCTCATTATGTATTCTCATCATGGATGATATTCCAAGAGAAAAAAGTTTGAGAAACTAAAGGAGGAGGAAAGAGTAGGAGAAAAGTTTCTGTTCTTGGTCCTTTAATGTCTTGTAAAGGAAGTAAAGGTGGCTCAGTCGAGTCTGAATCAAAATGTGGACTCAGCCTTGACAAGACTCGACACTCTTCTTGACTCTGACTTGAATGATCTGGTCTCGACTACAACACTAAAAAATGCTTCGTCTGTTATAGATCAACAGGTAGAGCACTGCACTTACAATACAAAAGTCATGGGTTCAATTCCCAGGTATAACACACATTCCGAGAAAGCATATATTTTGAATGTATTGCAAATCATTTTATAACAACTGTGATGAACTTTCTTTGGCAATATCTGTATTCTTATCACAGTCCATTTTACTCAATTTCTCCCTCTACTCACTAACCTCCAAGGAATGAGTACTCTAGCCAGATTTTAACAACCATTATTTTCTTTTTTCCCCCTCTGTAACTACTACCCTTGTCCATCACTGTCAACCACAACACTAGATTCAGTTTAGATTCTGCCAGAAAATGCTCTGCTTCATTTACTTATTCATGGGAGAAAATGCTGAGTCATTGCTACTTTAAATCCTCTCATTATATTCCCATGCTGAAGAGTGTACATCATAAAATGTTCCTGTTTACTGTAGTTTGGAGGAGTCGCATTGGACACATGCAGTCAATGATGCCTCTTGATCATTTTGATTGCATTGTAGACTGGGTGTGCAGGTTAGTCCTGGTTTGGTTACAAGAAATGTATGCTATCTGCTCACTCAGCATCTTTGAGATTTGGCGGCACTGCTGCTATTTGCCCAAGTACTTTCAGCTGCTGTTGGAATAATTACCCAAATCACACAGAACTAATGTTAGCGGGCCTCTCACAGACAGGAGGGAGCAAAATAAACTCTACTCTCTTTGCATCTTGTTCAGCCGCTTTCTTTCTCTTGTTCACTCTCTTGTTCTAACATTCAACACATGGGAGGTCTGCTGTCAGACCTGAGACTAATCATGGGAGATCAGTGCCAATGAGATGAATGGAAATTCTAATAGCCAGCCTTTGCTAACTGGTTTTGAGGAAGATTTGGGTTGGTTTCAGTCAGTTACCACCTAAAAACATTGACACAAAAAAGGAGTAATGGCCGATTTAAATTTGCATTCAAGGCTATAATGGCTCCATGCTTCTAGGTCATTACCTCAGAGAGGAAATAAAAGACAGTTGGCTAACTTGTGTTTGGGTCTTTCAATTTGACAGTACCAGTCTGGTCGGGTCGGGTCAGGTCGGGTTAAGTCACAGGGCCTCATTTACAGGCTGAATTTATGCTTCAATTCAGTGCCTTTGCAGACCTCTAACACACACAATGAGCCTCCTCTTTATGAGGAGTAAATTAGGGCTATTAACAACATTAACCTTTGACTTCAACTCTCTGCTCTTTTCCCTTTCCAGACAAAAAGGGCCTGATGCTTATTTAGGCAAAAGCATCAGCCCCAAAATATCTGATTTTAGCTATTGTCTAATGACTGGAATACTTCATATTGTTGTGTTCCATGAAGTCTCGCATTTGTCATCCCTGCATCTGCCTGGAGTTGAATGCACCCTGCAGTTTTTCATCCAGCCTCTGCAGAGCACAGCTTGATGTCTTGATGGTGCTGCCACGTCCATCTCTCTCTCCTCGCTTTCGTGTGGAGAAGCTCTCCAGGACGCTGGATGCTGACTAACAGCATGTGCGACTGCTTCGTCACACGTGTCAGTGGGTTGTTAGGATGCAGCTGCGTTTCTGATCCGCTTCCTGGCTCATCTTTGTGTTTTCTCTTTGCAGCTCTTCTCCGCAGCTGCTGTGAGCTTGTGCGGATCTTTTCCAAGGAATAAATAAAGGGAAGAACTTCATCCCTCTCTTTCCGTCCTCAGTTCTGCGCTTCCCCTGTTTTCATGTAATCCTCCATGTGGCACATCCTAGATTAGCCAACCCACAGTGCCTTGCAACAAGGTCTCTAAATCTCATGACTTCTCAAAGGCTTGGAAAGAAGCATCGGCTACTGAAAGAGTGAAAGAGAAAGAAAAAGTGAATGTTACGCAATGCATTGTTCTTGGGAAAGTTTTGTGTAATCACTCCAGTGTGCCGCTAGATAAAATTGTGTGGGTTTGAAGATGATTTCCCAGCATGGCTGGTTTGTTTGAGTGGTCTGTGCCTGTTTCCCAAAAGTGGGCCAGCCAGAGTATACGAAACTGACCTTAGATGAACTGGTTTAGTGTGGTGTGGACTCTGCCGCACAGATGCCCAGGTCTTCTCTCAAACCAGGATGCACCAACATTCTTCAAAACTGGCTATATTCTCGCTAGCGGGCTTAAACACTGTTCAAAATTGCAGGCCACCTTCCAAGGCCATAATCAGAGTGAAATCCGCACTCACAAGGGTTTCATTAAAAAGGACTTCATGAATGAATAGCTGCCGTGTGGCAGTGTGACTAGCTCTGACTCACTACTCCGTCAGAGCAAGTGGGATATTCCACATATTCCGAGGTTTCGATGGCATTCCTCTCTCTCTCTCTCTCTCTCTCTCTCTCTCTCTCTCTCTCTCTCTCTCTCTCTCTCTCTCTCTCTCTCTCTCTCTCTCTCTTCACTCCCACCCTTTTCCTTTGATTTTTTAGTCCTTATTTTAACGTCCTGTGGCATTTTACAACTATATACTGCCAAAATATCCTAATTTGCCTGAGGCCTGGATATATATGTACTTGCATCAATCAAGTCGCCATAGTTCAGCTTAAAGATGTCTACATTGGTTACTTGCAGCCAAGCATTTCCTGACTGTCGTATAGATAAATGAGCTTCAGGATACAGTTGGTCTAGCAATATAGAATGAGGCATTTTGTTGATAGTATTCCAGTAATATGATAGGAAACACATTGATGAATGACAGACATTTATATTACCGTGTTGTAAGTTGATAGAGGAAAAGCAGCTGTAATGAAAGGAGTTACATGAATTTAATTGGAAATTATGAAATAGCATGGTTTCTTGAAATTTATTGGATGTCAGAGTTGGATGCTCTTAGCATTTATTTTAAAGAGATGCAAACCATCATCTATTATTTGGGTAATTATATCGTTGCAGTGCCAAAAAATCCTGCCAGCAATTGGGAAATATAACAGTTCTTCCTAACTGTAACAATACTTGTGGTAAAAATAGAGTATTTATTTTTTTATTCTATATATATATAAAAAAAATTACATTAACGAAATCTTTCCAGACAAAAGTAAATTTTATTTATTCAAAAAAGCGAGAGATAAAATAATTCATATGGTATGTTAGATTGGATATTTGCTTGATCATTGCAAAGTAACAAAAGCAGTAAAATTCTTTGACCAAATCAATAAATAAAGGCTTACACATAAATAAAAGTCGTCATAAATAAGCAGATTTACACTATTCTCTCTTCCTGTTCATGGTGTAACTCCTGTGGGACTGACTCCTGTTATAGATATCAGCCAGTGCTGTCTCTGTCAACCTCTGTGTGTGAATATATGTTTATTTGGTTGTTTTGTTTCTGTGGTAATGGAAATACGGAAAACAAGGCTTTGTTTCACACAAAAAAACACTCCGGTTACGTTATACGAGAATGTGTTAGTAATTATTTTGGCAGCGTGAGACTCAAGTGTCATTGTTGAAGAATACTGTGGTTTTAATCCGTGTTATGACAGCTCTTTTTACCACAGAGTATTAGCAATAGAGCGCAAATTTTAAAGAACAGAGAAACTAAGCCATTCGCTTTACCATCCATTATGAAGCTTACTTATGTACGTATACATAGGTGCTTTTTAGAACATGATCCCATTCATTAGCTCTTCTGGAATAGGATTTTATTTTTAGTGTGTGTGTTTTTTTGTTGTTGCTGTCAGGCATGCATTTTTACAATTCTTTTTTTCAAGTCACTCTCAGACTTTTTTCCCCTTCATCATTTTTACCTTTTAACCATTACAACTGCTTTCCATCAAGTTTGTGAGCTCTCGTCTGTCTTTGAAGATGCAAAAAACACACTTAGCTTTCTTAATTGTTTACCCGTACATTAGGCAGGCTATCGACAGATCAGACTCTTTGCTTATGCTTTGTGCCACAGCATGTGGCGGTTTCCCCATTGTCATGTCTACTTAGCTTTTATAATCTCAAATGTACTGTCCTTAAACAAATACTTGATGCAAAATGAAAATTGCCATCTTTTACTCACTCATATTGTTTCAAATTCATACAACTTATGTTCTGCCGTTAAGCACAAAGAGAAAACATTTTGTATAATGTGAATACTTTCTTCCACTTGACTGTCATATCTAATATTTTAAGGCTAAAAAAGCACCACAAAAGTGTTTTATATAATGCATCCATCTCAAGTCTTCTGAAGCCATGCAAAAGTTTTGTATGAAAGTGACTTAGATTTAAGTTGTTTTACACTGAAAATCTCAAATATGATTTGCATATAACCACTATTTAACATCAGTGACACCAAACTCCAATGGTTCTCAACTGTCACATGTCCAATTCCATGGTTTGGAATAACATGAAGGTACGTAAATTACAAAATGTCCATTTTTTGTCCAGAATGCTTTTTCGTTTTTAATCAGCCTATTAATAGCTGCATCCATTCTTACTATGCATTCAAAGTGACAGGCTTACACAATGCTGCTGTGAGAGAAGTAGTCCATTGGGTTTTCTGCTATAGAAGTCTTCCCTTCAGATCTATAGCCCACACAGTCTCTGTTCATTTATATTGGATCAGCAGAGGTCTACAGGGGAAAGGTCTTCTTCTTCTTCTGCGAGCATGTCAGTGCCAGTTTTAGATATACTCTATAGTCCAACGCAGACAGTCTTGTTTTTAGTGGTGGACTGCAGTGCTTTACAAGTAGACATAATGCCTTGAAGTTCAGTGCCTGGAATAGTCGCAGGCTTTCGTGTTTAGAACAGTTGTTATCTGTATTTCTGCAGATACCCAGCTGTGTTTGGAGCCCCAAAATGATTAGATTAGAGTTTGTCTGGATACTGCAGTCTGATTCATGCCATGGAAGGGATAGCAGTATCATTCAAGCAAATTAGCAGTGTATCCGTCACGCTTTGACTCGATAACATACTGTAACCTGAGGTTGGATTTTGGTTGCAATGGAACACAATCCTTATGTGTTGACATTACAAAGTCTATTAATTTTGCCCATGAATTTCACAAAACCTGTCAAAACCATGTCCCAAATCCCTCAAAAATCAACAGGAAAGAAACAAAATAACTTATTTTATTTATTTATTTTATTTTTGTTATATATTTTTTTTTCCCGCTGTTGCATTTTGAAACATTTACAAAAGATATTCTCTTAATTTAATGTAGTATTTCATTTTGTAGTTATATGACCCGGAGATGTTCTTGACAGGTTTCGTGAGATTACCTCACACACTGATCATCACGTCAGCCATGAGGACTACGAAATTTCTGCTACTAGAAGAGTTGCACCAGGATAACAGAGCCTTGGCTTAGCCCTGGAACCTCACGACCTCGGTCTGTCGTCCATGCCAGCTCACCACAACAGTTTGTCCATACGTCAGCCTTTAAGTGTACTCTGTTACCATAATTAGTAGGTGCAATCCCATTTGTGCAAACATTCAGCGGAGCATCTCGCTTGCATTTGCCAAAAGTGTTTCCCCCCTCTGCTATTAGTTGCCTCCCGAGTGTATTTCTCCATGCTCCCGTTCAGCGTCTCCAGTGGTATTAAGCTGAGAGAAGCTCTTTCCCACTGATGAGGCCCGGCCAAGCCCGAGCTCCCCACTGACCTCATGTTTAAGTGGGTGTGCAGAGAATGTTGCTCTGGGTTAAAAGAAATAAAAAGAAGGAAAACTACAAACGACTGAGGAAAATCATTACGTGGATCTAATTATGGCTTCTCTCTCACCCTGCATTTACTGTTTTTGAGGTTTTCTGCAAGCCATATTTAGCTGATTTATACATTTATTCATGGCCTTTTTGTTGTTTGTGCATGTGTTAGTGTATTTGTTTTTTTTTCTGTCATTTGCACTTGGCTGTGTTGCAGCTTTCCTGTGGTGCATAAACATTTTTCAATGTATCTATACATGTCTTTCTGTTTAGAGAACATTCATTTATTTATTTGCAACAGTTCATTCTTTTTCTGAATGAAACTTATAGTATGTTTTTATTTTATTTTTTCTGTTTATGTATGTGTGCTGTGTATGGAGTGCTGAAAATGGTAAATCTGCAATCAAAGCATAACACTCGGGAGGATTTCTTTGAAATTAACATTCTGAGAGTAAAAAAAAAGAGAGATTTCTTGTGTATTTGTGGTAATTTCACAGCTCAGTGATCAGAGTATTTCCCAGAGAGCCTCCTGCCTTTGAATCTGAGATCTCACTGGCTGTTGAAGATCAAACTCAAGCACAGTCCCTCATGTGACTTGGTCCTAATTTAAGAACGTTTACCCTACAAGCTTTAGAGACACTAGAACACTATTATATGGATGCTCATATTTACCTATTGAGATTTTCATTGCAAAACCATTGCCATTAAAAGGTTCTCCATTTGATGCCATAATAGGTTCCACTCTGTTAGGTAGGGGTTGGACAACTACTGATTTATCCTTGTCGGTTACTTATCAAAACAATACCCAAGTCACTCGACTACTTTTGGTTTATGTTACCATTTAAAAAATGACAAAATAATAGTTTGTGTCAACAAATTGTTTATCAATTGACATCCCAATGTTTGCTACAATTACATCTCATACATGGTTTCATTTTGTATAGGCAAAATAACACATTGTGACACACAACATTAAAACCTTAACATCCGCATCTTCGACATTGAGCAATATGTGCATACATATATTAATAAAAATAATTTTAATGGGTATTATACAACATTAGCCTCCTCACATATTTTACTGTTCCTCAACAGTTAAAGCACTAATGGATCTGTACTCACATCACCCGGATCTTCACCGGTTCAAAATTGTTTATAATAGAATAAGACAAATATCATAAAAGTCGATTCTCTGTCATCATCCTCCTGCCCTTAGTCTCAGCCTCAGACGTTATGCCCACTGACCGGTGGCTCAACGTTTGATGCATAAGGCACATAAAATGAGAAACACTTTGGGAGTTTCAAAATCGTCATCTGATTGGTTGAATTCAACAGGATTTCCGGGAGACGTGTGTGTCGCGTTCTTTAATGGTCTGCCTGGAAATAAAGCCATCTTGATGCCAAGCCTCCTCATGGAAGAGGAAAGCTGATGTTTTTTCAACTGTGACAATTAGCGCTTAAAACACTGGATTTCAAAAGTATGTAAAGTTGCAGTAAACTTGCACAACATTCTTAAATAGATAATTTATGTATGCATGCTGGTCTGTTATTTTTGGGAAATAGACTTTATATTTTCATGCCTCTAAACATGACACGGCACAAAGCAAACTGTGATTGGTTGCTTTACATGTCAGTCAGACGTCCTCTTGGGCAGTCCTTGGCCAATGAACGCTGCAATGGAGTCTAGACCTTCTGAGGGTCTGGGTATGCGAGACTATGCTGCAACATACTCTCTTTGGTCGTTGTCATGGCTTGTTTGTTTACGTTAAGTAAAACAATCGCGTCATTATGGTTATTGTGCGTTTGAGTGCTCGATGGCTTCCAGCAGCGCCAACTAGTCAAGTCAAGTCAAGTCAAATATATTTATATAGCGCTTTTCACAATACAGATTGTATCAAAGCTGCTTCACAGTATCATTCAAAACAACTTAATGTTTGTTTATTACTGGAAAAAAGACATCCAAGTTTGGTAGAGCTGATCAATGGTATGATTGGTTAATTAATTTGAATATCCCCAACTGAGCAAGCCTAAGGCAACAGTGGCAAGGAACCGAAAAACTCCATCCAGTGACCTAATGGTGTCCTAACACCCCATCAGATGACCCAATGGAGAAAAAAAAACCTTGGGAGAACCCAGGCTCAGTCGGGGGCCAGTTCTCCTCTGGCGTTTATGAACTAGAGGCCGAATTTACAGTAACTGTAAGATAAAAAATTTATATGAATGCCTGGCTAAATAGATGCGTCTTCAGTCTAGTTTTAAACTGGGAGAGCGAGTCTGAGCAACGAACAATATCAGGAAGGCTATTCCAGAGCTTCGGAGCTAAATGTGAAAATGCTCTGCCTCCTTTGGTGGATCTGGATATCCTAGGAATGACCAGAAACCTCGAATCTAGTGATCTTAAAGAGCGCGATGGATTGTAAGGCGATAGAAGATCCGTTAAATAGACTGGAGCTAAACCATTTAGAGCTTTATAGGTCAAAAGCAATACCTTGTAATTAATACGGAACTTTATAGGTAACCAATGAAGTGATGATAAAATCGGTGTTATATGATCATATTTTCTTGATCTAGTAAGAACTCTAGCGGCTGCATTTTGGACTAACTGTAGCTTGTTTATTGAAGATGCAGGACAACCAGCTAATAAAGCATTACAGTAATCTAGTCTCGAGGTCATGAATGCATGAACTAACTTTTCTGCATCAGAGACTGATAGCATATTACGTAGCTTAGCAATGTTTCTAAGGTGGAAAAAGGCTGTTTTTGTAACATATGAAATATGCTTTTCAAAAGACAGGTTGCAGTCTAATGTAACACCCAGGTCTTTTACTGTAGCGGATAGAGTAAAAGGGCATCCTACTATGTTAAAGTCGTGCTGTGAAAGGTTTTGTGGATGGTTTTTAGAACCGATAAGTATTACCTCTGTCTTGTCTGGATTTAATAAAAGAAAATTATGCGTCATCCAATCTTTTATATCTTTAACACAATCTGTCAATTTGGATAATTTAGCGTATTCATCTGGCCGTGAGGAAATATATATTTGAGTGTCATCAGCATAACAATGGAAACTAATTCCATGTTTCCTTAGAATATTACCAAGTGGCAGCATATATATTGAGAATAATAAAGGGCCTAACACAGATCCCTGCGGCACTCCATAGTTTGCCGAAGTTATAATCGATTTTTTTCCATTTAAGTAGACGAAATGGTAGCGGTCAGATAAGTATGACCTGAACCAGCTTAATGCTTGTCCTTGAACACCAGTGTAATTTTGTAGTCGATCTAAGAGTATTGTGTGATCTATAGTATCGAACGCAGCACTAAGATCAAGTAAAACTAGTACTGAGATACAGCCTTGGTCCGAAGCTAATAGTAAATCATTTGTGATTCTAACAAGCGCAGTTTCAGTGCTATGATGTGGCCTGAATCCAGACTGAAACTTTTCATAGATGTCGTTTTCTTGCAAGAAAGAGCCGAGTTGAGCGGACACTACTTTTTCTAATATTTTTGACATAAATGGAAGATTCGAAATGGGTCTGTAATTTGCTAGGTTATTTGGATCTAATTGTGGTTTCTTAATAAGAGGTTTTATAACTGCCAGCTTGAACGTTCTTGGAACATGACCTAAAGATAAAGATGAGTTAATAATATTGAGAAGAGGCTCTTCCACTACAGGTAACACTTCTTTCAGTAGTTCAGTTGGTATAGGATCTAATAAACATGTTGTTGTTTTAGATGAAGTGATAAGTTTATTTAACTCTTTTTGTTCTATGGTTGTAAAGCATTGTAATTGTTCTTGCGGGGTGATAATTGCGGCCGAATTATAAGGCGCGAGCAAAGATCGAACGTTTACGATTTTGATTCTGATGCTTTCAATTTTCTCGGTGAAGAAGTTCATGAAATCATTACTACTAAACTGTAACGAGGTATTTTGTTCAGACGACGTCTGTTTATTTGTTAGTCTAGCCACGGTTTTAAATAAAAACCTTGGATTATTTCGGTTGTTTTCTATTAATTTGCTGAGGTGCTCAGCCCTGGCCGTTTTAAGTGCCTTTTTATAAAGTGACATACTGTCTTTCCACGCGATTCTAAAGACCTCTAAATTAGTTTTTTTCCATTTACGCTCCAAATTACGGATTTCTCTCTTTAAAACATACGTAGTATTATTGTACCATGGTGCTATCCTTTTTTTCTCTGACCTTTTTTTAATCTAATGGGTGCAACAATATCCAATGTTCTAGAGAGAATGGTGCTCATAGTGCTAGTTAGTTCGTCTAATTCATCTGTTTGTTTGGGTTCAGACAGCAGCTGAGACAGATCAGATAAGCTATTTGAGAAATGATCTATGGTGGATGGACGAATTGTTCTACCTGGTCGATAACGTGGCGCAGCATGACATATTACAGCAGTGCGTAATATGCAAGTTACCAAGTAGTGGTCAGTGACATCATCACTTTGTGGAACAATATCTATATCGGTTGGATTGGTTCCATATGATATAATTAAATCGAGTGTATGATTAAGACGATGAGTTGGTCCGGTGACGTTTTGCTTGACCCCGAAGGAGTTTAATAAATCTGTAAACGCAGCCCCTAACGCATCATTTAAATTATCTACGTGTATGTTAAAATCTCCAACAATTAATGCTTTATCGACGTTGACCAAAAGATCTGATAGAAAGTCAGCAAACTCTTTTCGGAAATTGGCGTAAGGCCTTGGAGGTCTATATACGGTAGCCAATGCTAGAGATAATAGGGATTTTTTTCTTACATCTAAGAGCGTAACATTTAGCACAAGTACTTCAAACGAATTAAACCTATGACGAGTTTTCTTAGTAACATTCAGGATATCTCTGTAGATTGTTGCAACACCGCCGCCACGACCGATCAGACGGGGCTCATGCTTATAACAGTATCCTGGCGGAGTAGACTCATTTAGACCGAAATAATCATTTGGTTTAAGCCAGGTTTCAGTAAGGCACAGAACATCGAAATTATTATCTGTGACCATTTCATTTACAATAACCGCCTTAGGTGTGAGCGATCTAATGTTTAGAAGACCTAGCTTTAGAAATTGTTTTTGTTCACTAATAGCGAGATTTTTTGTTTTAATAACAATTAGATTTTTTCTAGATCCTGCAGTAGATTTATTATTTGATCTTAGTAAACGAGGAATAGACACAGTTTCTATGCAATGTTCTACACTAGTATTAATATCAATTAAATTGGTGCAGTAGAGACTGTGATTTGGATTTTTGGTTACTAGTCAAATGGTATTTAACATCTTGGAGATGTTATCCGACAGAAGATCTGCCCCGATTCTACTTGGGTGTAAGCCATCAGCGCGGAAGAGCCTTGGTCGCTCCCAAAACAGATTCCAATTATTTACAAAAATCAATTTCTGCTCATTGCACCATGACAATAACCATTCATTTAGAGCGAATAATCTACTGAACTTTTCATGCCCTCGTCGGTACGTAGGAAGCGGTCCAGACACAATAATCGATGTTTCAGGCGATGTGCTGCGTACCGTATCGATAAGGCTCCTGAAGTCTTTCTTCAGAACCTCCGTCTGTCGCAGCCTAGTGTCGTTAGCTCCCGCATGCAGCACAACAACTCCGACGCGCTCGTCACCGTTCAAGATCTCAGTTACCCGCGCAGTGATATCGAGAACACGAGCACCAGGAAAGCAGTGACTGTGCACCTTACTTTTACCTAACGTAGCATGGACGTGTCGGACGGTGGAATCGCCGATGATCACAGCATCGCGTTCCGTTTCGCGAAGAGGGGAGAAGCGGTTCTGAGTGGAGATCTCGAAAACCGGGAGGGGCGAAAAGATTCTTGTCCTGGCTCGCGGCTTCCGCGGAACCACCCAGGCTTCGTGGTGGTGTGTTGGAGCCGGAGTGAATGAAATCATGGCTGATCGTGACCTGGACGCTCGGGACCAATGCTGAGAAACGCACGGAGTAGACGAGGTCAGCGTCAGCGAGTTACTAACGTTAATCACTGATCCGTGTGCATCAGCGCGTGATGTTTCAAGAGCTAAACGCCGGTCTCTCAGCTCAGCTTGTCTCTCTAGAAGGTCAAGGATCTGCTTTTCTACAGCTTCTAATTCAGACTGCACCGCAAGCAATTCAGATTTGTTCTCATCTGCACCAAAAGGTAGATAACATACACCTGATATATTCGCCATTTTAACAGATGGACAGTAAGTTAGCAATGATGCAACCAGTGATGCTATTAATATTTATACTAATTTATGACTCAAGTCTTGGGTATAACCGTCTTTTTAGTGGTATGGGTGTAATATAGACGCAGGATAGACGGGAAAACAAACAAACTCACAGCAGGCAACGAGGCTGACAAAAGCAGTCGATCGCAGGGCGAGCAGCAGTGAAGCGGTGTCTCGCTCTACGACCAACAACCAATGTTCAAACCGTATTTGCGCAAACAAACAAACGCAAACAAACAAACTCACAGCGGGTAACGAGGCTGACAAAAGCAGTCGATCGCAGGGCGAGCAGCAGTGAAGCGGTGTCTCGCTCTACGACCAACAACCAATGTTCAAACCGTATTTGCGCAAACAAACAAACGCAAACAAACAAACTCACAGCGGGTAACGAGGCTGACAAAAGCAGTCGATCGCAGGGCGAGCAGCAGTGAAGCGGTGTCTCGCTCTACGACCAACAACCAATGTTCAAACCGTATTTGCGCAAACAAACAAACTCACAGCGGGTAACGAGGCTGACAAAAGCAGTCGATCGCAGGGCAATAGTCAAAGCGAGAAGCGGAAGTGCGGAAGTGCTAGTGCGGAAGCAAACTAGTGCTTGAAGTAGTTGACTTACAGACTAGTCTATGCAGGCTCTATTTCTAGGGAGGCCTTTACTCAGACACAAGCTTCAGTGAGGCCAGGCGCTATTGTTGGCTGGTGCGATCTTACAGTCAGCATACCCATTCACCCCAATTTATTCCTGAAAGAGATCAATTAATAATTTTATAATAATATTTTCCCCAGGAAATCCAGTAGGATCTGTGGTGTAAAATAAAGAGAGAAGTCAGTGAGTGTGTTGTCAAACCTTGGGGAAGCATGTATTACCAACAAACAGATGAGCGAATGTCCAAAAAAGGGAATGAACTCTTCATGAGAAGGGATGCACTGTTTTTAAAATTCTGGCCAATACCAATTTGCCACTCTTTATGTTGACTGGCCAATTACCCATAAAAGGCAGATATCAAAATATCAATGTTATTTTGTGGAAATAATAAGTAAATGAACACCCTAAAAAGTATGAAAGACGCAATGATTTTTAGATCTCTAAATATTACATTTAGCAGTGTTATTAATCTCTATTCAACAAAAAAAGTGCACGATTCGTTTGCTACAAGAATTCAACTGGTCAGATGTCAAATTATACATTTTTATACACCTTTTTTTGACAGTTCTCTTGTTAATTCAGTCCAGAGCACAGGTGTGTGGCATCACAATGTGATTTTAACAACTTTATGAATTCATTCTTGCAGCATCATTTGGTCAGAAGGTCCTGGTTTGGCTCAATTTTAGCTTGAACTGTAAACTAGCTGTGTCTCTCTTTGTCTCTTATGTTTTGTGTCTGTTAGCTTGATATGTGCCATGGCAGCATTTGTTTGGGTGGAAAATCATATCACAGCAGAGCAGAGTCATTATGCTCACAGAGCGAGTCCAATGAAGGATTCACAACGTTTTAACAGAGCCTGTAAATACTTAACAGAATGCAGGTTTGCAGGCTTTTGTGAAGAATAATCAAGCATTTGGTTACCTTTTTTTGTATCAAGAACAAAGCATGACGTCTCTGTCTTTGTATAAACAGGTACAATAGCAAGGGACACAACTGATTTGACGCGGGTCGCTGAGTGGAGAATATTGCTGCAGCCACCTTATCAGTAAAGCCAAACATGTGAAGCGAGTTCTACCACATTCTTTCCAGATCAGTAAGAAAAGCCCAAAAGTGGGACTAATTACTTACCGTGCTTTTGTTGAGGCCAAGAAAATGAAACCAGGAACATTCTGGTTTGTCTTAAAACGACAGGAGGTTGATGAGCCGATGCAGGAAGAGAAAACCCTGAATCTGCGGGAACGCCGTGGCGTGTTTGCGAAATTATCTGACTCAATCAATCACTGTGCGTCTAGACCCGCAGACAGACTAATTTTCCTCATTGGATGAAAGCACTTTACAAATTGCATGCTGGACCGAATATTCTGTGATGTTGAGATAATGCATTCATCGGCTCTTTTGAAGACACAGACAAAACTGATTGTTCTCCTCCAGCCAATCTTTTATAGTATCAATCACCTCGCATAGCGTTTTGTAGCGCATTAATGTAAACAAACAGCAGGAAAGCTCTGCTCTGGAAAAAACTGAACAGACTTACGAACGTGATGTCAAACCATTTGCATGATTTAATCTCCTTTAGAAAGCTTCTTTGAATATTGAAATATTCCTTTAACTGGGAGATTGTTTGGAATGATACAGTCCACTGATATGTGATTGTCCTCTAGGTTCCTCTACATTAAAATAAGCTTTCAATGAAGCTATTCAAATAAACTTCACATTTCTACCTTTAAATCCTACTTTTAAAATTTGGCACTTTCAGCCCTTATGTTTGAGTAAATGGCTACGGTTCCCCTTCATTTTCTCACTAGGGGCCGCGCTGCACACGTACACTCAGGATTAGACGGCACACTCATCCTCTCTCAGGCCTTTTATAGGTCTCTCCCCACGCGCCAGTGCCCACCCATGAATGATGAAGTGTTGGGTCATTCATAAGGCAGACATGGCACAGATTAGCACTGCTGTTTATGCTCTGGCAATGCCATGCCCTGTTCCCCGCTCGGGCCCTTAATTGGGCACCACGCGCTCTGGCTTCCTGCCGGTTCCAGCTTCCCATTTGGTTTTCGTCAGCAGCCCATAATGAAGAGAAATTAAGTGAGTGCTTTCACCTCTCAGCACCACACTACTTAGCCACATGGTCCCTGAACTTTAACTCAGAGTCTCTCAGGCCACAGCTTGGCCATGCGAATCGATCTTAGAAACTGTTACGGGGCCCCTGTAACAACAGCAACATGGTGGCAACGTTCTCAAAACTGGGTGCTATCGGAAATATCGCTTCTAGTGGCTTTATCTGTTTGACACGTTTAAGCAGATTTTGATTAATTACCTTTGGACCCCTTAATCCAAAACACTGTGTTGTTATTGCCTTTTGGAGGCAAGTCAAGGTCTGATAAGATTGTCACAACAGTTTACATCCTGTTAATCTCGCCTGTGAGTTTGGGGGTAGCCCAGGCAAAAGTGTTTTTTCAAGTGAACAAGTACATGTGTAAGGGGAGAATGGAAGTGGGAACTCAAGACAATATGAATATGTTGACGGAGGTGGGATTGTCGTGCCAAACCTAACACATCGCTGGACACTGTTCCAGAGGCCGGACCTGCTTCCTGGCCAAACACAATACATCCAGTGTTAGAAAACACAGCATCTCATGTAATCATGTCCTGGAGGCCACACGGTTCCAAGAGTTAAGCAAACAGGCTCTGAAATTCTCTGCTTAAACTATTAGATTCATGGCATTTGGCAAGCAGAAGCCAGGTGTTATTGGCTAAGAGATTTGTAGATTGTAGACCTGGATGTTGATTATTATATTTACATATTCCTGTGATAGCAAAGGACCACTTTGTATCCCAATAGTAATTTTATTCAGTTTTACTATTTTATAGCAGGGTTGTGCGTCATTCAGAACTGAGTTGAAAATGGCTTTGCAACAGTGTTAATAAATTTAAATAAAGATGAAATAAAATGGGATATGAATATTTACCTAATTCTGGAATGAAACTCTAGATGGGGCAAGGCTGATAAGTCTTTAACTATTTTGGTAGCGATCACATCATCTACATGGCACAGCTGATTGGTTGCTGTTGCATCAGCGTCCAATGAACTGCGGCTCAACATTCAAACAAATACCGGGGTGTTGCTGGTAGCAGTATGCAGCGCACTTTCAAAAACCCTCCACCTTCCCCAGCTCCACCTGTATAGATCTGCTACGGGGGTTAAATCATGTACATTACATGTGCAGCAGCAGTAGCATGTCTTACATGCTCACAGCAGCTGTATTGGCAGTAGCAAATCTCTGTACTTGCTCTGCAGCAGCAGCAGCAGCATAGATCAAATACATTAACATTGTATATCCATATCCATTACCATGCAAACCTCGATTACCATACCAATCTTTTGAGAGTTGTAATGACAGAATTAGTTAAAACAAAACTTAAATGACAATAAGAAATGTTTAGTTGACAACTGAAATGTTTAAGTTGAAGTGCTAAAGTTACTAAAACTGAAAATAAAACAAAGCAATATAGAAATATAGAAAAAAATAATAATTTAAAGCACTTGGCAAAATTACTCAAGCTTAAATTAATTTAAAATGAAAACTGAAAATCTAAAAATAAAAGCTAATTCAAAAATACTGTAATAATATATAAATAATACTACAATGACAATGCTTTGCAGTTGGGTTTGAGGTCACAAAAAGGTTTAAAAAATTGCAATTCAAAATTTAATGTAAAGAAAGTACAATTAAAATTAATAGAAAATGTATGTAACTAATGTTTAGCTGGGATAGGAAAGATGTTGAACGTTGGCTTCACAAAGCCTTGTTTGAAAGTTTTGAAAAAGTTTAAAAAGTTTGCCTCACAGGTAGAATTCCCAGAATGCACCAGTGTGCACCCGCCTTTTTCTTTTAACTCTTTGCTTAGCATGGTCAATACAATTTAGATTCACACTCATGAACTGAAAGAGAGCCAATTCTTCAATTCTGAATTTTGCCCAACCATGTTATGTAGCGTGTGTTTGTGGCCTAACTTTCTTTGTAATATCAAGCATAAGCTAAGTCACGCTAAAATGTCTTTCCAAAGAAGTTCCCTAATCTTTGTGAATCTGATGTTTGAATAGCTTTAGTGGAGAAGATTTCTTGAAAGCAGTGAACTGTGTGCGTGGGTGATTAGTAATAGAGCATAATGCATCTGATGTAAATACAGTATTTCGTAGCTAATGAGTCAGAATCCATTAGAGGGGCCTTTCTTCTTGCATCGCGGCCACTTGGGCATTTTAAGTTTTTAGAGGAAGGCGCGGATTAAGGCGCTCTCATAGCTGATGATAACACAGAGAAGAGGCCCATCATAAACACACTGCTGCAGATGAAAGAGCCGTGCTCTTCACTCAAGCACACGCAAGGCTCTGATCTGTGCAAGTTGTGTGGGCAAAGTCCCATTAAGCTTTTAGCATGCTAACATACATATAGGCCAAAGTGATGACTCCAAAACCTCTAACCCCCATTTAACAACACCTATCTGTTAATGAGGTACAGAGTGAAGAGGGATCATTTACTCTGCAGTTAAATGTCAGCGCTTCCATCCCATACAGGGGTATTTACACGGATTATACACAGGCATGCTCATGTTGTATAGAGTTGTCTTCTGATGCTGCCAACCTGAGACTGTTTGTATCACAGCTTTTGGGGTGATGATTGTAAGATGATCCTGTTGCGCTGCAGGTAAACAGCTTCCCGAACTCGTTGAAGACAAAAAGGAAGCTGCGTGATATGTTTGTCACATGGGAAAAACTATTTTTCCCATTTCCCTCTGAGGAGGGATGCTAATTAAGGATGCACAAGTACTGAAATTATGATACTGATAAGCCGATAATTATTTTTGTTGTAGACAATTATAACCAATAAATTGGCGCTATTGTCTATTTTTTTAAGATAAAAAACAAAAAGGTTTTAAAAAAAAGGGGGCTCTAGTACACACTAAAAACAAAAGTAAATAGTTGCGTGATCATAAAATGGACATTCAAACATAATAATCACAACATATACTAATTAGAATTTGACATTTAAGGCGAGACACTACAGGTGAATAGGGTAAATTTATTAAATAATATATATCACCATGAAACTTTCTCAGTTGATTACTTACACAAGTATATAAAAAAAATTTATTACAAGTTTTTGAAATTTGTATGCTTAATTATGCAAATTAGGCAATATCTCATTAAATATGCACAGTTTTGCATATATTTTCGGTAGATAGATCTGACCATATGATAAAGCCAGGTGCAAAATTATTTTTTCATTTTGTTTACACACAGGATGAAAAAAGAATTTCAGAGGGATTTAAGGATATATGCTTTCATTACCTAGAAAATCTAAATATACTGTCCATAGCCTTAAAAAAATAAATTCTCGCCATATTTTTTTTATTAAAATGTCACATAAATCAGGCCAGGAATGATTTATAAACAAATCCCTCTGAAAATATCTTCAGAATACTGCTAAGTGTATAACTGGAAGGTTTGGTGTACATAGGTGCTACACAGGCTGAGAAGTTTCTACTGGAGAATGACAAAAAACTCATTTTGAGAAAACAGCATTTAAAGATTTGTAATGTAAAAATTCATACTTTTTTTAGTGAAACAACTATTTACAGACACAATATCTTATAAAATCATTAGCAAGAACAATACAAACCACCTAAATCACATTACAACTTATAACACAGCATTTATGGCCTTCAAATGAACAGAAAAACAGTCAAAAACACACATCTAAATGCCAGAGCACGTCACGTGATGCATCTGAACGAATCACGTTGTCAGAAATTGACATCAGCCAATGAGATTTCGGTTTTAGAGTTAAATGCCCATTGTACTTTCACGATTGGTTGCTGATTAAAAGGAAATTACCATATTTGGATTCGACAACAATGTAGAGGAGAGAGAGCTCTTTCTAATGGTGTGTGTGTGATGACAGGGTGCAGATCGCGATCGCAGAAGCAGCATGTTGATTTAGAACGACAACATTTTGTTGAATTTAGGAGAAATCTACAGACGCAAACAGACAAAGTGTAGTAAAATAAAGACCTAAATGTGTATTTTGGAATTTTTTTCACCACAAGTCTGAAAGAAGACATGTTATTGAAGACAAATAGCCCACAATCTCAAAATTGACCAGTGAAAAAAAACCCGATGTTTTTGCCTGCCTCGCCTTAAACAAATCATAAAAATAGGGGATTGGCCCCTGATTGGCCAAAGTAAATATATTTTAAAAATATTATTAAATTTTTTATACAATTATTGAAATATTTAAAATTAATTAAATGAAAAGTAATACTATTTAATATAATATTCATTTTACGTTAAGGATGCACAGTATTTGGTAACCACAGATGCCTTTTTTCTGGGGCTGGTATTCTGAAATTGGATATAAACAGAGTATACGAGTATGATGAAGTTTATTTCAAGATAAGAAAAGATAAGTGTCTCAAACAAACCTTTGGATATTTCAAAGATTTGATGCCACACATGGTTTATGATGGTTAGCTAGTAGTCTAGTTCTTAAACCTTAAGCCATGCTGTTCACCAGCAAGATTTTAGCTGCTACGGATGGTCGACCAGCATGTACATTATGGTTAAACTTGATGGTTAAGTAGCCTGTCAGAAACACCAGCATCAAACATATGCACATCACACGGTTCATAAATGTCTGTGGGTGTGCCGTCTGAGACCTGAAGCGGTCAGTGTGTGCAGACTGGGCTCAAAAACCGCAAACTCATCAAGATTAAGCCTCCAGACGAGCCGAACACCCCAGCGTAGAGCAGTGAGTGTTTGGAGTAATGAGCTGGAAGAGAGTTAGCACACACCACATGGGAGGCCTCCAGTAATGACCTAGTGTCTCCACATCTGGAGCTGCTGAGCTGAGGCCTCCGCAAGGAACTGATAGTGGAGTACCACAGGAGCACAGGCTTGTATCCCCAGTCTTTAATCAGAATCTCTCTCTCTCTCTCTCTCTCTCTCTCTCTCTCTCTCTCTCTCTCTCTCTCTCTCTCAGAGAAAAAGCTGGGGGAGAGGAGGGCCATTCTAGTATTAACGAATGTTTAAAATAAGAACAGATGCAACAGACCTTTTTACATAGGGATAGCCGTAAATACAACTTGGAGGGATCAACATTTTATAGAGATGTAATGTATCAGGGGCCATTTGTTTTTTGTAGCTTTCCCCCCTTACAACTCATTTATTAAGTTTCTTGCATCCGAAAAGTTTGAAGTTGCTATACTTTTACATGATTTTCTTTAAATTAAAACATTAAATTAAATAATTTTTTGTGATATCCGCTGTTGCGTTTTAAAAAAGAAATATACAATATACTTAATGACTCAGTGCTGAAAGATCTCACCTTTTTTATTACTATATGAGGTTAGGTTTAGCAGCTTTTTGTCAGCCACCAATCCTTGGCTTTGGTGAATGCTTTTACCCTGTAAGGCATTGGATGGCCGTGACTCCATGCTGTTTGTTAAAGGCAACTAGTGCCAGGATAAGCCACCTTGGAATGCAGGCTGGTGTGTTAGTGTTGATGTGAAAAGACTACTTGCTGATGAGCCAGCTGTGTGTGTGTGTGGATGTAATCTGTTAGGGTTTGATATTGAGCCTCAAAGAAACAATGCAGGAACCTGGTCTGGTCAGGACCATCTGAATGTTCGATGTATTTATATAGTTCAGTTATGTATATAGCTTTGATTAGACCTGCCCAGCTTAATGTAAGTAATGTTTATTTCTAATAAAAAAAAAAAAGTTTGAAGCTGCTGTGTGAATATTGGTTATGATTATGAAGCTTAAACATTGTCATTCATAATGCACTTGTGATTTGTGTGTGTGTGTGTGTGTGTGTGTGTGTGTGTGTGTGTGTGTGTGTGTGTGTGTGTGTGTGTGTGTGTGTGTGTGTGTGTGTGTGTGTGTGTGTGTGTGTGTGTGTGTGTGTGTGTGTGTGTGTGTGTGTGTGTGTGTGTGTGTATCTAATTTCCACAATGTATTCCACAATGTCTGGTGTGCACATTTTTGGACCCAATAATTCCTCAGTCAGTTTTGCAGTGGACTGGACCTTAACAGTTTGTCTGTGTTTGTTACTCTAACCTTGGCTACATAACTGCTGACTCCTGGGCAGCTGAGTGTTTATTGATGTACTATTGTACTTGTCCATGTTAGTATTATTCTGCTGGGATATTTAGTTGGGACTGAGCCCAGTGTTTTGGTGGCCTCTTCCTCTGGTTCGGACTGGTGGCTGACCTCCCTTTCATGTTATTTTTAGGCCACAATAGGCACAGTTATACTTACTGTACATCCCTGCCTCTTGCTTATTGTTCTGGTTGGTAAGTGTGCATTGATTCCCTGCTTGAGTTCAATCAAAACCAGCTGCAAAATGTTTCAAAAGAGACCAAATCTTGTAGGGCTGAACGATTATGGAAAATAATCTAATTGCGATTTTTTTAACCAATATTGCGATTGCGATTTAATATGCGATTACTTTAAGTTCTTTACCTTCTGTATTAGTCGACAAAGACAAGCAATAAATCATTGTACAGTAGGGATGGGAATCTTTAGGCAGCCCATGATCCGATCTACTTTTTTTCTTATTAATTAATCTTAATAACATTTAAACTATGTATTTAATTACATGTGTAAATATACATACTTTATATATATATATATATATATATATATATATATAAACACATTTAATTAAACCAATTACATGTTAAGAATTTTAAATGGGCTATAAACTAATATAGCTTAAAAATATAAAAGCTAGTAAATAAAGAGGAAAAAAAAAAACATTGCAAGCAATAAACAAAGAGTGCTTTCAGTATTTAAAAGTAGCTGTCTGAACGTTTTCCATTCAAGAGCTGGAGTGATTTTCCCCTTATACGATAAGCTGCATTCACACTAATGCACATATCTCTTTTGAAATTGTAAATGTGGTTTGTCCTGTTGGTTTAAGATATAACTGACCGTGTTTACATTAATTTCGCGTCAAAAGCTTTTTGAGATGCAAGTACATTTAACCAATGAGTCGCTCACAGCCGCATGCACGAGCACTCTTCACAAAGCGCGCGTAAGTATTTTAAAATGAAAGCAGCTTTCTCAGTGATTTTCATATTTGAATATATAAGCCAACTGCATTCCAAAATACATAAATAATGCCTTTGTGGAGCATTTGTAAGGAAAATTCCGGCGGCCAAGACCGCGCACTGCAAGAGTAACATCAAAGCGGCAAAACCTGTGCAATGAAGCCCGCGACTGTCCTTGTAATTCGCTTAAACCACGAACTGTATGAAAGCTTATTTTTCGGAAGGTTCGAGCGGTGTCGTGTGTGTGTGTGTGTGTGTGAGAGAGGGAGAGATAGAGAAATTAGAAGCAAGCAGAATACGGTTGTTTCTAAAGCACGCGCAGCGCCATCACGAATCTGTGTTTAAAAACTAAACTCAAGACTCGATTCTGAAATTCTCTGAATCGATCCAGAATTGTTGGAGAGAGAATAAATAACACAATATCACATACATAAAAAATAAACTGTTCTTTCCTGTATGCCTGACCTATGCGTAGCGTGCCAAATTGATGCTTGATCTGCAGACTGCTTTTCTCTCTCGTGTCACGTGACCAGTGTAATCGCAGCTTTTGCGGTTACAAAATCGCATTTCATCATATCGCGATATTATCGCAAATGCAATTAATCGTTCAGCCCTAAAATCTTGCACCAAAAATAAAGAAAGAGATGGCGTGAGCAAGACATGAGGGAAGACCATATTTAATATCTAAAAATATATTGTACAGAAAATAGATTTTTTTATGGCAGTTTTGTGTCAGGAATGAGTGTTGTGCAAGTGCAGTATACTCTGTATGATTAGTACTGTTTTATATGGCACCTAGGATAGGATTCTGTTTATATTTGTGGCTCAATTTTGTGACTTTTTACCCCTTATATTACCGTATATAGTCTTATGTTCAATCATTAAAAATTTAAATATAAAGATAATATTAAAATGCAATTTATACCTACAATGACCTGAAACACCTCATCTATGATGATCATGTTTTCAGTTTTCAGATTCAAAAATTAATTTGCCATTTAATGAAAATGAAAATCAGGCTGATACAACTTATTTAAAAATCGAAAGGAAGGGGGTAAAACGCCTTCTTAAAAGAATGACATTTGATGCATATACTCATACATACAAGTAAAATGTTTGTCTTGATTTTATTTTCTCTTTACAATTTACAAATAAAATAGAATAAAACAAAATCTATATTTTAAGTTTTGTTGAAGAAAGTATAAAAGTGTTTCAAAACTGCATGAAACCAACATAAACTTGACACGTGTTTTACTTTTTTTTAATGTCATTGACACTTGTGCCTGATTATTTAGTAAGTTATGAGGTTTAATTGTTATTGAAGTTGACCACTAAGTAGGAAAGTGGCAGCACTGTTTTGGGGGGAAAGTAGAAGATTTCCTGCTGGGATTAGGATGCGGCTTTAATTCAGTGTAGTGTTGTTTCCACCCACTCTTTTTTTGGGATGTGGCCAAGCCACCCGCTCCAAACATGTTCTTCGGGCAGCTGGAATTTCTTTGACGTTTTTGCTAAATGTGTGTTTATAACTTTAGCTGTTTGAAAAAGGATAGTTCACATTCCATTTGTTCCGACCCCTTTGAATCCGAAATGGAGCACAATTGCTCCCACTAAAATGAATAGTTTCAATCTGTTTCACTACTCGTCTCCATCACGGTGGCCTCAAGGGCTTAAGACTTCAATATGAAAAAGAAACGGTGACTAATGAATCGAATGGAAGTTCTTCCATCACCTCCAACCCTGCCATGTCCTGATAATCTCTGATTCACTCCAGACTAGAAGTCTTTGCAAGGATTAGCATGGTAGGAGAACCTTGAAAAGCACTCTTCTGATGCTAATGATGAAAAATGAATACCATCATAGTACCACATAAAGCTTATCTCTCAAGCCTGTAGCCCGTCAGGCAGAGAGTGAGAGCCCATGGAGGGCGTCAAAGGTTGACTGGGGAGTAGGAATTCATGACTCCAGCACCCTGTGTGTGTGTGTTTTCTTTTCCATGCCATCCTATTTGCAGAGCTGAGATAAGCATGTGCTTGTGGTGGGGACCAGGTGCGTGACTATCTGTCTCTCAAGGGATTTGTATTGACAGGGGAGGGTCCAGAGGGGATGTAAGAGGGTCAACCCATCTCTCATTCTCTTTTTCAGTCTTTCATTCTGCCCATCTCTCCCCCCTGCTTGTTTTCACAGGGAGTGCAGGCCACTTTCTGACGTCAGGTTCCATGCATGGATGTTCCATATAATCAGGAACCACTGCTTTGGTTCTGCCTGGTATTCCTTTTTCTGTAACCGGTGGATTTGTTTTTGGAGAAACACAAAATTTAGATTCATGGATGAACGTGGTGACCAGGAGCTCATCAAATTTCCTAATGCACGCTTTGATTCATTAATGCTGAACCCTTGCTTTTATCAGTCAGAGAGAAAAAAGAGTATCTCAGCAAACATTGCAGCAGATTTCCTTCCAGGCTCTTTCGTGGAAAGCAGCAAGTTGACTTAATCACATGTTATGATGTTTGGCCAAGAGGATTGAGTCTTTAGATGCAGAGTTCCTATTTCCTCTCTTGGGCTGTGGCTTTTGGGTCTTCCATAATTCTCCCCCAACCCAAATTTCTTGAGGTTTCTCCCTCAGCCCACTCTTTTCCCCAGTTCTGTTGGAATGCCCTTTTTCCCTGCCACAAGATACTCCATTGTGGCTTTGGAGGCCACCTAGAATGGAGCAACTCTGCTGAGCCCACATTCAGAAATAAAGATTGAGGCTGTAAATTTAGCTCTTATCAGGGCTCTTGGCCTCTATCAATGAGTATTGTCCGATCTTAAAAGACACATTGTTTGTTGTTTGAATTATGACACTTCTAAGGTACAGGCCACAGTTGTCAACTGTGCCTCACTAGACAAGCCTGAGGAAGTGAACTCTATCATTACCATCATCACCCTGCGGCATCAACAACAATATTGCTTTCATTCCCATCAACATCCTCATCATGTTTTATGATCTTTGTCCCCGCTTAACCAGCCCACTAAGAGTATGGGCCCTCATGTGGAGAAAAGCGGTCAGATGGCTAAACAGCACACTAGCCATGACCCACCAAGATCCGATGGAACTGAACCCGGAGGTTGCTCTGCTCCTGTTGACTTTGGCTTTTCTAAGGCACTTAGCGGCAAACTTTCAGCTCCAATTTACCACAGTGCATTCGGAAAACAGGTAACTGGAAGCCCATCGTTCAGCAGTGCTTCACCAGAGCAGCTTGATGAACTCTGCGAGGGAGACATGAAAAGTAAATTCGGGCTTCACTGCTCAAGTAGGAACACACGCGGAAATGTTTTTTTGAATCTGACCTTCTGCCTGGAGCGTTCAGTTACATGTGATCCACTGAGCACCTGGAATCCTGGAAAGGAAATCAAAGCAGTTTCTTTCAATATATAATTGTATATAATTTTCTCACATTGAATGTATAGTTATCATTCATTGCTTTGCAGTATTGGTGGATTGCATAGTAAACTATGTTGTTAATGAAGGAGGAACATGGAAAAAAAAGGTGTTCACCATCTCATTAAATGCACTTGATTCTAAATATACCAAACAGACAAGAATATAGGCTTAGATGTGTGAGCATTGAGTCAATCCCATGAGGTATTAAGTAAACTGTAGGTGCTCAGGATAGGCTTAGGAACTGGACGTTGCTGTGTTAAAGTGTTCCGATGTGGTGGAAATCCTTGCTGTTCCTCCACACATCCCTGCTTTTAAACTGAACCAGATGGGTTCTTTCCATATAAAACTTTCACTCTCTTTTAAGTCTCACACCAGGCTAACGGCTGTTAAAAACCATGGTACATGTCATATTTTGCCCACTTAATAAAGTCTTTAATACATCAAGGGCTGCTCAGTTTCACACCACAGTTTCATGTAAAATTCATGTATACAGGCACTTTGCCAGGTACAAAACGACAGACTGTTTAGTGATCATGGGCAATGATTCGCTGTCCTCTGTTAGTGGGAAATGAATCGTATCTCCTGGGCTAAACACAAGAAAATTCCCTGATTATTTGTTTGACATGAATTAGCAGGGAGGTAAGTCAGTGCTGTCAGCATTGCTGTCATGTTCTTCTCTCCACCCGTTACTAAATGCTACGCAAAAAGTCTAACACACAGTCCACTGTCTCCAAGCCTTCCTGTCTTTCTGACCCTTTACCAACTATTTCTATAAACTGGGTGGGGATAATTGATGAGATGAGAGTGAAAGTAAAGTTGACAGCGCAAAGAAAGAAAGAGATAGACAGTGAATTGGAGTTTGGCAGCTAAATCCAGGGAACTAGGCATACAACTTAAGTGTGGATTGTTTCCGGGATAAAAGAGAGTAGACCGTTTCTAACATCTGTTTGTGTTGGCTGTCACATATATACAGACTTACTTTTATTCCAAACAACCCCAAATGTTCCCTCTGTCTTTCGAGTATTCTTTTTGCACTCATTCTTTCATCACAGCATTCAGTTGTTCCAGCTGCAGCCAGTGTGAGGTGTCTATGACCACCGATCTGAGCTGGGTTACGGAGAGACTGTTTTGACAGTTGCAGTCAGAGTGTGACGCGCTGCTGTGGAATGTTCTTCAAATGACAGAGGAGGAACCAGAGAGTTAGATCAGTCGGTGTGTGCATGTGTGTATGTAAGAGAGATACACAGTCAGATCTGGGTAGTCAGGCAGTGTGAAGAGCAGAGTGGTGGTTACCTTCCCGGGAAGTTCACGCCCCCGAGAGCTGTTTGGTTTTGTAGTGGCGCTTTGTCAGTAAGGGAAGAGGAGGAGTGGAAGAGAGAGAGGAGGAGGGGAGAATGTGTAGTGGAAGAGCCTTCTCAGTTACTGAGAGCAGCACACGCTGTCTACAACAGAATGAGCGTGTCCACGCTCTCACCCGCTAGCAGCACTCTTTAAGAGACCATACCCCCCCTCCCACCTCTTATAGCCCCTGCCAGACACAGGGATCTTGTCTCTCTCTCTCTCTCTCTCTCTCTCCCTTATGTGAGAAAACCACGAGAGACAACTCCTCCACTTTATTCCCCTCCTTATTTCTCTGTTCGACTTGCACTCTGAGGGATTATGCCAGTAGTTGGCGTTGCATCGAAACTCCGGCAGCCGGCTGTGGGGTCCAAACCCATCCACACTGCACTGCCCATCCTGAACCCAGGGAGAAGCAGCATGGCACATGGACTGGCACCCAGGAGCTCGGAGCTCAGGGTCACAGAATCTTCTATGCTCTCCTGTCAGCTGTCATTCAAGACGGAGATCCATGATAGGAGGTCAACCTTGGTTCCAGCTCCAGCTGCAACTTTGGCACGTAGCAGCAGACAGGCAGAAGAGAGCAAGATATGCAAGGTCAGTGAGACAGATGATGACATGTAATCCCGGCATTCATCCGTGTGTACCATGTTTGGGTTGGTCTTTAGACCAGGTACTGGTTCGCTCTACAGGTGGCTCTCATGTTGCTCTAGGAGAAAGCTGGTTACAGTTCTTGTTTGATTGATTTGGAATTATAATTCAATGCGTGTTTGAGAATAGATCAGCCAGAAGCCTGACAGACTATTGCATAATTTTTTGCAGGTGCCATAGATCTGTCATGTTTGGACATTTTTATTCTACATGCTGGCAATTATGCAGTTGTGCATATGTATGAATTTGCTTTACATAAAGATATTGAATTAATTATATGGTTTGTGTTTTTTATATGTTAAAATAAATAGTTCACCCAGAAATGAAAAAGTCAGACAACTTTTGAATGACATGAGGGTAAAGAAATGATGACAACATTTTCATTTTGGCTGAACTATCCCTTTAATATCTGAAGGAATACTCACACTTTGCTGAATCATGCGCACTGTTTGAGCATGGCTGGTTTATCATTACAAACCATGTCTCTCATGTGGCTGATACTTCCAGTTCACGAACGAGCTCTTGTAGTTTTGCTGAGGCTATTAAGATCTCTATCTGTGAAATGAAGCATGGGGGCAGTTTTAGGGGGTGTTTTGCGGAGGAGACTCGGCCACCTGAGAAACTCTTGTGTGAAACAGAGCGGGGCAGCACACTAACTCCCTATCCCCCACGTGTGGTGCTTCATTACAGATATATGGCTGGTGTTTTCCCCTTTCTCTACTGCTCCTTTCTCAGGCTTTACGATATTAAAAAGGCACAGATCAAATTGCTAGCGAATTATAGACATGTATGGATTCCCATGAACTCTTACCCATTCAAAAGAAAAGCATGCCAATATTTCTAAAAACAATTTTCAGACATTTGGCTGGAAACCGTAGCAGAAACAGAAGGAAGGCGGGGCACTTTGAAAGATGTGAGAGTCTTTCAAAATCCCCGCCAAGCAGATTCATTTGAGGTTTTGCTAGTCCCACCTGTCACAATTGAAAAACGTAAACTGTAGGTAAAAGAAACTTTCCTGTTTAGTAACCTCATCTTGACCATTGTCTCAATTGTGACTTCCTTAGATTTACCTCCTCCCTATTCAGAGCCTAAAAGGCTGCGTTTTCTTGTAACTTGGAGGAAGTGCGTGCTAACTTCAAAGCTGGGTCGTGGTTGACTGCTCAGGGTTTCTGGTGCAGCGGTCGTGAGCATGTTCGGGGTTGCTGGAGGGCAGTGGGGCCAAGAAAGAGGGGAAGTGTGTTTTATTATTAACTCCATGCTCAGTGGCACACTCAAGTGTCATGCCCTTTAGTGTGGAAAAAAGAAACACCAGCCTTGTCTCTTCACTTTAGTTTGATGTTAAAAATGCAGCAGGAATGTTAAGACTAATCATAAAACTCAACTGAGCAAGCACTATTTTACAATATTAATAAGAAATGTCATGTTATGTAATGTGCCTGACTTTTTAATACCTTCCTATCTTCTCAACTAAAGAAATGTCCCACCTGTCCCTTCCTGACTGGTCACAAGGGAACAATTAGTACTAATGTGGGCTTGTCCACTCAGGTCTTGCAGCTCTCTATGAAAGGGCTGAAGAGCCTGAGGCAGTACTTATTTTCTCCTGACAGTTTAGTTTTGGTGGGTCTAGTGAAGTTGTCTAAGATCATAATGTAGTAGCATGTCAGTGCATTCAGTACAGGTGGATTTGTTTATACCCACATGCCTGTTTGAACATGTTTGTAGTCGTTCCCACAGAGGGCAGCACATTCACCTTGTTTGGTGTTGAAACAGTCTCTATGCGGCTGTAGTTTGATTTGAATTGTGTTTGGGGACCGCAAACTCATGTCAAACTTTGCATTTGAGGACATCAGTCTACCGCGCAGCTGGCGGTGTTGTGATCTGCTTGTGCTATTTATCAAGTTTCCAAACAAACAGGAGCTCCACAAATCAAGATTTAAAGTAAACCTATGGAACAACTTAACAGTTAATGTGAGAACAGATGGTGAGCGTGCTGTAGAAACTCTTTTGGACACCTTAAGAGAAGTCTTCCAAGGGAGCCTGCGTAGTTTACAGTATGCAACGGCCTCCTCTCATGACTGTGTTAGAGACTGTAAAAAATGACGGTTATGCAAGTATCATTCCAGCCACTTTCTCCACAGAGTTCTCAGTGCAGTTTCCCATGGTAAATGGAGGAAATATGTGGTTGGTCTGGTTGGTGAACTGATTATAGCTTACGCTGTACACTTTATACACCTGAGAATAAGTGAGGAGGTATGTTTGAGAATGTGTGTCTGTGGCAGGCTTGATGAGAGAGATAATATGTGAGAAAATATGAACAAAAATAAGGAAACAACAGGTTATTTGAATAATATCTGTGTCTAGGAAATATGAAGAATATGCAAATGTTTATTAATTTAGACATAATTTTATGAACTCTTTCACAACTAGTAGATGAGAAATCAGAACAGTTTTCTAATTCAGCTTCATTCGTTCTGTGTTTAAGAGCACTTGACTTAACTGACTTGAAAATGGAATGACTCCTCAGGGTGTTGTTCACTGTTATACAAGACTGAAATTGGGACATAAAGACTTAAAGTATGAATTATCTTCTTGTTCAGAGTAAACATATTTTTTATTGTGTTTAGATCAGATAAAACAGTTGTTGATGTACATCCAAAATAATGATCCAACAATGTTTTGTTGAAATGAATCCATCTGGTATATTTTATTACTCATATTTATTGCATTATTTATTGTCCCAAACAGCTTTTTGTAAATCCTCCTTTGAGTGCTTGGCTTTGAATGCAGATGGACTGGGGGAGATAGTCTTCCATACTGCATGAGGTTTGTCTGATATGTTGTTCTAGAATCCAGTGTAGAATTATGACAGCAAAACCCCATTCTCAGAAGGACACATGTTTTCCGCCCTGTGCAAATCTTCCATTTGCTTTGCCATCTTACATATTTATTTAATGTGTTTCCTTGTGCTCTATGAGTCTTTTATATTGAAGTTATGTGAAATCCCCCAAATGCTCCTTACTGTCAAAACTGGATTGTCAACAACAGGATGTAATGCAGGTGCTATATTTACTCATTTGTTGTCCAATGAAAAGCAGCCTCCCTTAACCCTCTGAGGTCTAAGGGTTTTTTGGGGTCCTTGAGGTGTTCTGACATGCTCTGACATTTGAGGTTTTTTCAGTTATTTATAAACATGTTAATGGCAAAGGTGTAAATTCACTCTATATAGCACAAACAGGGCTACCGTAATATGTGAGCAACATGTATGTACATGTTTGTATTTTTGAGAGAATATTGCTTATGCATGGTTATTGAAAAAACTAAAACTTAAAGTGTCTGAAATAAGGCCACAAAACACATACTAAATATGTGTCCACAAGACTTTTGACTGATGAGTGTTGTTGCCTAGAGTTTTTGCTTCAAAATGATCTGAAAATCATCCTGCCTAATCATTTACACAAAACAATACATTGATTTAAATTTTATAAGACACCTTTTGTTTGGAAAGGCAATATGCGTGGAGGCGTGTTCACACCTGAGAAGACAAAGGCCGGATAATGAGCTGCATATTAATTAGCCCTTTCACACAGGTGAGTCACAGGTAGGGGTCGACCGATTATCGGCCTGGCCGATTATCGGCGCCGATATTGAGCATTTTTATGGTTATCGGTATCGGCCATTTTCAAAACCGATTTGCCGATAAAATAATTTTATTTTGAAATGCGCTATATTTGGCTCTAACGCAGGCATCTCTGTCGGAACTCACCACTCTGTAGACTAGACCAATGTCCCGCACATCTGATTTGTTGGGAGTCACGAGTCCGGCCAATCAGCGCAAAAGCTGATGCACTGAAAGTGTTGCACTCTCACACCGAGAGCACTCGCTGACTGGAGCTACTTCACTGATCACGCATCAGTCTCTCAAAGTTAAGACAGCAGCAGACTTTGCTGAAGTAGCAATACTTTACTACACTGAAGTTGCAAAACACCTCAATATAACAGGGTCCTGTGATTTACGCGATGCAGAAAACACGGAAGGAATCGCGGAATCCAGTCATAAAAACGGAATTTAATGTATAAAGCGGATCGTCACAGAATTTGTCAACTTCTTGATGAATTAATAAAAAACAGGTCAGTACAAATCAAATCGGATGTCAAACCGCAAACCGTTATTTAAATATGAATCCTGCGTGTCTCTAAATGAATGGCGCAGACGCGTGATCATTACCACACACACACAGGAGCACGCGTGACGCTTGCGCTGTTTTCAGCCTCAGCCGCATCATTATATGAGGACATGATTGCATAAACATCATCTCCAGAGCCGCTTAGTCACTTCATGAGCTTAATGCTTCAACTGAGAAAAGTTATCGTCATATCCATAGGGTCATATCATAAACACACAGAAACTCAAAGATCTCAACGGCAACCCGTCAAAATAAAAGTTCGGTTTTTCATAGGGCCCTAAAAATGTAATCTGTGTTAAACTGTAAATAAATTGAATTGTTTGATAATTTCAATTAATTAGAAATGCTTTTTTTATTAGTAAAATTTAATTTTACCATTAAAATAGTCTTTAAGTTTTACAAAATGTTTACAGAATGCTGCTGGGTGCTCCCTGAATTTTTTTATAGTTATTATTATTAATAATGTTATTAATTATGTTATTATTAACAGTTCTCAGATTTAAAAATATGATTAAAATCATTTAAAGAAAGTTTTTGTAAAAACCCTTTGTTATTCTTAATTTTGACTTTAACTTACATTTTTACACCAGACATAGGCTATATCGGTTCAAAATATCGGTTATCGGTCTACTTGATCTGTAATAATCGGTATCGGCATCGGCCCTGAAAATCACATATCGGTCGACCCCTAGTCACAGGATCTCAAAGAATGCAAGGACAAAAGAAATTATCTATATATACATATTTTACAATTAGAAATTGTAACCAATTACAAATAGGTTACAATTACAACAGCAATTACAATTTTAAAAATATTTCAAGTGTATTTCTTTGTAAAAAGTATACATTTTATCATACGTATTAAAAAAGGTAAGGATTCATTAGTTTGAATATTGGAACAAACACTATAATAACATCTTAGTTGATAATTCAATATACCTACTTTATTTTTGACAAAACATCATACTATAGTATATTTAACTATGAGCAGAAATTGGTGAACAAAAGCTTAACTATTTAATGTGACAGTAGTCTTTTTTTACAGTCAAAACTTTATAATCTATCCAAAACTAATCACAAAATCTTGTCTAAACATTCATATTTAGTCTGTAACATATTGTGTATGATATATTAGTATATACATGTGAATTTGCAGCTTGTTGCTTATACAGACATTTTATTTCATCAACATATTTCAGTCTATTTTTACTCATCTTAATAGGCTATAGCAATATAGTTTGGATGTGTTCATGTAAACATAACGTTTACTAATGTAGGTGCGAGAGTGAATGAACGGCACAGACACGCGCTGTATAACTGTAGTAAACAAAGCGCGCGCGCCTGTGCCGTTCATTCATCATTTAGCCTACACACAGACACGCAATTCATATTTAAACAGTCTTTTTGCGGTTTACAGTCAGACACTATTCAATATCACGATTAGAACAAAGCACTTAAGAATAAATGACTTACTACATCAGCTGGATACGTTGCTCCTCCAAATGAAACTACCAGCACTTCTATTCCAGGGTTATTAGATAGCGTATCCTTTCGCTGTGAGGAATAATACTGTGTACACAGCTGTACAAGATACTTACTAAACACGATGTGTTTTATAATCCAGCTGGTGGGCGTTGGCATGTTTGAATGGCTTGCCTTAGATCATTTGCGTTTGAATACCGGCGCGCTCTGCGTGGGCGTGGCACATTAACGCGTAATGAGGTATAATGAGCTGGAAAGAAAAATACTGACATCTCTCTCTTTTCATACAGATTACATAAACTGAGAATATTTGTTTTTTATATAAATTAATTCATTTAAAAGAAGAGAGTTCAAGCTTCATTATGGAAAAACACTTGTGCCTGTATGACAAGTATTCGCGAAATTACAGTTAATTTTCGGACGCGTTTCAGAATGGACTTAACTGACAGAGAGAAGGCAGAACGCGCATCATGTTTGTTTTTCTTTATTTGGCGAAAAGCACAACACTTTGTTTTTATTGTGAGTATCCAGAAAAAAATAGACACTTATCAGGATCGAATGATGTACAACACTTAATATGTAAGATCAAAATCAACAGAGTATTTTGAGTTTCTTTTGCACTGATAAGAAAAAAAGCGAGATATCGCGCCCGCGCGATAGCCGACCTCAGAGGGTTAACCCTCTGGGGTCTAAGGTGTTTTTGGGGTCCCAGAGATGTTTTGACATGCCCTGACATTTGTGCTTTTTTCAGTTGCTTAAACATATTAATGGCAAATTTGTCATTAAACTCTATTGAGCACAAACAGGGCTACCATAATATGTGAGCAACATGTATGTACATGTTTGTATCTTTGAGAGAATATTGTTTATGCTTGGTTATTGAAAAAACTAAAACTTAAAGTTTCTGAAATAAGGCCACAAAACACATACTAAATATGTGTCCACAAGACTTTTGACTAATGGATGTTGTCGCCTAGAGTTTTTGCTTCAAAATGATCTGAAAATCATCCTGCCTAATCATTCACATAAAACAATACATTGATTTAAATTTTATAAGACACTTTTTGTTTGGAAAGGCAATATGCGGGTGGGCGTGAATGGCCATGGAGGAATCATGAATAATGCTCTGATTCACACCTGAGAAGATAAAGACCTGCATAATGAGCCGCATAATGAGCTGCGTAATGAGCCTTTCACACAGGTGTGTCACTGGGTACCAAAGAATGCTTTCAAAAGAAGAAACATTTTTCAAGATGTTTCCAACTCTAACTTTGAACCAATTCTATATTCTAATATAGAATATACACTGCTGTTCAAAAGTTTGGGGTCGGTAAGATTTTTAATGTTTTTAAAAGAAGTCTCTTCTGCTCACCAATGCTGCATTTATTTGATTAAAAATACAAAACAAACCCAGTAATATTGTGAAATATTATTTCAATGTAAAACAGCTGTTTTCTATGTGAATATAGTAAAGTGTAATTTATTCCTGTGATCAAAGCTGAATTTTCAGCATCATTACTCCAGTCTTCAGTGTCACATGATCCTTCAGAAATCATTCTAATGATGATTTGATGCTCAAGAAACATTTCTCATTATTATCAATGTTGAAAACAGTTGTGTACCATTTTTTTAGGATTCTTTGATGAACAGAAAGATTAAAAACAACATCTTTTGTAACATTATAAATGTCTCTACTGTCACTTTTGATCAATTTAATTCCTCCTTGATGAATAAAAGTATTTATTTTATTTTATTTATTTCCCCCCAAAAATAAAATAAAAATTCTTACTGACCCCAAACTTTTGAACGGTAGTGTTTAATGTTACAAAAGATTATATTTCAGAAATATTTATATTATATTATATAAATATTTCATACTTTCTATTCATCAAAGAATCCTGAAATAAAAATGTAAATAACTGTTTTCAACATTGATAATAATGAGAAATGTTTCTTGAGCATCAAATCATCATATTATACTGATTTCTGAAGGATCACGTGACACTGAAGACTGGAGTAATGATGCTGAAAATTCAGCTTTGATCACAGGAATAAATTATATTTTAAATTATATTAAAATCGAAAACTGTTATTTGTTAACAAGCTGTTAATTTGCAGCTTGTTGCTTATACAGACATTTTATTTCAACATATTTCAGTCTATTTTTACTCATCTTAGTAGGCTATAGCAATATAGTTTGGATGTGTTCATGTAAATTTAATAACATGTTTACTAATGTAGGTGCGAGAGTGAATGAACGGCACAGACACGCGCTGTATAACTGTAGTAAACAAAGCGCGCGCGCCTGCATGCCGTTCATTCATCATTTAGCCTACACACAGACACGCAATTCATATTTAAACAGTCTTTTTGCGGTTTATAGACACTATTCAATATCGCGATTAGAACAAAGCACTTTAGAATAAATGACTTTGTACATCAGCTGGATCCGTTGCTGGATCCATCCGCCTTAGATCATTTGCGTTTGAATACCACGCGCTCTCCGTGGGCGTGGCACATTAACGCGTAATGAGGTATAATGAGCTGGAAAGAAAAATACTGACATCTCTCTCTTTTCATACAGATTACATAAACTGAGAATATTTTTTTTTTATATAAATTAATTCATTTAAAAGAAGAGAGTTCAAGCTTAATTATGGAAAAACACTCGTGCCTGTATGACAAGTATTCACGGAATTACAGTTAATCTTCGGACGTGTTTCAGAATGGACTTAACTGACAGAGAGAAGGCAAAACTAGCATCATGTTTATTTTTCTTTATTTGACTAAAAGCAGAATACTTTGTTTATATTGTGAGTATACACAAAAAAATGGACACTTAACGGGATCGAATGATGTATAACACAAATATGTAAAATCAAAATCAACAGAGTATTTTGAGTCTCTTTTGCACTGATAAGAAAAAAAGCGAGACTATCGTGCCGGCGCGATAGCCGACCTCAGGGGGTTAAACTTTGACCTCTCCATTGCTGTATAACTTTTTAGTAGATTATAACATATAATTAAAAAATAGTTGAAAACCTATATGAATATCTGTCATAGGCACCGATCCTGTGGGTGCTTAAGGGCTTGACGTCATAACAAGTGAAGCCACCGTGCCATTTAATTTAGCTGATTTCAATGTGCAAACGTTACTTAATGAATCAGTGTTTTTATATCTGAACTCCCTGTACATGCAAACATCCTAATCATGTAAATGGTTATTTATTTAAAGTCGGGAAAATTCCCTGATTATTAAGTGTGAGCGAGCTACATATATAAGCCTACTGCAAATGTCAAAGTGGTCATTTTCATTTTCAAAGTATGTGCATACAACTTAATTCACCTTGTAGCCTGAGGGTTACATAATTGTTCTGTTATACTGTGTCCGAACCAGACGCGATGTGATAAGATTCCAGCGACAAATAATTTGTCTGTCCACACTAGACGCGACTGCGAGATGCATAAAAATCAATCAAAACCCACAGCCAATCAGAACAGTGTGTGGGCGGAGTCTCGCGGCAAGTGCACAGCACCAGAGAGTAATCTTGACGGCACTAGCAAGAAAATGGATAAGTAGGCTACATAATCAAATTCACAAATATTACACCTTTTAAAATGAACATAGGACATGAACAAATGAACATGTATAAAAATGCATAGGCTACTGAGTTACTAAAACAATCTTTGTCAAAGAATATACTTGTTTATTCACAGTTTGAACGTTCTTGTTTCCATTTGTTTAATTTCAAGATCTGAGGTGAATTATCCATTGTTGCTTTTACAGCTACAAAGCAGGGAGCACTAAATGATATTCAAAGTCACATTGCATGTTTTTAACATTAAATGCTGGTGGTAGATCCTTTTCCTATTTAGCACCAAAACTTTGGAACAGTCTTTCTAACATTGTCCGGGAATCAGACACACTCTGTCAGTTCAAATCTAGACTAAAAACACATCTCTTTGACCTAGCATACACATAACACATTATAGACTTCTATAATTCAATGTTAGGCTGCATACATTAGGTCAGCCGGAACCGGGAACACTTCCCATAAATCCTGATGTACTTGTTACATCATAATAAGGATGGCGTCTACGCTAATATTAGTCTCTCTGTTTATCCTGAGGTTTACCGCAGTCCGCCGGATCCAGGCCGTATCCGGATCTGATGAAGAACCTGCGCCTAGACACGACGACAATGCAGTCCTGAAGTGTCAACTAGTCTCTCCACTGTGAAGGCCTCCTTCCCTTTACCTCTGTACAGATAAAACGTTGTCAGGATAATTCCAGTTACCGTGGCTACACGGAAGCGATAAAAAAATTCTGTATTATTCATTTTTCAAGGCTTGTACCTTGGAACCTATTTCATGGTTTGCGTTCTCGAGCCACCAGGCACTGTTTTGTGCAAATGAGCAAGCCGGAGCGCATTAAGAGTTTTATGTTAGAATTGTGTATTGTTAGCGGCCCCTAAGTTAATAACTAATGATCGTTGCGACGAAAGCGAATCAATCAAAACTAACTTTAGCTGGACAATAACTTTATTCTAGAGCTGCTGTAAAGCCAAAACAATCTCTGTTACTTTAATTTCCTATTATCACTGTAAAGCTGCTTTGAAACAATCTGTATTGTTAAAAGTGCTATATAAATGAAGGTGACTTGACTTTACTTAAATACAGCACATAAACAGTACCTGAGATTATCATTGCCACATATCGCGCGTCGCATCATGTGTAGTTAGGACACAGTGTTAGAAATATTGTTTTTTAATACCGTAAATTAATTTAAATGATTCACACCCAACGGCAGGAACATAAATCGGCTCCTATGCTTTCTGTCTTCTTTGGAACACAAGTTTTTGAAGAATATTCCACCTGTTTTTGTCCTTACAATAAAAAACACAAGAGTCCAAAACAACTTTATATAGATGAACAAACTCTTTAATTTCACTAATTTTTACAGCGATGTGAAATGTGGATAATATATTTACGTTATCATTAGCTGTCTTGAGGTTCTTGTCATCTCAGGGCATCCTGTTACATATAGGCACAGACACACACGCATGTATAATCCTCTTCATTCTTACTGAGTTCAGCAGTGTGGTCCCATAGCGAGGTTGCCCAGAGCTCTGTACTTGTCCCATTTAAGATTTGTATGTGTGAGATTAAGAAGTCAGGGAATGTAAACAGGCCACTGGTGGCTCACAGTGTGTTAGATGGGAAAGGGAGGGGAATGTTGAGAGTGCAAGGGGACAGTGCCAGCGCTTCCCAGCAGCAGAGGTGCTGGCGGTGGTGAAACACTGAGGCTTGAGGTCGGCGGGTGGGGTGTTTCTACTGTCTGTGCATGTCATAGCCATGGGTGGTCTGGCGTGCTGCACTCCTTATCTGGAAGAGTGCAGGACACTGAAGACAAGTGATGATGCTCCCCCTTAGACAAGCAGAGATGGGGACTCAGAGCCATTATACAGCTCAACTCGAATGGAAACGTACTATCCAAAAGCTCTCTGAAGAGTCGATATAATTCACAATTTTTTTCCCCGTGTGCCTACTCAAGGGTTGAGTGATGATTAAGTTTATTCAGATAAAAGCAGGCATAATCTCGGCACACTGTTCAGTTTATTTCTTGAGGCCTTTACTGTTTGCCGCAACTCGTTTCTTTTTTTAATAACAAAAATCTGATTCTGACTCCCATGAACAAGGACGCGTTTACTGTTATGTTCTGTTTATTATACAAGTGCACATGTAAAAGAGAGTGCGCTGCATGAGTAACTGACATGCACAGAAGTGTTTATTGACTTTATTGACTTGCACAACCAATACAACATCTACCCAAAAATTAACAATTATGTCGTCGTTTACATGCCCCATGTTGTTTTCAAACACTGACTTGACTTTTTTTTACTTTTTTTAAATTCTTCAATTATATCCAATTACGATGAATCTTTAAAACTTCAAAACAGATACAAGTGCACCATAAAAGTATCATGAAGGTGGTCTATTTGTAAGTCTTCTGAAGCTGATCGAAAGACTGATTGAAGACTGAACAAAAATATTTTGTTATTGTGCATCACTTTTGTGTTATTTATTTATTTACTTCCTTTTTTGTGGTATGAAAGCTTTACTTCCATCCACTGTAATTCCATGGAAAATAATAACTAGCTCATTTTTATACATTTCTCCTTCTGTGTTCTACTGAAGAAAGAAACAGCATAAAGGTCAGTAAGTGATGAAAGAATTACATTTTTTTTGTAAACTTTTTCTGTAAGTGTTTTGATTTTGCATTATGGAGTTTGTTTTCAAAACAACAGTTTATACTTACAAAAAAAGTTTATATTTAACGTCTCTGGAAGCCAAATCAGCCTTTAGTTAAAACAGGAAGAAAAACTGGTGAGAAAAACAGCGCACAACCTAAAGGACAGATCTTGCCAGGCATCCTGTTTTTTTTTTTTTGGTGTTTTGTTTTTTACAGGGGTGAGCCGTCCAGAGACCAAGAACACTCTGTGCACGCAGCTCTATTCGAAAGAAAAAATTACATCTAATAACATTTAACGATCTGGCATGTGTCATTTTGTTTCCCTCTTTTCACCAGTATCATTAAGTGGTGGAGCACTTCTGCGACATCTGAATCTCTTGAATGGTATTTATTGATGCAGAGCTGCAGAAAAGTTTCTTACCGCTTTGCACAGTACAGCCCATGGACGGAAGTTACCCAGATGCTTTCATACTACTACTCACACACATCAGGCCATATCCACAAACACAGTACCTCCAGGCATTGTGCTAGTTCAAAGGTATGACCAATAAATGGTCAAAGAGAGGGAAACAAACTATACACTGCCACTTCTGTGTTGTTTAATGCCATAAAAGAACAAAAAGAATGGAGCAACTAGAGCAGGCAAATTTACACACATTTAACCAGTTATCTAATAACGTAGCCTTCTGTAGATTAGTGGTTCTCAACCAGGGGGCCGGGGTCCACTCACATTATTTGAAATAAGACAAACAAGCATTAAAATAAGCTAAACAACAAAAAATCAAGATATTTCTTATTTCTCATAATTCACCCCTTCAACAACATTAAAGGGACATTGTGTATGAATTTCTCCCATCTACCGGTGAAATTGTATTTTGCATTCAAACGAATTGTGCTCTTCAGCGCCTCGCTTTTTCAAATGCGTGTTGCATCTACGGTAACTGTTATGTACCAAAAAGCTATGACAAGATGTCTTCTAATAGCACTTCGTCGAGTTTTCCTTCGGGTGAACAGGTTTGTTATTTCAAACAAACTGCAACTTGACACAACGAACAAACGAATGTTACAGTATGAATTACTGACTGACTTGCCGGGGCAGTGACAAGCGCCTCTCTCTGCTCTGCTCCTCCGTTTCTGCTGCTTTCAGTTACGTGACACTGGCTCTGAACGAAAACGCGTTGTGGAAACGCGTTGGCCTAGTACTTTTTGACCCTCTCTGCTATTATAGTTTTTCAAGATGGCGGAACGACATGGAAGCCTCAGTGGACCTACCCGTCACATGTATATAAAGATGATAAATTCTTTGTTTACGATGATAAGTCAGATAATTGGCAGAGGTATTTGTACACCATTGAGGACATATTTATGAATAAAAATATTGATTTTAGATAATAAAATACCAAAAAACTACACATTGTCCCTTTAACTTTTTTTTTCTCTTTTTTTTTTAAACCAGGGTTCCAACTGTCTTGAAAAACCTTGATGTAGGAGGTAGCTAAAGTTATAAAATTACATTGGAATTTTGAGGAAATAGTAGTTTTCCTCCTTATAATGTAAATAACAAACAACTGAAAAAGTCACGGGGCCTTCAAATATTGTTGTGGACAATGGGTAGCCTTAGTGTCAAAAATGTTAAGAATAACTTCTATAGATTTCTATGGTTTTGATTGAAAGCTAATAATAATTAATACAAATGAATGCAATTTTTTTTTTTATGCATAATTCTAACTTTAAAAACATGGTTTTGTCAGATTAGTTAACTTCTGGGGACACACAATGTGTGGCTAAGCAAACCCATGAACACTCAAGTGGTTCATGTCTGATATTAGTCTACTACCTTTCACTTCCTTGTCTCAATTCCAGTCTTCTATTTTATTAAATTTCTGTTCTTTCACTCCCTTTCCTTCATTGCTCTAATCAGCCGCATTTGTCATTTGTTACATAAACTTTGACAGCCTTCCCACCTCTCTCACTTTCTTTCATGTGCTCACTTATTCTTTTACTTTCTCTCATTTTCCTGGAGAATTCACTTCATTCCAGACCTCTGCTCTCCTTTACTCATTCTCACAATCTGTCTCTCTCTCTCTCTCTCTCTCTCTCTCTCTCTCTCTCTCTCTCTCTCTCTCTCTCTCTCTCTCTCTCTCTCTCTCTCTCTCTCTCTCTCTCTCTCTCTCTCTCTCTCTCTCTCTCTCTCTCTCTCTCTCTCTCTCTCTCTCTCTCTCTCTCTCTCTCTCTCTCTCTCTCTCTCTCTGACATTGTGCTGATAGAGGGATGGAGGCAGTGCACACACCTGGCACTGTCTGTATAACTGGCTCCGATTACACGCCACGAGCCCAGTGCCGCACACAGAGGTCACACACACACACACCACACACACACACACACACACACACACACACACACACACACACACACACACTTTCTCCTGGCTTGACACAAAGGAGGAACATCTGTGAAACCAAAACATGGGGCTCATTAGCAATCAGCAGGGACTGGGACAGAGTGGACATCCCAGCGTGCCATTAATACACACCAGGAAAGGAGAGGAGGGATACGCAATGCTACATATTTTCATAATCGACTAGTCGTCAGGTTGTCTGAACAACTTGACTAGTAATTCTAAGGAAATCCTGTTTAATAATGCTAGTGTAGGGTATTTTCTTCAAACAAGTTCAAACAACTAACAATAATTAGGGGAAAATGTACCTTAATAATTGAATGTTAATTTAGTAGATGACTATTCGACCATCCTGACTCATCCCTAGAGGAGAGGAGAGGTAAACAGAAAGAGTTCAGTTAGTCTGCCCTTCTGTGAGTCAGACTGCGTGATAACATCGTGACCCGCTATAGAATCATTGGATTTTCTGCCCCATGGGGAAAAGTCCAAAGCCCTTCAGTAGTGTTTGTCCCATGAGTGAATGTTTAGATGTTATTGGACACCTCAGGAATCTTTTTGCTGGCTACTGTTTAACGATTTTTCTTATCGACGATGCCACATGCATCTTTAAGTATTACAAGATCCCAGAAACCCCCTCACAGTCCGTCTTAATCTTTTATACACTACCGTTCAAAAGTTTGGGTCAGAACTTGTTTTTTAAATAATAGTTTTAAACTTTTTTGTTAAAAACTTTAGGTAAATTGATCACACGTGACCCTATAAAGACTTTTACATTGTTACAAATGATTTCTGTTTGTAATATTAGTGAAAAACTTGAGCACAAATATTAAGCAGCACAACCGTTTTCAAGATTGATAATAGTAAAAAAAAAAATCTTGAGCAACAAATCTGAAGGATCATGTGACACTGAAGACCAAAATAATTAAGCTTTTCTATTTTTATTACATTTTGAAATATATTAAAATAGAAAACAGTTCATAATTGTAATAGTGTTTCACTATATTACTGTTTTTACCGTTTTTTATCAAGTAAATGCAGCTTTTGTGAACATAAGAGACTTCTTTCATTAACATTTATTTTTGCATTTCCGTTTTGTAATGCGAGTGGCACTGAAATTACTTGTAGCTATATATTTATTTACCTTTGTATATGTACCTTTTGTATATTTTTTTTAATATTTATGCTTGTATCCCACCTCACCAACTTGCCCATGCAGAGCAGAGTTTAAGGATTTCCCATCATTCAAAGGGTGTTAATATTATTTTGGGAAGGTGTTAAAGGGGACATATCATGCTAAATCAACTTTTTTTAGCCCATAAATGCATTTTGTTGTATATTTGGAGTGTTTATAAGTACAGAAAAGTTGAAATTAGTCTCTTCAGGTGCTTCGTTGATATCTTTATATTCTGTTTTGGTCATATTTTGCAACCTGTTCCGATTTTTCTATTCTCTATGACGTTTTTTGAACAATTACGTCACAGTATTTGCAGCGGAACTGCCAAATAAGGACATCGAGTCCCGGCCCAACAATTCGAGCAATCCGCCATTTTAATTTCTCACTGCGATTTTGTAGTACAAGCTCAAGGATGCAGAAGTTACGAGAGGGTAAGTCAAAATGTTCGGTTGTTGGATGTAGAAACCCACACGCTTCATTACACCGTCTCCCAGCATCAGAACCTCTTCGAAGTGCCTGGTTGAGTTTTATTTTTCATGGAAATGTACCCACATCTGTGGGTAAAGTCATTTTTGTGTGCACGAACGAAGCACTTCAATGATAACTACTTCAGCAACCTCTGCCAGTATAAAGAAGGATTTGCCGATAGACTTCGTCTGATTGAGGGGTCAATTCTTCTATCTTTGGAGACGACGAACAGAGCACTTCGGTAAGCTGTAAATAACGTTTTTACGTGAAATAATAACGTGCTTTTCTTTAATTGTTTATAATATAACATTTTGTTTTGTGAGTGTTAAATAGTCGTTGTAAAACATGCAGTATTATAGTAGTGGGCATGGATGGAGAAGTTACTGTAAATACAGTAACATACCATTGCGATACATCCATATGAAGACGTTATTCTGCAGGTTCGTCGTATTCATTTTCATCTCGCTCCGGGTCCTGGTCCGGCTCTGGCTCGAACATGTAAGGCGTGATGGACAAGTCTTCCGTTGTTGAAATTTTGTTAATAACGTGTGAATAAAAAGTTTCTGTGCCGCTAGATAATCGTATCTCTGCTATCAAACTACAAAAAGGCCGAACGGGGTGGAGTTGAAACGGGTGTCACCTCTGCAACCTGGAGAGGGGGCGGGGTATGAAGTGTCTCATTTGCATTTAAAGAGACCGTACCAAAACAAGTTGCTCTCAGACACACATCAGAAAAGGGGTAGAAAAGGGGCCTGTGGAGCTATAATAATGAGGAATTCAGACCCAAGCATTGCAGTTCCGCTTTATACACAAATGACCACAAATGTATGATTTATATGTAAAAAGGAATGATTTAAAAGCATGATATTATGTCCCCTTTAAGCTCCCCATTAGTGGTGTTTAAAACAGAAGTGCAGCCTTATTGACAACAAAACTGTTCATGTCAAGACCAAGGTGACCAGACATAAAGGGGTCTGGCTTATTACCACAAACTTTGACAAACTCTCTCTCTCTCTCTCTCTCTCTCTCTCTCTCTCTCTCTCTCTCTCTCTCTCTCTCTCTCTCTCTCTCTCTCTCTCTCTCTCTCTCTCTCTCTCACACACACACACCACACAAACTCCTCTCTGTCCCTCCTTGACGAATAGCAGAGCCTCCTAATCTCATAATTATGGTGTAATCTCCTTAATAGCATAATGCTCCTAATCTTTACTGAGTCTATATATATATATATATATATATATATATATTATATATATATATATATATATATATATATATATATATATATATATATAGTGAGAGAGAGAGAGAGAAAGAAAGAAAGAAAGAAAGAAAGAAAGAAAGAAAGAAAGAAAGAAAGAAAGAAAGAAAGAAAGAAAGAAAGAAAGAAAGAAAGAAAGAAAGAAAGAAAGAAAGAAAGAAAGAAAGAAAGAGAGAACAAACTGTTCTCCTCCAATTGGTTCATGCATGCTTTAGGTCAGCCATTAACGCAATGGTTGATGTTTGATGGGCCTTGAATATCTCATAAAATGTGCTAACAAATATTCTCTCATAATGATCCAGTGAGGAGGGGAGGTTATCCTTCAGTGAACTGTCCATTACTGCGGTTGTGACAGTGGTACAGGGGTCCGTTGCATCTCTTTCCCTCCACTGCTTTCATTTCTGTATCGATTAGTTTGTGTACCTCATCACACACTTCCACTTGAAGCTGTCTGAGAGGTATGTTGGTTTATGTTTATATCTTAAGTTCTTAGACCATTGTGGTGTGTATATTGCCTTCTGTCCATTTATCTGGCAAGTTCTGCAGAAGTTTTGCAGTTATTCTATTCATTTAAAAGGCTGGGGAAAAACACCTTTGTATACAGGCAGGTGTAAATCTATACATTGTGCAATATGGGTACCTATGACCTTGACCGCAGGCCTAGGTCACCTGACATATTTTTCTCATGTCAACCTGAAGAAAGCAATCATTCACGTTTGGTTTGGAAAAGTGAGCAGCATTAATTTTATTTATTAGTGTTTATTTAATTCAATAATGTTTTAAATGAACATTTTCATTTATTCAATTTTCATTTCAGTTTTAGTGATTTTATCGTGTGCTTTTGTTTATTTTTTTTATTTCTATTTAGCTTTCATTTATTTGTATTTCAGTTTTAGTCATTTTAGTACACCAACATCTAAAACACAACACACTATAATGGTCTTTTCAGAAGGGTTAGTTCAGTTGAATTGCGCACTTTGTTGCTCACCTTGAAAGAAGATGTGCATGAAGAAGACTTACTGCATTGGAAGCAGATGGAAGCACCTACTGCAGATTTTTAGAGCTTTAATAAGTCCACATCTGCCTGCTTCCTCTCTCTCTTGCTCATGCTTTATTGTGACTTAATAAAGGAACAACTGAGAGAGGAAGGGAGAGGATGGAGGTGCTGGGTAAGGGAGTAGAGGAAAAGGGATGAGTAGTTAGCTTTCATGGATCACAGCCCCTCTTTCTGTGTAGTCTAAGTATGCCAATATTGCAGTAATCTAGAGTAAATCCGGTTTAATTAAGCTACAGAGTTTTAAGGGGCAGCATTAGATTAGAAGCACATTGTACATGATAGGAGTGTGCCATGCTTTCTGTCCTTTGATCTCATACATACACACACATGCCACACATACACCCATAGAACTGGCACAGTCTTCAAGTGGGCCGTTCCGCTGGTGCGTATAGCCCTTCCACTCTCTGATATTCATTTTCCCAGGTTGACAGGAGCTATTAGTCATGCGAAGGATGGCTATGTTACATCGCTACAGGATAAAGAGCACCACATTGAGAAAACGCTGTGCTATGTATCTCTGTATGTACTTCAAAACCGCAACAGCCCTGGAACTACTTGCCAACAATTTTTGCCTTTCTGTTAAATTGTTCGTAGGTGTGGCAGCATGTGACACCTCTTATATTCTGGGCAAAAGATGTTCCTTGCACTTGCTGCCTTAGGGGCCAAAGCCTGTTTTGCTGAGAGTTGCATAAAAACAGGATGCTGGAGTGCAGCACTACAGATGTGCAGAAAGATCGGGCGAGGAGAAGAGAAGTGAGGGAGGGAGACGAGGAAAGGAAGATAAAGATATTTTTTGCACCAACTCATCAAAAATTTGACTTTTGGGTAAATGAGTGTCCTATCTCATGGCTAAAGGTTCAAGGTTTCTTCTTTGCATGACCATTATGCATTATAGGGCTCAACAGTAACTGTGAGAAAGAGTATGAGAGTTTTGAGCCTTTGCTGTGTTGCCAATGAAAATGTCATCCATTTGTGTATGCCATAAAAACTGTCATATTCTTTACATTGATTTGTAGCTGTGCACCTGCATCTAGATGTGTGTATATTATGTTTTACATTTCTTAAAACTAAAATACATTAAATTTATCTACATTTTTTTCACACCACTTTTGAGACCAGGCAAGCAGAAATAATAATAATAAACAAAATCTTATTAAACCCTGCATTAGTTTAAGAAGAAAGTAAGGTCCGACAGAATGTGTGCCCTTTTTTGCATTTATGTTGGACTTAAAAACTGTGTAATTCTGGAATGGATGTGGTAAAAGGAGTTGAGGGGGTTATATTGCTAGCTAAATGCATGATCACATTACCAAAAATAAACAAACATGTAAAGATCAAATGAGGAATCAAATTGTGTTTTAAACCCATAGAACTTTTCACAGAATTCCATTTGATTTGATGCAGGCCTAGTGATTAGTCAACCAGTCTGATGTGTATCCCCGGTGGTCCAATCAAATTGTTCCCACGTAAATAGAAACGGAGTATGATGGCAAACATTTAAACTTGGACCTGAGGAGTATCGTTTTTTGTACAATATTTTACTGTGGGTAGTCATAGTTTTTTTTTTTTATTATTACCTGGCAGACAGAGCAGCTACAGGCGTGCCAGGCATGCCCTGATCCTTGCCCTGATCCTTCATTGTTTATGTGCATGTTGAGAGTGTGTTTGTGGGTCTGAGCTTGTTTTCTCAGGTTTATAATCTGAAGTAGCACTTGGCTGCGGGCTGAAAGCAGTTACACTTTAATAGGCCAGTTGTTTACTCTTTTCTGCAGACCACTCTGGATGCACTCTAGTTTAGATCCCTCCTCTTTGCTGGCAGGTACACTTTGAGCCGTAAAGATAATGTTGTAACGTGCCCACCACATCTTACTAACTGATTTTAACAATCTGCCCCAAAAAGTGCCTGTCTTTTATAATAGCTGTAGGTAATGCAAGCAAGCTTTAGAAATAGACCCACCTCTGTTTTAGGTCTACCCCATTCTGACTTATTCAACACCAGGGTGACAAACACTGTGAACTCACTGACTCAGAAAAGACGCTGTATTCACATGGCTTGCATGAATAGATATTGGGCCCATAAGCTTTCCGTTGCTCCCTGAAAGGAATAGATTAAAAAGAGACGGGGGTCCGGTGGGGGAGTGTGAGTGGTGGGAAGAAGGGATGAAAGAAGAGGTGTGCTTGCCAAAAGCTGGACCTTTTTACGTCTGGCCAAGAGGCAGCATGAATGCCACATGCACCTGATCTTTCATCTCCTCTTGCTCTTAGGAAATGGAGAGCAGATTGGGCTTTGGTTTACGTGATGCTCTTGATTGAGGACAAAGAAGAAAAGTTGTTATTGCGGTTAGCCATTGCGTGATCTACAATATAGAGGTCTGGCTTTGATGGGACTCAACTGTACCCTGTAATGGTGACCAGAGAACCCATTGAACCCAGGACAGGGGTAACAATAGCTAAGTCTTCTGTCGAGACCTTAAGAAGGGCAATGCTGGTAGAGAGAGAGAGTCTTAACCCTGGCAGACAGTTCCTTAAGGAATGTTTGGATTGGACCACATCTGCACTGAGGGGTTCACCGCTTACACTATACGGAACATAGACTTATGCAGAATGGTGAAGCTATCGGGCCGCTTTAAGCTAGGATTGCATTTGTGGTCTCTCCAACATGATCCCCTGCTGATAGCTCCAACAGGACTTCCATTCCCACTACTGTAAAGACTATAATTTAGGAAATTTGTTCAACTATTTGTTGTACTTGTTGATGGTCAGTGACATGTAGAATTATGTCCGTCTCTCTCATACGGCTGGCATCCGTTTCATAAGGGCCTGGCTCATGGAAGGAAGATTTTGGCCACTGCTCTATTTGTCCTTGCTGAAAATTGCACAAGTACTCTCCCAGAGGTTGTGAGTAATTGATGAGTACATATGTTTTTGGGTTTTGCTCTTTAGATTCTATGTTTCGCTCTCTCTACACTACCCCCTCGCTTGGTCAGTGGAGATTCTGTCTTTTTTCACAACTTTTGGCTTGGAATGTAAACCTCCTCCTCAGGCTTTGAGCCTATAGATTATATGACATGACCATTTAAGGGCCATTCCTAAGCTGTCCAGTTCTTCAGCAGTTAAGCGCCATCTTTATAAAGGTCACCTGCTGATTCCCATTGGTTTATCTATGACTGAGCAGGTCTCTGAAGTCTATTGCTCCACAGTGGTCCATAATGAATCATTTAACAACAGTGTTGGGCTTCCTCAGAAAAAAAGTTACATTTGTGTCGGATGTTTTTGATTTGATCTCTCATATAGGCTGTCTGGCCCAAGCCTAATGTCTGGATTTTCTTAGCACTTGGTGTAGTTAAACTCAGGGGTGGTCTGCTTCCCTCAGAAGAGGCTTTAAGGGTTCACATCGAGCCAAGGCTGATTGTACACAAAAAGGTCAGATGCTGGAGGAAGCCCTGTGTATTTCCTACATGTCAGACTCATAACTGTGAGAATATAGTGTAATAGCTGCACCTGGCTTAAACACAAAAACTAATCAGTGCTATGTAGTTCATCCAATTTGTAAAACCAGCATCACAGACTCTCTTGCATCTGCATGTAATGCGTTTACAAAGAGAATGCGGATACATGCGAGGCTGTCTCAATGAAGGTCAACAAATATCCCCCCTCAAGTCGTCCTGGGAAGTTCCTACTAATGAGATTGGATGTTGTAATTAACCCCCCAAAATAATATTTTTGTTGGAACACAATGAATGCTTTGAGCAATTGCAATTTTTTTTGCCTTTTTGTTACAATAAGCACAGCAAGGGGTTTCATGCAACTGCAACAAAATGTGGTGCTAAATATGTGCATTCAATATATAATTGATGCTTTATGCATTTGACCATGTAGATTGGTCTCTTTTACATTTTAAAATTATTAACAGTTAACAAAAGACATTCAAAATTAATTAGAAACAATATTATGTCTAGGTTGGACATTCACATGGATTATTGTGACATTGTGATGTCATTCACATGCACAAAGTTTGTATACGATTGTTTTGACGACTGGAAGGCAGCACTTGTCTGTACCATCAATACACAGGACCTTTGTGAAAGCATTCACCACTCTGTTTTCTAGTGAATCAAGGCTCTGTTGAGCTTAAAGTTAATTAACACACTCTTATATATATAAAAAAATAATATATATATATATATATATATATATATATATATATATATATATATATATATATATATATATATATATATATATATATATATATATATATGTACCGAGACCAACAATGGCTAAATGTCTTGCATGCAGACACTATTATAAAATCCACCTGTTTTTTTATGTTGGCTTCTAGCAGTGTAGCACTCAGTACCATGTGCATTCAAGCGAATATGTCGTAGTCTGTATTTACACAGCTGCAAGAGGACAGGAGCAAGTCAGGTGAGGGCCCTGGCCTCATGCTGGCCCAGCAGGATCCTCTGTGAGCAAACGTTCACAACTCGGGCCATGATTCAGAGACACTGTCTGCCTCTGCAACCGCTGCTTTCACTCCAAACATCGTCCTTCCTGTCTGGAGAAGAGCGATAGGGCAAAGTCTACACACACTGACTTAGATATACATCTTCAGAATCATACTCATACAAACACTAAGAAGAGAATCTTCAAAGTGACCTACTGAGGTGTGTTGGTTAAACAGTGAAGTAGGGTCACGCTGGTTGCTGCCGGTGGTGTGGTTCGAGACTTTGTGAAAAACTGGATGGCTTCTCAAGGTTGACTGCTGTAACCTTATACTGTTGTGCTTGGCAGCATTTCCTCAGACTCACCGATACATGTCTGCCATATTTGGACAGTCTCTGAGCACTGGGCCCCTCAGGTGGGAACTAATGTGTGTGAGAGAGAAATAAGAAGCAGAAAAGCAAGACAAAGACAGTCTCTAGCTTTTTGTCCGACTCCTGTTCTCTAGAGAGAAAAAAAGGATGCCAATCCAAAGATTCACAAATTGATTTGGTCCCCAAGAGCTCTCTGAGAGTTTGGGTGTGGGGTCAACATATATCTCTAAGCCTGGTTATTTACTTTTCCAGCATGATAACAGAACAGCCCATGCCTCTACTTTCTCCTGTTCCTCCTGAGACAGCCTGAGATCTATTTTTGCCCTTTGAATCTATAATTAAATCTATAGATAGTTAGATAGCGGACAGCCCTTACTGCATGGGTTTAAAGAGTCTTGGCCAAGACTGTGAATGATGATCTGTCAATCCCCTCATTGACAAGTTTTACCTGTAATTCCAGTCATCATCTCCCTGTTAAGCGTGTCCTAAACTTTACAGTGTCCTGACAATGAAAACCGCTCTGCTAGATCATTGGGGTTAATAGGTTTTGTGGAAAAATGTTTTCACCGGATTCTCAGAATTTGAGAGCAGCATAGTACTTTTCTTACAAGCATTCTGCACACAGTAATGACCCTCTGGCTGGAGAAGAAGTTTTCAAAGTTTGTTCTTAAGTACTCTTGTGGCCTCAAGTACCCCAGCTACACAGCAAAATCCACAGAGTTAAATTAACTCTGCTCAGAGAACATTTGGTCCCTCTCTACAGAGAGTTAAAATAACTCTGAATCAGAGTTAAAGTTAATGAGATACTTAAATGATTAATTAAGTGATGATTGGGCATTAATGATGAACACCTGCTGTCAACAAGCAGAATCACTGAATGAAAGAGAAACAACAAGAACAGAAAAAAAGAGAAACACAAGAACTACAACTGCCTTCTAGACACAGCCTTAGATGAAATCAAATTAAGACAAAAGACATTAAATCTCTGAAGATCTCAGCAGAGGAGGATTAAACAACTCCACAAACAGCATTACCAGCTTCACTTATTACTAACCAGATTTACTTTATTTGTGTTATACGTCTACAGAAGGTTTTATTGAGAATTAACTGAGGTTTAGATGTTGATGATTTACTGAAAATGTTTGATCACCATTATGGTGATGAGTGTTACCTTTAGTTGGGCAGTTTGACTCTTGGCTTTTATTGCGAGTTTGTGGTTTTTGTAACAATTGTAACCAAAACACGTAATTTGTTACAAAGAAAGCAAGAATCAAAGATGATCAGGTGATATAGTTTTCAACAACAAAAAATAGAATAATGCACTTATATCATCACTTTCCAAAAGTGGTTATTTGATGTTAATTGATTATATTCACTAACAATACTCTCTTGCCAGAGATCAAACATTTTGGTTTTTGAAATACATTATGGGGATTTTTTTTTTTTTTTTTTTTTGATACACAGACATCAATAATCAGCATATGAATCTCAACAATGGTAACATGCTTCATGCCGCAATGCATGCTGGGAGCCACAATAGTATAAAACTCATGGCTCCCAGGATGCATTGCGGCATGAAATGTCACCATTGTTGAGATTCATATGCTGATTCTTGATGTCTGTGTCTTAAATAAATAAATACCCCCATTATGTATTTAAAAAAAATAAAAATGTCCAATCTGTGGCGAATATAATCTATTAACACCAAATGACCACTTTTGGACTGTGATGAGGTAAATGCATCATTCTACTTTTTGTTGTTGAAAACTATATCACCTGATCACCTTTGCCTCTGGCTTTCTTTGAAACAAATTTCATGTTTTGGTAAACGCTGTTACAAAAACCACAAACTCACAAAAAAAAAAGCTAAGAGTCATATTGCCCAACTAAATGAAACACTAGTCACCATAATGGTGACCAACCATTTTCAATAAATCGTCAACATCTAAACCTCTGTTAATTCTCAATAAGAACTTATGTAGATGTCTGACAGAAATAAAGTCAGTCTGGTTAGTAATAAGTGAAGCTGGTAATGCTGTTTGTGGAGTTGTTTAATCCTCTTCTGCTGAGATCTTCAGAGATTTAATGTCTTCTTTTATCTTATCTTGATTTCATCTAAGGCTGTGTCTGGAAGTCAGTTGTATTTCTTTTTTCTGTTCTTGTTGTTTCTCTTTCCTTCTGTGATTCTGCTTGTTGTCAGCAGGTGTTCATCATTAATGCCAAATCATCACTTAATTAATCACTTAAGTATCTCATTAACTTTAACTCTGATTCAGAGTTATTTTAACTCTCTGTAGAGGGACCAAATGTTCTCTGAGCAGAGTTAATTTAACTCTGGGGATTTTGCTGTGTATGATCTCCAGCGATTATTTACAGATTGGCCGAGGCTACTAATATTCATTGAGCTTCACATATGAGTTTATTAATTGGGGATGTGATAGAGAGATAGAGAGTGTGATAAAGATGCAAATGGAAGGTCTGCTTGTTTAAAACCAGCGCCTCTGCCTAAGTGTCCCTGTAAAGTCGTTTTTCCCATGTGTTAAATTAAAAGCAAAATCTAATCTGTAGTCAGAAAAAACTTTGTGAGCTTGGAGTGTCTTAGCATAGTACAGCTTATTAGAGCTACTGAATTCAGTGCTGTTGTGTTTATTATTAGTTTTTAGTGTCCTGGATAATAACTATGCCGTGGACCAGTGTAGTTTTTTTTTTTTACCTCTTCTGCCTCACAGAATTATTTGCTGACATCCCTTCTAATCTCTAGCTGTTGGTCTCTTGGCAGGTCTGCAATTTTCGAAACCCCTGGGTGGAATTGTGAAAGTTGATCTGGCGTTTGTAGACAAAATATTTTGAAAGTGTCTTATGCCACCTTGATGCCATGGAGAGTGAAGTGGTGCAGATGTATGCGTTAATGGGTCGAAAAAATAACATCTACAAATGTAGAGTTGGGTACATTCAGATGTCAGGACAGGTCCTGCTTAGTTATGGATATGTGCTCGATAAGAATGCACCAATATCCATTCAGGTCACTAATGATGAGGCTGGACAAATATAGATAGTCCTATATTCACAATCATAGACAAGCAGGCAAATCATCTAACTCATGCAGCTTGCTTGACACAAGCACTTCCTTGGTACGGTCGTTGACATTCCCACATTGAGAGCCGGTTTGATGATAGTTATGCAATATCATCTGGCCGAGAGAGTGTGAGAGAGGGTAGGAAAGTTATTAGCCAAGTCTTCTTTAAAACTGCTGTGATTGCATTCGTGCTTTCTCTGTCCTCATTCCCACAACCCACTGTCTCACAGGAAACCATGAATCTACACAAAGTCTCAGAGGAAACACAGATCCAAATGCGCGAAAGGTTTGTTTTCTTGAATTAGCATTGCAATAAAGTGTTTAGTATCATGTTTTACTGCTAAACTGAAGATGGTTCCTGTTGCTACTGGCTTAACTCGATTGGCCTGTACAACTTGTAAAAAATCAAAAGAACACACATTCCCAGGGAGTAGGACGCACATAAACTGCACTGTATGTGTTATGCTTTTATGAAATTTGACTTCAAAGACTCTGTGTCAGCTTTGATGAAACACAAACTGCTGTCTCAGTCAAGTGTAAGGGTGATCTTGCCTTCTTGTTTTTCTCAGTTGTATCTGCTGGTATACACTTACAGATAGATGGCAGGGTCATCCGGAGCCCTGTGTGATCTGACACTGTGGGAGAGATACTTTGATGCCACCTTCACCTTCCCACAGCTTCCAGACAACAGTCTTCCAGTCTTTTCTTGTCTTATTAAAAGAGCATAATATATTGCCTGAGAGATAAAAACAGTGCTAGTGTCTCCAGACCTACATTTGCATGTGCTTGCTAGTTTTTGTATGTGGGCCCTCTTAACAAAACGTATGTTACCATGTGTAACCATCCCATATTTAGTTTGTTGTAATGCTGGAACACACCACTTGCTGGAAAACCAGGTCATAAGTTGGTCCAGGTGGTTTCTGGCACATGGTACTGTAGGTAGTTGCTGGTCCAAACTGGTCTACCAGATTAAATCAGCTTTATTCTTTGGGTTTCATTAGATTTTCCATATGATATATGTACATTTAATACTAGGGTTGGGCCGATGGACGATATCATCGTCCATCGTGATGGCTGACAGACATCACAATGTTTAGCAGATGAATTCAGCATTTTCTCCCGAAATACATGAAAGTGGCCGGTGAACTGGGAGAAAAATAGAGTTGACTTTATAGATATTTACACTGTGTGTAAATAAAAACACTGTGATATGAATAAAAACCGTCGGCAAATATATTTGAATGGTTTGTTATTGCTGCTTCCATAGACACCATTGTGTATTTTACAAACTATAAATGTAATGTTTTGCTATACATTATATGTATTTAAATGTCTGAAACCTAATATATACATTATGTGGTTAAAAACACTGAACAGTTGTGATATAGCCTATGACAAGAACTGAGCGCGTCCGTCTTTGGCTCAGCGCCAGCCATAGCGCGAAAGCACAGTTTGAATCTGGCAGTGATGTCACATCACTGTACATTCGCTCCTTAGTGGTCAGCTGCTGCAGAGTTTGCCGAAATCGAAATTGCTGATGAGATATAGAGGAAAATATCTAGTGGAAAATGAGAATGTTACCCCCCCCCCCCGATATCATCGTCCATCGCGATGTTTCACTGTAGACATCGTCTGATACCAAATTGGTAGACATCGCCCAACCCTAGGAGAGTATATTGTATATACATCACATTTTAAAGCCACCTGCAATCTTTTAAGGCACTACACACAAAAAATCCCTCAATACCTGTCTGAAAAACCTGTGTGTTTGAAGTCTTATTCTTCACCTCAGCTGGAACTGATACAAATGAGCATCTCTATCTCCATCAATCCAGATAGGCAGTGATAAGCTGGAAGCCGATTAAAGACATAATAAAACCATAACCATAAGGCCGTAAAAGTGCTTTTCTTCAGATCAGTCGCTGCTGATGGGAGGAAACGATCAGCACCTGTTTGGACCAGATCCAGATTATTGTTTTCCTTGAGCTGTTGTTTATGATGGGGGCAGTGCTGACTCCCGTGACCGCTCATGTTTTTGCTTTCATGTCTCTCATGTTGTGTAAGAGGTTTACACTTGCTGGAAATCAGCCAGAAACATGAAGAGTGAGAGTATGATGAAAACTTTGCACTGCTAAGTGTTGTCCTTTGTCTTTAAAGTGTTTGGTAGTGGTAATTTCCCTTCTGATCCACCACCTGTATGCACTGTTTCTCAAACTTTTGGGAGGATTTGTCAAAAACGATGTGAAAATATTATTGGATTTGGAGGTAGCCAGGCTCCTAATGTATTATACAGTAGGCTAGGGATTTCTCTTTATTTTATCTATATCTTTGAGTTTCTCAATACTGTTGGGCTCCTTAGAGGCAGAGAAGGAGGAAGAGGAGTGGGAGGAAGGGTAGTTAGTTTGGGGTCAGCTGAGGGAGCTGGCCGAGGTCATGTGAACGGCGAAGAGAGAAGGATCCAAGAGGATTCTTTTTGGAAGATTGTCCGAGAGGATTCTTTTTGGAAAAACATCCCTCAGACTGTTACTGTGGTTTTGAATAGTTTTGAGGTTTGAGCTTGCCATGAGCTTGCTATCTACTAGGGGTGCGCCGATCTGATACTCAGTATCGGTATTGCTCCGATACTACCAATATTTGCCGGATCGGGTATCGCCAGACGAGACCATCCAAATCCGATCCGATATTGTAGCCTACGAATGTTATTGCTATACAACACAAAAGGCACAAAAACATTATAAAGCAATATAATGTTTTCGTGTACTGTATTCCAAGTTTTCTGAAGCCATTACATATACTTTAATGTGAGGTACAGATTTAAATCGTTAAATTAATCTTCACCTAAGTGCTTCCCTCCGCTGCGGCTGTCAGTCATTCTCCATTCAGCATTGAAACAGCGCGTCGCGCTCGGGTAAAACAGTCAACACGATGAAACTCTCTCCAAGGTGAGTCAATGTTCCTATTATTATACTGTAGATCTGTAGATAAAGGTCTATGGTTTGCATAAAAGGACTTTAACGTGCTGGAGTTTCACATATTACTTTCTACCGGGTGTCTGTTAGATCACAACACAACTGATCAGTGATCACAACACTGGAGTAGAGAGCGATATAATTGCTCTTCAGGCGCAGATTAACTGAAATTTAAAACTGTTAAAAGGCTCAAACTAATGAATAAATAAAGAAATATATGTATATCTTACTTTTGTGCTTTGAACTTTTCAATGCGAAGCGCTGTGCGCCGTGACTCAATGTTGCTTCGAGCGCATCATTCTGCGCACGGGATGCGCATAAGGTTTCATGCCGCTCTGAATTGGAGCCTTTCATATTACAATACTTTTGCGCAATGGCAGTTTATTGATAGCCTTAGTTGTTCTGTCCAATCTATCATATGTTGCTGCTTCATTAAAAAGTTGCGCTTAAAATTTTAAAATAAATGTCTTTTAATTATATAGTATATATTTTGTCTGTATTGTTTTACAAAGTAAGGAAAATAATGTTTAAGTCAAGCTTTGATGCCTTTAACAAAATAATAATCACAGTCTCTTCCCCACAGTGAGGCATATACAGTTTATTAGGTAATTTGGCACTGTTTTTTAAAGTATTATTTTAGTATTGGATCGGATCTGTATCGGCCAATACTGAGTCCCAGGTATCAGAATCGGTATCTGAGGCAAAAAAGGCGGATCGTGCCACCCCTACTATCTACCTGAGTGGAACATGGCCAAACTGGCCTGTAATCATGTGGTCTCGGCTTGTGGTCCACTGATTAATTCACTTGATCCACTTGGATTAGCAAGTAGTGTGACTTTGCAACTAAGGCACTAGAGAACAGTTTATGAGTGTGACTATATGTGTCTCTATGTGCTTTGCTTGTATTTCTTGTGATTGTATGTTCGGAATAGCATACTACTAATTTTATTTCTGTACTGTTTAGTATGTGCATTGTGTTTGCATTCTAATTGTATGTAGAACACACTAAAATGTATACTGTATCCCATTTGCCATGTTGACCTTTTTTTAACCATGATCTTTTTCTTGACTGTTTTCGTTCAGACTGCTAAAAGATAGAGATCTGCAGTATGTAGTAAATATCTTATCATTAGGAAAGGACCAAAAAGGACAACAACAACAAGGCCCAATCAAACCTCCATCCACAAGCATCTTATTAACAGATCTCAGTTCTCTCAGAGGAACACCTGATGCACGGCTCATCAGGAACAAATCCCCATCAACTCCCACTCACTCCCTCATTTCCTCCTGATAAACAGATTCAAGACTCTTTCTCTCTCTCTCTTATCTTCTGATACAAAGCACTGATGCTGTACGTTCATCAGGAAGGAAGTTCACTCCTCTGTTACCGTAGCGACCACGTGCGTAAAGATCTAGTTATCTAGTGACACACTGAGCTGATTGTATCTGCGGCTCTGAATTCAATTAGCCATTGCTGCTGCAATAAGATAACCTGCTCTATCATTGCTTAAGAAAACAGAGAGCTGCTGTCTTAGACTGCATTGGTTATACTGTTTAAGAGTCAAGATGACTGATAAGACACTCAGTTGCAATTGCCATCAATGGAGATTGTGTCTTACTACAGTAGTAAAACTCTATTTGTCCATGTTGTTGTGTTTCGATAAAAATCTTGACCTGTTATACTAATTAAACTCTATGTTAAGACCTTTAGTTGCACAAATGAACTTGATAGATCAGAGCAGTTTTGGTCTAATGTCATTTCCTCAGCAGGAGACTGATATCCTGTCCATGTTAACGTCTTCTGACTTCACTCTGGTTCCTCCATTCATTGCAGACCCTCCTGATTGTCTTCACATGCTCATTCACTGACATTTGTTCTCCGTTACATTCTCAGTGAGCTGCATCCCCTCATAAAAAATATATATATATATATATATATATATATATATATATATATATATATATATAAACACTAGCTGCCACCGTTCAGTTCTCACTTTCTCATCAGGCCTCCCCAGCATATTATAGAAACAGATAACAAACTGCAAAGTGCTTATTTGTTCATTTGACCATCCAGTTATTTGTTCATCCATGTTGTTTAGAGCAGAGTTTGCAAACTTGGGTTAAGGGACCCACAGGATAGTGCTAGGGTCCACAGAAAATTTGGTAAGAACAAAAAGGCTTTTAAACACATTATTACTGTTTCATTTTTCTTAATTCTTTCAAAAGATTGGTTGGGAATTATGAGATGTATTGTGATTATTTTATTCTATTGACAACCCTCATTTTCAGCAGTAAGACATGCTACATAGTGTATACTGCATAAAGTATGTATACATCACAATAGAAAATCCTTTGTGTAAAAGATAATGACAGCGAAGGAATGGAGATTGATGAAGTTTTGATAGGTCACATTCCAGATATATTAGAGATTATATAAAGAAGATTAAGTTAGAGCAGAGCTTGGTTGGTGGTCCTATCTTAAATCATTTGCATGTGCTGATTGTGGGAGCACAGACATGGTGGTTCACCTCTCACTATCCACAACTACTGATAAATGATGTGAAAGTTCATGAGACGAACTCTTAGATCTTATAACTTAACCCATCCAACGAGAGACCGCAAGTGAAAGTTTAACAGGTATCTGCTTGCTGAGACCATATTTAACCTATGAGGTGCTTCTGCAGCTCACCGAAGTAGCAGGTCTTAGACGGTGAGGGAGATGAATGAATGCAGAAGTCAAACAGAGAGGAGATAAGGCTAATATTTACAATGAGAGCCCAGCCCAAGGCCGCATACCTGCCATGCTCATCTGACCTCAGGGGGCGTGTAGGGGGGTGTGGGATTCTGAGGAGAAGAGACAGGAGATCATTACTGCCTCAGAGGCACTGGGGATATTTAGCAGAGCTCCATACAGACACACAAAGCTGAATGTGTGTCAGTTTTAATGCTGATATGAACAATGTGAGGAGCAGTGGAGTCTTTATCACTGTAAAGATAAACGTTATCTCTGTAAGTACTTAATCACAGAATATTCTTAAATTTAATATTAATTTGATGTCATCACAATGACATATATATATATATATATATATATATATATATATATATATATATATATATATATATATATATATATGTATATATTCTTATATAATTACAATTTATACAGTGAAATAAATGTATTTATTTATTTATTTACATGTGGACCCCCAGCACCCTCTTGCAGACCCCAGTTAGACCCCAGTAAAACTCCTACTTTAAAAAAATAGAAACCAAATGGTTTTCTAAAGACCTATATATTTAAATTCTAATATTAAAAGTTAAAGAGGTTCATTTGTTGGTCCTTTTTGGAAACTGGTAATAGTACCATAAAAGATTAGGATTCATTTTAATTTATGGTGCTCAAAAAAGCCACAGGCCATGTCCTGAGTAGAAGCTGATAGCGATATTGTGTTCGGGCTTTTTGTCCATGTTCTCTTGCACACATGATCACAGAGGGAATCAGGCATGGCGCTTGTGAAGATTTATACAGAGAGTTTCCCAGCGCAGATGACTCTGCTCTGCTTCTGCGTTCAGGGCACTTTTAAAACAATGCAGCAGGTGCAGAGTCTTCTGTGAGCCGTGAGGTGCGAAATATCAAGTTTGTGTGGGAGAACTGTGGGTCTGTATGGAGATACAGCACCTTTATCAGGTGCACTAATATGCAGAATAGGAATGACAAATGCTTTGCCCATGTGTGATCTGTCATGTTATGAAAGAAACAGAGTTTTGTCAGCACTAGGCGGTGTGTGTAAGTGTATGTGTGTGTGTTTCAGGGGTAAGATGGGTTTGTGGTGACAAGGGCATTACCCCTACGGCAGCAAAATATCACTTTTCGGCCCATTGGGAAGAATTACCAACATGAACCACAGAAACCAGCAGTCGGGTTTGAGTTACAGGCAGCAGATTTAAAGGTCTTTTCTGAGCAGGCTGTATCATTTACAAAGCATTCCCCAGGACTGCATTTTTATCGGTCAGTATGACTCATGAGTTGGGCCAGAGAGCAGATTTTCACAAAGCCACTGTTAATGCGTGTTGTTTAGAGATTTTTTTAAAATGTCTGTGCCAGTTTACATCGCCAGAGATGAACGTTTTTGGTTTTGTGGTAATTAGTGGTTTCTCTCTCTCAGAAAATCATCACGCTCTTAAAAAGTTTCTTTTATTTGCCGTTTTGTGTTTAAAGAGGCCAGAGTTAGAGTCTGATGAATGACTTTAAAGCGACCAAAATACATATGTTAGAAAAACCTCCAACAGAGCTGCCTAAAAGCAGTACATGACCCAGTGAAAAAAGGGGGAAAATGATAAAAGCGTGAGAAAAGAAACTAAAAAAGAATGAGAAACTAAAAAAGATTGAACAAAAAGAACAAACAAACAAAAGTCATTTTGTTTGTTTAACATTGCTGCAGTGTTGTGGATGTTTTTTGTGGGTGTTGTTATGTGATTCTAAATTAATTTTAGAAGGGTGTTTTGGATCGTTGCGAGGTGGTTAATCACTAGTCCAAACAGTCTTTAGTCTCATCCCTAAATATGTCTCAGTTCAGTAGGACTTTTTTACCCTTTTTATTGTCTGCCAAGAGAAAAATGAAAGTCTGATTACGTAGGAAAGTAATTTAAGTTTAATAGTAGTGATGCACTGATTTTTTTTTTTTTTTTTTTTACGAAACTGAAATTACAGTTGTCATTTAGTTGAAAACTCAAACTGAAAATAAAGTTCCGGTAATTGGGTAATTCTGAGGTGATAAATTAAAGGTGCAGTATGCAATCTCCCAGAATTGTTGTTGAACCCTGTTGATATTTGAAATCAACCCAAACAAACCCACCTCCTCTCTTCAATGCTCCGCCTCCAAAATTCACAAACACTTTACAACCCGAACCTAACCGCCTCGCTCCGAGCGGGTCTCGAACCCCAATCGCCGGCATGCGAGGCTGCCGTGGTAACAAGGATGCTTAACACTGCATTCTCTAATCTAGTGTCACTAGCTGGCCTCCGTTACACACACAATGCAAGACTGGTTGTCTATTTATCATAGCAGAAGAGAAGCAAAATACTGCTTTACGAAAAATGAAGCAAAGATGATTAACAAACGACAATGAAGCACAAAACAATGGACATACAGTACACAAGAGTAAATACAAGCAAGAGTTGGTTGTTAGTTGCCAGCAGTACAGCAGCTCCAGACACTCAAAACTGTCCTGTAACTATGGCTAACATTACAACAAAAGCATTTCTTGGTTCGTGAAGCCGCGAAAGCAATGTTACTCATGTATGGAGCAGAAACAACACAACATCGGCGTCCGTTTCCAGGCCTTCCCGCTTAGGTCTCTCCAGCGCTGGAAAGCTTTTATAATATTAACACGAGTTATAAAGCTCTTGCCTGATCATAACCCTTCTTTTTCCAGTGATATTCCTCTGAGATTTTCTCTTTTGTACTGTCTATCATCTTTCTTTCAACAGTCTTTCTTCAAATCTCCCTCTTGTTCACTCTCTCCTCCACCATCATACGCCCCCTAATGCTGATTGGCTACAGGTTTGTTGTGGTGCACGGTCCGACAACTTTTCAACAGCCTTTTTGAAAAATCGTTTACTGCACCTTTAAGGGGCTGTTTACATGAAACCGTTTTCAACTAAAAAACGAAAACTTTTTATGCGCTTGGGCTGTTCATTTACACGCCAGCTGTGTTTTGGGGGCCTTTAAACGCAAACTTTTTGAAAACAGGTTTTTAAAGTGCAAGTTTTTGAAAACAATACCGTTATCGTCTCTATGCACAAATCTATGAAAACGGTGACGGCATGCACATGCACATTACGTGTTTAGTCTATAGGCAAATGTTTTCTCCTATATGAGCTATTAGATTTAATGGTTATTGGCCAGTGCATCCAGACAGACACTTCTAAACTACACAGACACTGCCTGCCTCTCCTATTTCTCTGTCTCTCACACACTTTGTCCTTAGGCTTCTATCAGAGCTAATGGATGTATTTCTCAAGAGCCTTTGTTTGATGACTCCAGTGATGCCCCACTTTTCAAATTGCGAGTGACCGTCACTTTCCATGGCTATTTAGATCGGATAGACGTGCAGTCAGACTTGCCACAAAAGATGCTCTGCAGCATCGCTCCATCATTCCAGCTTCATTTATATCAAACAGACATTTGCAGGCTATTAGCCTGCGCCACCATATCACTCGGATATTTACTGGTGCATCCGGAGCAAATCGGTAATAAAGTAATCATACAAAATCACACAGGCCTCTCGCCTGCTGCGTCAGTGCCTGCCGCTATGTGAGAACTTAATAGGAAGGGAAAGGCGATCTCTCTCTCTCTAAAGCCCGTGCCCCGCCGCCGACATATTGAGATGCTAAATCAAAAACGCTTTGCTTCTTCTTCTTCTTCTTCTTTGCAAAGAAAGAAGAAAGAAACGCATCAAGGGCTAGCTGGAAAATCGATTGCAGTGGCTCACGTTTCCAGTCGTATCGGAGTGAAAGAGAGAGAGAGTGAAAGAGAGAGAGAGAAAGAGAGAAAGCAGTCTGGGATGAGACGGCTTTTATATCATATTATGTCACCAGACGACTCAGCACCTGATTCTCTCATCAGCTTACCAGACAAACCCCCTCCCTCCTATTGCTATTTCCCTTTTTTTTTTTCTTTCTTTCTGTTAGATGGGAGAGTGCACACGCTGGCCTATATAGTGAATGAAGACGTTTATGGTTTATTTTTATTGTGTACAAACCATATCAAGTTTTGAGTTCAGTATATAACATAATTAAATAAAAATTCTGGGATCAGAAAAAAATAAGCTCAATCAACAGGATTAAATACCACAAACAATTAATTTTCAGTCGATCTGGGTTACAGTGAGACACTTACAATGAAAGTGAATGGGGCCAATTCACAAACTTTAGAATACTCTCTCTTTAAATGGTAAGGGCAAAAGATGTAAAGAATATTGTAAAGATTTTAGTTGGGGAAAACTTTTCTGTGTAAAGTTATATCCAATTGTGATCGCCAACAACGTAACAGTGTAACTAACAAAACTGTTGATTTAATTGATTTAAACAGCTTTGCAGCTCAAATAATACACTAGTTTTTAACAGAAGAATGTACAGTAAGTGCTTTTATAAAAGTTCAAATTAAAAGCTTCACATTTCTGCTTTTAAAATGTGCAAAAATCGGTTCTACACTAAAAAAGGTTGAAGGATTTACTTTAAAACAATTTTTACTCAGAAATTGCTTGTAAATTGCACAATTAATTACAAAGAAAATGTGCCGAACAACTGTAAATGTGACAGCACCTTTACAATACAGTATGTGCCAGTTGTTTTCTTGTTTTTTACCTATCACACTTCAGAAGATCTCCTCTGCCTTGACCTGGCTGCAGTCTCACATGTGTTGTCAGAAACGGAGTGAGATGAGACTGTCTTCATGAATTTGATATTTAAATTGGAGAAGACGGTAAAGTAATAATACTGAGCTGTAGACCTTCATCTCTCTCTGTCATTTTTTTCCACATGAATTTTATAGGCTCTTTTGTTTCCATGGTGATGCAGTGTGTCGGCACAGTGAGGTTAAGGACAGTAATGCACTGCCTCATTTTCTGTCACTCACTGTCATTCTTTCATTCAGCTCATTGTTCAACGCCATCATTCAAATACGGGTCAGGTTCATATTTACGAAAGAATCAAGACACGCTGTGCTCTTCATGAAGGATGGGTGTGTGTGTGTGTGTGTAGTGGGCTTGTGTTCGAAAATGATACACATAGTGAACATCCAGACGCATATGCTGAGCAGCTCAATGCACTGACAGAAGGAAATTGTCTGAAATTTTTATTGATTGATTCATTCTTTTGTTAATTTATTAATTTGTTTAACATCTGTTTATTTGCTCATTTATTTATTGATACAATCATTCATTCATCTGATTGTTCGTTCATTCATTCGTTTGTTTATTTATTCATTTGTTTATCAGTTTGTTTGTTTACTCTCATTCATTAATTTCCTCAGTCATTGATTAATTTGTTAGAACATTCATTTGTTCGTTCGCTCATTCATTCATTAGTTCGTTCATTCATAATTTCCTTTGCTCATTCATTTTGTTCATTGTGTTTGTTCGTTCATTTGTTCATTCATTCATTCATTCATTCATTCATTCATGAGTTGGTTTGTAAGTCCATTCATTCACAAGTTAGTTCATTCATTCATTCATTCATTCATTCATTCTTTCATTTATGAGTTGGTTTGTTAGTCCGTTCATTCATTCATGAGTTGGTCTGTTAGTCCAGTCATTCATTCATTCATGAGTTGGTTTGTTAGTCCATTCATTCATTCATGAGTTGATCTGTTTGTCCAGTCATTCATTCATTCATGAGTTAGTTTGTTAGTCCATTCATTCGTTCATTCATGAGTTGGTTTGTTAGTCCATTCATGAGTTGGTCTGTTAGTCCAGTCATTCATTCATTCATGAGTTGGTCTGTTAGTCCAGTCATTCATTCATTCATGAGTTGGTTTGTTAGTCCATTCATTCATTCGTTGGTCTGTTAGTTCAGTCATTCATTCATTCATGAGTTAGTTTGTTAGTCCGTTCATTCGTTCATTCATGAGTTGGTTTGTTAGTCTATTCATTAATTCATGAGTTGGTCTGTTAGTTCATTCATTCATGAGTTGGTTTGTTAGTCTGTTCATTCATTCATGAGTTGGTTTGTAAGTCTGTTCATTCATTCATGAGATGGTCTGTTAGTTCATTCATTGATTCATTCATTCATGAGTTGGTTTGTTAGTCCATTCGTTCATTCATTCATGGATTCATTCATTCATGGGTTGCTTTGTTAGTCCAGTCATTCATTCATTCATGAGTTGGTTTGTTAGTCCAGTCATTCATTCATTCATGAGTTGGTCTGTTAGTTCATTCATTCATTCATTCATGAGTTGGTTTGTTAGTCCATTCGTTTATTCATTCATTGATTCATTCATTCATGGGTTGGTTTGTTAGTCCAGTCATTCATTAATTCATGAGTTGGTCTGTTAGTCCAGTCATTCATTCATTCATTCATTCATTCATTCATTCATTCATTCATTCAGAGTTGGTCTATTAGTTCATTCATTCATGAGTTGGTTTGTTACTCCATTCATTCATTCGTTCATTGATTCATTCATTCATTCGTTCATTGATTCATTCATTCATGGGTTGGTTTGTTAGTCCATTCACTCATTCATTCATTCATGAGTTGGTTTGTTAGTCCTTTCATTCATTCATGCTCATGTTGTCTGTGGATTCCTGTAGATCTGGCTTTGACAAATTCTGTGAGATCTGGAGTGACAGATATTTGGACCCAAAAATGAAAAATGTGGATGAAAATCCAGTCTTTTTTCCTCTCTCTTTAATGTATTCAGCATTCAGGCATATGTCAAATTAAAGATCATTAATCAAGCCCATAACTGAAAAATGACTAATAGTTAATCAACATGCTTGTGTATTCCATGTACTCAACAGGACTCATTAGAAAAATGTGTTTATTTAGTTTCAGCCACGTGGTCAGGAAAGCTGGAATATTATTTAAGCTTTTCATTCAGCTGTGGCGGCCTACAATTCTCAGAGTTTAACTCCAGAGGAGAGTTTTGGGTCAGTGCATAGGCTACAAAGGGCCACTGAGAAGTTCTCAACACCCGACCAGCTGAACTGACAAGCCATTACTGTTGTAATTTTAGATCTTAGTTGTTTTTTTTCACTGGGACTGCAGAGTTGACTGCGGGTCTAGACCGACAGCAAATAGAGAAGGCCAAAGATTAAGACCGGATATAGTGTCCACAGATCCAAAAGCTGGAGGGCTCAGGATGAGTGTGTGTGTGTGTGTGTGTGTGTGTGTGTGTGTGTGTGTGTGTGTGTGTGTGTGTGTGTCTCTGTGTTCAAGACAAAGTGAATTGTCTTTAATCTGCCAATATATCACACAACTTGGACAACTCTCCTTCACCTTCAACCTTTCTGGATTAGAGAAAGAAGTGTGTAGATGTGTGTGATGGGCCTTTTAGCAACAGGCCATTAACTAGTATCAATGGTGTGGCCATTGTATCCTATCTACTAAGTGTGTGTGAGTCACCCAAGGCATGACTACTGCAGTTCACTCTGGAAGAAATATAATAATTTGAAAAGTTAGTAGACCTTTAGGATGGGGGGAGCGAGAAAAAGACAGAAAGAGCTGTTGACAGGGTTCTTTTAAAAGTACTGTGATTTGTGATGCTTGTTTTTTTAGCCAGATAAGGGGGGCTCTTGCCATCTCAGTTTCCCCACCTGCCAACTGCAGAAAGAAAAAAAAAGAAGAAAGATTTTTGGGGTATTTCCCCCTCAGGTTTCATCTTCTGACAGCCCTCTCTTTAGATAGTACACATCTTCAAAGTCATTGCTCTGTGAGCCACATCATATTAGAGGTCTGAAGTAGTGGCTGTGTTTTTAGTGTCTTGGGGCAAATTGTATTTCTAAGACACAGTTGAACAATAGAGACAGATGCAGAAAAAGTGATGGGGGAAAGTCACAGACAAGCTAAGCGAGCAAAACTTTAACTTTAACTTAAACTCACCGAATCTGAGACATGCTGTTGATTACCACAAAGAAACTTTTTTGACTCGTCTCTGAGTTTGTAAAATCAAGCAAAAGTCCTGTGTATGGTAAAGCACATTTGCAATGGAAGTATATTAAACAAGCAATTGCACTGCAGTATACCACTAAAACATTGAATGAGTAGCATGAAACTGTATTGTATTTTTAAGAAAAAAAAAATATTATTAATAAATTAATAATGTGTTTAATGTTAACGTCCTTTTAATAATAATACATTTCATATTTATTTATTTATTTATTTATACTTTTTTTGTGGTAATCAAAAGCATGATTCAGAAGCTGTCAATAGTCCTTGTTTTGAACATTCATTTCAAGTGACTCAGAATCTTCTTTCCCCTCTAGCAGCTAGTTTGGCCTTTATAAACGTCCTTGAAGTGATCATAAGACTGGGTTTCCCTCTTCCCGTTCCCCTGACAGGTGTGCACTCATGTGTCTATGTGTTTCCCCTCTCCTTTCCTGGTCTGATATTGTTATTATAGCTGTGCTGAGTGAGGGAGTGGAAGGCTGAGCCACAACTAGAGCAAAAGCTTTCAGTTGAGCGGTGGAGGAAATTTCATGCAGGAAAGCTGGTGAAGCAGTTCTCAAGGCATTTTCAAAAAGCATCCCAGGGAAATCCTGAACGACTGCAGGGCTCGAGAACTCTGACCTCTGATAGTCACATGACTCAGATAGCGGGAAGTGTGGTCGAACCTGAATGAGTCAGCACTGATTAAAGGCAGAGGAAAAACCTAAAATAAAGCAAACACATAAAAAATCAGTAGCTGTCACTTACCAGTGATGAATCACGGTATGTCAGACATGAGTAACACACACACTCATTCACTGGCAGATGTTTCAAACATCCAAAAAAGAAGCTTTTACTGTAAATGGCATCATTATGGATTACATAAATTAAACTGATGTGAGACAGTCGCCAAAAACTTAATGTCTACCAGCCATGATTTAGAGTCTTAGTGCAGACTCATACTATCCATCAACACACATACAAAATCGGTCTGGCTTCTGTCCTTTGTATGTTGAGTAATGTTGTCCTTGATGACAACATTAGCTGTTCAGTCATGACGTCAGCTTTTACCCCCACCCGGAAGGCTAATCCGCCTTGGGTTCCCTCAGGAATATCTAATGGGTTTTTAGAATAGCAGGTTTCTTTGTAGAAACTGGTGTTTTTAAAGCCATTTAAAGCCTTGTTTTGAAGCCATTGCGTAGTTAAAAAATGTACGTTTCTACATAAGGACTACAATAGTTGTCTGATTTATCACGCACATAAACTGACATCTTTGTGGTAGGTGTAGTTCTTTTGTAGCAACTTGTTAGCAACTTGGCTTTTAAATGGTTTATATTAAAGGATTACAACAGTTATGCGATTCATCAAGCATTTAAACTGACTACTTCCAGGTAGATGTACTGTAGTCCTTATGTAGAAACTTCTTGTAGAAAGTGGGTTTTTAAAATCCATGTTTAAGATGTGACTGTGTATTATGTTATAAGACAACTTTACCTTTAAGTAACATTAAAGGCAACATGAAATTACTTGACAGTTTTTCTTGAGTGGATGTGTTTTTTATTGAAACAGGAAGTTTGGGACAGGGAATATTGATATTCCCATTTTAAAGAGCATTTGCTTGTATTAAAATCTGTGTAGTGTAAGAAGAATTAATCAATATCTTCATCCCTTTTTTCTGAAAGAGAGAGACGGTAGTTTTTAATTGTGCTAAAAGTAAATTTTGTCAGCAAGTACACTAGCATCTGGATGGTCTCAAAACTGATGCACATGGACTTGAAGCCACAAAACTCTAATTTTGATTGAATTGGGTCTTTAATCACAGACCTTTAACCACAAACTGAACAGCTCTATAACGAAGTGTGTGTGTGTGTGTGTGTGTGTGTGTGTGTGTGTGTGTGTGTGTGTGTGTGTGTGTGTGTGTGTGTGTGTGTGTGTAGGTCAGGGCAAATCCAAACTCAGCCCCACTCTCACTGTCAGTAAGAATGATGACATGCCCCACGGCTCTGATAGGCGGTCGTTCTGACGTGATGAAAGCGTGTTTTATTGATTCATAGTGTCTGAAGACCAGAGATATACAGCACTGCTATACGGCAAGGCTTCTGTCTCAAATTGTTGCCATTATTCTTTGTGTTTGGTTTCATTCTCCAATGACTCATAAGTGAATGAAAATGACTCAGCATATTTTGGTTTCCTGCTTGTTAAATTCCGGTGAGGCTAAAATTCCAAGCTTTTTCTCCCTCCGTAAGATGCACCACAGTATTGAGTGAAAACGGGGCCCTCTAGTGGGAGCTGCCGGTAGTGGGTTTCAAGCAGACAGTCAGGCCCCAAGCAGTCCGGGTGAAGATGCAAATCAAAAAGCCATTAGAGAAAGCCAGTGAGTTAAATCACATTTGTGAAGGTTGCACAGATTGATTTACATAGAGAGCAAACGTGTCTCCTGAATTCAAAGTAACCATAATCCCACTCCATGTGTCCATGGAACATGAGGACGTCAAGTGCTCAAATGACCAGCCCTCATAATTATTGATTATTAAACCAATTATAGTTACGTCAATGTGACGGGAATGTCAGACTGCAGCAAATTCCTTGTAGATGAAAAAAAAAGCCCCATCTGTATTAAATATTAGTTTAGTGCCACGTCAAAACCAAAGATGAGCTCTGGGTTTGACACTTATCATGTGGCATCCCTCTTACATCATGGTTATATGAAAATTAGGGGGTTTTGGGTACAGAAATACACATGGTAACTACATTACCTATAATTCCTCACATCCAAACATTATTGGTTAACGGCAGATGGGATGCAGTTCAGTTAACTGGCAGCGGACTTTGACTTTTTCAAGGCTTCATTTTTTGAAAGTACTAGTGCATTAAATCTAATCAGTAACCTTTCCATGTTTCTACAAGTGGTTTAACTGCAAGGGAATGTGTGTGTGGAAAATAAAAAAAAGTCAAATAAATGAAAAACAGAGTGATTTCATATATTTCACCATACACAAGGTCACAGGTTCGTGCTAGCGTTGAGTGTGCTGTTGTTTTGGTGTGTGTCACTGCTTCTCCCGAGGCTTTGACTCACCTTTCACTCGCGGGTGAGCATGAGGCCAGACTTAATTGAACAGTAGCAGGAAGCGTGACTAATTACCCACAGGAAGAAGCAATGCTGCAATCGCTGCTCTGCCAAATGCAATACATTCTCACTGATATCCACTTATGGGATGTCAAGTCAGACTACTGATACTGGAACACGAGTGTGTGCTGACTCACCCGGACCCCCTCCTCCGCTTTTCCAGAGTCATCATGCATTAACAAAGAATGGCTTGTGCCCAGTTTTTTAATTTATTTGTTAAATACAGAGAAAAACCTATTATCCTACTGGCGTTTTTGATGCCAGATGATGATAATGTTAATGAGATGCAAATCTAGGTCTCCGTTTTAAATTCTAGTGAGCTACCTACATTGGCAGCTGCCTTCTTAGTTCACAACAGCAAATGGACCTTATAAGTGACTTATTTAGAATGCTCTACAGACCACACAAAATCATGTGAAGCACTAGGAGGCATGACTCAAAATTGATTGAAAAGCCCCATCTGTATCAAATATTATTTTAGCCTCACATCAAATCCAACGATGGGCTTAAACTAAACATAAATACACATGGTAACTACTAACACATCCTAACATTATTGGTTTATTATGATATCAGGGCAGATGGGATGCAGTTCAGTTAGGCAGCAGCCTTCTAAGTTCGCAACTGCAATGGGACCTTATAAGTGACTGATTTAGAACACTCTATAGACCACACAAATCGCAAGGAGACGCGACTCAAAATTGATTCCAATAGAGTTTGACAAAAGCATGTTGCTTAACTAATACTGTCCTCCAAGAAGCCTAAAACTAATTTTTTATTATATTTTTTTAACAATAGTACTGAATTAAATATACACTACTGTTCAATAGTTTAGGGTTGGTAAGATTTAAAAAAAAAAAATATCTCAAATGCTCAGCAAGGCTGTATTTATTTGATTTAAAATACAGTAAAAACAGTAATGTTGTGAAATATTATTATAATTTGAAAATCTGTTTTGAAAAACGTAATTTATTCCTGTGATGGCAAAGCTGAATTTTCTGCATCATTACTCCAGTCTTCAATGTCGCAAACTCCAGTCTTTATTGTCATTTTTGATAAATTTATTGCATCCTTATTGAATAAAACCAGGCAGCATAATGTTGCATCCTACTTTTTGGCCTTTAAAAACAGCCTTCATGTTGGGAGCGTTTCTATGAAATCTTAAATGTTGTCTAGGTAGGCAGCTCACTCGTATTTGGAACACAGCTAATGTCTCTACCCCATCCTCCTACACATCAGCCGCTAGTTGCAGTCTAGCTGGTGCTCAGTAACGAGTTGATGGAGGCTAATTACACGTTTGCTATTTACTTTTCTAAACTGGGTAATTTATTTAGTAAAGGTGGCTCTTACAGGTCTACTGCTAATTATAGAGACATGCTGAGAGACAGGAATAGCTTTGTGTCGCTAAGAGACAAAGGGGTTGCTAGTAGAAGCTATTTCTTAGGCCAGATCCAGCAAAGCTACACATATACACGCATATGCAGATGAATAGTGTTTAGTCAGATAAAATAGTGAGTTTAGATGTCTCACACCCCAAAGTTTGTACACTTTCAATTAACTGTGTACAAATGCAGTGCCAATGTGTTGTTAACTTTCTATGCATTCATAATGCATTATGAGACAACTTAATACATTCTATGTTATCCTAAATACTTGTAACCACAGTTATTTTGACTTCTAAAGAGTATAAGGCATTATAGCACATACTCAAAACCACATTTAAGTGTTAAAATGCAGTGTACTCTTTGAATGTAAAAAGACAAGTATTATAATGTATTACCTTGCAGCTACAATTATTCAAGACAAGATAAACCTGATTACAATGTCTCCTGTAATGCATTATGAATACATGTAATGCATTATATATAGGCTACAGGCATCATAGAAAGTGTTACTGAGTGTTGCTGCATCTCAGTGCTGCATTCCATCTTGAGACGACAGAATTATTTAAAGGTTTAGATGGTTAAGCTCTATTTCACACCAGATCCCAATGGGTATACTTGAATTTTCTAACGTAGTTCTCATTATCCCTTTCTGCTGAATGAAATGTGCTTACTAATTAGATGACAGATATTTCTCTGGAAGCGCTGCCTGTTTTAGTAATGACATGTTTTGATATGGGGCAGGCCGAGGGAGATTCCTCTCTTCAGCAACAGTGGGAGTAAGCGTGACCACATTGTAGGTCAAATTATGAAATATCTCGCTGTGTTTATTATGATTTCTGTGGTAACTAATTGAATGGCAGAAGGCTGCCACTCAAACTCAGCTAAGGTCAAGGTCAGTTTGTCATGGAGACTTCTGACTTGTGACCTAAAATCTGGTCCTCATTGCCCTTAGTTATGGTCAAGATCCGCCACTTAGGCAGGAAGAGTTTGATTTGACATATAAAGCAACCAACCACTGTTCAAGTCTATGACTCTTGAAGTTGCGTTGAGCCAGTTCATCACATTTGGTCAAATCAACTTTTGTCATTTGTGTGAGCAGTATTCATCAGAGATTGTGTGAATAGACTGTGGATGGCCTAGGAACATTGTGTCCTTCACTGTTTGTGCTCTAGAAATGCAGAACTCCCTTAAGCTTCCTCTAACTCCTGAAAGTCACTTATGTACTTTCTTCCCACATGTTTCTATCCCCAGTTTTTTTTTTTCATCTCTGTATCTTTCTGTCCCTTCTTCTTGCTTTCTCTCTCTTCACTTCAGCTGATTGACAACTGCAAGAGAATTTAAGAGACTGGCTCCCCTGCCGTGAGGTCCTTCATATCTTCGTTTCAGCTCTCATCAAACGAGAGCTCTTTGTTGGCATATGTCTGTGTAACAGAACGGAACACTTTCCCACTTTTCTGGGCTTCCGAAAGTTTTAAAACTGTTTTGTAATTCCAATTATTCTCAAAGTTGATTCTCATTAGAGTTGCATTTTGACAATACAACATTGTTACATATTTTTAATTACTGTATAATAAAAAAAATGACTGTATTAATTTACATTTACATATTTTGTAAGTAAGTTAGTTCTTGCGATGTAGGCTATGTGTGGGAAATGGACGCACCTGATGTTTTGCACGCACCTGAGTACATGCATATGAGGAAAGGTATTTTATGCTTGGCAGAAGTTCCAGTCATTAACAAGTGGCAGGGTTACAAATGTGTTTGCTTTTACAATGTGTTGCATTATTTTCCACTTAAAGAGGCATTTCCCCGTGCAGTGCTCAAAGGAGAAGAGTTTGGCTGTAGCTGTGAGTGTTTGTGGACCTTTAATGAAGTGACCATGGGGCTGACAGGTGCTATTATTGGGAACATTAAGTGAGATGAAGGGCTACTGGCTTCCTTGGACAAGATAATGATGTTTGTACTGGAAAGAAGAAAACCAGGAACTGTTTAAAGTTGCTTTGAGGAGAAAGTGAACAAGGTTTGGCATAGTGATATCTTCCAGATGTGTGCAATGGTGCAGTTTGGTTCATGCTGTAGATATCTCAAAGTGTCAACATAGACAACCATTTTGCATACCACTTGAAATGGTTGTCTATGTTAAGTAGGCAGAATGTTTGTAGTATATTCCAACATAGGCTCAAAACTGGTTTCCTCATATAAGCACCCATTCTCAATGAAATACCTCTAAGCCTTGGCTCCAAAAGGGAACAGTTTATTGTTGATTATGAACAACAAAGGGACGTTTTACCATTATGTAACCTTGTTTCGCACGCATCATCATCGTCCATTGATTTATACGGTATTCAACACTCTGGAGAATACTCTGTGAAGATGCTTTAATTACTAAATGCTGGAGCAGGGAATTCTCTGTTGTCTGTGCACTTAAGTATGTTAGCTGCTCTTTGGGGATTCTCAAGGGAAACTAGACTAAATGAGTCTCTGTGCTGCTCATGAAGATTCTGATGTACGATCAACCTACAAACAAACACTATTAACTCAGTTGGCAGCTACTGACACAGATTAATTCAGGTCACTTAATGAACCTGGTTGTCTGTTGTGTGGGTCTTCTGTCAAGAGCCCATACGTGGCAAACCTGTTATCTTCCTCCATGCTGGTATTTATCTGATATACAATTAGGAGGAACATTTTGCCTGTGTATTTTCTTAAATTATGAAATTTCACCAATGGGCCAGTGAGAATGTGGTCTGAAAGAGTGGGTAGAGCTCGCACCTCATTAATTTCACCGTCCCCTACACTATGAGGTCTCAACATGAAGAGCATCTCCAAATGTCAGCTGTGTGCCAAGTCAACAATGATAATGTCATGCCATGTGAGAGGAAGGGACATTTGTCGTCTCGCTGGGTTCAAGTGAGTGGGTGTCCTGGCTGAGGGGAGCATTTAGGAGGCACATCTTTCAATGGGACGAGGAGCAGCCAAGGGCCAGCGCGCACACAGGAAACTAGTACTGACAGCCCAACTGCCTGCACTTCCTGTCAAAGCGCACAGTGGCGTCTCATCCTTGCAGAAACGACAAACACTCTCGCCCTTCTCTGCCGAGGGTTTCGTCTGGGAGTGATGCTTGATTTACACATACATACATAACTGTACACACAATAAAACCCTAGTCCCCATCCTCTTCCAATCTCCCCTGAGCCAAATGAGAGAATCACAGCCATATGTCAGCAGTCTGTGCTCCCATTCATGTGGCGGAACACCGTGCCTCAGTATGAATGGAAAACTACCATGAAATCAATGGAGAAACTGCATTAAACTCAAGTGTCGCACAGACTGACGGCTGGTGTGTTATGGGTAAACAGCGGTGAGCTGTGTTTGCTGCCGCCTCAGCCCTGATTCAGCAAAGTCTTGTTCATCACTCAGTTACAATGTCATAAGATGATTCCCTTTCCTCGAGGTGTCTCTCTATCCCCGAGTACTGCAAACGCATTATGTACGCTCCGTCTCTGCAGCCTGCCCTACCTTTATTCGATTTTTTTGTGCAAATTATGTGATTTAAAACATTTAATTCTCCCCACTCATGACGTTCCAAACCTATATGACTTTTTGTCAGATATTAAAAAATAAATCACAATATTTTTTGTCTATAATGAAATTCATTGGGGTGCAATGTTATTTTGGACTCCATTGACTTTGATATTTCATATGAAACTTCTTTAAAAAAACATTTTTAAAGTTTTTTGAGTGGTAGTTTAATTTATCTGGCACTGTTGTGCGTTGTGTATTAGTAATTAACAACATGTACTGTACTTACTATATAATTAGGGTTAGGGTTTGGTTTAATCTTAGTTGCATGTAATTATGCATAATTGTCTGTTATTTCTACACTAAGTACATGTAACATATATAACAAGGACACTGTAAAATAAAGTGTAACTGATCCTTTTGACTTACCAACCACTTAGAACACCATAGGAATGACAAAAAAGCTCTATAGCTCTTAGCAACTGTATAGAAATACCATATCGACCACTCAGATAACCCAGTTTTACTCAAGCAAGCACAATCACATTTGTGTTGTAAACCTGCTGTTTAACAACTTCCTGATTTTTTTTTAGCTCTATCCCTTTTCCTTGATATTGTTTTTAGTTATTTTAATGAATTCCTCTAATAAGATATATAAAGGTTTACAGTCCCATACAGTCATATAACTCAATTTGTGCATTACACAACAGCCCTTACGTGTTTCAGGGCTGTTAAATATTCCATATGCTTACATAGCCCCTCATTTTTATTAAATAATACATTTGCATTCCTTTTCCACTCAGTCCTGTGATTCATAATCTAAACTTCATCTAAAAGCATTCAAATAAACACCAAATACGGTCTCTGGATCATCTGCAAGGCAGTAAACTCACAGACCCCTCTGGCTTATGCATGACAGCCTTTCCCAGCAGCTGACTCCCCCTATTGGCCGAGTACTGTAACTGCAGGCTTCCAGTACCTGCGCAGTTATAGGCACTGCAGACTGTAGAGAGAGCCGAACGCTGCCGTTTATCAGCGGGACACTGAGGACGGGGACAACCTGGGCTCAGATACTCTTAAGAGGTACACACACTTCACTCGAGCTTAACTCTGGCAGGCTGAAACAACAGGGACTGTTAACTGCTTCTTAGAGTCAGGGACAAAGCCTGGGGATTTGTGTTTTTGTTTGATGGATGTGTGTGTCTGGACGCATGTATGTGTGCACTGGCAACCTACTTGTGAGGGGAGGAGGCTGCACTCATGAATGACGGCTGTATGAGTGTGTGTGTGTGTGTGTGTGTGTGTGTGTCCGTTTAATGCTGTTTGAATGCTGAGGGTGGCATAGTTGGGTTTTACAGCGGAGTGATGCATTAGCCAAACAAGCGCTTGCTCATTAATAGAGACAAAACCACAGTGTCAGAGCTGTTGGGATGAATTGAAAATAATGGGTCGCGGGAAAAGAAACCGTGACGCATGATAAATAGCTGTGAGTGAAGTCAAGGGGTGCTAGGGCACTAGATTAATGCTGTTCAGATGGGATCCAGCAAAAATCTGGGGACTGAAGAGCACCAGGACTGACTTTTGGATGTGTTTGCGTTCATGTGAGCTTCTGCCGGTCTCACAGTGGGAAACATCAGCAAGTTCTCCCCCTGAAATAACGGGACGGGAACTGTTTAACCTTGGCTCGATGCACTTCCCTCCATGAAACTATCAGATTGAAAGACTGCTTTACAACCAGTTTCCTTCTGCCATAACAGTCGCTTATTTACAGCTGCAGACTGGCCCAATTTCCCCCTTCCCTTGTGCCTGAGTGTTAATGGCAGCATTGATTAAAGCATTTACAGTGTGCTGCTGGTTATCATGTTCATAGGAGATTCCAGCTTCTCCTCAGATGAATCAATCTGTTTCTAAGAAAGTAAATGACTGTGGTAATGGTCCTCTTAGGGAGATTTCATCTGTATCCACTTCTATCCTCATTAATAGGACGCAGGGAGAGTCCTTTAGTCTTATTTTAATGTGAACCTCCTCTTACCTGTCAGCTTTTTATTTTTAATTTTCTGTTCTTTTTGCTAATTTTTTAAGCGCCAATCTAAAGGTGAAGTGTGTAATTTCTTTGACGTTAAAATATATCCTCTTATCCCAGCTTAATATACAGAGACAACTGTGAGTCAACCAATTTCCCTGAAGACTGAAAACACTGTCTCTGTGGTGTTTTCAAAACATTGCTTTGTTTGTTTTGCACCCTGACCAGCTCTGCAACAGCAACATTAGCTCAGCCAATAGCGTTTGGGGAACGGCTGTTTGTCTGGCCAATGGTAGGAGTTTTGGGAAACCTGTTTGAGAACAGGTGGCTTAGAATTTAAGCAGCTTTTCAGCAATGTTTCACATGTATAATTTTGACGGAAGTTTGCATAATTTTAACCCTAGGTTATGAACTCCAGCTTTAATAGTCCCAAAGGTACACTACAGTATATAGAGTGAAGGGTTCTGAGGGAAAAGGCAGGGGCGCAACTACCCAGTGTCAGAGGGGTATGCAGCAACATTCTTTGCGCCCCCCCAAAAAAAAAAAAAATAAATAAATAAAAAAAATAAAATAAATAAGTGTGCCATGTAATAAGTGAGTAGGAACGAGTGAGAGCTAACAGATAAAATAAGTGCAAAATTGCCATTTATTAATACAATTAACTATAGCTACTCCACCGTGATGAACCCCCCTAAAAAAAACTATAAGCTCCATTGTCTAGGGGGGTTCGGGGGCATGCCCCCCCGTAAGAAAATTTTGTGTTCTTTAATGTTAAATTCATCAGTCTGGTGCACTTTGAGAGTTCAAAATTAAAAGCTCCAACCCATATTCAGGGTGCAAATTAAACAAAGAAAAATTCAAACCTCTTTTAGTTAGTGTCTGTCTACATTACACTACTACATAATAATAGTTATAATATGAATCCCATGATAGTAATAGCCATATATTGTAAAAACAAATGCACTAATTTCTACACTTGAAAGATATGAGCACATGATGACGTTTCATGGGCCGGTGTGTCAGAAAAAAAACTAACGCTGACTTTTTTTGACCAATGCATTACACCGACACTAACCCAGCGCTGCCAATTAAGCAAAAAAAACAAAAAAAACGAATGGGCCACCGATGTACGAGTTGTATGGGCCATTAAGACAAAACAAAAAAAAAGTATGAGATGTAGGCCTATCGGCCGAAAAAGCACGTCGGCCCACCGGGAATCTCCCGGTAGTCCCGATGGCCACAGAGATATAAATAGCCTACATGCCTGGATGTCACACTTTAAATCCTACCTGTTGGCTTTCAGCATGCACTTATTTAGCTGCTATCGCATCATTTGACATGCCATCTCCTTTTCCCTCTTTATTTTTCTATTTTTAGCCCCACAGTATTTTGTTTTATCCATCTTTTTCGACGACAACTCACTACTCGTACCTGCTCGCTCAGCGCTCACGGCGCCCCCGCACGCTCGCGATATTACCCCGCCCTCCTTCTCCATGAGGGCGCCTACTCTAGCCTGTTATTAGTCATCTAAAATGTTATATAACATTGAAGAAATGCAGAAATGATTTAGAAACGCACAACAGCAGCTACATATAGAAAAGACAATATATATATATATTTTTTTTTAATTAAATTTTAATAAAAAAAAAAAAAAATTTACCATCGCTTTGGCGCCCCCCATGGTGCTGCGCCCCTATGCGCCGCATATAGCGCATACCCACTTTTTGCGCCACTGGGAAAAGGGAAAAGTATTGAACAATCAACAACCAAAAGTCAAGGTTTTTGGTTGTTATCTTGTTCCAGTTGGGCAATGCTGCCCAATCCTGTTCCTGGAGATCTACCTACCTGTAGAGTTCAGATCCAACCCCGATTCAACACACCTGTCTGTATTCAAGTGCTCCTAAAGATCTCAATAAGCTGGATCAGTTGTGTTTGATCAGGGTTGGAGCTGAACTTTGCAGAACAATTAGATCTCCACGGGCTGGTTGCACCAGCTGTGCGTAAGTTACAACTTAGCCTAGTTTTGACGTAAATTTACAAAAAATAAAGTTACAACATACACACTGCTAAAAAAAAAAATCACGTTGCACCATTAAACTTAGTTGAAGCGCAACTCTATAAACTAAATTTTTACTGAAGCCTCCGATCAGGAGTAGCTAAAGGTTGGAATAAAAACTGCACATATGATCTTCAATATGATCTTGTTTTACCTGACAGACTTCAATTCTTTAGACATATATGATAATGCTGACATTTTCACACACTTACATTTTAAGAGAGAGAACATTATGTGAATAAATTTCTTTGTTAGCGACTCTTGATATGAACAAAGTACAGAGTTAGTTACAAACTAGCTAGTAGTTACTAAGCCCCCTAGTGTTGATTTTATGTTCCAATTTAAGAAAGAATGGCTGGTGCAACTCAGAGATATGATTTGGCACCCCTGGCCTACACTACTGTAACTACAACAAAAAGCTGTCTTGAAATAGCATTACATAGAAATGATTTCTTTTGTGCTTTCTTTGTCATTCAATCAGTATTGCAATTTATTAGTCACATGGCATTTACAGCTCAGGTGATTGGCTAACCGATAACTTTATCAAGCTTGTTTGCTCATTGTGTGCAATTTAAAACGTGAAATGCCCACTAGTCTCTTGTTTTTTCTGTTGTTTTTGCTCTCTCACACTGTCTCCCGCTTTTTGTATCTCTCCATGTCGTTTTGTTCTCTCATCTTGCTTTCTCTTACCATGTCTCTTTCTGCTTTCTTTGTTGATCTTTGGGTGCTGGAGGTAATAAGAGGAAGACAGAATGATTTTTCTTTCCTTCCTTTCAAAGGTCCAGATGGACCATTTCTGAACGTTGAGCCCATGAACAACTGTGGCACCCCTAATTCTCTCTGCCCTCCGTTAGGCAGGGAAAATGGGAATGGGATTATGCTGCCGAGAATCAGAGAATCTCTCTTATACTCCACTTTTTCTGACCTTTCAACCACTGCTTCAATTTACCTCACCAACTCAGGTTAAGCCACAGATATCGGTCCTCCTCCTACATCATGGACCACTAGGATGAACTAATACATCAATATCATAGCCAAACCAAAGCAGAATTCACCTGGCTTACTAGATGCTGCGGAAATGTGTAAATTCTTTGCTGTTTTCTCTGCCATGACTAGAGGTGTTGGCATGTGCGGTAGTGTAGCTCTTTGTTTACTCAACTCTCGGAGGTGACTGTGGTTTGGAGTGGTGAGCTTTTACATTGTGTTATGTTTAAGTAGGATGGTGAGGAAAGTGTTCTTCATCACCCTGTTCTCGTTAATGACTCCTCTTCATATGCTGAAACCACAACAGACGAAACCTTTGAACTGTGGCATCTTTGAGTGGAATGCTCCCTTTTGCCTGGCAAAGACAGAAATGTTTAATTGGTTACTGTGTTTGAGGTGGCGAGAGAGTGTGGCTGATGTTTTTTTGGTTTCATGAGGCATTATAATATGGTCTAAAATGAAACATGAATCTATGTGAATGAAAATTCCTTTGAAATTTTACTGGATTCGTGGGAGTAAATGACTTTTACCACTTGAAATAGCTTTCAGTGCGTCATTCATAACTTAAACTTGAAGCATGGTGCAGATTATGGGGGTGTGGGGAGGTCTGACCACCCTAATTAAGGCTCAAACTGTCTAAAGGAAGCCAAAACAAAAGGTTTATAGCAACAGTAGGATGTTTGACCATTTTCTGCTAAGACCAAAATCAAATGGCACATTGAAAAAACAGATAAGATGCATGCTGTTTGGTTGAGCTAAAAACGTTGACCCTATCTGATAATCACTGTATAATTCACATACTGAAATGAAACATTACAGACAAAAGCCCCATACAGGCAACTCTATTAGTGAGAGGATGTGAGCTCTGAGAGTGTACCTTGCCACTGGAGTACTTTCACTTAGGTGGGAAATGGAAAACCGCTTGCCTTTTGTGCAATGATGTCTAATCCTAAAATCACAACGAAAGAGCAGAGCTCTAAGATTTGCGACATGAGTATTTTTAGGGGCCCTAGAACAGACCCCTGAGGAACTCCATATCCAAGGAATCTTTTAGACATATTACTGAGTCACTAGGGTGTTGCATTTGCTCTTACAGACCCGATATATTAAGCAGTAAATAAGGACTTTCTATTTAGTGTTCCCTGTATGCTGTTTTTTTTTCTGTTTCACTACTGATACTGTTCTGAAACTGTTATGTAAAAACATTCATGAACCAGGACTTAATTTAAAAGACTTTAATGATGGTTTATGAGCTCAAGATGCAATGACACCAGCCTTTAGAGAACAATTAACATTTGGAAAAGTTAATTTTGTGTTTGTAGCTACCCATTATCCGTGTAATCCACATCTGATTAAACGGATCAGCTGTGTCACAATGTCATGCTAGAGCTGGATTCTATCCAGTAGAAAATCCAGATAAGCTGTTACAAGTACTGAAGTCTTATTGATAGTTTTGATTAATTTGAACTCAACTTGCCCATACTAAAGATGGTTGTGTTTTTCTCTTTCTCTTCTCTATCTATCATAGTATGTGGGTCAGGTCAGTGTTGAGTGAATCTTCCATGAATCAAACCACAAACACGTTTTACCTGCTTAGGTCCTCTTGGATATAAATCTTCATTAATCTGCATTTTCTGTCTAAAAGGTTTTTTTCTCTCTTTTTTTATGCATCCATCTTCTGTTACTTATCAAAAAAATTCTCATTCCCTATAGATCTACACTGATTGGGCGAACCATTATTTGGCCAAGTCCGGTTGTCCAAGGCTTATTAAGGACCTGACTCAGGACATACCCGATGGAGTTCTGCTGGCAGAAATCATCCAGATAATAGGTGAGAGCATGCACACACAGACACACAGTGCAGGCTAATAAATCTTCACAGCTCATTTGAGTGATAAAATTATTTGTGTAAAACATAACTACTTACAGCATTTCATCTTTAAGTTATTCTGCTCACGTTAAACTGGATTAGAAACCGTAGAAAATCAGCAACATGAGAATTGAATTCTATTTCTGCACTATTAAAGCATGTGTCCCCCATGTGTTCACTTTAGTGAGCCCAGAGTGGTTTGCGTTGTGTGCATGTGTGTCAGTCTGTCTTTTTTATTTTTCCTTCTTTCTTCGCCCCCATCCCATTTTCCCCTCCTCTGGGCTGTCCTGAAACGTTATTATGAACCTCCAGCATACAATGGCAGATCTTATGTCACAAGCTCGCAACCAACAGCTGATGAATTAACAGCCGTTCATTTTCTCAGCATTTTCTCCCACACTGCGATCATACATATGCCCATTCAATTACAAATTCTCACAAACTGCAAAGGCAAACTTTCTTGTCTCATGACGGTAACCCGTGGATGGAAAGGCCAGAGGCTATGGTATGCTTTTTTGTTATGTACCAGTGTGCTGCAGAGGTTTAACCCAGCAATATCTCTTTTGCAGCCAATGAAAAGGTAGAAGATATTAACATCTGCCCCAAGACTCACTCTCAAATGGTAAGTGTCTTTTTTCATCTATATTTCGCTTTAATATTCATTGCTTCATTGGTTAGTGATTAGTCCATTTGTGATTATGCAATGTAAATAGAGTAATAGCATGATGATTGTTCTCTCCATCATTGTTTCTCGTTTTATACAAAGTCCTGACATATTAAGGTTTTTTTAACATTAGCAGCTATAAATAATTCTTACAGAACTTTTGATCAGAAGGTGAAAATACTTGAAATTTGTTTAGTAGACAAACATAAATTGTATCTACGTATAAGTTTAAAAAATTAAATGAACTGAAACTGATAGTAAAGGAAACAAGTGTCCAGTATTACATGCAAACTTCTTCAGTAGTATTTACAAATCATGCTATGATGCTTTTCATGAAATTGGTGTGAATGCCTGTTTATTTTTTTTTTAGATCTTTATGTAATTCACATACTTTCATATATGTTATTACATAGTTGTGATGACATAACTGTTATATATTATTATAAAATGTGTCCAAACCTTTCACTGGTAGAGCATATTTTGTGACATATTTATTTATTTTTATAGTATTATATAGCTATTTTGTCATTGCATTTATATGATAAACAGCGCATGTCACTATAAAATAAACCAGTCTCATGAAATTGCTTCTGTCACAAAATCATGAAGATCAGTTATTATTTTTTTTCCATTTGGTCGACCAAATGGAAAATTTGCAAACTAATGATTCTTTGTTGTTATACATGTAAGTAAGATCCTCTATGCTTATGTTGTGTTTCTGCTGTGGCACATTGCAGTGATTAAACTCTTGCTAAGCTGTAATACAGTAAAGGCTTTAGTGGCCTCACAGGTCTTTTCTGCAGTAGAATGGACCGACCGGGCACTGGGCTATAACTCTCTGCATGTCAATGAGTATAGCAGAGAATGCTAGGATAGTTGCTGTGGACTTTTCCTAACAACTCCCATGTAGGTATGCTTGTCAGATTTGGAAGAGCACAAATACTGCATTAAAAGATTTAGTTTTAAGTTCAAGGCTGAGTTTTTTGGGGAGTTGTAGGAGGTTTCATTCAATGGCCATTGATCTTGCACCTGCAGACAGCATGTGTGTGTACACGTATGTAGAGGTTTTACACTGAGGAAGCGTGCCTGTTTATAAAACTGTTTACGGGAAGTTGAGGTTATAGAGGAATCTGACATACACATACTGTCGCACAGCCAAGCTTCACAAGAGTAACCTATCAGCACATTGTTGCAGATTGCCGGGAGACTTGTCTGTGATTGCTAAGGTTTTTGTCAGTGTTTGATTGATAGGAACAGGTTATTGTGCTAAAACAGCATGCCTTGTTGATAAATGGGATGCTGGTGTACAGGGTTCTTAACTAGCTTAAAGGAGTAGTGAATGAAATGAAAATGTTGTGTTTGTCTATGCAGTGAAAGTCAATTTGGCCACATGTCAGTAACAGCAAACCTCATTGGTGCAGAGATGCATACATTCAAAGTAATCAGAAGGCTGATTAAACCACTGGAGTTGGATTACTTTTACGATACGTATATATCTTTTTTGAAGTTTGAAACTTTTGCACACAATTGCCTGGTTTCTCCCAAAGTTTTTTTTTCTTCATTCTGTCACCTGATGGAGTTTTGTTTCCTTGCCACTGTCACCTTTGGCTTGTGTCTTGCTTAGTTGGGGAGACTTAATATTCAACAATATTATTGATCTTCCTGCATTGACCCCATTATATGAGAACTGAGCTGGACGATGACATCACTGTTTTCTCCAGAGGGACTATATATATTAATTAACTAAATTAATAACTTTTTTACAGCAAAAATGAACCATCACTGAACATTATTTTCATGTTATCACTGTAAAGCTGCTTTGAAACAATCTTGTGGTGGTGAAGGGTGACTTGAATTGACTGATTGAATCGAGAAATAAAGCAAGATAACTGAGAAAAAAAGGAGATATTGTCCTCAGATGCCACGTCTGTAATTCATAGCAAAAAATCTGGCATTAATTCAATCTCAAATGCTTGATATCATTAACCAGCGTGGTTGAACGTCAAATTTGCGACAATATGATTTAGGGACAAAGTTGTGACTAGCTCGTTGATTTCTTCAATGATGCACCGTATTATGGTAGTTATGCAGCGAGTAACGTTGTTGTATTGGAAACTAGCATTTTTTGCTGGTTCAAAATCCATGCTGGTTTAAGATGGTCTTTTCTGGGTGTTGTGTAGGACGGGTTCATTTATGTTTGTTATATGAGAGGATAAGAAATATCCTGCCCTCAGCCTGGTTAGCGTGTTCAGGAATAAGTCAGGAAGCTAATCTATTGTACCCCTTTTCCTGTATTTGTTACTGTGTGGCAGTTAATATTAAACAGTAAATCACGTCAAGCCTCATTGCTCAGGGAGTCGGCAATCTGCCATTGAGGAATAATCAATTATAACTATCATTCAGAAAGGAAATTCCTTATCGATTAGGATTAGATAGCCCTCCATGCATTTTCTGCTGTGAACCAATAAAACTTTACAACTTTGGCATTAGCAAAAAAACACTTGCTCGTGTCCATTAAAAGCACCTGTTAAAAGTGACTCAGCTTCAGTTAAATGAGTGTACTGTTGGGTGCTTTCCCAGTCAATGAAGATGGTTGCTAAATTACATGCGTAATAAACCCTCTCTCGTTGATCTGATTGGTCTCTCGGGGCTTAATTAAACTGGCATGAAGAGAGGCAGATAAATCGCTGCCTACAGGCTGTCTGTTCATTCACTGACCCTTATGGAAACGTTTGTATTTTGAACCGCAAATGCACAAGAAGCTAAAAAAGTAGGACCCACTTTCCCATAAGGAATGGCTACGATCCCAAGGCTGGTATTCGAATTAGCCTGGAATTCTGAACATGTTGGTACACCAAATGAGCCCTCTCTGCCATTCGCAGCGTAGTCAGTGAGAGACAGCTATTTTGGGAGGTTATGCATCAGAATGGGAGTTCCCCTGTACACAAACGTATCCCATTAGCCTGGCTTTCTTAGCAGATTCAAGGATTGCAACATTTGAAGCCATCCCCGAAGTATGTACACAAATTATTTTGCACAAACAGATCCCAACGATCATCAGAGGCAACATATTGGAAAATTCAAAATTTAAAATTGAATATGCAGTTTGAGATCTCATTTAGTAGAAACATTAAGATATCACTGAGGAGACTATTGGCTTCTTAGTGGATGTTTTGTGGCTGACGGCTGCTTCAACAAATCCCTGTTTGCACCTCTTTCCTGTCTTATCACGCATTGTTGGGACAAATTCAGTCTGACAGTGTTGTCTCGTCCCTAAAACTGGAAACCACAGGAACTGTGCATGCAGAGCGCGCCTTTGAACACAACCAGATGCCCTCCAGCTCAGAAAAAGACTGAAAGAAATCCAAACAGTGCCATAAAAAGCCATTCAACTGAAAGAAAAGTGTTGCAATACTAATCTATATAATTAAAAATTTCAATAATAAACCACATTGCACTTCAAAAGGCTACAGATGACTAGGCACACAATTGGACTGCAATTCCCAGAATGCACCACATAAACTTCAAGTCTGTCTATACACATATGAGTTGCTGTCAGTGTCTCTTGCAGGTTTGATTTTGTGGCCATCAGGAGAGGCTGACTGATTGGTTACCTCTCCAGGTCTTGTGGGAGGACCAGTGCAGTTAAGTGTGTTAGGGCTTGTAAAGTTACTGCATCATCTGGACTCCATCTGTTAGCTGACAGCTGAGAGATTCGCTCCTCGCTGCGTACGCAGACATCAGCATATCTCTCTGATGGCACACCGCATTCACCTTTATATGATTAATACAGCATCTACCCAACTGGTCGTTAGAGAGACCTCAGATGCTCAGCTGGTTTACCCTTCTGGATGTCAGCTCGTCCACATGTCAGGATCAATGAACCATTTATTGAGGATTGACTTTTGGATAGAGTTTGTTTGGTTAGTTGGAAAATTAGTTTGTCAAGAGGATGGACTGTGTGACTTAATCGAGTTTAGTTAGTTAACTAGTGAGTTAGTTCCTCGAGAATAAGCTTTGGAACTTTATTGTGTTAGTTTGGTTGGTTAGTACTGTATGTTAGTTCATCAAAAGGTTGGGCTTTTGGTGTTGATTTGGTCAATTTTGTTAGTATGTTAGTTCATCGTGAAGTATGGCAATGGGTCTTGATTGAGTTGGTTTTGTTGTTTAGTGAGTTACAGTAGATCATTGAAAGGATGGACTTTGGGTCTTTATTGAGTTTGTTTTAGAACTTTATTGTGTTAGTTTGGTTAGTTAGTAAGTTAGTTCATCAAAAGAATGGACTTTTGGTGCTGATTTTGTTAGTTTGGTTAGTCTGTTAGTTAATCGAGAAGCATGACATTGGGTCTTGATTGACTTAGTTTGGTTATTTAGAGAGTGATTTAAGATGGTCTTGCTTAATTCAGTTTGGTTAGTGAATAACTAAGAAGTGTTCTCTGAGCAGAACACGTTTGCATCTAATCGTTCAGCAGACACTTTTTTTATCTAAAGTAACTCACAAATGAGTATTATTTGTATTTGAAATGGGTATATTTCTATTTTGTTTTTCTTGTTTAATAGCATAGTGTACTGTAGTATTATTATTTTTTTGGACCATTTAAGAAAAAATTGCGTAGGTTTATTTTAGATGGATTCTTTTCTTCAGACTTGTTTTTTTTGTGTCTTACAGGTGGTGGTTAAATATCAGTCATTCATGTCAACTCTCACTCTCTTTCTTTGCTTAGCCTGCTCAGAGAGGTTGAGAAGTTTGTTGCCTCTTGCATGGAATCATAGGACATTTCTCACCTTGTCTTTTTGTGTGTTTAACGCCACATAGTGACACTCTACGTTCACATTTGATTTGTGACGTTTAGCGTTTGACATTAGTGATGACCTTTCCACTTGGGCTTGTAGACATAACAGAAATGGTTCTGAATGTTTCCTGTCAGAAATGTTTACTGCCACTGGACTGTGATTGGGCTTTGACCTCTGCTGTGTGAGGATCTGTTTTTGGATTGATGGATTTTCCCGCTTTTTACTTTTGACAGGGAGTCATTTTAGTAATTATAAAGATTTCAATCCGCTTAGAAATTACCTTGAGGTTGGCGGGCCCTGATGTCTTTTTCCTTCCTCAGACATGTTTGACATGCTTTCAAAATGTAATTTCCCTGTCCTGTTGTAATCATGTCTTCGAAGACATTTTCACAGTTGTGAATAAAGGAAATGTTCATTCATTATGGCGACAACAAACATATTTGACAGACATTTTAATGGACCTCCAAATATCCGGTCTCCCAGAGTGAAAAACAGAGAGTCTAATCCTCTGATTACATCTCATTGAATGCTTTTCTGCTCGGCAACAATAAGCTTAATAATTCCACACAGAGGAAACTATAGAAGAAAGCCTGTGAAATCCCTGAGCAACTTGTAGAAATCTACAAAGATCAAACATAAAACAGACTGTGAAGAGGATAACTACAGCAAAGAGGTTTCCTGTGGTAACATGAAAGAACCGGTTGTGTGACAAGACTAAAAGAGCAAATCTGTCAACCAAAACATTATTCAAAAATACATGAGCATTTATGAGATGATTTATGATTTATTTGTTTATGAGATGATGGCCTTAAATTGATATAAATTCAGTCACCCTCATGTCATTCCAAACCAACATGACATTCTTATGTTAAACACAAAATGAGAGAAAAATTAAAACACAAAAAATTGTGGTAAAACACAATTTCACTTTTCTAACTTTAGCTAGTGCGTAATGTTGCTGTTTGAGCATAAACAACATCTGCAAAGTTACAGCGCTCAAAGTTCAAAGCAAAGGAAGATATTTGCTTTTAAAAAATTCGATTTCTAAGGACTACAGCAAACAGCCGGTTTTGGACTACACGACATTCCATGGGATATGCTGACGTCAGCATATCCCATTATTTACATAAACCCCTCCTCCGAGAATACTTAATAAGCAGTTCCAACTTTAAAAACAGAAGCTGTTGTTTACGGGACACAACCTGTAAGTATGATTTATTTTTCGTCGATGTGTTTTCCTGTAATAGTTCGTATTGTTAATTGTACGTTGTAGCAAGGAAGTAAACAAATGAATACTGTTTGGTCTCACTCTCGCTCTGGTTTGTTAAATGCTCATTCATACTTAACGTTATCCGACAAACACCTAACGTTACAAACTTTTTTTTAATCTCAACAGCGAACTTGGAATTAGTGTAAATTATTCTTTGATTAGAGCTTTTATGTTTATCTACATGCTTGTTTATCTACAGGCATGCTAAACATGGTTCTGTGTTTGATTTGGCAGCCGATGTTTAGTGTTCGCTTTGGGTTAATAGTTCTGTCGACAGATATTTGTCTACAATCGTTCTAAAAATACAAAAGTAATGATGGCATACAGTCAGAAACGATCACTATAGATCCGCAGTCTTTACTCAAAAGAATTCATTTGAGGACTGTAGTATAATTTGTTAGAACGATTATATGAAATTCTTGTTTATGAAGCTTATTTTTTGTAATTCTATAATAATTAAGTACAATTAAATAACAGCGTATCTAAAAAGTAATGAGAGAACAACAAAAAACAAACCTTTCTGAAACGTCGTTTAACAGCCGCGTTTAACTAGCAGGTTCTGCTCGATCCTCTTCACTAATATTCTCTGGGTCCGACTGACACCATTGTTTATAATACACCAAAGCACAAACTACCATGATAGCAAACTACCGGCAAGGGGCGTGACGTTTCCGGAAAACGTGCAATAGACGTTAGCGAATCACGACACACTGGGCCAGCTAACCAATCTGAGCCCATTGCGTAGTTTTGAGGGACTGGCTTCATAGAACCAGGAAACCATCAGACCGTTTTTACAAGGAGGGGAAGAGCAGTGTATAAAGGTAAAATATATGAAAAATAATGCAATTTTTAAAAAACGAAGCATGAACACGTTACAGTGCACCCCACAAACACAATCAAGCCTTCGAAAAAATGCGTTTTACCACCCCTTTAAGACTGTGAAGAATTAAGAAAAAATTGCTCCTTTCTATGCATTTACAATGAAAGCGTACTAGAGCTTTCAAAATGAAAAAAAGTATCATTAAAGTAAACAGCTTGTGCGCTATATCCTAAGTCATCTAAATCTAAATTGAAGTCATTATTTACTGTAAAGCTCGACATTTGCTCTGTTGTGTGTTCATGAAAAAACACATTCTCTGACTAAGATTACTTAATTATTTACTTATTCCAGTTCAGATTTTTTATGAATCAAACTGATCTCTTTTTTTTTTGAGTAATTTCTTGTGTAATATCTCTCACTGACAAAACAACAAACCGTGGTCTTGGAAATATAGTACCCACGTCACATGGACCAATTTTATGATATTTTCTGGTGCTTTTGGGTCATTTTTTGAAGTTTCAAGGAAGAAAATAACAGGCATTTCACCTTCTCCTAAATGGTGAACCTGCAGTATGAAATCTTGGTATTCTCAGATGTTTTGAGAGAGCAGACACTTCAAAGCACATGTTGCAGGCAGTCTATCCTGCTGGTGCCGTACCTCCACCAGTCTTTTGCAGGGCAGCGGCTGCAGCCTGATCCATTTAGCTGCTAATTAGATAGAGGAGGCCACAGGAATTTAACGGCTGTCTTCATTGGCTGGCATCATAATGGCTCAGCTACGGTTGTTTCTCTCAATGCCACTGGGCATAGATAATGGCATGCTGAAGTTGGCACTGAGATGGTTTTAACAAACAGACCTGCCAAACATTAACATAACACTATTAGTGCAGACATGACTGTTCTATTGCATGAATTAAAACAATTAATAAAAGTCCTGAAGAGCAAAGTGAAAAAAGTAGCACTAAAATATTTTCACTTGGTTTGTAATTTCAATTAAACACAGGCCTAATGGCAAATCTTGCACACATTTATGACATTTAAAACCCAACTTGTAACAACTTGCCCCAAATGAAAATAAAAAAAAAAAATAAAAAAAAAATATTGAGAAACCTGTTCAACTATTTGGTTAAAATCCACGTTCATTATATGGAGACTGGAGTTTTTTTTTTTTTTTTTTTATGAGTTTGGAAGGAAGAATTCCCTTTAAATTGAAACTGAATATTACCTTGAAATATAAACTTTTGAAGACTTTTGAATTATTAAACCAATATACAAAACCACTGTTAGAGAATTATTTTTTGTTGTTGTGTACGTGTAATTAAAAATTAAATGTCCCTGTTTGACAATGAGTCCCATTTTGTTCTATTGCACAGGAATTTTTTTTTGTTTTTTTTTTTTTTTTGATTGTACTTATGGACAGCTCATCAAATTCATGTGTATGTGGTCACTGTGATCAGAGGAAATTAAATGGTACAAAACGACTGCAGCTGTCTCTCTGGAAAAAAAACAGAAGTGCCGGAGAAAACAACATTTATCTGTTCTTTTTGCTCTGAGTGGTTTTTAAGTGAAAGCTGTATAATTGAGGCTAGAGACCATTTGTATTTCATGGTAGTGTTGGAGCAGCAACACTTTCCAAACCCAGCGCTCACCCCACCGTTATCTGATATGCTTGGAGTCGGTCCCCGCGCAGCTAGCTTGGGCCCCTCAGCATCTGGATCCACACAGCCGGACGCAAGTGCAAACATTTACTCTGCATTAAAGCCTCGCTCTGATAAGTGTGTTGTATAGATTAAACATGATCAGATTTATGACGGTTGCAGCTCGCAGAGACAGTAAACTTAAACAGCTCGCCGTTGTCATTTCGAGCAAGGGATGTAAGCCGACTCGTGGTAATTTTCCATCCCGTTTGCATCCGTTTCAGCCCTGAAAAGTGCTTGCTTATAAATTTCTCAATATTATTTTGTGAAAATATACCTCATCAAAACATTCTCCTCCCTAATTGCGTTTAATGGCATATCTGGTGCTGGAAAATGTCAGTTTATGTCGGAAAAACAGATGATCTGACTTTCCCAGAAAGTTGTTAAAATCCCACATGGTTTGAAAAACTGCTCGGCAAGCGGTGGTTCGGCATCTAAAGCTGGCGAGAGCTCTGCTCGCCATTAGCGTATAGAATCACGGTTTCTGTATATGCACATCACTGTAGGCCGAGAGACAGACTAAAAATAAACAGAGGGATGGGTTGATGGGACTGCTATTAAAAGGAGGGTGGAATTTCCAACCGTACTTATGGGATTATATCCGTAACGGACACCAAACTTGATGATCTTCTCGCTTTTAGAGCGCAAACTCCATCCATATGTCTGTTCGCGCACGTCTGTCAATCAACAGCATCCGCTCGCGCTTTTGGTGATGGCAACAAATGTACAGTCCATTGCTGAGACATTATGAGCTATCATATATCGTAAACACTCCAGAAAAGCATTAAACGATGCGGTTGAAATGCCAGGCAAGCGTTTAGCGTTTAACCACATTAGTGTTAAGTAGGCTACGTTTCATCTTCGTTGAGAATGTCTGAATCAGTTTTTGGTCAGGACTTGCAGTCGGGTGCCCATGTGCGGCGGTGCCGTCGTCTGAATGAGACTGCAATGAAAAACAGCCCATCTCTGGTGCACCACACATGTTCTGCACTGTGTTGCCATTAGAAGAGGTTTATGAGAGAAGATAATCAAACGTTAAAAGCACATTAGGTTCCTTGCGTGTGCGGCTGTGTGAGGGATGTGTGTCATATGAAAAACAGGCTACTTGCCATTGGGACAGATGTAAGAAGAAACAAGATGCTGTCGATGCAGATCGCATTAACAATTGCTCATTCATTCGTCATTCTGTGTGTTTGCGAGTGTGTGTGGGAGTTAATACTGTATGTGATCTGTGTGGATCTTTCTGGCTCCATGCTGGACGCTGTGGGGCACTGAGGTCAGAGGATGGATGGAGTTGTGTGAAAGACTGTAAATCTGTGACAGCTGTGAGAATGACATTAAATTATGTTCCTTTCGGCCTTCACAGCAGAACTACAGCATTTTAGTAAATAATGGCAGTTAGTGTTGCCTGAATGAACTGTATAGATATACACTCCGCCAGTTGAGTCTTCTTAGAATATACCTTATTTCAAAAGAAAAACTTTAACGGGAAATTTTGTTTTTTTAGATGTAAGGACTCGCTGACTGTATGTTATCCAACGTATTATGGCTACTTGAAAAATGCGTGACAAAATATGAGTGAAATGAAACTAGCACAGAAAATTAGGTGACTGAGACAACATTATAGTGTTCATTATACTGCACACACACGCACGCAAAAACATACACACACACACAAGTCTTTAACCATAAAATGCTGTGATTGACCAATTAAATAGTGTTCCAGAGCCGTGTGATAAGGTCAGATTTTTAAAAGAGAGCACTGTATGAATTAATTTTTGATTTCTGTTCAGTCTAAATGCTTGAATTTAATTTGAAAATGCTTAATGAAACACACAATTTAGCTAACATTCATATTATAATGTGACAGGAGTCAGAAAAAGATATGGTAAAGTTCATCATCTAATTGTCTAATTTAAAATTTTAATTAACAGTTTTTTAGCTTTTTTGCATTTTTGTATTTTTCTTAAGTTCTCAGTATTGTATTGCAGTTTTATCTGTATTGCAGTATTTATTTTCAACCAAATCATTTGAATAAATTGTATAACTTTATATAACCGTTAAATATTCTTTTTTATTATTTATGTGATCTACTTAGATTGTTTTAGTTCTTTATGTATCAGCATGACATAAACACTTTCTATATTACACAGTCATCTAAAGTGAAAACTGAGGATACTTTACAATACCCTTCAAAACAGCATTCAAATTAGTAATAAAAATAGTGGAAATCGCTATTAGAGTAACATGGCCTTGTGAGACTGTGTATTATAGAGTGCATTAATAACTGTGCACAGGGACAACCCCTCAGGGTCTCATGTACTGTATGAGCTGAGTCAACTGTCTTCGCTTATGTCACAAGGGTCCAGCACACAGCACAATGCATTCCACATAGTATTGAGCTTGTCGCATAATAATATAGTGCGGTCTGGCCCATTGACCATATCTGACCCTACTGTATGACTTCTCCAGCATTCTGCCCTATACTAGTGCAAAATATGCAAGCCATTTGTATCACATTGCCAAAGTCCCTTTGTGTGCCCATGAGTGGAGGCGCCATGATAATACCACACTTTCAGTCAAGTGCTGTATTATTACAGCCCGCAACGTCATGCCCGGTCCGTATGTCAGCGTGTGTGTAGTCACACTCCGGGTCCGACCCACAAAGGTTAGCCAGGGGTCATGACACTGTCTGACTCCTGACAATAGAGCCTTTGTGGGAATAAATCCGTGGACGTGTCCCCGCACCACATCGACATGCGGACGTCAGCTACACGGACACCAGTTGAGCTGTCATACATACTGAAATATGCTTTTACTGAAGGCGACCTTCAGAAGAAACCATCGTAGTCAAAGGCTTTGTTGAACTTTTAATACTGAAAGGAATGTGTGTGAGGTTCAATAGCCGCCTATCTGACATCACTGATCACTCACATTAACCGTCCACATCCTCAGTGTAATGACCATGTGCTGGTGAGTTTGCTCTATGGCTGATCTCTTTGTTTTTGTCTTTCAGATTGAGAATGTGGAGGCTTGTCTGAATTTCTTAGGGGCCAGAGGAGTCAGTGTTCAAGGGCTCTCTGCTGAAGGTAAGACCCCTCTTTCTGCTTGAAACTAAATAGCAACTGAATTCCTTCATATTCACAAATAGGCCTGCTGTTCTTATGTTTGGTGGTGTTTGCATTGGTATTGCTACATTACTGCTTATATATGGAATTAAAGGCTTTTCATAATCACCAACATTAAGTAATACACTTTACACATAACATACTGCATATTCAGGCTATGAAGTTTGATTTGCACAAATTGTGTGGCTTGTTTATATTTCTAAGCAATCATATGAACAGATTTTGCAGTACAAAGGATAAAATGGGTGAAAATCCCACAGATTTGTATTGAAATAGGGGCCCTATTTAAGACATATCTAGGGACTAGAATATCATAAAGAAGTGGTTCTCAACCATGGGGCAACAGGATGATTTTAAATAATTTAAACTATCAATAAAATGTTATATCAATCAATAAAATGTTATAAAAAATCTAAATGTAAACTGAAATTTACTGTGAAATGTTTTTTTTTTTTACCCCTAAAGAATGCATATTTCTTTTCATATTTTTATTGAAATACATGCGGAATCAGAATGTTCTATAAACACAAATATAAACACAAAAGAAATTGGGGGGGGGGGGAATATTTCTCTATTGTCATTGAGACTTTTTAAAAATTAGCTTATAAATTACCAATTAGGAACCACCCAAAACACCCAAGCAAACACATAGCAACACCCTGACATTGTGGCGTGGTGTAATAATCATTATTTTTAAAATTTCATGTAATTCTGTAAACATACACAGTTAAGTATCACATCATTGTTATAGCTACATTGGTGGTAGAGTGTTTGAGCCCATAGATACTAGATATTAGAACCTTATTTTAAGATCATTTTAGGTTTCTTAAACCGGCTGCACTGACAAACCACAAATATCCTTGATTTTTTTTTTTCAGTCGGAGCACAAGTGTACTAAATGCTGTGTGGAATGATATCATTAACCTAAAGCAGCTTGGATACTGTATTCACTGTCCCGCTAAATTCAGCACCATGAGTGCACAGGGTCCATAAATATACAGTGTATAGGGTTTCTCTAGCTTTCATCACACACTCATCCCCTACTTTTGGTGTGTGTGTGTGTGTGTGTGTGTGAGAGAGAGAGAGAGTGAGTGAGTGAGTTATTAAATGAGTGTATTTAACTTTGTGTGTGTGTGAGTGAGTGTGTGAATAAGAGAGTGAGGGAGTTTGTGAGTGAGTGAGCGAGTGAGCGTGCGTGTGTGTGTGTGTGTGTGTGTGTGTGTGTGTGTGTGTGTGTGTGTGTGTGTGTGTGTGTGAGAGAGAGAGAGAGAGTGAGTGAGTGAGTTATTAAATGAGTGTGTGTAACTTTGTGTGTGTGTGAGTGAGTGTGTGAGTGAGAGAGTGAGGGAGTTTGTGAGTGAGCGAGTGAGCATGTGTGTGTGTGTGTGTGCGTGTGTGTGCGTGTGTGTGTGTGTGTGTGTGTGTGAGAGAGAGAGGGAGTGAGTGAGTGAGTTATTAAATGAGTGTGTGTAAGTTTGTGTGTGTGAGTGAGTGTGTGAGTGAGATAGTGAGGGAGTTTGTGAGTGAGCGTGCGTGCGTGTGTGTGTGTGTGTGTGTGTGTGTGTGTGTGTGTGTGTGTGTGTGTGTGTGTGCGTGCGTGTGTGTGTGTGTGTGTGTGTGTTGAGCATCTTTCCTAAAGCTGTGAGTAGTTGTCTTAATTAAATTAGCTGAGGTTTCAGAGTTTGGGTTTTGAAGGCTTGCATACACTTGTGTTTAGTATTTTATGAGGCATGCCGACTCGAGACCTTTATAAAATAAGTTGTTTTTTTGTTTGATGTGCTTGACTGTGTAGGAGTTTTCCAAGGAAAATAAATGTAATAATGTCTCAACCACAGACACTATGTCACATATATATTTCTCTTTTCTGTCAATTTTGAATTTATTTCTTTTTGAACGTATTCAATTATTTCTCCTAGACAAAGAGATTAAATTCAGAGCAAATTAAATTTCACTCCTCTTGAAGTATCCTCAATTTATTAAATAAAATGTATTCAGTTGTGCTATTTAGCTTAATAGCACTATACTTCAAGTCATTCCATAAAAAGAGTACAATTTTGTTTTGCAAATTTAAATATATGAATTAAAAAGTATTTAAAAACATAAAATTAAAAATACCGTTATCATTATTATTAGTATTATTGCCATTGTAGTCTGCATTCACAGGCTAATAAATAACTAATTAATTAATACGTGTCTATGAATCCTAATTCCCACAACACATGACTTATTTAACTTAAAATGATAGAAAACTGTAATTTTAAAATGGAACCTCTTTTTTTGAAGAGGAAGTAACAACATTCAGGTTTTCAGACACTCCGAGACTCAATGCATTTTTATTAGCACTTAATGTCATTCTTTGTCTGACAGAATATTTAATGCACTTTAAAAAAAAAATTAAACACTAGTTTAATAGAATACCACTCTTAACTGCACAGTATGTGTACAGTTGTCACATTTGTTTCTATTTGTATCTCTTCTGAGACAAAGTTGACACTTAAATGAAACCCAACCTCCTTCGCTATTAAAGTGCATCATCTGTGCAATAAAATTGTCCTCAGGGAAAGTTTCCTCTTGACCCCTGCTGAGTGTTATCCTAGCCCCAGAACAGTCCAATAATGATAGGTGCAAGCTCTCAATATCCCTTTTCCTGCTGCACTGGCCATGACTCTCTGTTCAGGGTGTGTAGGGTATCAGAACGCACAGCGGGATTCCGGTTTTAAGTGCTTTTTTAAGTGCAGGGCACCATGACCTGAGCTTTGATCTCATTGGCTGTGAGGATCTGGTGAAAAGGTGCAGTTCGTTAAAGAGCAGTTTAGTCCTAAAGACTTCTCATAGGGTCAAAGGGGGCACCTTCACCGTTGACCTGACCGTGAAACCCACCATGACAAGAAACACACACGTGTATAAAGACACTCGCGCAACTGACGTCAGCGTAACTGAAGAGGCGCTTCCTCTGAGCTGTTTAATCCTTCTGCTCAAATCAAAAATCCTCACAAGTCATACAAAAGAGATCAAGCGTGACCTTCTGAGGTATTTAAACTGAAAGACACTCATTAAAATGTAAAATACAGGAAGCCTGTTTTCATAGAAATCACTTTTCCTAATCTCAGCTGAGCTAAAGGTATGGTTCACTCAAAATGAAAATTCTCATAATTTATTTACCCTCATGTGGTTTCATACCTGTAAGGACTTTCATTCTTCTGTGAAACACAGAAATAGAGGAATGGGGACTTTTAAACTCCAGAAATGATCAAACTACACAACTGTTTTCAATATTGATAACATGAATAATAAAAATAACGTTTCTTGAGCACCAAATCTGAAAGATCACTTGACAGTGCAGACTGGTATAATGACTGATGATAATTCAGATTTTCTGTCACATTTAAAAGTATTTTAAACTGTATTTTTTGTTTAATTGTAATGTTTCACAATATTACTGTTTTACTGTATTTTTGATCAAATTAATTCAGCCTTGGTGATGAAATATCTTACCGACTCCAAACTTTTGAACGGTAGTGTACAGGTCCTTCTCAAAAAATTAGCATATTGGGATAAAGTTCATTATTTTCCATAATGTAATGATAAAAATTAAACTTTCATATATTTTAGATTCATTGCACACCAACTGAAATATTTCAGGTCTTTTATTGTTTTAATACTGATGATTTTGGCATACAGCTCATGAAAACCCAAAATTCCTATCTCAAAAAATTAGCATATCATGAAAAGGGTCTGTAAACGAGCTATTAACCTAATCATCTGAATCAACTAATTAACTCTAAACACCTGCAAAAGATTCCTGAGGCTTTTAAAAACTCCCAGCCTGTTTCATTACTCAAAACCACAATCATGGGTAAGACTGCCGACCTGACTGCTGTCCAGAAGGCCATCATTGACACCCTCAAGCAAGAGGGTAAGACACAGAAAGAAATTTCTGAACAAATAGGCTGTTCCCAGAGTGCTGTATCAAGGCACCTCAGTGGGAAGTCTGTGGGAAGGAAAAAGTGTGGCAAAAAACGCTGCACAACGAGAAGAGGTGACCGGACCCTGAGGAAGATTGTGGAGAAGGACCGATTCCAGACCTTGGGGGACCTGCGGAAGCAGTGGACTGAGTCTGGAGTAGAAACATCCAGAGCCACCGTGCACAGGCGTGTGCAGGAAATGGGCTACAGGTGCCGCATTCCCCAGGTCAAGACACTTTTGAACCAGAAACAGCGGCAGAAGCGCCTGACCTGGGCTACAGAGAAGCAGCACTGGACTGTTGCTCAGTGGTCCAAAGTACTTTTTTCAGATGAAAGCAAATTTTGCATGTCATTCGGAAATCAAGGTGCCAGAGTCTGGAGGAAGACTGGGGAGAAGGAAATGCCAAAATGCCTGAAGTCCAGTGTCAAGTACCCACAGTCAGTGATGGTCTGGGGTGCCATGTCAGCTGCTGTTGTTGGTCCACTGTGTTTTATCAAGGGCAGGGTCAATGCAGCTAGCTATCAGGAGATTTTGGAGCACTTCATGCTTCCATCTGATTTCATTTTTCAGCACGACCTGGCACCTGCTCACAGTGCCAAAACCACTGGTAAATGGTTTACTGACCATGGTATTACTGTGCTCAATTGGCCTGCCAACTCTCCTGACCTGAACCCCATAGAGAATCTGTGGGATATTGTAAAGAGAAAGTTGAGAGACGCAAGAGCCAACACTCTGGATGAGCTTAAGGCCGCTATCGAAGCATCCTGGGCCTCCATAACACCTCAGCAGTGCCACAGGCTGATTGCCTCCATGCCACGCCGCATTGAAGCAGTCATTTCTGCAAAAGGATTCCCGACCAAGTATTGAGTGCATAACTGAACATAATTATTTGAAGGTTGACTTTTTTTGTATTAAAAACACTTCTTTTATTGGTCGCATGAAATATGCTAATTTTTTTAGATAGAAATTTTGGGTTTTCATGAGCTGTATGCCAAAATCATCAGTATTAAAACAATAAAAGACCTGAAATATTTCAGTTGGTGTGCAATGAATCTAAAATATATGAAAGTTTAATTTTTATCATTACATTATGGAAAATAATGAACTTTATCACAATATGCTAATTTTTTGAGAAGGACCTGTACATCCAATCCACTTCGTAATTCTGTACAAAGTATTACATGTTTACTGGTACTTTTGGCTAGAAAATGATAGAACGCTACTGTATACAGAGGAAGTGGCCAAGGTCACATCACTGTAAATAGATAATGTATTCACACTTCCCTGTCCTCACTTCCCTTAATGAACCCGACTGAACAGATACGCCTTTGACCTTGTGTGGCAAGTGACAGAAAGAGCCTGATGACTCCACATTTAAACTTCTGCTTAAAGTGTGTACAACTTTTACTTCAAGTTTCCAATGTACATCCTAGCTCACTGATGTTTGTTTACATGGTTTGGGGCAGTACTGTCACGAAAAAATTTAATTTGATTAGTTGATATAAAGATTCTGAAAGAGAAGATTCTGATTCTGTATGTCTTTCAAAAATAAGTATTATTTGGGGGGTGGGGGACAATTAAAATATATTATACAGTACATTTCAGTTTACATCTATATTTCTTTTTATAGCATTTTATTGATTTATTTTTAATATAGTTTAAATAATTTAAAATCAACCTGTGGCCCCATGGTTGAGAACCATTTCTTTATGATATTCTAGTCATTAGATATTTCTTGGGCCCTATTTCCATGTAAATATATGGGATTTTCACCCATTTTATCATTTGTAATGCAAAATCTGTTTATATGATTGTTTAGAAATGTAAACTAGCCACACAATTTTAAGCATCATTAATCTTCATAGACTGAATATGCAGTATGTTATGTGTAAAATGTATTACTTAAAGGGGTAGTTCACCCAAAAAGGAAAATTCTGTCACCATCACCCTCAAGTTATTCCAAATCTGAATGAATTTCTTTCTTCTGCTTAACACAAAAGAATAGATTTTGAAAAATGTCGGTACCCAAACACTTGAAGGGCCCCATTGACTTCCATAGTATTTTTTCTCCATACTATGGAAGTCAATGGGGCCCATCAACTTTTTGAATTAGATGTCAATTTATTATGATTTTACAGTACTAGTAATACTAGTAACTATGCTATTTTCTATAGTGGAATATTTATGGTAACATCTCATAAGCGATGGTCAATTCACTGGCGTTCATGGAAATCGTTTATGGCTTAATGTGAATCAATGTAGCCCCCATGATGTAGCCTTTGTGCAATAGCATATGGAGAGCTTTTAGATTTTGGCAAAGCAGTTGTGAGGAAAAATACTAATGCAAAATGGCATTTACAAATCAGCCTGCTAGTTTTTCATTTTTCACACCAAATAGTGCCAAATTTCTGTCGCCTGACCAAAAAAGTATGTTCAATGGAAACATACCATCTAAGTGCTTTATTATGTAGAATACAAATTACAGCTCCGCACGGTCCCAAATTGAACCGGGGGAAGATTAATAACCCCAAACATCGCTAACGGGCAGAACAAACAGGCGGGATGTCAGAAATAAACCGGATTCTTCTCTTTAGCGCTGCCTCAGCACTGCCATCCTTCAGTCGCTTTCTGCACCAGCCATTAGCAGTGTGTGACTATGAATGAAGACCATTTCACAAATGGGCACAAGAGAAAAAAGCGTCTCTGGCAGGCAAAGTGCAGACAATCAATGCTTTTGCCTTCATCTTCAGTCCTTTAACTCTGTGATCAGTGCATAGGATAATAGCGTTTGGGCTTTTAAACTCCATCCGGCACTTCAACGTATTGCTTATTGAATCAGTATCTCCTTGTAAAAGGTCTCAATTAAAAGTCAGATCCAGTCTTTACAGCGACTGTTTACAAATGTTAGCATGTAATTTATGACGCACAAGACTCCAGACAGTCAAATGACCATGCTAAACACGGATCCTCCAGACAGTTGTATATTGTCATACTGTGTATCACTTCCTCATTCAGAGAACAGAATTTATCTCCCCCATATTCTCAACTGATTGTAAACACTACTCGAACTTCCTTATAATGAGGCTAGCTACCATGTGACTCAACACCTGTTTCTTCTGACTTGATCCTGTACTAAAAACATGATGAATATAAGGTTTGGGCGCTTCAATGTAATGCAGTCGTTCGCAGGATTAAAGAGCTCTTCCTGTGGTACTTTCTAAATCTGGTGTGTTTGATCTTCAGAGGTGTGTAATGGGAATCTGAAGAGCATCCTGGGTTTGTTCTTCATCCTGTCCCGCTACAAGCAGCAACAGCAGCACCAGCAGCAGTACCTGCAGTCATTGGTGGAGCTTCAACAGCACGTCACGCATCAGAGCACAGGGGCGGCGCCAGCGAGCCAGCACAAAACACAAGACATGCAGTCCAGGTAGGACACGTCTAATGAGACCTGTTGCTGTCGCTCCTCTGTTTGAGTTCTGCATCTTTAGTCATGAAATATATGGCTAAATAAATAAATATAATTTTTTCTGCATGGCCTTAGTTGAATTCTATGTCCATAGACCTGGTAAGACTTATATTGTACTGTCTTAGCGTCTAACGGCCATATCAAATTTCACAACCCATGTTTTCTGGAGCTTATTCTGAAGATGTTTTGCAAAGTATTTTCTGTGTTTTGTCTACTTGACAATCCACATAGAGGTATAAACATAATTACCAAAACAGCTCACTGTTGTTCACATTAAATTAAATATGGCTTTACTGTAATTAAGATAAGTTAGTAAGTTGTAAGTAAGATAAGTTTCTACACTGGAAGCATACAATGTGTTAGATCGCTAGATAAAGTATAAAGTAAATTAATTTAATATCATATAATACAATACAATTTAATAAATATACAGTTATATTCTAAAATAATATAATATACAATTAAAATTAAATACAATAATATAAAATGTTGACTTTTTCACTTAAGACACTTGGATTGTAACCATATGTATACAAGCCAAGAATCACCTAGATATATACACACATATATATATATATATATATATATATATATATATATATATATATATATATATATATATATATTAGGGGTGGAACGGTACACAGAAGTCACGGTTCGGTTCATACCTCGGTTCAGACATCACGGTTCGGTACGATTTCGGTACAACGGAGTGAAAAGCAAAACAAAAATGCAGAAGGCATTTTTATAAATGTCTTAAGCCTTGTATATTTTAAACAAGTTTTATTAATAAAGGCATAGAACCAGTTTATTTGTAGTGCACTGACAATAGTTTTATATAATTTAAGTAGTTTATTAATTCAGTTAATAAAAAGACAAAAAGACCTTGCGATATGTTTGGTAATTGTAACTGAATGAATTTAAAATTAATTTGCTATATTTCAGATAAATATATTTAATTTGAAAATATCCTTAATTTTAATTAAGCCTTACTTTATTCTCATCTGAATTATAAATAATTCATTTCCGTATAAAATAATACTACCATTAAAAAACACATTTGATTTTCTTTTTTTAATCAATGTAGAATGTGTAACTTAAAAATAAAACTGTGTGTGTGTGTGTGTGTGTGTGTGTGTGTGTGTGTGTGTGTGTGTGTGTGTGTGTGTGTGTGTGTGTGTGTGTGTGTGTGTGTGTGTGTGTGTGCGCGCATGCTTGCGTGCGATTTTGGTTGGGTGACAGTTGTAGGTTACCGTTTGACAAGAGTTTAGAATGTGACAAAATGTAGGGGTAAAAAAGGAAGGCCATAACTGTGATGTAAATAGATGAGTAATCTTAGCAGCAGCTACGGAGAGGAGATGCCGCACATGAGTTGCGTTACACAGCCTGGCTCACGTTACCTGGCCCAGAGTGCATTTGTGTGTGTGTGCGGGACAGGCAGAAAAGCACAAGTGTGCGTTTTGTAGTGCTTCTCTGTGCTGTCAGCATTCACAAGTGCAAAGAGAAGAGGGAGAGAGAGAGGAAGAGAGTGAGAGAAAGACAACAGCTGTCCCTCATTTTTGTCCAGGGGCCCGTGGGATCTCTCTCAACTCAGATCCAGCAGTGACAGGTGTTCAGAGGGCCTTGGACTGCCAGCCTGAAACACACACACACACACACACACACACACACACACACAGCTTTAGCATTCCACACACACCAAATGACATCAGTGAGGAGAATTGAGCCAGGAGGCCTGTAGATTGGTCGCACTCCTTGAGGATGTTGTAAACGCAGTCTCCTCAGATAACTATCACAGTTCTGTCCAGACAGTCTGGTAAAAAGGAAGCTATTGTATTGCGTTTAGGAAATGTTTCTTCAAACGTTTACTGGCTTGGGGTTACAGGTGTTAAAATGGGTGGCTGGCTGATTAGCTTTGTGTAATTGTGTGTGTGTGTGTGTGTGTGTGTATCGGTCACATGGGTCTAGGTGATTCATCAACCCTGGTCTTTGCCCAACAGCACAGAAACACTTAAACAGAGTCCTGGGAGTTTCTTAACGCATTTTAGCTTACTGGCAGAAGCGTATCACATACTCAGTGAATAAACTCATTACGTTTAATTCAATGGGTAAAACGGTCTTCCATACACTGACCTGAGCAAGCGTCATTCGTTGCTGGTGCTAAATAATTTTTCTGTTCATACTTAAAATTTCTGACACTGACATTTTATTTAGAAGCCAGTCAGAAGATGTTTCATGTTATATACAGTACAGCAAAATGTGGAGCAATTAAATTTCAGCTACTCAGCACTATATTTACTCCCATTTCTGATCATTTATTTTTTTAAATAATATAATATAATACAATTAATAACATTATATTACACTGTCAGTGTAAATGCTTATAAAATCCCAATTTAAGTTTTTAGTGGCTTTTATTCATTTTATTTTTTTAGCTTTGAGGGTACCTATATTGTATTGTATTGCTTAAAGTTAACATTATATTTTAGCTGATATATGCATTAAAGAATACTGATGACTCATCTTGCACTCAGGGGCATACCTGCATTTTTAACCAATCAATTGTTTTCTAGAATAAGCCTTCTCTTAACCATACTTGCAATGTTCTAGAAAAAGCATCATGGTTCCCATCTACTGTATGACTTAAACTAAAGACTATTGACTATTTACCAAAAAGAACAAGCCCTTCGATAAGTTCCGCCCCAACTTCCTGTTTCAATAGGAAATACATCAGCACAGGAAAGAAAACTGCAATGAGACTGCTGCATTTAGTGCTAATACTTGTACATAGATTTACACACAGTAACTTGTTTCACTTTTTACTGGTAAGGACATTATATAAAATTCTGTTGCTGTTGCTTTAAAAAGGGAAATTGACTTTTAACACTTTTGACACCAAGTCAGCTGGATATCGGTTTTGTTTTAAATATTTAAATACCATTATACAACACGGTCTAAGATCCCTAGGAATGAGGGGGGAGCTTTTTATAATGCACTCTTGCTGGTTTTACTCACAGGCACGGCTCCCATTTACAGTTTTAGAGATCCAGGCTTTCTATAGCCAACACCTGCTGGAGTGTCGGTCAGAGAGAGACAGAGAGAGAGCGAGAGACACACACAGAGAGAGAGAGAGAGAGAGAGAGAGAGAGAGAGAGAGAGAGAGAGAGAGAGAGAGAGAGAGAGAGAGAGAGGGGGGATAGCTGGACATTGCGGTGCCTTTAGGTCTGGGGAAGATATGGGGGGTGAAGTGTCATCCCTCCCTCTCAGCGCACCATGTCCCGAGGTGAACAACTCGACTCGGTTGTCTCATGCTCACGATTGCCTGCCCCCAGCTCACGGGACAGGAAGAGCCGACTGTCCTATAGGAGAAAGCCTGACAGCAATAGGTACAGTTGTATTGATCGTGTTACGTATCTGGGTTACATTTTATATTTAGGTATTTAGTTCCTTTTTTTGAAGTTGTCTGTTCTGCTTTGAAAATGAGATGTTTCTCTCTTGGGAGGTAAGTTGAAACTCATTTTACGGGTTGTTGCACTTCTATCAGTTTAAAACTTTTCTGCAGGTTGGTCATTCTTTGCTTCCTGTCTTTTGGTGTTGAAAGTCATCTAGTATTATTGCATTAGAACTTGTAAAGTACTGCTAGTTAAGAGTTTTTATTTTAAAGGTAGGATTGTCAAAACATATTAACTAAAACATTACATAACATCTGTAACTCAATCTAAATTAATACTCAGATGTACTATATGTTAAAATGCATTGTGGATATTTAGAATAGACACTGAGTAGTTTGTTACAATGCAAATGTTACATCTGCAGTGGTTCAATGTTGTTTGATAAATTTTTACTGTCAGTTAAAGTCAGGAAAGTTTTGATTTATAATTTATGCTTTTGTAATGTGTCTGCTTATATGACTAGAAACTGCACAACATTTAAGATTTTTCATATGCATTCTTATCATTTTGATGCTTTTACATTTGAGTAGGTAGGCTAATCTTGAGATTTATTGATTCCCATTAGACAAGCTATAGAATGATTTTGTAATCCTCACTGAACCTAATTGTTTAGATTCAATTTAAGATTTTCAGAATAGTGACCTTGGCGGATTTGGTCTGTGTTTGATTTCTCACTGTGAAGTGTGTCTAAATGGCCCACGGCAAAAGATTTATCCTTGAGATTGTCAGACTCACCACTGTCGTACTTCCATAATGCTTGGCTGAACGCTTTTAGAAGTGAAGGAAAAAGAAAGAAAGAAGGTTGTAGAGCAACTGCCCCAGCTGAGTTCCTCTTTGAGCTGGAGGAGAAACGATGGGCCTCATTAATCATGTGGACATGATCACATTCTCAAGAGAGAGAGTGAATGAGAAAGTGAAAGACAGTGTTAGTGTCTCACTGGAGCTGTATTTGGTTACAATGCTTGTTAACCTGCTGTCTTGCCTCCCTCTTTTACTGTCTTCCTCTCGTTCTCTCAGTCTGGTGAAGTCTTTGTTGCTCCTCAGGGTTTTACCTGAGATAGTCTAGCCAGCTAGACTCAAGCCAGCTCCTTGTCACGCACTCGCCGTAGAGACATTCATGGTGGTCATAATGATCTCTTTCTGAGCAGACACTCCCACCTTCTCAGTCACTTTGGGCAACTTTTGGAAGAATGGAATAAAAATTCCTTTTTTTTTTTTTTTTTTTTGCTCTGAATAGATTTAGTTGATATCAACAAAATAAAGCTGGTTTTACCTTATGTCTAAATGGACGTGATATGACACAATCACAACCAATCAGAACATATTTGATATTTCATTTTGTGGAACAGGTTTTTGAACCAATGAAATTTCACTGTGGGCAGGGTTGCCTGTCATGGAACACTAAAGAAACATAAATCAAATGACTGAACACTTGTTACGTTAAGTTAGGTTCTGGTCTAAATTGGTCATTCATGATCCAAGATGGTGTAGATGGTTGATCAGCTCTATTACCACCTGGTTTTGACCATGTAAACCATTCTGATTGGTGGTGGTAAACCACTTTGGACCAGCAGCAAACCATATTGACGACTTTTTGCTGATATGAGCTGTTGTTTTCCAGCATGGCAGATATAGCAACTAGGTGCTGTTTAGATAGATGTCTTCTTACTGTAACTGTTGAACGGTTGTGAACTGGACATTCCCTCTTTCTCATTCTTTCTCATCTTTCAACTTTCGTTCCATCACGCAGCGCTCACAAACCTGCTAAACGCAAAAGCTTGTCAAGGCACATTTACCGCTTAGACACAGCATATACAAACAAAAATGCACACCCAAAATGAACAAAGGCAGTGTCAGTCATCTGTCAGGGAATGGAAAGAGAGAGAGATTTGAGACCTAAACAGCCAACTGTTCTGTGTTTTGTGTTTGGCCTGAGGTGTTTGGGTTTTGGTTTATATGTGTGTGTTGTAAGTACAACTCCTACTGGCAGGACCTCCATCTATCATTTATTCTATCTGACAATGTATTCATTCATCCAAACCTCGGCAAGGGTCTTCTCTGTCCTTATCAGTTATATTTATATGTGTACACTACTGTTATAAAGTTTGGTCAAAGTTGGTAAGTTTTTTTTTATGTTTTTGAAAGAATGTTATGCTCTCAAATGCTGTATTTATTCATTCAAAAATAGTCAAAACCGTAATATTGTGAAATATTATTATAATTTAAAATGACGGTTTTCTATGTTGATATATTTAAAAAAAAATATTTCTGTGATGGCAAAGCTACATTTTCAGATTTGTCTTCATTGTTGCATAATCCTTCAGAATTCATTCTAATATGCTAGATTTGGTGCTCAAGAAACATTTATTGTTATTACTATCACAGTTGAAAACAGTTGTGCTGCTTAATATTTTTTATACAAACCATGGTACCGTTTTTTCTTGAAACCATTTTTTCAAGATTCTTTGATGAATAGAAAATTTAAAAGAACAAATAAAAGTACACGTAAAGTGTAAAAGTCTTTACTGTCACTTTCGATCAATCAAGTGAATCAAAAGAATGCATTCTTCCTAAATAAAACTATTTATTTCCTCTATTCAAAATCAGGATCAGAAAGAGCTTTATTGCCAAGGAATTTACCTTGGTATTAAAACTTCTAGTTAAAATCACCCCAAACTTTTAAACACACACACAGTTAAAGTGTTCCTGAAAGAGGTATGTGTTTGTGTGAGAGAGTGAGTGTGAAGTTTTTGTTTGTTGTTGTTGTTGTTGTTTTTGTGACTGGACCTACAGGAATATCATCTCTGTCATGTGGGATTACTTTCTTTGAATTATATGTTGTTATGGAGGTCATTCTCAATGGATCAGTGATTCAGCACTACGAAGAATAAAGTTCTTACTGTATTCACACACACGCATAGTTTAAGGTACAGGTTTATAAAGAGTGTGATTGGGCTTTTAACTATAGATCTACAGCATGCAACGGCCACTAGAACAGTAGGATGGTTGGAGGAAGTACACATACTTGTGGTCGGAGACGAGTGACATGTCATGTGAATCTGAATAGGCGCACACAGAGGCCATGCTGTTTGCGTTTGCACGTGAACGCCCAGCCCTGATTGTGGCTCACTAAGTGCCGCCCTTATTGCATTAGAGAGAAAGATGCCACAGTTTGAAAAAACAAAAATTCAATCCAATCATTAACCTCATTCCTGTCTCTCTCTCCCTCCCTCTTTTTCTCTCCCGTTTCTCTCTCGTTCTCTCCCACTACCTCTTTACAGTCTCTCCGCACGATATACAAGTCCACCAGGTCACAGTGGAATAGCAGCCCCTCAGAAGAAAAACACAAGGTAGAGTCTTTACAGTATCTGCCTGCTCTCGCTCTGTTCTGACACCTGAAACTCTCCGCAGACCTTCAGGCTAGAGACTGGGAAAGCCGATCCACTGATGTTCAAAGCTGTAGCAACAGAACTGGGTGATGGAAGTGGTGGATGATAAACGCATGCTGGTGGTGTCCGTTCTTCAACTCTAGTCTAGATTTTTTTTTTATTTTTTTTTTCATTTTTAAAATATTTCTGTTGCTTAATATCTTGGTTCAGCTGAGGTGAGCAGATGCAGAACGTCCTGAATTATCCCTAGATCTTGAACGCTGTTTATCTCTGACCACTTTAGCCGGAGGTTTTTGTAGTTTGAAGCTTCGGCAGCAGTTGTCTGGGCCTGAAAGCATTTGCTTCATCTCAGAGCTGGTGGGAAGCTGAGTGCTGGCAAAGCATTTCAAGCAGCCCCTGACCAAACTATGTGAGATATGTGATGGACACTATGTGTGATATAGTGCTTACTCCACTGACAGCCTGATGGCTAGGGTTCAACTGATGGCATTATTTGCTCAAAGACAACATGTGCCTGCAGGGAAAGGGACAGGAATGGAGACGCTGCAGTTCTCTTTGACTTATATGAGGTCTCTGGGATCTTCTCTCAAACCACTGATATAAAAATGTGTCCTGAATCAACTTTTTTTTTCCCTACTGGACTCTGCCCTCGTCCTAGTTTAGATGAACTATATATTTTATTATATAAACTTTTAAATAGTCTGTAAGGATGTAGAGGGCTGTTCACACCTAATGTTATCAGTGGGCTACTGGCAATAGATTTAGAAAATCTGAACAGATATGAGATTTATTGGTGGTTGTAAGTGAGAACGCCTGGTTAAATGCACTGGAAAATAGATCAATCTTATATCAAATATCTCCAAAGAGAAAAAATATTAAAATTATTAATTTTATATAAATATATAAGTATCTCTAAGTACACACTTTCTCCTGTTTGTGTCTTTAGTTTAGAGAGATGCATATAAACTACATTTGAGGCTTAATTGGTTAATTAAACAGGATTATTGTGTAGTAATTTGAACACATTTTATAACCTATGATCCTGTTTCTTAAAAAAGGGAAAGCAGAATAGATAATAGTGCATAAATTAGCTGTCCTCTAGAATCCAAAACTTCCACCTCAATCCAAAGTACTTCAATCAGAAAGATTAAGATTCACCGGAGATGACAGAAGCAGTCTTATTTGATCCTGAAACATCCTGCTCTAAATTTTAATAGGCATAATTTGACCGATTTTATCTTCCGTAAGGCCTTTTATGTATGCAGGACACAGATTGGAAAAGATGTGACATGTTAATAAAATTCAGTTATTATTTAGCAGTGCAGATGTTTCACAGTTAAACCCCGTCAAACCTCCTCACAGTTTTCATCTGAGCCCATTGACACTTTAATTATTACCCTAAAATAAACAAGAGCAGATCCAGAGACCTGATCTTCCAGCTGACCATCTCAGCTTCAGGAATAGTCTTTTCAACAAAAGCCTCTAAAGCAGAATATGCTGTTTCTGTGCCATCAAACAACCCTAAAAAAAGAGAGAATATTTCAAACAAGTTTCCCTGCTTCCCTGCCATTGGTCAAACAATAAGATAGTCCTTCCTCAACTTGGTTGAGCCAGTGTGTTGCTGTGTCGGCTTGTTTTGGGATGCTTAAAAAGAGTAATGTTTTAAAAGTGCGACCATTTAAAAAAAAAAAAGAAAAATCAGCCTATGAATGTCATATTTGTCTCTGAATATTACATCAGGATAGGATAAAGTATTTTAGCACATGCAGAAAATTATGCTCCGCAGCTTTAATTCAGGTCTATTTTAGCAACGTTCATTTGAACGTATCTTCAAATGCCTGGTAAGCACCAAATTTATTCTCTACAGGCATATTTGTGTTTGTGTGTGTATACATGATATGTATTTATGCAAATCATAGTCTAAAGGAACATTTCAAGACCAAATTAGAAACCCAAATGTCTTATTGCTGATGTCAGATGTTGCCTGCATCTGAACCAGGGCAAACTGAATCTGCTCACTTTTGATGTGTTTTCTTTGTAAATTCAGGGGGAAATCTGCAGATTTCAACATGCATGAAAATGCGTTGCGCTCAGCTGAGAATACTATGGATGTATTGATAGCGGAAAGCATGATAAAATTAGTCAACATATTTAATAAACAAACACATGAGGGCTGATGTGAATCTGCTGAGCTCTCAATAGACATCAATTCCATGTGGGCTTGTTATAACAAAAACTTCTAAAACTCTTTCGTTCAGATGCTGTTCTCAATTCATGCAAAGCTGTCCACCCCAATTTTCCCAGAAATAACCTCTCTGAGAAATAACACGAGATATGCTTTTTCAGAGCCGCTTTTCACACTTGTGTATTATCATAGCTGGCAATGGTGGCCTGCATAACAGGTTAATAGGGAAAAACAGAAGTTTCTGATGGGAAATGAGCGAGTGATGAAGCAGTGCCATTAGAGGCTTGATGAGACATGCACCTCAACTGCCTGAATCATTGTTTTCCAATCCATCATTTCTGAGAAAGCTATTTGCTCTGATTATTTATAATAAGACTTTTCAAACATATTTGATCTCCGATGAACATCAAATGATGATGGAAATTTAAAATGGTTTTAGTTTATCAATTTGGTTTGTTAAAATCAATTGCCTTTTGCCGTAATCCGATTTGAATAACGTCGAACATTTCTGTTTGGTGAGAAATCATTCGGCTCTAAATATATATTTCAATGTCAAAGAACCTGTAAATTCCTGCCTTTTCTGTTCTCCCACGACATGTTTATGAGATGTTGTTAGGCTGATGTGCCACGGGATTGTGTTTCCCAATTAAAAACTACCACTCGTGAGTCATTAACAAGCTTTGTGCAGGAGTAAATCATCAATAATGTGGATACAGCACAGGGCAATGCAAAGAAAAAACACACATACACACTCCAGGCTAGTTTCATTGCAGATTTTAGAGCAATTAAGAGCTGTTTATTATGCTGGCATGTTGAGGAATGAGCTGTTTTATTCCTAAATGGCATTAATTTATTGTCTCAAAAGGCATTACCAGAGCTCTATGTTATTAGAGCTTATATACAGTTGGAAATATATGTCTACCCTCCATTGGAAGTAAACCTTCACAATATTTGAATGGAATGCATATGTTTGTATGGGTTTACTTGCCTATAGTTTAAGAAAAAAAAACAAGTTTAAGGGAGCAATGTAAAATGAAAAATCTATCTATCTATCTATCTATCTATCTATCTATCTATCTATCTATCTATCTATCTATCTATCTATCTATCTGAGTTTTAGGCCATCGAAGTGAGGACAAAGTGAGTAAAGTGAGGACATTTTGGACGGTCCTCACTTTCTGAGAGAACTTTAAAGGCCTGTTTGAGGCTCAAGACTTGGTTTTAGCCTATAGGATCAGGCTATAATTACGTTAAGGGTAGGTTTAGGGTAAGGGTTTGGGTTAGGCAGTTAGTTGTAATGGTAGGGTTAGGGCAAAAAGATAGAGATTGAGTTGTCAATGAATGTCCTCATAAAGATAGATGTACAAGAATGTGTGTGTGTGTGTGTGTGTGTGTGTGTGTGTGTGTGTGTGTGTGTGTGTGTGTGTGTGTGTGTGTGTGTGTGTGTGTGTGTGTGTGTGTGTGTGTGTGTGTGTGTGTGTGTGTGTGTGTGTCCGTGTTTATTACACTGTGGGGACCAAATGTCCCCTCATGGATAGAAAAACCTGAGATCACCTACATTGTGTGGACCAGCCAGCAGTCCCCACGAGGGAAATGGTTTAATAAATATTCTAAACTTTGAATTTTGAAAATGTAAAAATGCATAACGTTTTCTGTGATGGGTAGGTTTAGGGGTAGGATTAGTGTAAGGGAATAGAATATACAGTTTGTACTGTATAAAAACCATTATGCCTATGGAGATTCCCCACAAATATAGCGAACCAGACTGTGTATGTCTGTCATAGTTATATATAATCTCATACAGCTTATATCCAGTGATTGAAGACCAAACTAAGGTGTTAGTGTTGTGTGTTACAGGTTACCAGGTCCCTCCAGAGTCCCCGCTGCAGGCAGCGGCAGTAGCAGCAGTAAAGCCCACGGCTCCTCAAACCTGAACCGAAGGAGCCAGAGCTTCAACAGTATTGACAAGAGCAAACCACTGCAGTATGCTAGCGGCAACGACAGAGGTGAGTAACAGACTTTACAGACTTTACATTTTCTATCTTAATATTAAAATCAAGGTTTCTGCATGTCACTAACATGAAACAGCAGCAGCTATATCATGTTATCCACTAGATGGTGCCACTATCTAAGAAACAATAGAGCTGTGGGACCGGGCAAGATGCTCTAAGCTGGTTCCCCCAGTAAAAAAAAAAATGCATTTCTTATTACATTTTCATAATGATGTAAATAAATCTGCAGAAAAACACATTTCCTGAGGAAAACTTCAGGACTTGAAGTATAATATTGCACTGCGGTCCCTTTGTGGTGTGTTATTCACATCTGAAAAGGTGATCTGCCCTAGGCATTCACTGTCCTCCTCCTACATATTTAGAGATGACGTTAATGTTATATTTTTGCTTCTTCCACATAACCAGCCTATTCAGGGTTCACTTCAGATTTCATCTTCCTGTCAGAGCCGAACCATCATTCAAAGCCGACTTCATAAAACCACACGGCTATTCAGCCACCAGTGTGTAAATCTCCACAGGCTAGTTGGTTACTTCATAAATCTGCGCTAGACCTGATGGAGTGTGTTGATTGAAGTCGGGTTGGGAGTTCAAAGACGTGTGACCTGTATTTCGCCCCTATTTCACCCCTCACAGCAAGGATCCATGGCGATTGGTGAACAAAACGCAACTGATTTCCCTAGCAGACTGTTTGTTTTGGCTGTGCTGCCCGATTAGATTTATACTGGACTTTACTGGTCCTTGTTCACCGTCAGCACAGATGCCGGTGTTCCCAGACACTGGGTACGGAGAGGGCGAGACGGCACACACAAAGCCAGACAGAGGGTCTCACATGGCAGACGGAGCTTTGATGAATCAAAGAGTCCTAATAGGCGACGTCTCTCTTGAAACCCATGGCTGCCCTTTTCCATCGGGCCTAACATTACTCAAAACCTTGATTTACAGGGCTACCGCGCTAATACCTCCACAGATGAGAAAAGCAAACTCCCATCTGCCTTTTTTTCCTCATCTTCCTTTTTCTTCTGTCCAAAGAGTCTGCCGCACTGGAGGAACCATGGGAGGGGCTGGTAGGGAGAGAATGAGCTCTGTTCCAAAAACTAGTGAGCTGCCTACCTAGCATTTTAGGACACCGTAGCTGCACTGTTGACACGAAAGCTGTTCCAAACAATAGGCAGAAAAATTTTAGACTTAATGTTTTGGCCAAATTGTAAAGGTATGGTCACATTAATGAAACAAGGTCCATTGTGGATTGTCAGTTTTGTAGTGATATATGAAGCAGTTCACACAGCTTTATTTTGGTCAGTGTGGTGAATTCATGTGTCCAACTTGAAGCAGTTGGGGAAATCCTGACTGAAATGACTATTTTACCTGCGAAAATTTGTCTTAAAACGATAAATATGGCTGCACCTTCATAGGCGAGGATATCCCAGAATGCATTTTGCCAAACGAGAAGCTGAAAAGGCGGCATGAATGGTCTGGTACATATACAGTATGAATTGGAAAAATTGTCACACTATACAGTTAAAAGAGCCAAAAAATTGTGTATTAGCTGGACCAGCCTGAAAAAAATTAAAACTTTGATTTTTTTTTATGACACCATTGTTGTGTAATTCTGTTCCTGATTTGAAATGTGTTGTCAAAGCATAATTTCTAATGACAGTTACTTAGATTTCGGTCCCCATTCAAATAGATCAGGTATTTCCATACTATTTTGTCCCTGTAGCAATGTATGGGAAGAAGGAGGCGGGAACTGGCGAACATTTAACATTTTTAATTAAATAAAACAAATACAAAAACAAAAGTATAAGCCAGCAGTCCCTCATGGACGACTGCTGGCCACACAAAACACAACATAAAACCAGGCCTGTTCCTTTCTCGATCTCCTCTGTCGTCGCTCCACCTTTTATGCTTCCGCTCCTCCGTGAGAGATACGAGACCAGTGTGTCGCGCTGGTGGCACTCATCAGTAGTCACGCCACCGGCCTGGTGCCATTCTCCCACGGCCCTCGGCCTCGTCCTGCTCGCCACAGTCCCCTTAGTACCCCATTAGATTTTTAATTCATATTTCAATAATTGAACAACACATTCGCGTGTTCACGGTTCAAGGGTTACATGAGATGCAGGTAAACTAAATGTTTTTTTTTTTTTAGTTTGTTTTATTTTCATGGTTTCGTTTAAAAAAAAATATATATATATAAATTTTAATTTTAAATTTTTATGATTTAATTAATTATTAATGAATTAAAAGCTTTTCGGCTCACAAACTCCTTGCAGTTCCGTCACGTACCGCCAGGGGTTCACAAACATTAGTTGGGGAGCCCTGAAATTAAATATGAAACATATATTATATAATATTGGTCAAATATAAATAGATCAAGAAATGGCCAGAAATAGCTTGCGTATGTTGTTATGTATCTATTATGCATATTGTATAAAATGTGTTAGCTTAGCAACATGCAATCAATTAAGATTGCATGTGGGATGAGTTTTATTCGCACTCTATGCTGCCTACATAGTGTTCCAAATCAGGCACTTATAATGGTTGGGATGCTGCCTTTGTAGCCCTTTAGACAGCTCGCTAGGTTCTGGAACAGAGCTAGCATGTAGTCTTTCATTTTATGGCAGGCTTGAATACAAATTTCATAATCCGGAGTTTGACCTTTAACTGATTTAATCCTTAACCTCAAAATCTGTCAGCACCCAGTGCTACCGTCACCTGCGTATCTCAGCACAAAGCCTCTCTGTGGATGCAAATCTCACACTGTTTATAAACCCTATGCCAAGTTAGTAGGCACAAACACTTGCATGTTAAGTAGTCTTGTATAACAAGGCTAATTTATCCATTCACACTGGCTGCAGGAGTGAATCAGCACGTTTAGCTCAGTTCAGGAGGCTTTCAAAAGCACTATGTCCAGTTCCTGGATTAGTTTGAAGGAAATCATTGTTATTTAGTACACTCAATGAACTGCTGTCATAGCTTCATACAGTAGCACCTGTGATGGTGGAGATATATCAGAACTGGACAGAAGAGATAACAAAGAAAGCCAGGGGCAAAGAAAATGGCTAATGTGATCCATTTTAGATTAGACTGTAGTGGATTATGCATTTTGTAAACAGAGTTGCTGTTAGTACACCTGTTAATATGTTTGTTGTGGAATGTGTATGGCATCCAACCAGAATTCCCATACCAAAGTGGAATTTCACTTTCAACATATAAAGTGGTGTGGAGAAAAGACGGGTAGCTATGGTAACCACGTTTCGATGGTCTGGTGTGTGTGTACGTGTGTGAGAGAGGCTGTTATTTAAGCTGCTGTTATCTCCAAAGACAGGGTTAATTTAGCTGACACATGCACTGAAGCCCGATCCACACAACGATCATTCAAAGTCCAATCACTGTTCCCTCTACATGATTTCAATAGAACCAAATGAAGTCCCATCTCCTCCTCTCTTCCTTTGTGTGTGAAATTTTCAGCTTGAGTCTTTGATATATCTGGATGCAAATCAAAGTTAGGGACAGCCTGAGTTACTGTGAGATTAAGCAGATTTACATGCAGTTTGTTGTGTTTTAAGGCAGCTGAAGCATTGGTGTATTACTGATCTTTTTAAATTCACAGAAACTTATTAGAATGGTATTTTATTTCCATGTATAATCCGTTGAAGTTCAGTGAAATAAATCTGATTTAAAAACACTTGAGAGTGAATCTCACAAAACGAAATAAAAAACAGTTAAGTATATAAATAAGTTTTATTTTGCATTAAAACATTTTTTTTTTTTCATTCTAATATTATTTTCATGACAGTTAAATGTTTTATTTTTTACTTCCTTTTTTGGAATTTTGGAACATAATTCTCAATTGGAATTCTCATTAGATTCTCATTACTGCAATATAAATGTTTTTTTTTGTTTTTTTACAGTATTACAGTGATTCAAATTTGTGAAGAAATTACTTTTCAACAAAATTTATTTAATTTTATTTTATTTTTAGTACAAATGACCCAAGTGAAAAAATATGCCTTTGCCTGGTTGCATGAGATTCACTCTTAAAATGTAAAACACAGTCTTACAAAGAAGTACTTGAGTACATTGGTAAAACCATGGTAATTTGGTATGTATGTTGGTACTGTATGATTATGATTACTGTATTCATATGCCATATTCATATAGGTGCTAGAAAGAATGTCATTCATCATAGAAAAAGGAGAAAAAACAGCATGGTAATACAATGGTACTCTTTTGTCAGTAATATACAATCCACAGAAATCTAGTCAAAGTAATCTGATTTATATACATTGTAAAGCATTTTGAGTCTGCGCCCTGAGCTTTGCAATGGGAAGTTGTCATTATTGGACTGATAGTCATTGCATTTTAAACAATGTTACATTTGTGCAATGTCATGTTTTAAAAGGCTTGGTATATGTAGATCTGTGGATATGATGTATTTGTATTGGATTAAGTATGTTTATATATATAATTCTGTGAGCCATGTTGATTCTTTGCAAAACATCACTGCATTTACAAAGAACAAGAGGGTGTCTGGCAACAACAAAGTATTTGAAATCCCACAAAATCAATTTAGGAACCAATTTTCTGCCTGAGTGCATCGCAGCATTGCTTGGGATTTTTAGTATGCGGTGGGTGCAGAGTAAAGATTTGGTTGGATCTATTTCTCACGTGTTTATCATTTTCCTTTCCCACAATCCCTTTCCTCATATGTTAATATTTGATTATTGCCGCAGTCATACAATTTTGTACAATTTTCACAACACAAACTTCGTATTGCTTCTAGGGTGTAGTTTTATCAGTCTAACAGATGTGTCCACTGTGTGGTCTGTTTCTCTGGCACAGAGTCGGTGAAGGGCATCCCTCTGCCAGGCAGCATGAACGGCAGTGGCTCGGTGCCCTCAAGCACCAGCGGGCAGCAGCTGGCCTCTGCCATCCCCTCTCCCACAGCTGGAAAGTCCTGGCGCAGCAAATCCATGAACATAAAGCACAGTGCCACCTCGTCCATGCTGGCCACCAAGCCGCCTAGCCCAACCGCTTCCCCGACTCCTCCTTTATCATCTGATCGCCTCCGGCCCCCAATCACAGATGCCTCCAAATCAGCCCCCGGCAACCAGCGCTCCATGTTGGAGAAGTTCCGGCTCATCAACCCTCGCTCCGCATCCAGAACCTCGCCCTCGGTGGCCGAAATGGCTCTTCAGGAGGAGGACGACTTGTCGGAGTTTGGAGATGAGGGGACCTGCAGTCCCACACCACCCTGCGGGATCTCGAAACAGCAGGGGAAGACCTCTGCATCCTCCTTTGCACCCCCAAACAAGACCAACAACTGCAAGAACCACAACAATAAGTCCTTGCCGCAGCCCAAAGACAAAGAGGAGAAGAACAAGACAAAGAGCAAAGCCAGCACACCACCCAAAGAGGAGCCAGTAATAGTGGAGCCCTCTAAGAAAGGCTCAAAGATCGCCAGCTTCATCCCCAAAGGAAGCAAAACATCTGCAGCCTCTGTGAAGAAAGAAAGTGCAATCCCCGCCTCCAGCGGCATCCCCAAGCCTGGTCTAAAGGCTCCGGCGGCGAACACCAAGCCTGCAGCAACTCAGCCTAGTGTACCTGCAACTAGTGTACCTGCTACAAGTGAGAAGACCAAACATAGTAAAGGCAGTCAGTCTATATATATGCAGAAATCTATGGGAGGTTTGGAGAATCGTAAGACCAGCATGGTATCATCAACCAGTACCTCAGCACTTTCTGGATCCGCCACTTCAGGGTTGGGTGGTGGAGGAGCTCTAGGAGGCAATGGGGTTGTACAACTTCCCCAGCAGCAGCAATACAACCATCCCAACACAGCAACCGTCGCCCCCTTCATGTATCGGTGAGTGATTCTCAAACACAGTTGGACATGATTGTTACTTGTTACATTTTCAAATGTCTTGCTTTGCATGTTGTGGATGATGGTTGCCGAAGTTGCGAGTACCTGCTTAATGATTAAGGATCTGGATCTTTTCTGTTCAGTCACAGAAGAGTCCACCTCTGTCAAATAACATTTACCATCATACCCTTAGCGAATTAATTAAGAGCAGGTGGGCTTTGCTTGTGATCAGTGTACTTTGTCTATTTGGATAAAATTAGACAGAAATCCCTCAGTACAGAAAACAGTAAGTTTGAAAAAAAATAACCAGTTGGCATCTATGTCCTCATTATAGACCCTGCTGGCTTCTTGTCCTGGCAGGAATACTGGGGTCTATGTATCCAATGACGCTTAGAGACATTAAAGGATAAGGCTCAGATAAACAGACAGATCTGGGTTCCTTGGTTCTATTCTGGGCTGTAAAATCATTATCATTATCCATGAGACAGCAGGACCATGTCTCTGTAATTACCCTCAATAGACAGGCAAAGATGAAACCCTCATCCCCAGGAGGTCCAGAATAATTACCTCATCTTTTACTCATTCTGCACACTGCTAACCAGTTGTGTGGCTTTTGCCAAAGGTAACAGGTAATATTCGTAATCACTAGTTGTTCACAAAATACACCATAAACTATATACAAAGTCCAGCAAAATACAGTTTTTGTTTAGATGTGGAAATTAATATCTGCATGAAAGATCTGAATGTTATAGAGTGGGCCTGGTGGGAAATGCTCATGTTCCGACATGTTACACAGTGGTGTTTCTGTGCAGGCAACCCGGGTTTTAGTCATTTTCAAATCAATCATTTCTTCACTCTCCTGTCAGAGTAAAGGCAGAAAGAGAAATCTGGAGGATGTCTTGTTAAATCTGACTGTGGGGGGTGATGTTAACAGGATGGATCTCTTTTCATTATAGATTGTCTAGACAAGAGCCCAGTTTTGACCAGACGGTGTGAGACCCCTCTCACACACATAGGCTTACAGAGCAACATAAAGCATCATTAATTACAGACAAATAAATGTTTAACTAATCATCTATATATACAGTTTAACAAACCAGCTTTTAAACCCACAAACACACACACACCCACTGATCATCTGTCCATTGCATCACATATCCAATCGCACAAAGCTTTGTAAGAAAAAACAGTGGGTAAACGTCTCATCTCGACAGTATTAATAGCCCGAGTGGGAACAGCTGAGATGTTTGCCAGACCGCCTCGTTTGAGGGGCGTGGCTTCCCTCAGTCCTCACCAAGAGACTGGTGACATCACAAATGATGACTAATGAGGGTGAATAGGTTAGAGTGGAGGAAGAGGAAGTGGGAACAGAAAAGAGAAGATGTGATTGATGGGCAGAGGGCATTCATAACAGTTTGAGTCAGCTTGTTAAAAAGACAAAGAGAGTGTTAATGGTCCTATGACATGGAAGACTGACATGGAAGACAAAGATGAGAGTGTTAAAAGCGAGAGAGGAAGAGTATTGTCCTTGAGCGATTGTGTATGTTCAGTAACGTTTAATCCTTCTCTTGATAAAGAGCTCTCAAACCCCTTCTGACATGCCTGCACAAACTGAACCTTTAGAGCTCAACAGCTCTCATAAAAACACACTCACCACCTTACCGGCCTGCCACAGGTTCATTATTCACAGGAAGATGATGGCGTTTTCTTAAAGCTGGGTTTGGCATTCTCAGTGTCGTCTCATAAGGATTATAACCTAAAGTCTTAATGGAATTTTAAACTGAAGCCTTTATCGCACTCCACCACTGCAGATCTTCCTCTCGAGAGCTTTGCTTGGCACTGTAAAACCTGCAGGGCTGCGACAGCACTCAATGGTGCTGCGAGATAGTACACTGCATTTTGAATGGGTCCACATGGACTGAGGTATTTTTTTCCACTGGCATGGAGAACAGTGCCTTATTGCCTCTCTTCCCATCAACACTCTAAGCCTCAGTGATGTTGCATGAAAACTATATTAAAAAGATGAAATGATGTGTCTGATGCCCATAAAATCTCTGTATGTGTCCTTACCCGACCTTCTGTTGAAACTGTCTGTTCATTCAGTTCACCTACCTGACAGTTTAAGCCCTCTTCCTTTTTGCATCATTTGCTTATTTGCATTTTGAGTGTGGTGAGTGTTTGTTGTCACAGGTAAATCAGCGTCTCAATGGCATGAGTGTGGAACACGTGGTGAAACTAACAGTGTGACATGCCACTGAAATATTTGGCCGGTGAATTGGATGTGTGTGACTGTGTGTGACTGTGTGTGTGTGTGTGTGTGTGTGTGTGTGTGTGTGTGTGTGTGTGTATGTGTGTGTGTGTGTGTGTGAGTGTGTGTGTGAGTGTGAGAGAGAAGGGAATGTTTATCTAGGCGAGTGCAGGTATCCTGGGACAACTTTGTTGTAGATGTGGTTGTTATGCATATACACAATCATAGATTTTCTCCCAGTCTGTTGCAACTGTTCAAGTCTGAACAATGTCATATGTGCATGTGTTTATCAGGTTTTGCTATATTTTTGGGTACCAGGTGTCCCCACAATGACAGTCAAACCTAATAAAAATCCCACGAGGAAGATGGCTACACTTTATTTTAGAGTTTGACTACAGTAGTACAGTTAGTCTTTAGTACTTGGCATTCATTTTTAAATGTATACATATATATATATATATATATTTTTTTTTTTATTATTAATAACATATATATCAATGGTATTTAGTATTTGGTGTTAATGATATTTTATTATTTAATAATATATGATTTATTTGTTATTGTTATTATTAATGGCAGGGTATTATCGTTACATACCTAAAACTAAAACCATTAAAAAAAAATCATTACTTGACATAAAATAAAAATTTACTAAAAATAAATAAACTTATTATATTCCAAGGCAACATTTATCATTTTTGTTTAGTTTAAAATGAAATTGAAGAAAATAAAAGACTAATTACAGAAAACTAATAAAAATGACTAAAACTTATAACCAAAATCAAAATGAAAACAGAAATATTGAGAAAGGTCACGTGACCAAAACATTTGCCACTTTTTCATTAAACCAGTGGTTTTATCTTGCAACTGGTGGTTTCCATTAATTGTTAGGATGATATGCAGGCAAACAAAAAACCTGATCTTCTCTGTGTAAAATACTAAGAATTCATATGCAATTTTTCCTTTTGCTTCACTCAGGACGTATTCAGAGAATGACTGCACTACCATGGTCCCCACTGAACCGTGTCTCAGTCCCACAAAAGACCTGGTCTACAGCAAGACCGCCAAACAGTGCCTGGAGGAGATCTCAGGTAGGATGAGTGCCGCCACATGTGCACATACACACCTACACACAGTCTAACACACTCAACACACCCAACACATACACTCACACAGGCACAGATTCTCTCTGCAGGCCTCTAGTTCCATGTTGCTATCGCAGCAAGAAAAAGGTCAAATATGACAGGTGGACAAAGGCCGGCCTTGTTTGGGAGGCCAAGCAGCAGAATGTGTTGTTTATTTGCGCTTCTGTGTATTTCTCCATGTGTAGGACTATGATGTGACAGCTGATAGCTGAAGATAGGTGCCTGGGGCTCAGGTTCTGCTCGCACACATATTTTAACAGGCAGCCTGTGAGAAATAAATGCAAATTGTGCCCAAATGCTGCATTCACCTGCACTGCAGTTACTGGAAATGGAGGGTGCACTATGACATACGTTCCTAGTTGTTCATTTCCTGTGTGAATATTTATCACAGCCACTGTTATTATAGCTCTCTGCAAACGCTTGGTTTTATTTCATTAATTCTGTACGAGATGAGAGTTAATCGGTTTGCGATCTGGCCGCATGTGTGCATCCCTGAGGTTCCCTGTTGTTATTTTAATACATTTTGTTCGTAATTAACCATCTAAAAAAGCTAAAAACAAAAAATCTTTTCTCAAACCAGCCCACTCTTCTTTAATGAGATATAAATTAGTGCTCCAGCTTGCACAAAAATGCCTGGAATGTCAAATTAAAGTGAATAAACTGCAGACGAACACACAAGCACAAAGTGGTCAGTCGTTGTATGTCAATAAGAATGCAGGCCTGCTGTGGTCATTTTGAAGGTGAGGGACATTGTTGTTTGCAAATGGATCTTGAAGCAGCAATAACATTATGACTCATGGTCAGACATTTACTGGATGTTTTGCCCTGCATTGGGAGAGTTTGGGACAGTTGAGTTAAGTCAGCTGATGAGACTTAGGAAAGCATAAAATTGTTATTGTACCCTGAGTTGCTGAAAACAAATGAAGGAAATAAATACAAATTCTAAATGGTATAGCTAGATTGTAAATCCAAAGTATATACAATAATTTAAGATGATTAGACTTTATCTCAGATCCATGTCTCAAACTGTGCTCTGATTTGCCAAAATGCTAAAATCTAAAGTCAGAATTTTCATTATGAACTCCAATGTTCCTGCTGTATGCACAGGATGATACTTATGTTAAACAGAAATTAGAACTCCATAAAATTCTCCTCAGCTATGAAAGAGGAGCATGTGAGGGGGGAAAAAGCATTTTTCCTCTTGGATAGCATGTCTAGAGGCTTTTTGTTCTACATCTGGGCATGCTGGAAATGCTGTGGTTTGTCCAGTGATGCGTCAGGAAAACCCTCACATGGACTACTTATAGATGTGAACCTCAGAACTCACTTCCTGTTAAAGTGCATTGTGGGTTCCACCCTGTTGTAAAATGTGTTTTACTCCATGCAAGGACAAGAACAAAATCTATGCATGCACCTGCTTTGTTTTTGCACATTTAGATGTCTGGTTGGTTTGGTGGTATGCAAATAGTTGGTAAAGTTTATACCACTGTTTGATTAAAAAAAGAAAGAAGAAAAACTTGGTATGGTAACTATGGTTACTATCTCTGTTGGTTAATTCTGAAACATCAGGCACGCACTTTTGTTAATATAGCTTGTCGGAGTCCATAAATAAACAGATAAAAAAATATATATATATATATATAAATTAATAATATAATATCATATATAATAATACAGACAATTGTCTATATTAAATATTTAATTCATAAATTTATTAATATATTATCTGTCTTCATTATAAAATCATGCTAGTATTTTTTTAATGCATAATAAGAATTTTTTGATGAAAGATATAAATTTTAATGTTTAAAACCTAGCTTTTTATTTTGGGGGTCCCTGAATATAAACCTATAAAGGTTGAAAATCTCTGTTTTGGGATATATTATGGTCTTAGTTCTGCTTTTTTTGTATGATTTCCTTTCCTTTTCCAGTTGAGCTGTGTGCTGCGGCATTTCCAAATGCATCATTCGCCAGTCTGAAGGGAGAGAAATCACAGTGTTACAAGCCAGTTCTGTCTTGCGCTATTCCCACAACACACACACACACACAAATACCTGTGCTGACTTGGTAGCTAACAGCAACAGGAAACCAGCCATCATTGCTGCAAAGAGAAACACAGAGAGAGGAAAGGAGGAGATAGATAAAGAGAATGAAGCAGCTCACAGCATGTTAAAAGGAGCAGGCGGACCCTGAGCTCGCACCTCATAGCGCGCACACACACACTCAGTCTCTGCTACTGTCCCTTGGAGCGAGCCACATGCGCTCACTCCAGCCGGTAATTAATAGACAGAGTGTGTGAAGAGTCCTCGGTTGCTGGGAGAGAAACAGGAAGAGAGGGAAACGGCGAGAAGGATATGTATCACAATTTAACCGTAATCTGGTGCAGATCTGCTTCCCGCGAGCCTCCGTGCTGCATTGAAGGAAAGAAGTGATAGAAGAGGAAGAGAGGAGGAAGATAAGGAGGAGTGTGCTCTCAGCACGTGCACCTGGATGCTGGTTATTGGCTGCGGCGAGCGAGCGTGTGTGTGGGCAGGATGATATTTGAAGCTCCCTGGTGCAAGGGGCAGTTTTGCGACTGAGCTTGTGTGCCAGCTGCCACCTGAGGCACGCAGATCATGTGAGGAGGAACAAACTTCAAGATAAGGTAGAACAAGAACGTGTGAGAATATGAAGCGGGGAGCTGACTTTTCTGTGTTCCAGGGCGGCAGCCCACCTCGCAAGTCACCGCAGTCTCTCCCAGACAATCTAAACCTCCGCAAGCAACGTTCTCTCGGCAACCTCGTGTTGCTTAGTGATGGGGAGCAGAGGGTTTACACCTTTGAGCTGGACGAACCACCATGCCCACCTTCATCAGCATCCGGGATGTCGTCTTCATCACCCTCGCCCCAACACGGCCGATCCAGCGCTCGTAGACACCCCGAAAGCAGCACCCGAGCTCGGTCGCTCTCGCTGTCCCTCACCAAGATGCTCTCCCAGTCCGAACACTCCCTTATACCTGTGCCCTGGGGTCGTAAGTCCAGCCGGATGGCACTTGCGCATCAGCACCAGCGGCCGGAGTTGGTGGATAAAGCGGGCAGCAGTAGAAGATCGGATGAGGACACCCGGGCAGGTCCAGTGGGCACTGGGGGAGACTGGGAGCTTGAGAGTGCCAGAGACGAACAGGCACAGCTGGATAAAGAGGTTATACTCACTATGCTGGGAGACCTGGAGCAGGTTTTAAACCCGCAGACACGCCGTAAGTGCCGTACCGTATAGCTACACAGAGTCACTCAAACTCATCAGTAACATACTGTAACAGTCTTTGTGCCTTGCTTTTGAGTTGCTGTGGTAATTGTCATACTATATTTATCCCTGTACTCCGAGTCGAGGGTGTGTGTGACTGCATTAGAAACGGTTCTTGGGGATGTCAGGGTGAATTATGGTTCTCTGATTGTGCTATAGGAGAACATTTAGAAGCCAGATTCACCTGCCGGCTATGGAAGCATGGCCATGCTGTCTGCTGCTCTGATCAATAGCTCTATTTACCCTCCCGTCGGTGTGATCCATGCTTTTATTCCTCACCCATCTAATATTAACCGCCAACCACGGGGCTGTTTGTTCGCAAGCCCTCCACCTCATCTTATTGAAGTAATTCAGTTCCCTGTAGTTCAGTGTGGTCGCAGCATTCTTTCACACAGCATTTGAGTTAACTGAGGAAATGTTTTAGAGGAGCTATTTCTTACTTATTTTAGTGGTCACTGTTATTAGTGCTAATTCTTAAAGGGTTTGTTCACATGAAATTACAAATTCTGTCTGAAAATCATTTACTTGACCTTTTTATGTAAGGTGCGCTATTTTCTTTTCTAAGCAATCTGACCAATGCTTTTAGCCTTGTGGACGATGATATGCATCCCATAAAATGCTACTGTTATTATTGGCTAACATCATTGCATAGGAAACGGTATCAACGCCCACTCGAGTAAGTATTTTTCATGTGAGTTAGTGTTTTGAAAACATTATCCATATAAAACCATAATTTAAAGACAAAGCATTTTGAAATCATTTACTTACTGTTTGTGATGCAGCTGCTGTCCGTTTCTTTGCAAAGTCTCCATTACACTGTGCCTCGTTGACAAAACAAAATGCTCCTAACAAACATATAATCCTTCAACGCGATCCGGGACACCTTTAAAATACACCAACCAGTTGTTTCCGACGTTAAGATACTTCTGAAGTCTGTACAGAGACACAAATGAGCTGTTTAAACTAGACGCGTCAAATCGAACGTTCTTTCACTTTTCCATTTGTACTGACAGACTCAAGTGCATTGAGCTTGTCAGAAACTAAACTCACATCTGTATCTAGTATAGACAACATCAGTGATTATAATGGGTTCTATTTGCTTTTGACGTGACACAGCGCTCACATCCAGTGCAGGCAAATGTGAGCAGTTAAGCGACTGAAAGCCTGTAGGCGGGGCCTATGGTGCGACGATGTATAACTATTCGTCGATGTCTTGCTCTGGAGGCAGTCATATGCAATTGTATTTTCCCGTGTGACATCACAGGTCACCCGATATCACAACAAGCTGTTTTTAGAGCTTGAATAAATAAATAAATGCTTTGTTTAAAATGAGGAGGTCGTTTTAAGCTATGAAACTTGCAGGATGTTTTAATGGTATAAAAGACCTCTTACTGTATATATCAAAAGATGAAGACGAATTTGCTTTCTCATGTCATGGTCCCTTTAAGCAGGTTTTTGCTACTGTACCTTTAACACCACAGTATATTTAATTGGCTATACTCTTTGCTATTAGGGCACAGAAATCTGCTGTGTCACCCTTTTTGCCTTGAAATGAGTGATATGGTACAACGCAGCTCTGAATTATGCAAAACACAAGTAGCACAATGAAGTCTGCAAAGATTCCAGTTTGTAGCTGTAGACTCTGAGGTTAGCTTTCACACTGGCACAATGAGGTTAAATCAAAGCAAATTCTCAGCTAACATCTGATCAGACAGAGCCAGCGATGTGTCCTCACACCCTCCTTTGCTGCTGCTCAAATGGTGCTTACAGAAATGTGTCTGCTCGCCCAGAGGGCAACAAGTGCAGTTATACCACCCAGAGCCCTCTTGATCATCAAATACCTGAGTCAGGAAGCGCTTGTATTGTTTGTTCATTTCCAGGATTCACATACATTGAGAATGCACCGAGCACCTGCTATAGTATATGTGTGTGGGTTTTAAATTGCCCTTTGCTCTATATGTGAGCAAGTGCAGGAAAGAGAAATTACTTTATTTGCCTTACACAGTTTGGCTGAATGGTCCATTACAATGCTATAAAATAACCCTTCTGGGTAATAGAGGGCCTGATATATTCACAGTGACTCTGTATGTGTTTGTGCTCCAGGGATCCGGATGGTCGACTAGTATAATTAGTGAGGTTTAGTGTTCTGTTTTTTTCTGTTTAGTTGTTTGAGAGTTAATAATGTATGTGGTGTGCTTTAAAGGGATGAACTTTGAGATGCATCCTATGAAAGAGGATTTTAGCATGATACTGTAACAAGAATGTCAATACGGTAATCTGTCTCAGAAATATGGCGTCTCTCAAAGCCATTTCCTTTACATCATCACCGCCACATTCATCTTTTGTAACAAATCAAACTGTCAGCTGCAAGGAATATAGTTTTGAACAAAGTTAAAGATATTTTTGGAATGTTGGTCTATGTGCACATTAAAACAGATGTCTTGCAGTGTTTTGCACCGTGAACTTTTCGTTTTTAAGATGCTGTATCAAAAACAGACTTTTAAACATGCATCTCAAATCTTAAAAATTCTTTTTAAACTGTTTTTTTTTTACATAATAATGCAACCAATGCAAACATATGCTCCATTGCTCAATACCAGCTTGTCAGCTTTATTATTTATGAAAATATGTTGGTTCGCACGCAGTGTCGGATCTTTACAACCCAGAATGTTACTGTACATCCTTAGAAATCTCGTCAGTTCTTTCCTGTGGCAGAATATGCATCTTTTCATATCGCTCTAAGTTTGCACTCTGGCTCTGTATTGATGATCAGTCATGACACCCTCATACGTGGTTGTGCTTCTCATCATGTCTTCAATCCTCTCGGACAGAACTTCCACTCAGATGACTTTTGAGTTCGGCTCACTTACATGATTGCTTCTATTTGTCAGATGGTTTGCCTTCCAAACAAAATTGATTTGACAATATCTGTCTATAAGAGTCCAGCTCTCTAAGCAGCAGCACAGACATGCTACAACAAAATATGTGGTGGCATTTAATAACACAAGAGGTTTGACCTTGGATGTGTTTGACAAGTGAGAAGGGCTGTTGAAAATAGTTCTGGGTGTAAATCTTAATGTGATTTGTTCCATCATGGTTCATATGGGAAATCACCTTTTATATTTCTTGTGTTTTGCTAAATACTTTTCCAGACACTGTGAAAGTAATACAGTACAATCAGTTTTGATTTAAAGCTCATTTTAAATGCTCACACAATGACTTTGAATTGAAAGTCACAAAGAATTTCTGCAACTTCAACACTCTTAAGATCAGTGCACCATATACTGTATAATAGCAGATTTTAAAGTTTTAAAATTAAAGGGAAATCACCTTTTATATTTCTTGTGTTTTGCTAAATACTTTTCCAGACACTGTGAAAGTAATACAGTACAATCAGTTTTGATTTAAAGCTCATTTTAAATGCTCACACAATGACTTTGAATTGAAAGTCACAAAGAATTTCTGCAACTTCAACACTCTTAAGATCAGTGCACCATATACTGTATAATAGCAGATTTTAAAGTTTTATTATTATTAATTAGTGTTTTTTATATCATAGATCATGCCATTGACACAGTATTTTACAGTCAGGGTGTGATAAGGCCAGACGTGACTGGATCAAATAAGCAGGTCTCTGATGTGATGTGGGAGTCATGTAGACCTGCTGTTAGACCTCCTACTGCCACCATCAGCTTGTATGAGTGTCTCTTTGAGTGTCTTTGTTCAATGAGTTTAATGCAGTGGAAAAGAAGCACTTAACCAAACCTCTGCAGATCCAGATCCAGAGTCTGAGTTCTAGTGGTGTTGTGGCCATGAACAAATGAAAAATATTTCAAGTTTTCTTTCTTGTAAAATGCATGAATGCCTTTGATGTCTTTTCCTGGCTTCATAATGATGTTTTTGCAATTTAACAATGATTGATGTATTTTATATATATATATATATATATATATATATATATATATAGCATGATAAACATCATGTCCAGCAGTTGAGAAAATAGAGAAAAAGATAGATATGCTTTGTTGACATTAGTGGGGAAAACCCTTATGTTTAAACAGTCTCACTGGAGTCTCTTAGTAAAATTTTTAATGAATCGGTTGAGTTAATAATTCAATGACGCATTCACAACTCACGAAAAGACACTCTTTGGTCAATAACAATAAGGTTCAGTAAACAATAACATGCAGAAAAGGTTCACTGAATGAATCAGTGAATGAATCTGAAAGAATCTTTTTGGGGGAAAAGATTAAAATAATTTAAACCACTGAGACAATTTAAAATGTACACCTCTATTGAGTTCATGACGAATTTTCTTCACTTCTGTCCAGAAAATGAGGATGAAAATATGTGCAATAAAATGACTCGGTCTGTTCGAATTTGACAGATTTCTGCTTTATAGGCAAATCATGCTCCAGCCAAGCTTTGAGCCTAGCTTAGGGGTTAAGAAGTGGTGTCATAGCGCATGGATTACTCTGTGCTCCACGGAAAAGTGATGACCGTGAAATCTGTCCCTTTATCCCATCAGCTGCACAGCAAGCTGTAACTTCAGCATCTAACTTGACATGCAAGAGCAGACAGCTTCCTCTCACTAACCGCTGGCCACAGCATGTTTTACTGGTTCATATGCCGAGTCTGTTTTGCCTTCCAGACTATTTACTAGCAAACGTCTGTAACAGGATAACCAATGTTTTCTTTTCTTTGTCCACCAGGGGAGGATCCAGAGGCTAGACGGATGCGCACAGTGAAGAACATCGCCGATCTGAGACAGAATCTTGAAGAAACCATGTCCAGTTTACGTGGGACGCAGATAAGCCACAGGTGAGTGTTAGTTCATCATTAGTTAGTTCATCATTCAAAATATTGGTGGTGAAGCTGGTGGACCAGTCTTACTGGGTCTATATGGTCTTACTTGGGAAGCTTTTTGCAATGAGCCTTATCCATTAATATATATATATATATATATATATATATATATATATATATATATATATATATATATATATATATATACATATATATATATATATATATATATATATAGTTGAGTAAAACATAATGAAAGTAATTAGTTTAAAATAATAAATAAATAATAATAATAATAATAAAAATTGTTCCAAAAAGTGACAGCTGCACTTTTGAAAAATTGGGTCTCTTTTGCCAATTTAATTTCTTTAAAGATAGAGCTCAGTTTGGCACTCACAAACAATCCGAACCCTCAATGTGCCAACATCTTTGCTAACAAAGACGCTCACCAATCTCATTGTGAAATGAAAAATGCTCTCTATTTTTGTCGAGTTAATCATTTATTAAAACCATATTGCCTGTAAGACCCAAATTCCCAAACACCCAATTACTGAAGAAAATACTTAAGCGTAACCACATTTGTCCGGCTCTGGGATGGCCTATTTCTGCGACTCTCTCTTTATCTCACTCACAATGTGAACGTAATTTCACAGGAAAGTGGTTCAGAGGCAGCGCTCTGACATGACAGATGGTGTTGGCCCTTTCTCTCTCTTTCCCTCATGGGGAGCATCTTTTTTGGAAATCAATGCTTGGCCTTTTTGTTTTTTTTCACAGCACATTGCTTCTCAAAGGAGCCAAAAAGGTGATAGACACTTCCTCACACTCCCTCACCGTAAACCAGTAAAGAGCCCATGAATCAAAAAACTCCAACTTTTCTTTGTATGGAGTTCATCATGCTCAGATGTATATGTTGTTGATGCACGGCCGTCAGGCTGTGTACTCGATGAATGAAGATGAGGAAAAAACTATTAATCACTGTGACAAACTGAACAGAGTAATTCAGGGCAAGACAACAGACTTTATAGAAATAACAGACTTGCAAAGATAGAAAGATAGCGATCCTGCTAATTGTAGGGAAGAGCTCCATTTTCTCCATTGTGACATAGTTCGGTCGTCAGGAATTTGACCTGTCGAATATAGACGTTGACCCACAATCTGGATTCCATCAAACATCATACATCTCGCAGGAGCTTTTGAAATTGACTTCCATTCATCTCTAAACAACATACAGTACCATATGATTGGTATACAGTCTGGAAGAGTATAGAGTACACATGTTCTTTCAGAAACACCTGCACACACGTATTCACTGCAGTGCTGGGAACGCCACAAAGCTCTATTGATCTGAACCTGTGTTTGTGTTTGGAAGACCTTAAATATTGTATTGATTGATGTAAAAAAATCCTCTGTATATGAGTTTGGGATCTTCAAGGTCAATACAGCATCTCAAAGAAAATGAAAATCCCATCTAGACTTCATGGGGATTTATTTGATGGAATCTAAAAAAGATACTGTATAGGCAGATTAAGTCATATAAATATATGTACAGTATGTGAAAACATTATCCCAGATTTTCATTGTAGAATAAGATGTAGTCTATATAAAACTGCTGAAATTAATTTATTGCGTATTTTACACAGAGTTTGCCTAAAATTTACTAAAACATGTGCATTATGAACTGATAAAAACTGTCAAAAGATTTCAGAACAGTTTCAGTTAATTAGCAAGCATGCATGATTATACTTCCTGATGTAAGAGGATGTTGAAATAAGCTCTAGCACTTTTATCACCGGTAGCTTTTATAATTGTGTTTCCATTTCATCAGGCCATTTGATTTCTTGCGCTCGTTCAAGTCATAGCAAAGGAGGATGGCAGACTCAGAATAATGCTGCAGTCTTACCCTTACCCAGTAGCGGTAGCATGTTGCTAAGAGACCGGGGTTGTCGAGAAGACGAGACATCAGGAATATATATAGAGGAACTGTCAGCTGTCATGAGGAGTGACATCAGAGAGGAAGATAAATGCTGGTGACTTGGCCAGAGGGTGATTCGGGAGATCAATAGATTAGACAGAGCAACCTGCCGGAATGTGCTGCATACAGTCACGTTCACTAACTCGGAGATTCATGATTTATGTTCTTAGCGAGCCATAAACCTCAGCTCATACACTTGCTGTTGGCTTGGATTTGTAGACTAAAAGGGAAGTCATTGTTTCTTAGTTGGTCTGGGTTCTTTGTTCAACACTATTGGGAGTAGTACACGTGTACCGTTGTGCAGGGATGCTCACATTACACAGTTCAGCTGCCACTTTTAGAAAATACTGGGTGACCAGAGGGCAGTGAATAAATTGACTTTAAAATGACCAAAAAGCCTGTCACTGCACACCAGTCAGTGATGATGATGGTATTTCCATATTCGTATGTTTTGCTTCTTGATTATGGGAATAATTTACAATAAAATTGAATTAATTAACATTAGGTGTGATGAACTAACAATGAACAATATTTTGACAGCGAGTATTAATTTATTTTTTAAATATTTTGAATTATATAAATCAGTGTTATTTTTAAATTATTTATATACTATTATAGTAGTTATTAATATGTTCAATTAGCATTATTTTAAAGGGGACCTATTATGAAAAATTAATTATTACATGGTGTTTGAACATAAATGTGTGTCGGCAGTGGGTACACAACCACCCTATAATGGTAAAAATCCACTCACTCCTCTTTTTTTTTTTTTTAATACCCATAAATCCTAAGCAGTGTTTTAGAATAAGCCATTTGCAGTTTCTATGCAATGTGACGTCACATTGTTTAGGCCCCGCCCACGACTGCTGATGGACTCTGCCCTATTACCATAGACCCCGCCCTGAGTGAGCTGTACACAGTCTGCCATGTTTATCTCCTCCCCAGAGCATTTAACAGCAGCATTCATGTAAGAAATGTGTTCTTATTAAAGCTACTAAAGTTATTCAGTCAAGAGCAATGAGTCATTTTCTGTTTTTCTTTTGTGTTTGATTCATATTAACAGCAAATATAGCACTAGGTACTGTATATTACGCTGCATTCACTTTAATACACAGATCTAAAATACACATGCAATTTATTTACTAGCTGTTTACGTTTACAGTAATTGTGAGTTTTTGACATAACGTGTGTATTTGAGAGCTTAAGCACAATAAGATGTGAAAGAAAACTTAGTTTAATACTCACGGGACACGCCGTCTGGCAGCTTTCTGTGCGTGTGCTTCGGAGAATAGCATTTATCAGAAGTTTAGACTGATATGGCTTTAAAACGCATGCAGATAATAAACTTTCGTGATGATGAAAAACTGCAATGTCACGTGAGAGTGATCGCGATAGAGATGATAATCAAAAACAAAGAGATTTTTTTAGTTTTTGGCAGAGTATCCGAGGCAAGAGGCTCTGCCCTCTTCTGAAAGCAGGGTGGGGAGAAGAATCTCGTTTGCATTTAAAGATACATGCACGAAAACAGCATGTTTTTCCCCCCCAAATTTTTTATTTTTAATTATTTTAGTACTTCAGCTTACACTTATTTATTTCATTTTTTAAGTTTATTTTTCAATCAAATATTTATATTTTATTTTATTTCAGCTTTATTTCAATTACCCCAAATTATTTTTAATAGTTTTAGTTGATAAAGACAATGCTGGTATAAGTGGCCATATAGTTGATGTATTATACAGGCACGTGAATTTACTGTAGATTAATAAATGCTGTAAAAATGTTAATTGTTAGTTCAGGATATCTAATGGATAAATTCATGTTGTCAATCCGAACCTTATTATAAAGTACCACCGTAATTAAACAAGAAATATGAACTGCAAAACTTGAAGTATACCTGCCCTCCTTCTGCATAAATCCATCTAATCCATTTTTTTTGGTTAGCACTACCAAGTCAAGGCCCTCTTCTGTTTTTTTTTTTTTGTTTGTTTGTTTTTTTGCTTGTGTATTTGTACATACATGCTTCTCATTTGCATTGGTCTTGTCCACATATTTGCACCATTTTTATAAACAACAACAACCCAATAAACAGACCTAATGTGTTCTGACTGTGAAATTCAATAATACTGTTCAAATATGTATGTGTTTGTTTCTTATCTATAAAAAAACACCAGTCAGCCATGAGCGTGACCATCACTGGCTTGGTATCCACCCTTCATTGCTGCTGAGTCACAACTCTCTGGTGTATTTCATAACAAGAGCGTCCACACACTTAATGCTGGTTTCAAATATACCACAGCACAACAGAATAACACTAGGCGGGAACACTGTTTCTGTAAATTAGACCCTTGGATTTGTCAATACAAATCAATACATGTATCTTTGGTCTACTAATACTACTGTAGTTTGCTTTTTCACAGTACATGAAAGTCTGTCTCTTTCAAAGGATGTTGTTAACCAGCTTACATGCTGGCTAACCACTAATGAGATTCGTTTTGAATGGACTTTGATGGAGAGGATATTAATATGCCGGTGCTGTAGTCATGACAACGTCGCCTTGGCGCTGATGACTTATTTGTTAAGTGACACTCGTTTTTGACCCCCTGCTGTTGTCCCTTCATGCGAATAACTGTCATTTTATTGGGGATTTTTTTTGGGTTTATGCTTGTAGACATTGTTTAAACAAGCTATTTCATATTCATGAATTTGTATATTTAATAATAAATATTTATGTGTAATCTAAAATTGAATAGAACCTGAAAATGTACCCTAGAAATTGAAAATATGTCGGTAATGTAATGGTCTCACCACTAGAGAGAGCTGTTGCAAGACAGTCTTCTTGTATGACGGGTGTGTCATTATGGGCGTCTGCATTTGATCATCTGTCCATATGCTGTTTTCTCACACGTTCCCGCTTCAACAAGCTTGTGAACGTGTGGAGACACCTATACACACATCAGTTCACACATTTATATTCACACAGTCAAAGACATACATAGAGCACTTAACAAAGGTCAGGAGGTTAGACTGAAGTTGTGCTCGCGGTAACACGCTTGTTGATGGGCTGATGCTAGTTGAAGTGGATTAGACATGAAAGATGAGAATAGCTTCCATTTTATGGAGAGCAGAAATCAAGCACAACCACATTGGCAATCTTTCTGCTTCAGCTGGGTCCTTCACACCACGCTGAACACTCACAACCTACAGATAGAAGACCTGCTGTGGGGAGAGACTCTGTCTAATATAAAACTCTTGTTCCTAACAGCTTGGTTTAGATATGTTTTTTTTTTCAGTCTATCTATCTATCTATCTATCTATCTATCTATCTATCTATCTATCTATCTATCTATCTATCTATCTATCTATCTATCTATCTATCTATCTATAAACTCAAAAGAAAAAAGCCAGGTATACGTAACTTAAGCATTGTTTCAGCATTCCTGTATGTGACACACTCAATAACTCTAGTTAATCTATCTATCTATTTATCTATATTGTTTTTCCAAAAACTCATAAATAATTCATAGCAATTTTTATTTTAGTTTGTTTTGGAATCGTTGAAATAAAAACTAATGATTGGTAAAACTGGAAATAAACAAATAATTTACTAATACCACATATATTATTAGCCATTTATTTTTGTTTAATATCAGTTTTCCAAATCATAGTTATTGCTGTATTTAGCAACAAAAAAAATGTTTTAGCCTTCATTAATGATAATAGCACTGCCATGTTTTGTTTTTGTTTTTGTTTTTTTGTCTTTTGGTTTTTAGAAATTGTACCAAAGTAAGACCCTTTTTTGGGCATTTACAGTAGTAATACTGTACAATGTTGTTTTGGGTTTTAAAGATGTAACATGGTCACCTTGGAGTTCCATAAAAATACAACTTTACACAATATGAATTTGATAAAGAAGGATCAATGTCAATGCAGAATGGTATTACTATCTGATAATAACATCTATCTACAGTGGTACTATCACAGGGTAGACTCAAAGTATGAAAGTATTGGAAGCATTAAAGGTGAAGTGTAATTTATTCACCATTGTGGAGCCAAACTGAATTGGAATCTGTGGATTGGAGCTTTCTTCTGTGTATTGGAGAAGAATGCCAACCATTAGCATTTCTATTCACCTCAATGGCATTTGCTCTCCTAGTATTTATTACTGTTTAAAGGTTTGGGGTCACTCAGACTTTAAAAAAAAATAATACTTTTACTCATAAGGGTGCATTAAATTGCTGAAAAGTGGCAGACATTTATCAGAAGACATTTATAAGGTTGCAAAAGATTTCTATTTCAAATAAATGCTGTTCTTTTTTTAAGGCGAGACACGGCAGGCAAAAACATAGTTTTTTTTTCACTGGTCAATTTTGAGATTTTGGGATATTTGTCTTCAATATCATGTCTTCTTTCAGACTTGTGGTGAAAAAAAGTCTGAAATACACATTTAGGTCTTTATTTTACTACACTTTGTCTGTTTGCGTCTGTAGATTTCTCATAAATTCATCAAAAGTTGTCGTTATAAATCATCCCTCTGCTCCGCGATCGCGATCTGCACCCTGTCATCACACACACCATTAGAAAGCTCTCTCTCTCCTGAACAAGACTGCCGGATCCAAATATGGTCATTTCCTTTTTATCAGCAACCAATCGCGAAAGTAAAAGGGGGGATTTTACTCTAAATGCGCAATCTCATTGGCTGATGCTAAATCTTTAAAGCACGTTTTCTCAAAATGTCTTTTCTCTAATACTCCAAGTCCGAAATCTCCAGTTCAGTAGCACCTATATACACCAAACTTTCCAGTCTTGTACCTAGTTATATTATGAAGACATTTACAGAGGGATTTGTAAATATATTATTCCTAGCCTGATTTATATAACATTTTATTCCCCAAAACATGGCGAAAATCATTTTTTTAAGGCTATTGGCAGTATATTCTGATTTACAGGATAACAAAAGTAGATATCCATAAATCCCTCTGTAATTTTTTCTCCATCTAATATGTGAACACAATGAAAAAATAATTTTGAACCTGGCTTTGTCCAATACTCAGATTTCGTTTTTTAAAATATATGCAAAATAGCGCATATTTAATTAGACAATGCCTCATTTGCATATTTAAACATTAAATTACAGAAAACTTGTAATACATTTTTTTCTCATCTTAATGTAGGTAATCAACGGGCAAAGTTTCATGGTATTATCTGATAGTTAAAAAAATTATCCTATTCACCTGTAGTGTCTCGCCTTAACCTTCTATTTATTGAAGAATCCTGAAAAAGAAAGTTTGGTTTCCACAAAAAACAACCGCTGATAATATTAAGAAATGCTTCTTGAGCAGCAAATCATCATATTAGGATGATTTCTGAAGGATCATGTGACACCGAAGACAGGAGTAATGATGCTGAAAATTCAGCTTTGCCATCACAGGAATAAATTACATTTTAAAATATATTTAAATAGAAAACTATTCTTTTAAATCATAATATTATTTCAAAATTTTTGATCTAAGAAATCTGGCTGAGTGAGCAAAAGAGACTTCTTTAAAAAACATAAAAAATCTTACCAACCCTGAACTTTTGAACATGTGCCAGAAATCTGCCATCTTTCCTCATAGGCACAATAGTTCTGGAGCAAATTACCTTATTTGTCAAACACATTTGTGTAAGTCAGCCAAAGTTTTTTGCACCATGCAAATATTCAAGAGAGTAGGTGGATACTTTAAACTCCAAACTTTACTTTAGAAACAGTGCTGCATTGCAGTACATTGGTACAGATTGGTCCTCAAACTGTCAAGCAAACTCCTCACCTTGGCACAGGTGTTAGATATTTATGCCTTTAAATGACAAGTCAGCTGTTTCAGAATCAGGATATTGATCTAATTACCCAAATACGTCTGCAGTCCCCAAAATCTCTCCTCTAATCTCCTTCTCTTCCTCATTTTTTTCTTTGTAGTACCCTTGAGACAACATTCGATACCACGGTAACTACAGAAGTGAACGGTCGTGGCCTCCCCGCCCTCTCGAGCCGCTCTTCCCCCATGTCTTGGCGTCTCGCCCAAGGGTCCAATCCACGTCTTCAGGCCGGCGATGCTCCTAGCTTCACCCCGCCCAGATCCAGTGCCGGCACCACTGGTCGCTATGGTGACTCATCGAGGTTGTTATACACTGCCCCCCTGAGGAGAGCGGCGGCCTCAGGGGTTCGAGGGTCAGAGCCGGGAGAGAAAGGTGGGGTTTCTGAGGTGGGACCTGAGGTGGACGTGACCGGATACGGGAGTGATGGGGACATACTCGCCAAGAATGTACATGCAGACGATATCAGTGGGTAAGAAACTACGAAATTAGAAACCATATTGGATAACAAACCATGAAGTAACAGCACCTTTTTTGGGTGTTTTTCAAAAAAATGAATGCTTAATTGATACTCTGCAATGATAAAAAAAAACTATCAAAAGTGACAGTAAAGACATTTAATGTTATTTGATGTCTATTTCAAATAAATGTTCTTTCTATTCATCAAAAAATCCTGGAAAATCTGCATCACGGTTTCCACAAAAATATTAAGCAGCACAACTGTTTTCAAGATTGATTTTTTTTTCTACATACATAAACTAAACAATGATATTCTCATAGTTTAAGCAGACCAGTCAAACAATCGATCACTTTTTCTGTATGCAGTGTTCATAAACAGAAGGCTGTTTAAAAAAATATGATGGATTTATTACATTTATTTTCATTCCATCAAAGCAAAGAGGGAGTACAGCTGTTTCTCAATATCCTTATATGGATGAGAAACACTCATACACCATCATATGTCTGGAGGAATATGGAATGTTTGGAGGAATAGCTCAGGGTCACGTATACATCACTGTGTGATGCACTATTGCTTCTGCCCTTGCTGTCTCTATGCTGATGAATAGATGGAGAGAGAAAAATAACACTAGAAATGAAGTCTATAAAAGAGTGACTCACACGGGAACCAGAGTATGTACCATGTACCTGAAGAAACTTGTATGAAAGCAATGGATTTGGGGATACTAAACACAGTAAAGTTCAAACCTGCAGGCAGTGTATCTACCTAAAACAGCAATTAGCTGAAGTATTACACTAATTATCGGAACATTAACGCTAATCTATGGCATATATTTAATTAACTGATTCTCATAAAAAAACATTACTTACTGCAAGTTAAAAGCTGATGTCAAGCTTCAGAAATGACAAAAAACGTTAATAAAGCTCATTCACTATATCCAAAATCTTCCAAGATCAAACGACAACTTTGTGTGAGAAACTAACATTTAAATCCTCATTCACTGACAATACCTTTGTCATAACTCTCAAATATCATTTGTGCGTCTGCATAAACGTGCAAGAACCAATAACATTGTCAAATCTAGCCACAAAGTTGAGTAAATGATGAAAAATGAACCTCACTTATGACACCCCCTGACAAACGCTCACAGGTAATAGTACACTGTGCATTTGTTGTTTAACCATTAAGGTATCACACAGACGGAGGTCTTTACTCTCGGAACGTCGACCTTTACTCTCGAAATGTTGGTCGCCCACCTGAGATGACGCCAACTCGAGAAGTCGTTCAAAAAGGAGTCAAAGAGATGCAAGGGGAAGACAGGTAAGACTTCCTCTTATGAATCAAACAAATAGTAATCATTCACCAATAAATGTATTTCCTGATTGATTATAGGAAGTGTTTTAGACGTTTTCTGTAATATTTTAAATGTGTGCATTCACAATACTGAGTAGTACTGTGTGATTTAACAGTAGAGATAGTGGATTTCCACACATTTGAGGTCTCTGACAGGCTATGAAGCAGCCAAGTGCTGACCGGTTGAGGGGAAAGCTCATTTAAGAAAGTAAGAATTTCTGACAAGATTTAAATGAACGTGTGACATTTTCCGTAACTGTGGAAAATTGGCAAAATGTTCATTACATTGCTGGCCTCCTTCACTGTGTCATTTGATAAAAGGAGCCATACATTTTTTTTAGCAGAAGCTCTAATCCAAGTGATTTATATGAATGTAACTTTGAGGACTTAAGCAGAGTTCAGATCAGGTGATGAAAGAGATTCAGCGATTGACGGACCTGATACCACTTTTCTTTGAGCTGCTTCCTGCCTTTATGCTGGATGAGTGCAGATATTAATGACTGGGAATGATTCTAACTGATGAGGTCCAGATGGTATCATAGCGGCCTGCCAATCACATCAAAACCTACATCTTGTCTGCCGTCAAGCAGATTTAAATTATTTTAGCCTTTTTATTATTATATAATGTATTAAAAAAGTAATAAAGTAAAAAAGTAAAAAAAATAATATATATATATATATATATATATATATATATATATATATATATATATATATATATATATATATATATATATATATTTATACAGTATAACAAAATTATAAGTGAGGGATAATCCATGGCTAGCTGTGCATAAAACGATTTTAATGCACGATGTGGAGGCAAAGAACAACCCGACACATAGCCTTTAATTATCCTGCTTATACCATGGTCATTTGCCTGCACTGACAAGTTAAAGCTGTTATTATTTTTGCTGCGCAATTTTTGACCAGGATAAAAATAGCAGTTATTTCCATCAGTTACTGCTCGTTAGATCTAGCATTCTGCCAAGTTTGAATCAGACACAGAGATAAAGTAGCGTGGTAACATTACGTTTATTTTAATGAATTAATTATTGCATTTCTTTGAATTAATATTGATTTAAAGAGAGAGAGAGAGAGAGAGAGAGAGAGAGAGAGAGAGAGAGAGAGATGCGTGTGTGAATTACCTGTCTTCAGCATCTCTCTACTCACACTCTGAAGCTACGATTTTAATTACTTCAAAAAGAGGAATGTTACTAAAATGTTATTTTACTTTTGCTGAAAAATATAATGTAGCGATTCAGTGTAGACTTTTATTATCAAAAGTCCTGTGGCAGCATTGATACATTTCTGTGCTCCTGAATGCTTCTGTGAGTGCGCATTGAAATCTCCGACCTCTGTGTGTGAGTGATCTCTATGTGTGAGTGATGTATGTGTGTGTGCAGCGCATTAATATAGAATGATGATTAAACTATATATAAACATATAAGTTTTGGATGGGCAACTCTCATTGTTGTAAATGAGAATAGCAGAATAGTAGATCTCTTACAAGTCGTTTAGGGTTGTACATGTAAAGTCGTAATTAATTCTGAGAACTAAATGAAATATAGGTGTGCTAAACAATATGTTTACTTGTTCCTAGTAGTTCCTCAAAAGTGGTTCCTTCCAATATATTTTCAATGAAAAGCCCCAATGTAAAAAAAAAATATATATTTATTTATTTACATACACAATAAACAGTATGGCCTGAGACTACAGTATCTGCTTCTTGGTTTGGAATTTTCTTACCGTTTAAGCTGTTTCCTTTCCTCATCGGTGTCAAGTGTTTTTCACAACCAAAAATTCAGTATAACGGCAAAGTCTCAAGCCTCAGGGAGTCTTTGTATTTTAGTCTTGCCTCTGGTAACAGTCAGTCACTCTGTGGATAAGGATCAGCTGTGCTGAAGGTCCCCAGACTGAACCTCGGTCCCCAGACTAATGAACCCTACCTGTCCAGAGGGGATGTGATTGAGAAAAACTGTCAGCTCAGGGCCCCTGCTACTCTGGATTGGCACTGGAAAATTATTCTCTCTCTTTCTCTCCAATTCGTATAGCTTTCACTCTCTAAGCAGTTTATTTTAATTGCAGTTCACATATTCTATTGCTCTGAATGATTACTGAATGTTTAGTAGTCAGTACCTGTGTGTTTTATGGTTAGTATTTCACCGACCCCTGACTCCCTGACCAATTACCAGCTCTAATTGGGAAGATAAACATGATCCCTGTGCGCTTGTTCTCTGTGCGATGTGATGTTATAGGGTGGAGAGAGCAAGAAGGTTCCAGAGGGACTCATTACAGTTGCTGCTTAATGTCGTTCCAGTCCGTCTCTGACTCTTCCTTGCAATGCACTTAAAATCTATACAGCTAAACTCTGATTTTGGCTGCAGAAATCTGAATAATACTGTTAATTAATAAAAATGATGTGAAAATATATGTTGTTTTTAATATATCAGTAGAGTTTCTAAGGATTATGGGTTAGGGATTTGAACAGACCCTTAATCTATCTATATTACATTACACTATATTATATTATATTATCATAATTTTTGCATGCACGGGTGCAGTTTGCAATTTCTTCAAAACGTTTTAAATTATCCTTGAAAATATACAATTAATTTTAAGTTTGGGGTTTTCCCCAAACGTGAACAGTGGATATTATTGTGCAATATTAGCAACATTTAAAGGAGTTACGTCTCGTTTCAGACTTGAACTAGCATTGCCTACACGAGCACCAAGGCAAAGGTTGAATTGTCGACGTATGCAACTGATTTTAGCAACTAATATCATTGCTTCACATGCTGGAAGCTTACTAACTTTAATCTATTTGAATAAAAAAGCCCATCAGTAGCGTGTTTGCGTATTGGCAGTGTGTAGTAGAGTAATTGGGGCTGTCATATGCTTTGAGCGGCCATCTGTGTGTAGTACCTCAAAGAGTGTGACTGCTGAGATTTGGGCATTTAAACAAAGCTCACTCCCTCTCTCTCCTGCTGTGGCGTGTAGCTCAGTTTGAATCCCTCAGGCTGGGGAAAATGAGATTATTTCAATCTGCTGTTGCCCTTTTAAAACCCCGACTGCTGAATAAGCAGCGATGCAGCCCGGCCAACAGCAACACGTCTCCCGTATAATGGCAATAATTTTGCTTCGTAGAAATCTGGTCTGAAGTACAAAAGTGGGCTACTGCTGCTACTTAATCTCACAGTGTTGTTTTTAGTAATCCTGTAATAATATTCATTAAAAAGACAAAAGACTGTGTTGACTTGCATGAAATGGGTCACTTTACTGTCATAAAGCCATTGCAGGCTGAATGTTATTGGAATGAATTGCTTGTCTGACAAAAAGTTATATGTGTCTCATTGTGGTGATGTCTGAAAATCAGTTGCCATGCGATTAATCCAATGGTTGCTAAAAGTCTTTGGCTATAAATACACCCATCATGCAACATAGATGAGGCACAGCTCTGAGGTTGAGAAAGCAGGACCCATACAACGGCGCGCAGACATGAATAAGTAAAACCCTTCACTTTCAGACTCAGAGAAAGAGGTTGGCTGCTTATGACAGCTTGCTCGGCATTTTTGTACTTGAAAGGAATGCTTTGGGGATTGGTTTGTGTTTATTCGTGAGAAGGGAGTGAGAGCAAAGGGTTTGTGTGTGTTTGAAGGACTGATGTTTAAATGATCTTTGGTTTTGTTATTCTGTGGTAAACAGCGGGAGGATTTTGTAGTGATTTGATTTTACAGTCATTGACAAAGATTCCTGTTAGACAGAAGAGGTTTTGTGACTGATTCAGTATTTGAAGACATGAGTCAGACTCCTGCGCCTTCATTCATCACAGTAAAATGGAGTCATGGAGTTCTTTCAGGTTATAGATGGTCACCTTACCATCTCATTTGGTGCAGGAAATAACTCACTAATTGAAATTAATTTGCCCGCTTCATATGGATGACTATTCTTGCCCTGTTCCCAAAAGCTGCTTCTTTAACTCATTATTGATTCTTTACAATTAAATTAAAAAGGAAATATTTTTATGTTTAAACCCCTCTTTTATTACAAATATACTATCAGAACTGCTCTGATACAGTAAGTCATTCCTAAGTTGATCTGATGCAAGTTTTTGAGTCTTTTTGACTGATTTACTAGACAAAGCATCTCAAAAGAAGCATTGTTCATGAATTGGACTGCATTGATTGTGCTAAATGATTTTTTTGTGTTGTTTTATGCACAAGATGCATTGCTTGTTTACTGTCTTCTGTCAAATGTAATGGACTACTTGCACAACTATTTCCGTGTTCTTCTTATTACTACTCGGGAATTTCCGGTAACAGCATTCAGCCCACCTACATACAGTACAGACGGTTACTCATGAGAACGCAGATTATTACTGCGTTTTATGGCTGACACTTGATTAAAACAATGAATCATGTTCTCTGTGTGTTAACATGAATTATCTTGAACCTGCTGAGATGTTCCTATAAATATATTTTCTTTCCAACTGTTAGTGGAGAAAAAATATATTTCTCCACTAACCTGCTGCAGTCCAGTGCTTTTATTCTCTTTTAACAGTGTTTTTCTCTTACTGATCATAGTTCACTACCTGTTTACATTTAATTAATTTGAGTGATAAAAAAGGATGGCAAATAAAAATGTTACATTGAGTTTGGAAAATGTCCAGATTTTTAAACCTTCTTGTGGACACTCATTCTGAATGGCTTTTAGTCAACAAGGTACCTGGAGTACATTGAAAATATACCTACTGTAACTGGAAAAAAGTTTTACTTTTTCAAAAACAAAAATGTGTCACAAAGCTCAGTGTTAGTAGTCCATTCTATCAAGCTGCAGATTTAGCCTGTTTTGATTAAAAAATTCATATGATGAATTGGTAATATTTTCACCTTCAGAATCCAGCTGATGACCAAATTTAGCTCAAAGAAGTTTTTCAAAACATGGGTCAAAAACATTTATTTGCATTCGAAGAAAATACATCAACTATATAAGGTGTGTTTAATTTTATGAAAGAGATCAATTGCTGATTAAAAAGTTGATAGGTGCTTTTGATACCCTTTTTCCGGGCGTATGTTTGTCTCTGTATTTGAAATCTCCAGTTACACTTTGCAATATCCGACAATATCCCACGTCATGACTCCCCATACTCAGACCCCCTGCCAGCCTTCTGGGTTGTGTTTCTTTCCTGCTGCAGTCAAGCCATCCATCAAAGTCCACCAAATCCACCATAATCTGACTCTAGACAGTTTGAGGTCAACCAACATGGTCTCTTTCCTCAATAGTAACAGGTTAATAACTCTTGAGTATTTTCTGACTAATCCATCCTCATTTGCAATATACAAAGGTTGTTGGTGTGCCTATGTAAAACTCCTCTCTTCTAACTCCCCAGGGATGTTAAATAGTAACTAAATAGAGAAAGCTGCCCAGATACTGATTTTGTTGTTCGGCACTTTTAAGTTTTGAACTTCAAGCCAGAGTCAAGAAGAGTTCTGCCTCCGTATTTCACTATTCCTTTTTGTCCTTTATGTGTCTTTACATTTAAGTTGCTGTAGGACTATACGACTTAAGGCTAAATGCAAAAGAATAGCAGATTCCACGCCATAACTATAAATGTAATGGCACAGAGAAACAATATAGTTGGAGTCACTTTGAGTATTTTTCTTCCAGCTGATGAATGAAACATTGACAGCCCTTTAAAATCCATCCTGCTTTAAAGAGCATAAACATTTAAAGCAGCAGACAACAACTTTAGTGCACTTATCATAAACAGTATGTTATCACGTGTTGGTGTGGACGCTAATATATTTATTGTTATAGTTATCTTTATAGTTATCGTTCTTGATGTGAATAAGCCTTTAAACTTGATGTGGACACATTAGCTCTACTTCAAAACTTAGTGATTTGCCAACCTAGACAGCACTTTTAGGCAAAATTATGCCAGCTTTTAAGATTTGTAATCCACTGTTTATTACAAACTTATATTTAATTTAGAACTGAAAGCGTGAATACAAATTGTTCAGGATGTTTACAAATGGACTATTTCACACAGTATTTATGTGTACTGTGTATTTTTTGTACTTCCTTATTTATAGGTCGCTTTGGATAAATTTAGCTTCGCAACATGCTAACCGCAAACTCCACTGGAATCAATTGTGAGTCAATTCTACGTAGAAGTATATTGCCTTTGTACAGCGTTGGAAATTAGATATGAATCAAATTTGGCAGCTCTGACATGGTCATTTTTAACACCATTAGATGTTTCTGATGTGCTGGTCCTGATCAATACAAGAGCATGGTTGAGTGAGCCATTGCTACTCCATCTATGCCAGAACAATTGCCATGTTTTTCTAGAACAAATGATAAAATAATTTAGCCATTCTTCCTCAGATTGTAGAGTCTCTGAGTTTTTAGGATCCATACTGACTTCTTCATGCAGACAGTGTGCATCTGTTCAGATAATGGATTTAATAGGAATACTCTGCTAGTGACAAACACTGCTCAAAGTCAGTAAGTAATGGAGCATTAGGATTGAGCATTGCCCTGGGGATGTAAACAGAAACACTGTCCGCATAAACAAACAAGAGGTTTCATTAGTGCCTAGACAGAAAACCGGCCTACATTACTACATTATATAATGCCTAACTCAAGGGTTTTCAAACATCTCGATGCCAAAGTTCCTAAATATGAAGATCCTCTTGGGAAGGACTCCTACAGTATAAAGTCAGCTATATACTCATTTATGCTGTGTAAAAAAAAGTAGTACGTGTGATATAAAAAAATGTGTCTTGTTATTGTAGAAAGTCAAATGCAAATATTAAAATATTATCTCTAAAATATTACTAATTCACAATAATTGTTAATAATTCACATTTGCACATTTTCATATACTGAGTGTGTGTCGCAAAGATAGTAAAATCCAAAATCCTTGACTTTGTGGGGCCTTTTTTTGGTCCCCATGAGGAAAACAACTTATAAATCATACTAAGTGATGTTTTTATTTTATTTTATTAAATGTATGTGATGGGTACGTTTAGGGTTAGCTGATAGAATATACAGTTTGTACAGTATTAAAATTATTTTGTCTATGGAATGTCCCCATAAAACATGGAAACCTAGCGTGAGTGAGTGAGTGAGTGAGTGAGTGAGTGAGTGAGTGAGTGAGTGAGTGAGTGAGTGGGTGGTCTGTGGTGATTCTCACAATCACCACACTCATTATGTTCATCAACTGTCCTTTCCACACATTTTATGTCATTCAATGAAGAATGCAGTTGAATGCTTCTGTGATTGTGGGTTTGTCTGTTTGAGCAGACATAGACAAACAGAGCCTCTACATCTCTCAGTGGTGCCAGTGTATTGATTTCCAGAAGTAAAGGGGTGTATCTACAGCTCAGTTCTGCGGATTTCGGTGGCGGCTGATTGTCAGTTTCCTCTGCAATGCAGAAGTCAAACACATTTTTTTTTTTCACTCAAGCCAGTGGAGTGACATTTGACTGTCCCTGCTTTCATAAAAGATGGCATTGTCATACTCTGCCTCCACAAGGTCATTTTATTCAAACTGATTTGATTAAGCTGTACAAATACAACAGCTGAAGTATATTTCACTTTTTTTTTACTTTGAATGACTCATCTTTTTAAGGCCACTATGCATTTATTTAATCAAGAACAGTAAGAATGTATTAATATGAGTCAGATATGTCTAGTTTCCAAAGGTTCAGCACATAAAGGTCATTGTGCATAATTTCCCTTGTGTTACCCAGCATGCAACTTCAAGTTTGACCCTGACTCTGACTTTGATTGGAGTCTGTGTCTTCTGGCAACGCCCCAGTTGGTTGAGGATGTCTGAAGCATTTCTCAGAGTGCATGATGGGCCCTGGGGAGGGGTGAGGTGTGGGGGTTGGGGTGGAGCTGTAAGAAGTGGTGAGATGTCGCTCTCTTCCCTCCAGCCCGTGTTTCACAACCAAGCAGGTGGGTTGCATTCTTCCTCCATCTTCTTCCCCTCCTTTTTTCCCTCTCCTCTGCTTTTTCTTCCTCCCCTGGAGCTACAGCATGACACGGGCAGCTTGCAGAAAGCCAGACAGCATCAATCGCAGGGTGGTGAGTTAGTGTTCACCCTTTTGGCTTACTCGGGAGTCATCAGTCACTGGTTTTGGGACATAGTTTGGTATGTTGGTGACTCTAACAGGCTGGTCACCATTTGTTTTAATATACAGCTAAGGCTTTAGATATTAGGTTATTACAGAATACTTTGTTTTCATTACAAATGTATGTTGATAAGATTTACTGGGTTAAATGGTATCATTCTTTATGTTGTGTCTTTATATAAGTGTCAACATTCACAGACTGCTAATTGTTGTAAATTTTCCCTTTGGGTACCATTGGATAGCAGATTGTTTCTGTAAATGATTTTCTTTGCAATGAAAGTCATAAAAATAATTTGCATGGTGTTGTGGCCTTAAGACTTCTTATGCTAATCTTTGAATTCTTGTACTTAAGTGTTTGGGTTTAACTTGAAGAAAATAAGAAAATGAATGGCTGATGGCTACATGTTCTTAAAAAACTGCATTTGAATGGACTCAGTTGAGGTTGCTACATATAGGACTGTTATGCAACCATAAAGACAATGGTTAATTTCCTCTGGAAATATGTTGCTTTGCCATAATTAAGCCACAGCATGAAACATAATTAACAGACCAATAGACACAGCTAGTGATAAAGAAATTGATTTGTTTTGTTTGTTTTTCCGCGTAGGATGCAAAATCTGGCTTTATTGAGTGTTATTGTTTCACAATTCTTTCAACACTGAATATTGCATGAGAATATTACTGTATGCTTGAATGGACGTTTGCACTGAACATCGAGTGAAAGTCAAGCGAATGCCGCCACTCATATTGTGAGGCGTTTTAATTAAAAAACAACAATCCATGGAAGATATTCTGCCAACCAATCACAGGTGCTAAAATCAACAGTCATGAAACATGTTTTACGTATACAAGTGATTCAAGTGTAGGCGTTTTGACTAGTATTGCTATCATAAATGGACCGGTGTCTAAGGACATGGTCTGACCGTCAGTCGCATCACAGATATGACAGCACAGAAAAGAATAAAATATTCAATCCATATGGGCAAGCTTTTAGGGCAGCTCTCTGGGGTCTTTCTCCTGCTAGCAGCATTGTTTCTGACTGTTGTTATAAAAACTATACTGAATCACAATGGAATCTTGATGTACAGTCCCAATAAAGGTGGTAGTCTGCTGCCTCCTCCACAATTTAGTCCTTGAATTAATTTAACTTGGACTTTTAACAGGTAAAGAAACTTTTTTCATAGATATATTATGCATAGTGGCCTATATGCGGGACAGGACAGTGAAGTAAAGCACAGGGCAATGCTCAGAAAATCTGCTGAGTATCTACTAGGTATCTACAAAATTCAGTTTAAATAAGAATGATTGGAACTAACAACATGCGTGGCCCTGTAAAACAGCAGTGGTTAAGTAAGTATTTGTCTCACTTGCCCTAACCAACTAACCTGCCTACTGTACTGTATATTGCCTATTCCAGGATCCGCCACTGTCTGTAGAGCATTGCATTTCTCAAGAACAATGTACCACCCACCCTAAGACTGTTGTGCTGAATTAACTGTGACAAATTTCAATCTAATAGCCAAATGTTGAGGTAATTATTCCCTATTCATGAAAGCATTAATTGATATTTTAGGTGAATTACATTTTGTTTTGGTAAACATCCATTATAATGATGTCAAATTTGCATGAGAAGACAGCATTTGCTTCTAAGTGAAGAAAAAGGTATGCTGTTAAACAGTCAAATTGTTTAAATCTGACTTTAAAGTCATGTAATCTCAAACTGCACTAGAGGGGAACTCATTCCCAGCTAATTTTTCCATCGCTTCAGTATATAAAATTTGTCACATTTAATTTCTCATGGTCAATTAGCAGAAATATATATTTGAGAAATGGTGCCCATGTTAATGGTATTAATACTCAAGATACTGAGAATATGAAACATTTAAACCCCAAAGGTTTTTAACACCCACACCCAAAATTAGATCATGTATTTCCTACTTGCGGCATCCTGTGAAGTCGCAAGAAGTGAAGGATTAGTCACCATTCTGGCTGTATAACAGTGACATTACTGCTGAAATCACTCTCTCAAAGCAGTGGGCACACTCAGCGGGGACATAGGTGTGTGGAAACCAGACAGTCAAGGTGACCTTAACCAGTGAGCCCATGCCAAAAAGTGTCCAACTGACAAAGGATGCCCAAATAAGATTGAGTACCACAGTACTGATGCATTGTGGGAGGGCAAATGCACAGAAAGCAGGAAGCCCTAGAAATCTCTCAGGCAGGTAAGGTTTCAGCAGAGTGCATATTAGGGGAAATTGTCAACTGGCCTGGTTATTGATTTGTGTGGGTGGTCCACTTGCAGCTTAATTTCACATTCGTCTGAACTCAAGACTACCAGCACATCATAGCACCAACAAGTCAATAACTCTACCCAGGTGTTAAAGCATTAGCTAATATGTGTAAAGTCACTGGATACTGCAGTCATTTTACTCTTGAAAAGTGTTACTTAATGTGTAGTTTGGACAAGCACAACCATTGTTGATGTTATTGATAGATTTTAATATAGCTCAAGCTTGACATCACAATTTCAGTTAATTGTGTCTGCTCCCTTAAATGGCGGATTCACATTCGTGGTCATTAGATGTAATCATTTCCTATAATAGTTCAATGACTAGAAGATTAATAGCACTTTGTGGATGAGATATATCTTGCGTTGGTATGATTCTTGAGAAGTTATTAATAATTGAATTAATGGTATTTGTTTCAGTAGGATACTAATGGAGAAAGAGAATGGATACCAGAATGCTATAAATTTTAATCACATAGCTAAATTCTTATTAAATTCACTTTTCCCAATAAAAGTGCAATTTCTTCTTGTAATTTAATATAAGAAAAGTATTCAATAAAATAATCATCAAACCGGACATAAAAAAAAACTGTATTAAACAAATTAAATGAATTAAATGTTGAAAAAGTAAAGCAAGCAAGCTTGAGCTTCTGTTTACCACAACTGATGTGTGAATTGTTTATTTTTTTATATGGGAATAAAAGTCTATATTCAATCTGTTCATTATATAAAGCAATAGTGTCTCTTCAAAAAAAAATTGGACCTAACCACTCGATTCATATGGATTAGTTTTACAATCTCTTTATGAACTTTTTGAAGTGTCAGTTGCTTAGCTGTCAGATCATAAATATCTTCAACTTAAGGGTTTGGAAAGTCTTAAGGGTTTGGAACGACATGAGGGTGAGTAAATGATGACAGAATTTTAATTTTTAAGTGTACTATCCCTTTAAGTAGAAGTGGTGGCATCAGCAATATAATCAAAAGAAATAATTTTCTGCCAAGTATAGTTAATTTGTCTTACTGTTGGGTGTTTAATGTTGTGTACCAGCTTGCTGTATTACTATAGAATTTCTGCAGTGAAACTTTATACAGTGGCTTCAAATGCTCATCCAATCAGACTTTAGAAAAGTTCTGTTGTGTAACAGACTTTGTGTCATCTCTAATCTTTAATTTACATTATTGCATAACAGTATCAGATCTCAAGCTAAATGTGTCAAGTGCTCCTGGAGTTAAATAAGGGAGAAGCAAGGATGTTGAAAAATCAATAATGATATTTTTAGTGTGATTGTGCACACAGCGAGCCTATTTCTAATGCAAGAATCTTAAGAAACACCCACATGCTGGTGTTAAGAGCCCTGCGGGGTCTCTCACAATTATTATCTAGTCGCTTTCAGCCTCTCAAAGTTTTCTTTCCTTCTCGCTCTGCCCTGCATACATTATAAAAGTGAAGAGAGAATATGTACTATCTCGTCAAACATTTCAAGATGAATACCAAATGTCCTGGACGTGAACGTCTCCTGTGTAGACTTGAATATATTGAATTTTAGATGCCAATGTAGTTCTGCAAGCATTACTCAGAATCTTAGAATCGATATGAATAATTGAACTGCAGATATTGACATCAGCAAAGAGGCATCTCTTTTTATGTCAGATGTCTGTAAATGCCAGGATTTCTCTCTGTCTTGTCTAAATGGATTTTATGTCGGTATAGCTGTCAATTTAGTCTGTAGAGCCGAACAACAAATAGCCAACCAACAGTCATCAGAGAGTTGAATACAATATATGATCAGATCTGAAGAGCTAATTAAATATTAGGACATATGCGTCCACAAACATGATCAAACAGAGCTCACTTAGAAACACAAGAGAAAGACAGTAGGAGATAAATATCAGTATATGATTTATCTTGTGTAATAGACAGAAAATTACTTTGGAATTAACTGGGCCATGTTACACAAGCCTGTACAATTCTGCTTTGGCAGTAGTAATAACTTCATATGCATTCACACCTAGCTTTCCTCTAGGATTTTCAACTGGGTCCACAAAGTTGAGGGTGTCAAAGCTACTGTTTAATATCCTTAATTAATCAGACACCATCTGGTAAATTGAGAAGAATGATAACGTAAGTACTGTGGAGAAAAGAGAAATATTGTCAATAGTTTATGAGAATTGAAGTGGCAAGACACGGAGAACACTAATTAAGAGAAATAATATGAATAAGATGGTGACAGTGAGAACAAGAATGGGCTTTGAAATATGAATGAAGGTGTACTGCAATCATATTTTCAGTTCTGGTTCTTTTGAAGATAAAACTTCAAATGGGCCATCTTTGGGAATTTATTTTTTAATAAATCAGACTAATAATGTCCTAATTCAATTTAAAAATGATACGCTGTTTCCTGTCACCAGGCAAAATAACTAAGGAAGCCCCGAAAATTTTGGGTGTTTTTGTTTCTGCTTATAATTTTATTTTATTCTTTTCTCTTTCTGTCTCTACAGCTGGGATGACAGTAGTTCGGTCAGCAGTGGTTTGAGTGATACTTTAGATAACATCGGCACTGACGATCTGAATCCACCCACATATTCCGGCATCTCATCTCGCAAGAGCAAAGCAGCACAGGTGTGCATACGCTCTAGTCTTATGTATTTTTTCTCCTCACACACACATCTTTATATATAGCTTTGTATCAGCAGTCTGTCAGTAGGCCACAGCAGATTGAACAGACTGAGAGTTTTGGACATTTTGCTTTGGCTAGTAAGAAAAGTTTGGCCATCTGTCTGACGGATTTCCAATGTGAGATTACTGTGTTTGTGCTATATTTTGTGTGTCTGTGTGATTCACAGTCAAATAAAGATACGCACAGTCATACCGAGCAGGATGGTAGCAGCTGGGCTGGTGCTGAGGATCTGAAGAAGGTTGATGAAGAGATGGAGCCAGGTATGGACCCTTCCTGCAAGTGGAAGTCTTCATCCCCTTCCTCTTCATGTCAGGGTGAGGACGTTGGCCAGAAGACAGCTTTGCCCATGTCTCAAACAGGCTCTTGGAGGAGGGGCATGAGTGCCCAGGTTGGCATCACACCACCACGGACCAAAGGCTCATCCACCTCTCTCAAATCACCAGGTATCAAAATCTCATAAAAAGACTTTGTAAATATGAAAAGATACGTGGGGCACCATTTGTGGTTTCACTGAGAGAGACACTGTCAGAATCCTTTTGAAAACCTTTAGGTACCCTTTTCAAAAATGGCAGTTCTCTTTTAAAATGGAACGCACAATTTTCTGTAAGGAAGCAGGAAAGATACAGATGCCTTTTTGCTTGTTACAAAGCCAAGGGCATATCAGTGATACAGTGATATCTGTCAGTAGGGGACATTTTATGCATGGTATTCAAAATAATTGCTTACTGTAGCTTCAAAGAGAAGGTAAAATCAAAAAGAGATGAGGCTTTTTGACAACTTTGAGTTTTTGTCTTTTTCTTTATCTCAGACAACTTTTGCAGCTGAAGCTCTTTTGGGACACTCAGCAGGAACAAGTTATTTTGGCTTAGAGTACCTTATCTGTGCTGTTTGCTGAGTTGTGCAAAAAAGGGCTGTTGGCTAGAACACATCAGCCATTGCTTTGCATTGGTGATGATGGATTGGGTTGTGAAATTATTTGCAAAAAAAAAACTGCCCAGCAGTATTGAATGATTGAGCAGGAGGTACTAGTGCCATAACAAACATCTTTGTGCTGACAGGTAAAACAGATGATGCCAAGGCATCTGAGAAGGGCAAGGCCCCATCTAAGAGCCCGAGCATCCAGCGCTCACCATCGGATGCAGGCAAGAGCAGCGGAGATGAAGGGAAGAAGCCACCCTCAGGCATCGGTCGTCCACCTACCACAAGCTCCTTCGGCTTTAAGAAGATTTCGGGTTCTGCCGGAGCCCTTATCACAGCCAGCGGGGCCACTCTGACCAGTGGTTCTGCGACTCTAGGCAAGGTACCAAAGTCTGCAGGCATTGGGAAGGGTGCAGGTATCGGCAATGAACGGAAGACAAGTCTCGATGGTGCTCAACACCAGGATGATGCCGTTTTGTTAGGCTGTGGAGGCTCCAAGGTTCCACTCCAGTATCGCTCCCTACCTAGACCGGCAAAGTCATCTAGTGGGGGAAGCAGCGTGGTGGGCCGCAGCGGGCATCGTTCCAGCTCTAGCAGCATTGATTCTAATGTCAGCGTAAAGTCTGCGGGAGGTAGTGGAGGGGTGGTAGGAACTCCAACCAGCACAAAGAGAAGAGACCCTGGGAAAGTGGGGTCAGGACGCTCTAGTCCCATTACCATCAACCAAACGGATAAAGAGAAAGTGGCAGGGTCGGATCAAGAGGGAACGGGGTTGTCCACCTCCCCCAAATCCAGTCCCACTTCCACCCAATCGGGACTCAGACAACCAGGCTCCAAATACCCAGACATTGCATCCCCCACATTCCGCAGGTAATCGACTGACTTTCTTTCCGAATAAAATGACTGGGGTAATGGGAGGACAAGAAAAGTTAGACAAAGATGACACAAGGCAGACATAAGCAGAGATAAGACTAAAATATGAAAGCAAAGTAGGCAGTTAGCTTGAGACAAATGTACACAAGAAGACAGTAAGAAAGAACAATTGCTTTTTGTGGTTTGGCTCACTCCTGCGATGTCATGACCTCTTGGCCAGCATGGAGGAGCATTCCAGCATGTTTCCTCAGTAAGTATGTGAGATGGACGTGAGCTGCTTTAGGTTGTGCTGCGCTGCTGATTTGATCCACCAATGAGTTTAGGCCTACCTCAGAGATCCAGGAAATTTTGTGATGGATTACGGAGCTCATTGTTTGAGTCATAGCCATAGCCTTCTATCTCACTCTTGTATTTCCCCCAGTCACCATTAGACGACCTGAAATCTTCTCAGCAGCCCACAAATTCTCTGATGAATAGAGAAGGATGTAAATCACTAGTTCTCAACTGGTTTTTATACAAAACCAAATTTCACAATGAACATCAAGGGATGACCTACTGTATGTAGTAGCAAAAAAAAAAAAAAAAACTGACATTGGCCAAAATAAATTGCAAGTTTATTAACTATAATAGTTTGGGTTTCTAAATGTCTCTTGAATCCTGATGGTTTCATGACAAACAGTGATATACCGCACAAAACATAACTGTGGTCAGAACAATCTATAGCAGCTTTTCCACCGTTGGGGTGAACGGTGTTAAGAATAGTAAGGAACGATTCCAGTTGTTTTTCCACTTCAGCCTGGTACGGCCCAATTACAAACCGTTCTCGACCCGGAATTCCTGTGCTGGTAGAATGCATGTAGTGATGTCGCAACTCAGGATTGGTCACTTGTCTGTTGTCTGGCTACCAGTTTATCTGTAGCTGGCTAAGCATGCTATATAAGAGACGTAAACACAAATTAATAATAAAATTAAAAGAAATATCCGATCATCCTCCATAATGCAGTTACTATTTAAATTTATATCGTCTGTAAAGTCTTGTGTTACCAAGGGGAATGACTGACACATTCGTATTGCATTCCAAAGAGCTCAGTTATCAGCCATTTTCGTACCATAGCCTATATGAAACCATAATTGTACCTGCTGGCCCGGATCGGCACGGAATGGATCGGTTAAGCAAAGAGAACGGTTTGGCCCGACTATAGAAAAGTGGCTTATGTCTGTCCTCTGCAGTATGCTAAGTTTTTATGTTTAATGTAGTCTGGCTCATATTTTCTTATACTTTTTGTAAAGTTTGTTCATTGTTTTCAAGGATGAGGTCTTGTTATGAAACCTGCCCATATGTACTAACTAATTTCGTTAGCTTATACTAAGAAACAGCCGATTTGAGTTTTTTTTTTCAAAACACTGTAAACTTTGATCGGATACAACCTTCACATCAATAACAAAAGATGTGAGAAGCCTTTAAAAAGTTAAGCCCGTTTAATTTGCACAATTATACGGTTAGTTTGAATTGTTTTTTTATGCATTTAGCATTTTGTCTCCCTGTTGTCTGTGAGTCTCATAACAGCCTGCAACCCATTTTTGAGAATCAAAATCACATTGCAGCTTTAGCAGTCTGTCTTAGCACCTCTCTCCCACATCAGAGGACAGTTGCACATAAAACGGATTATGGTCAGATTGCCACCTGGTGGCTATGGAATGTAAGTGCATATATGGAAACACTCCTCAGGGAGCATGATTTGCCATTCTGATCAGACTCAATTCAGCATTGATTAAAGCAGATGGAGTGGGTGGATTTCCAGCACACTGATCTCTGTATTAGTAGGGGTGTCCATTTAAAAACATGTCCACATGGTGCGCTGCTCTGCTCCATGAAGCCGAAGTGTAATAGCTGGATTTGCTTGCCTCAGGCTGTTATTGCTGGAGCCATACAGTGATAACCATGGGCAGATCCACCACTGAAAGCATATTTGATTATGTACAAGGAGTAGAAGCTGACCAATTAAGTTATGCTGGAAACTGTGTGATGATTCTTTGTTTTAAAATGAGATTGCATGGTTACATTTCATGAAAGAGCAAATGTGTGTAAAATGTTTCTGAAATCAACTCAATTCATTGCGACAGTTTACATAAGCAAGGTTTACGAACAATTTGTTGTCTTGTTTTCACTTTGCCCAGGTTGTTTGGCAGCAAGACTAGCAGTAAACCAAGTTCCCCTGGCACCCCTGACTCTGGTAAATGCCCATCGGCACTGGGCAGTCCTCATGGCACACTGGCGCGGCAGGCCAGCCTGGATTCACCCTCCTCAGGAACAGGTAGTCTGGGCAGCATGGGTGGGCAAAGCGGAGGCAGCAGCCCATTGTACGGCAAAACGCCCGACCTGGGCACTGACTCCCCCGCCTCTAGTCCGGCGTCAGGCCTCTCTCTGCCCTCTAATGCCCGGCCTTGGCCTCCGAACCTCAGCAGTTCCTCTGCGGGCAGTAAAGACACACTGAGCTGCCACAGTATGACCAGTTTACACACAAGCTCAGAGTCCATAGACCTGCCGCTCCCACATCATCACCATGGGCCAAAGGTCACCCGCACGGGCAGTGTCAAGTCCACCCTGTCTGAGGGGTAAGTGCAGATATCCATATGGTATTAATTAAATGACAATCTATTGCTTATTACATGATATTTTTAATGAAATAATGGAGCATTAGTTTGTTGTTGAAATCTGTTAGTTGTGATATGATCAAACTACCTGTTTGTCGTAGATAACTCTCTTATTTTTCTTCTGTTTTAATAGCATGCCTCTTGACAGAAACACTCTCCCCAAAAAGGGATTAAGGTACTAATATAACCACCATCCATGTAATTGTCCTCACAAATATGTTTTTGTTTATGTTGTCACCTCCATCAAGTAACTAGCATTAATTTTCTCATCGACTGCTTTTGAATGTGTGTCACTTACCCAGTACATGTGTACATCTATGTATTAGTGGTTTTTGCTAAAGCAAGCATTACTATTATTACTCATACTTACAGTTAGCGATTGAAAACCCCAACCCTAAATATGAACCTTTAGCACATTATCCTGTACAGTTTGTGCTACAGACACGAATGATTCCTTAAATCATGTGGCTTTTTTGATGAGAGCTGTGCAAATTACATTTTGAAACTGATCAATCGGCAAATAAGCATATAAGAATCTGAATGTGACACTGAAAACTGGAGTAATAGCTGCTAAAAAATCAGCTTTGCCATCACAGTAATCAATTACATTTCAAAATATTTTAAAATAGAAAACAATTATTTTAGAACACTTTAGCATCTGCCTAGCAACACACAGACAACCCAACACAGAGTAGTGTTGGCAAAATGTTTTACATATCCACAGTGGCTTGTCAAGCTGTGACTCACTGATTTTTTTAACACTCATTTATTAACACTTTTAGCAAGAGACAACCACCGAAACAGAAACATGATCTTAAGAAGCAATTAAATATTCACAGAGATAAGCAGCATTTAAATGAAATCAGATTGTTGTGTCCAAACCACTATAAAAGAGCCATCAATCTGCAGTCAGGATGAAAGATAAACTGTGGAAATGCTACATGCGTGTATGACCTTCGCAAATCGCAATGTGAGCAAATCATTTAGGTCACAATATGGTACTTTTTTATTTCTAAATGCTCAGGTAGGCAGTGATGTGTGCACTGAAGATAGTCCAGTCAGGAAGATCCACGTGATCTCCCTTCGTTTTATGGAATCCGTCTTTGACGCATATTAAGTCTGCCCACTGCCTAAAGCTATTACTGCAGAACAATGGATGTGAGACTGTGTGGGCAGTTATTATCTGGTTTTATTGTATAAATCATGTTAAGCCCTATCACTGCTTTTAGTTTAATAGACTCAATAATTGGAACAGTTACATTTATTTATAAAAAAACACTGCATTTTGGGAAAATACATCCTTGTGGAATAGCTAAAACTGTCTATTTGTCTCCAATCAGGTACCCTCCATCCTCCAGACAGACATCACATGAGGAAGGAAAGGAATGGTTGCGTTCTCACTCCACTGGAGGTCTGCAGGACACAGGAAGTCCACTTTCACCACCGGGCACAACCAGCACCAACGCTGGCAAATACCACTACTCAAACCTGCGTATGTAAACATATATCATATCTGATTTATACTTTACAGTAGAACACCTACAATTTCTGGATTTCTCATTACACCATAAACAGATATTGGGATAAATTATCATTTTGTGACATCATGACATTTGTGTTGCAGTGAGTCCCACCAGTATGTCACAGTATAACCTTCCCAGCACCAGTATGAGCCGCTCCAACAGTATTCCAGCGCAGGATTCATTCGAACTGTACGGGGAGGGACACACTTTGGGCGGCAGTGCCACCTCGCTGGAGGAACGGCCACGCGGGATGAGCCGGTCCGGCTCCTTCCGAGACAGCACCGATGAAGGTTAGCATTGAGGTTACTTCCTTTAGAAGAATTTATTTATTTATTTACATCCATACCATTGATATGCCTTTGCTATATAGTTGTGCATTTACCTGTATTTATGCATGTCTGTTAGAAAACCTTTGGTTTCCTTTAGCATTAAAAACAGAAATATTTATATCGTTATGTTGTTCTGCTCTGTCTACAGTTCATGGTTCTTCTCTGTCTTTGGTCTCGAGCACATCCTCTTTGTATTCTGCGGTGAGTGACGCTATAGTCTTCCTACAGAATCTTGTAATTGACTAATCAGTCAGATTTAAATTTTGCACAAAAAAAAAAAAAAAAAAAAAAAAAAAAAATATATATATATATATATATATATATATATATATATATATGGAACAGCTGGGCTAAAGGCACATATTTTCTTTTGATTATATTTACCTCGAGCTACGTTTCACTATGCAAGTGAAAATTTGGCTGATCCTTCATGCGATCGCATCAACGCAAAGTCGATTCTACAACACCGCAAAGTCACTTCTGTGCTAAGTTGATCTAATATAGTAATAATGTTTTTTTCAAGTTATAGCAAATCATTAAAATTACCAAACATTTTGAGACAAAAGTATTGTTAATGATTTATATTTCCATTCAAGTTGATTGAATCAACAGTTTTTCGAAAACTGAAGAATTTGTTTAATATTGGTATTTGAGGGCTAATGGCGCAATATTTAATGTGACAAATAACTGGCTGACTTTTACAACTGTTGACATGACATGGTTAGATTTAAAAGGTCAAAATAATTTATTAAGCTGTTTATCCACCTTAGAGATAATCACCATATTTATAATGAAACCAACATTTTCCAACATTTTTGAGTTTTTACAGAGACTACAGCCAAATTGTATGACTTCCACCAAAATAAAAGTTTAAGGGTTTAACTCTTGCAGGTGAAGAAATTAAAACAAAAGTTTTTTTTATATATATATACTTATTATCATAACTCTTAAAGTGCACCATATTGATGCATAGAACTTTAAAATGTACAAACTTTTCTGACAGGGTACCATGTCCCCGGACCCCCCTAGAGGGACCGCAAAGATATTTTTTTTTCTGCAATCATACTACTGGAGTAGTGAAAAACAGATTTTCCTTACGGTGTGCCTTTAGCCCCGTTGTACCCTATGATGATAAAAACTCTGTTTGGGTGTATTTTTTTATTGATTTTGTCGCATGCTATTATTTATTTTAACTAATTTGTGCTTTCATTTTGCCTGTAAACCTTTCAGTTTTATTTATGATATATATATTTTTTTTTATTTTTTATTTTAGAGCTGGGTTTCCTTTGAATATATAATAGATTCACATTATATTCCTTGCCTGAGTCTCACTTTCTATATTAAAAGTCATTTTAGATCATAGTAAATTCATTAGTATTAACTGCTAGTCTCTGAATAACTGTAACATCATACATGCTGTTTCCATTTGCCTGAGCTTGACAAACTAATAACTTTAAAGAGTAATTTCGTCGTCAAAGTTGAATATGTAACCTCCACTAAGGCTATAAATGAAGACTAATGACGAGATTTAGAGAGGTAGTAGACCCATCTCAGAGGCTCATGGTGGCTCAGTATTGTGACTTTGCCACTATTTGAACACACATTTTCTCACTTTCAGGTGCTGGCCTTTTTAGACAAGGTAATAATTTGTCATACAGAAAAGTCTGCTTGTATTCACTTCATATTTTTTGATAAATGCAAACCCTAACAGTCTAACGTTTTGCTTCAAATCAGCTGCTACTAACGGGTAACCATAAATTGATCCAAATGGCAAAATTCTGATCATTGGTTAATTTGTATGGCTTTGTGGTTTACCTTTAAGTGTTTGCAAAGAGCTGGTGTGGATTTTGGCTTCTTAATTCTTTCTTCTTATTGGATATAATAGGAAACACTAATTGTAGATTTTTATGAATGCAAAAAAAAAGACTATTGGGATGTTGGTAATATTGTATTTGGGTTATTTTCGTGTCCTTTAACTGTTGTTTTCTCCCACAGACGGAGGAGAAGGCCCACTCTGAGGTAAGAATATCTTGTTTCCTAGTTCTATTTGTGATTTTGGTAATATGTAAAAGCAATAAAAAGTCAAACAGTGATACACTTTCACAAAGTCCAAAATCAGTTGGGTCTTTGAATCGGACAACCACACCAATACATTTGCCAACAACACACATATTTCAAAAATGGAAATTTAACGCTATGTTGCATTATTTTATGAGATACTCTTATGGTATCAATATCTGTAATTCACTTGTATTCACTGGCTCACATACAGTCATGGACAAACATCTTTAAAAACTCACATCCATAATTTACCAGGTTTGGTTTTATTTGGACTCTTGTTCGTTTGATCACTGATTTTCGTTTAATTTCACTTTATTTTGTGTTTGTGTGCCAATAATATTCTCTCTCCTGTTGTCATATTTGTCCAAGACTGCAGACTTCTATATATGATGTGTCATGTAATGCTTAGCATCTAACGAACAGCTAAACTTTTCGTGGAAAAACGAATGTATTCCTGTGTCATGGTTATGGCTGCATTTTGTACGAACATGCAACATAGAGTTAATTGTACTTTTCTTTTCTCAATCAAGGGCCAAACAGTCCAAAATACAACGGTAATTTCCCATTTTACATACTCTCCTCTTCTGGTATAATACACGAGAAAGCACTTCAAAGTCTCACATGCCAGTGTGCTTACCTGAGGCCACTGAATGATATCTAGGTTCTTTTGTTACTGTTAGGCAAAGAAAATGAAAGCAGTTTATTCTCTATTGTTTGAGTGCACAGCTCATTGAGGTTTGTAATGAGAAACCACTTCTTTTCCTACAGCAAATCAGAAAACTGCGAAGAGAGCTGGACGCTTCTCAGGAGAAAGTGGCAACCCTGACCTCTCAGCTGGCGGCCAACGTGAGTTGGATGCTAACACAAAGAAAGGCATCAAAATACATCTCATCGAGTGTTTTAAATTTAGTACACATAATAATGTAAAATTTAGAGGAATTCCAAGGTCCAAGAAGTTTTAATAATTTTTATTTTGAAATAATAGATTTTACAATGCAAGTAGTCAAGTCAAGTCAAGTCAAATATATTTATATAGCGCTTTTCACAATACAGATTGTATCAAAGCTGCTTCACAGTATCAATCAAAACAACTTAACAATGTTTGTTTATTACTGGAAAAAAGACATCCAAGTTTGGTAGAGCTGATCAATGGTATGATTGTTTAATTAATTTGAATATCCCAGAATACCTATTATAAGTAATATATTATAATATAATATATTATAAGTAATATAATATAATAATTATTCTGTCATATTAAAATTATATAAGAATAACTTTTAAACTGCACAGGAGTGGCTTCTAAAATATAAACTGTTAACAGTCAGCATGTTTGGGAATTTGCATTGACAGCATGTCAAAATCCCAGATTCTGAGGTATTCTGTGATATTCTGAGGAGAAGTTTTAGTTTGTGTCCCTGCGTTGTCAAACTAGGGCACATTGTTTCACAGTGTCACATTAGATTTCTGTGTGAAGGCAGTGGAGGAAGAGAGCAGAGTTTGGACCGGGCTGAGCTCTATTCACTTTCCTGTCCCAGGAGTGATGAGGGCAGGTGTGATGAAGGGCTTTGCTCTCTGACAGTTTAGTGAGAAGTGTGACAGAGCATGAGACAGTTCCTGTCTCTTCACTCAACCTCCTCTGTGATTTGTGTTTGACAGGATTCGTGTATGGGAGAACGCCTGCGAACTAAATCTATTCAAGTCGTAAAATACTTGAGTGGATTGAAATGTCTGCTCTCAAGCCGGGTGTTTTTGATTTTCTCAGTGTCAGAAAAACTTTTGAAAGTTGGTGTTCAGGGATGAAAGAGAGCATCTTTGTTTCTGTTGAATTCTGATGCCCCACAGCAACACAGAAACTACATGATATGAAGATTAAATTGTATTTCCTGAAATATTTCCTGATATCTGGACCCAAAAAAAAATTTGGACACTTACGGCAAATGTCTAAATCCTATTACATTAGTTATCAAACCAGTATCACAATGTCAAACCAAGTGGCATTTATTTTAAAATTAGCACAAGCATAAAAAAAAATAAAAAAACTTTTGACACCAGTCTGAACTTACAATTACAATCATAAAGTCTATAATTTTAATTTAAGTGTAGGTTAAGTATCCAAATCAGGGTATGAACCCTCGAAGTTTCTCTTGTTCTTCCATTCAAAACTTCCTGCCCACCCATTGGTTAATCCTTCAGTATCATATGCATTTGTATTAGAGTCTGTGTAGTTTTGTATTAGGGTGTGAGAGAGCTTAAGGATGGCTGTGGCTAACAAGGGTACTGCTTTAGCTAGTTCACTGTTTTGGCCACAGCTGAACCGTTATCCAGGTAAAGAAAGGTCAAAGAGACAAGACCATTTTGCTCAGATATTGTCATTACAGCAGCAAAACATCTGGATTTCATCACAACCACACCAGGTAAGGTGATAACACGAGATGTAGCTTTATATATGTGGTTGCTTTATGTTGCTTAAACAGCTAATATGTGGCCTTCATTTGTATGCATATCATAGTTTAAAATAATTTTAATGTCAAAATTTCCACCTTGAGGTTTTAATAGGTGAGAGTTTGCTTGATGGGATTCATGTGTCAGGCTCCTTTGTGGAAGATTTGTGGAAATGCTGCTTGACTTAGCTGAGGGACTCAGTGTGGACGGATTGTTGAAGGAATATAAATGGATGGACAAACAGGTCAGGGCAGGGCATGTCGTGAAAGTGTGTTTATAGAGGCACTCTCCCATTAGAGTCACTCAAGCATTTGGCATTGTGCCTCTCAGTATTCGCTTGGCTTCACTTCCTGGCTGGCATTTTAAATAGTATATACCAAGAACCTTTTGAATACACCTCTTTTATAAAACACAGTGATATTTAACTTAAAATGTTTTAATTTTATTTATAACTATAGAACTACAGCTATCTAGCTTAGGTCCTCGATCTGGTTGTTGGTCAGTTACAACAAATGATGTCCACAAATAATCTATTAGAACAGTTTCAGTCTGGATTTAGATCAGGACACAGCACCGACACCGCTCTTGTCTGGGTCACAAATGACTTTCTCACTTCTACTGACACGGGTGCTTGTACAGTAGCATTTTAGTTTTGTTAGACATTAGTGCTGCTTTTGACACAGTATGTCGTACCATCCTTCTTGAAAGGATGTGTGGGTGGTTAGGCATCTCTGGCGATGTGTTTGAGTGGTTAAAATCTTATTTCACTGATCGTTTCCAGTATGTATGTTTGGTGAAAAATAAATCCAAACCGACTTTAATTAATCAGGGTGTCCCTCAGGGGTCTGTGTTAGGGCCCATGCATTCTATCTTCTTATCTGTTACCAGTGTGGATGCAAGACAACTTTCTCAATTAGTCAAAAACTGAAATGCTGCTTGGTGTATGCCAACAGCTCTGCATAAATGGAATAATTTCAATTTGTTAACTGATTGCCGTTTAATATCTCCATTGCTTCAAGTGTGCAACCTTGGTGGGAGGTTTTTTCTTTCTTTTTTTTTTGATGCGCAGTTCACATTCGATGCCCATATCAAAATGGTCTCGAAAACTGCTTTTTTACAACTCAGAGATATTGCCATACTTAGACCTTCTCTTTCCTTGCCTGATGCGGAAAGGCTTAACCGTGCCTTTATTATGTCTAGGCTTGATTATTGTAATGCACTTTATTCTGGTCTCCCTGATAAATCTATTAAGAAACTGCAATATGTTCAGAATTCAGCCACCCAGCTCCTGACTCATACAACTTTTCGCCAGCATGTTTCCCTTTTACTTTATAAATTACATTGGCTTCCCATACAGGCGTGCACCAATTTTAACCTTGTCACTCCTTATACACCAACCCTTTTTCTGCTCTCTTCTGGTTCTTGTACTATTCAGCAGCCCTCATTGAAGACTATGGGGGGGACGAGCATTCTCTGTTTCAGCTCCACGGTTATGAAATGCTCTACGTTTGGTGATAAGAAATTCCCCAAAACTGGACTGTTCTAAGAAGTCTCTAAAGACTGTATTACTGTCTTTTATCAGTATTACTTTGTCATAGTACTTTGAGTTTTAGAAAAGCATTATAAATAAAATAAAATAAAATAAAAATATTTTTTTAACTTTATTTTATTTTATTATTTCTAGGTTTATGCCAGCTCTGACTATTGTATGTATTTTTTGTTTTTTGTTCTGTTCTGTCCCCTTAGTTTTTAAAAACACTATAAGTCAAAGGTCAGATGTTAAACTGGGTGATTTCTATTGCCAAAAGATGTTTTGGATGTATTAAATATATTTTTTAAATATATATATTCATTCACAGACTTCAGAAGTCTTTTCAGTGTAGCTGAGGTCAGGAGAGACGGCTCTTCCACCAAAGCCCTGGGCCTTATGTTCAGACAAGCCTTAGACATTGTGTTTCCTTTTAACTCCTTCTCAGTAGCTTAAACCTGAAACATGCTTCAAAGCCCTTGGTGACTGTTGAGGAGTTCACAGCACTGTTTAGCTTGCCTGTGCAGTATAGATCAGAGTTTCCCAGGAGGAATCCTCCAGAGGCTCAGACTGGGTGGATACAAAGATAGTTGTTCAAATTATAGTTTTTCCTGCTCAGATGCCCTGAGATGCCCTAAGTTTTTATGCACAGAAGGATAAACTTTATAGATCTGAAAATCTATACTGTGGGTCTCACCGTGTACTTATATTTGTTTTACACCCACTGCATTCACATTATTGCCCTCATCGGTTTATGTTGCCAAAAGCAAAGCAGGTTTTGTGTTGTATGAAAAACAAGCGTCAGCAAGGATGCATTAAATTGATCAAAAGTGACAGTTAAAGACGTTTGTGATGTCACAAAAGATTTCTATTTCAAATGAATTCTGTTCTTTTGAACCTTTTATTCATCAAAGAACACTAAAACGTATGGCGTTTACCCAAAAATATCAAGCAGCACAACAGTTTTCAACATTGATAATAATAAGAAGAACATTTTCTTGAGCATCAAATAAGCATATTAGAATGATTTCTGAAGGATCATGTAACACTGAAGAAATGATGCAGAAAATTCAGCTTTGCATCACAAGAATAAATTATATTTTAAAAATATATTACAGTAGAAAACTGTCATTTAAATATATATAATATATAGCAATATTACTGTTTTTACCATATTTGATCAAATAAATGCAGCCTTGGTGAATATAAAATAATAATTTTATTTAAAATACATTAACAAATCTTATTGACCCCTAAACTTTTGAATGTTAGCATACATACTATTAGCATAACTATTATTTATCCATGTACCTCTAGGTGTTGATCTACTGAACTATGATAGCCTTGAACCCAGAGAAGTTTAATTTTGCGATTCTTTCTCAATTACCCTGTGGATTTGGTAAAGTATCTTATTAGAACCCTGTGTTGAAATCTGCATGTATGTGTGTGTTTTGACAGGCACACCTGGTGGCTGCGTTCGAGAAGAGTCTGACGAACATGACCTGTCGCCTGCAGAGTCTAACAATGACAGCGGAGCAAAAGGTAGGAAAGGACATACACACACAAATGTGAACAATAACTTCAATATTTGAATGTTTTCTGTGTTTGTTGAGACTTGCTAGCACATATTCTATCAATCAAGAGATAATTGTACCGTTTTCTAGGGGGGACTGAGCAGTCCAAGCAATTCCATCCATCAATAAAACCATCCAGTCATCATGTAAATGTAACCTTCAGGTTAAAATGTGAAACTGCTTCCTTAATTTGCACAAAGCACCATCATCAACTTAATGAGTTCCTGCCTCTGTTAATCTCTCTTGAATAAACCATCGGAGATTACAGAGGGACGTCTTTGTTAAGATGGGACAATTTCAATTAAAGCCGTAACCCTATCGTAAGCACTAAAATCTTGAACTCTGGATCGACAGAGAGACTGTATTGTGATGGAATAGGGGGCTGCAACACATGCTCGGTTCCTCGGATCAGCGGGACGCTTATCTCCACATGTGCTTTTTAGGCAGGAAACATCTGACAGAGGAATAAGACAGCTGGTGGTACGAGAGGGAGTTTGTGCTTTGCCTACAAAAGTGTTTGCGTAGGGTCAAAAACCCGAAAAAGCCATGTGGCTCACTTCCTTTCTAGCGATTCAGAAGTAATGCTGATTTGATATTTTAATTAGCAATGCTTGCTAGCATCACAATTATTATTGTGCATATTTAGGGTTTGGGATTTAAACAAACCTCTGACCATAAATGTTCAACTTAAGTGTGCAACTCTCCCTGCATCATTTGAGCAACAGACATTAATCATAATCGTGTGGCTTGTTGGGGGGAGGTGTGCTTTTTTTTTTTATGGGGAAGCGGTATGGGGAAGTCAGGTGTGTTTATACTCAATGTGACTGTGTGTTTTTTAGGAGTCCGAGCTGGCGGAGTTGAGAGAGACCATTGAAGCATTGAAAACTCAGAACACAGATGCTCAGACGGCCATTCAAGTGGCCCTCAACGGCCCTGATCATGTTCATAAAGGTGCTGCTTGTTTAGCTACTTCAAAATCGTTCTGTTTCGCAATTATTAAAGGAATATTTCAGGTTCAAGTTAAGGTGCAGTCACATTTACCGTTGAAATCTATTCATTATAGTAAGAATCCTTGCAATCCTTGCATAGTGCGTGCAAAAGATTCTCCCACGCAGATTTCGCAATGATATCAAGTTGGTCACACAGCAAATTCGATGTGTTGACTAACAAAACACTACTTGGTTTGAAAGTGACTTCTATGTGAGCTGTGCATCATACCTTACACTATTGATGATAAACAATGAATCTTTTTTGCCCACTAAATTTCATCGCAATTTTTGCTAATGTGACAGCACCTTTTAAACTCAATCGACAGCACTTGTGGTATAATCGATTACCGCAAAATTGAATTCCAACTTGTCCCTTCTTTTGTTTTTCTTTTTTTTAAACATGATTTAAGTATGCAAAAAAAAACACTTACTAACATTTTCTGTGTAAAGGTGTAAGTATAAGGTATAAGGCCATTTTACTTCAGTCCCATGACGTCGTAACACCTAAAGCCCTAAAACAACCATAAAAATAACAAGTTAAACAACTAAATAATAAATAATACACAGATTTCAGTTTTACCAGAAGAATAAATGTAAGTGCTTTTGTAAAATGTTCTGCTTTTAAATTGGCCCTATTGACTTCCATTGTAAGTTCCACTGTAACTCACGAATGTTTGTTGTGTGTGTGTGTGTGTGTGTGTGTGTGTGTGTGTGTGTGTGTGTGTGCGTGTGCGTGTGCGTGTGCGTGTGCGTGTGCGTGTGCGTGTGCGTGTGCGCGTTTGTGTGTGCGCGTGCGTGTGTGTGTGTGTGCGCGCGTGCGTGTGTGTGTGTGCGTGTGTGTGTGGCAGACCTGAGGATCCGTCGACAGCACTCGTCAGAAAGTATGTCCAGTATTAACAGTGCAGCCAGCCATTCCAGTATGGGTAGCGCTAAAGACGCAGACGACAAGAAGAAAAAGAAGAAAAGCTGGGTGAGTCATTGCTCAAGTCTTCAGCATCACAGGCTTGTCCGCTTGTAGAATGATGACTACAACTGTGTTGAAAGAGCACAGCATTTGAAAAAAAGTTAGAGCAAGGAGTATATATATATATATGAAATATATGAATCACTGCATTAGATGACAAAATATAAAAAATTGGCGGCTGCAGTCAATGTTTAAAGAGCTTATAGAGCCGAGAACAGTTTGTAATCTTGCCGTACCGAACCAAGCTCAAGTGGAAATATAATTCCTTACCGTTCTCAGAACTGTTCGGCTTGACGGTTGCATAAATGGCTGCATAAATGGCTTCATCTTACATCTTACAGTTTTATGTTTAGTATATTACAAATTCATTATATTGTAAGAGGAAAGAAATGTGTGTCTTTAGCGTATTCTATAAGGCTTTTTTTTTTTCAAATTCTTCTATGATAAAGTGATTTTTAGTTAGTCATCATTCTAGTAGTGGCATCCTCCAACATTTCTGTCATTTCACCCCCTTCCGGCTGTCTCGCCCTCTTACACTCCCTCTTTCACACTTTCTCTGTCTTTCACTTCCACACCACACCACCAGGGAAAGGATAGAGGACACAAGGTGACTATAACACCCCCCCAGACTCTCCTGCATGCCCCTATGGAGGATCCAACATGCTTGTCCCATTTTTACCCCTCAGTGACCCCTCAAACCCCTAAACTTCCTCACCCTTCAGTTCTTGCCCTTTAAAAAACATATCTTTATATCTTCTTTGAGGAATGCACTAATTAAGAACATCTTCTCGCTCAGGTTGCAGTCATTACCGGTGATGTATTTATGTCATTAAGATGCCTTTTTGCCTTAATGCATCTCCTCTTCTAGTTCACTCGCTGCTATTTCGTAGTTTTATTATCCTCTAACGCTTGCGGGCTGTTGTTTATTCTCATTTAGGGTGTACATTAAGTCAAGAGCACTTGAGGTAAACCGCTGTTTGAGAAATAACATTGGCATTATGTGCAGCAGTTATGGAAACTTTTCCTCGAGCTGCCCTGGACTCTTGTAATGAGAGCAGAGCTCAAACCGAGCTCATAAATACCAATCACCTCTTTTTTATGCGCCTATTAATTATTCATCAGCCCAATTTGAGACAGTGTGGTCTCTGGATTCAGACAGTCTGGAAACGCTTCTCAAAGATGAAAGACAGTGAGAAAGCAAACAATACATTCATAGCAGGGCTCAACAATAAGGATGCATTGTGAGAGAGAGTTGCAGGACAGTTTTGTTTTGCCTTCTATTAAATATAATTTAATACACATATATAAAATGAAAATGCTTAAGGAAAAATATCAATTTTTTCTGATATTATTTCATATATATATATATATATATATATATATATATATATATATATATAAAAGCAGATTAATGCATTATCCGCGTAACATTATATGATGCTTATATTCATGCAAAAGTTTTTAAACCATTCAACCACGACAAGACAAAAGAGAACTTTGTGTTGTTTCTACCAGAGTATGTGAGCGGAGTGGAGTGGGAGCGGAGCGATGTGATTTTGAATGGAGCGCGGAGCGGATTTTTTAAAAGTCGGAGCGTCGTGGTTTTCACTCGCTCCGAGAGCGCTCCACTACCGCTCCATCACGAGTACAATTCATGCCAACGGCTCATTATAGAACTGGATTTTTTAGTAAGGATTCACACGTTAAACACATTACGCTAGCATGATACAGATGGATCACTCAAATCAGGGAAAAAATGTGAAGGATATGAATATGATGATGGCGATGGACATCAGAGTATGTGAGCGGAGTGGAGCGGCAACAATTTTCCCTCCGCGCTCCAAGCATTTAATAATCACTCCGATCCAGCTCCGCTCCGGGTTCACCATTTACCGCTCCCGCTCCACTCCTCGCTCACTGATATCAGAAACACCGCTCCGTCTTCGCTCCCCGAGGAAATTGCGAATAAAGTATTTAAGTATGCTTTGAAATCTCACAAAATTTCTCCTCATCATAATATATAGGCATATTAAATAAAATAAAATAAAAAACAACATTAGGAGAATAGTTTCAATGTGGTTTATTGGATAGTGTGCAAACTTTTCCTGTGCCATGCTATGCTTATTACATGGTTATCAGAGTTAAAAGTTAAATATCATTGCTGCTTTTTGCAGAGCACATTTTGTTTGGAAAGAGTAAAATAACTACGTTTTCATCAGTTATTTTATCTACGTGTCGCTACATTTCTTACAGATTTCTGCTCATTCGAAATCAAATAGGCTACCGACAGCACTGTAAGATTACATTTGTTTGAGTGCAATGCATTAGTGAGAAAGCGATTGCGTGTGTGAATAAGTGTTACCTGTTTAAAATGTGCTTTCACCCGATCCAGCCCGATCTCATGAAAGTGCATATCTATAGCACAAATTTTATTTCTTGTACCATTTACAAAAATATTTTTTGCTTGCATAGCCTATGATAAGCAGTTTTCGCGTGCATATGATACACACTTTATGGCGTGCACGCACTTCACATCCCTAATCCTAACCAAGGGGTTTAGTGTGTTTCATTTGCACGCAAAAACTATTTTTTTGGCGTATAAATGGCACGAGAAATAAAATTCGTGCTATAGATACGCACTTTCATGAGATTGTGTTGCCCGATCATTTTCAGTAGGCTTGAGAACCTCCTGCAGTCACTTATGTCCATCGGCGTCATCATAACCTTCACATTTTTTCCCTGATTTGAGTGATCCATCTGTATCATGCTAGCGTAATGTGTTTAACGTGTGAATCCTTACTAAAAATGGAGTTCTATAATGAGCCGTTGGCATGAATTGTACTCGTGATGGAGCGGTAGTGGAGCGCTCTCGGAGCGAGTGAAAACCACGACGCTCCGACTTTTAAAAAATCCGCTCCGCGCTCCATTCAAAATCACACCGCTCCACTCCTCGCTCCGCTCCCACTCCACTCCGCTCACATACTCTGATGGACATGAGTGACTGCGGGAGGTTCTCAAGCCTACTGAATAGGATCGGACAACACAATCTCATGAAAGTGCGTATAGCACGAATTTTATTTCTCGTGCCATTTATACGCCAAAAAAAAGTTTTTGCGTGCAAATGAAACACACTAAACGCCTTGGTTAGGATTAGGGATGTGAAGTGCGTGCACGCCATAAAGTGTGTATCATATGCACGCGAAAACTGCTTATCATAGGCTATGCAAGCAATAACTATTTTGTAAATGGTACAAGAAATATAATTTGTGCTATAGATACCAGAGTATGTGAGCGGAGTGGAGCGGCAACAATTTCCCCTCCGCGCTCCAAGCATTTAATAATCACTCCGATCCAGCTCCGCTACGGGTTCACCATTTACCGCTCCCGCTCCACTCCTCGCTCACTGATATCAGAAACATCGCTCCGTCTTCGCTCCCCGAGGAAATTGCGAATAAAGTATTTAAGTATGCTTTGAAATCTCACAAAATTTCTCCTCATCCTAATATATAGGCATATTAAATAAAAAAAAAAAAAAACAACATTAGGAGAATAGTTTCAATGTGGTTTATTGGATAGTGTGCAAACTTTTCCTATGCCATGCTATGCTTATTGCATGGTTATCAGCATTAAAAGTTAAATATCATTGCTGCTTTTTGCAGAGCACATTTTGTTTGGAAAGAGGAAAATAACTACGTTTTCATCAGTTATTTTATCTACGGGTCGCTACATTTCCTACAGATTTCTGCTCATTCGAAATCAAATACCGACAGTAAGATTACATTTGTTTGAATGCAATGCATCAGAGGTGGGACCAAGTCATTGTTTTGCAAGTCACAAGTAAGTCTCGAGTCTTTGCATTCAAGTCCCAAGTCAAGTCCCAAGTCAAGACAGACAAGTCCCAAGTCAAGTCCAGAGTCAAGACAGGCAAGTCCAAGTCAAGTTGCAAGTCCTCGAGTTTAAGCTTCAAGTCTTAAACAAGTCATTAGTGCTTTTTGCACAAATTAGTGTCTCAGTGTTAATTACTATAGAAAAATTGAATGTATATATTTGATATCAGGAAGGCTTTTAAAATATGTTCATGACTTGTTTAATTTCATATTTATTGCGATAAAATTTTCACTAAGGGCACCCATCTATCTCAGTTCAATTTAGGGATTTTTCTTACGTGTGACAAAAAAAGGAAAAGGCAGTGAAAAAAAATATTTTATTGGTAACCCAGTAACAAAGGCAAAATCATTTTATAGAAATAACTGCTACACATTTTGTATGTGTGTGAGAGAGAATGTGGCAATGCAGATTTAAAAATAAAAGTAACTGTTCATTGGGAAAATGAATCTGGTGAACAAGGAGAAGACTTTATAGTTACCTATAGGCTAAAATGTGCGTTTGTTGTGGGAAAAAAAAACATGTCTCAAAATTATATTTGAAAGGTTTAGTAGCCTATTTATTTCCGCTAACTTAGACATCAGTTTGTTTGCTTTTTCTCAGATTATAAATGATTCGCTAGTACTTGTGTATTTAAATGCCTGAAAAAGAAAAGAAAAAAACATTATTTGGTTGAAAAGTGTCTGAACGTGTGATAAATGACAACTGACAAGCGCTGCTGAACGCACTCTATCACGCGCTCTCTGGCTCAGTGCCAAACGTGCGAAAGCAGCGCTAATCAGCGCTGTGATCATGCGTCAATGATACAGTGCTATACTACAGTGATTATTACAACTCTGATCTGTGGTTTTAGAAGGTAGGTCAAGTCTTTCCAAGTCACAGGGCTCAAGTACGAGTCAAGTCGCGAGTCATTGTTGTCTAAGTCTAAGTCGAGTCGCAAGTCATCTTTGATTATGTCAAGTCGAGTCGCAAGTCATCAAATTTGGGACTCGAGTCCAAGTCAAGTCCCAGTCATGCGACTCGAGTCCACAACCCTGCAATGCATTAGTGAGAAAGCGATTGCGAGTGTGAATAAGTGTTACCTGTTTAAAATGTGCTTTCACCCGATCCAGCCCGATCTCATGAAAGTGCGTATCTATAGCACAAATTATATTTCTTGTACCATTTACAAAATAGTTATTGCTTGCATAGCCTATGATAAGCAGTTTTCACGTGCATATGATACACACTTTATGGCGTGCACGCACTTCACATCCCTAATCCTAACCAAGGGGTTTAGTGTGTTTCATTTGCACGCAAAAACTTTTTTTTGGCGTATAAATGGCACGAGAAATAAAATTCGTGCTATACGCACTTTCATGAGATCGTGTTGTCCGATCCTATTCAGTAGGCTTGAGAACCTCCCGCAGTCACTCATGTCCATCGCCATCATCATATTCATATCCTTCACATTTTTTCCCTGATTTGAGTGATCCATCTGTATCATGCTAGCGTAATGTGTTTAACGTGTGAATCCTTACTAAACATCCAGTTCTATAATGAGCCGTTGGCATGAATTGTACTCGTGATGGAGCGGTAGTGGAGCGCTCTCGGAGCGAGTGAAAACCACGACGCTCCGACTTTTAAAAAATCCGCTCCGCGCTCCATTCAAAATCACACCGCTCCACTCCTCGCTCCGCTCCCACTCCACTCCGCTCACATACTCTGATAGATACGCACTTTCATGAGATCGGGCTGGATCGGGTGAAAGCACATTTTAAACAGGTAACACTTATTCACACTCGCAATCGCTTTCTCACTAATGCATTGCATTCAAACAAATGTAATCTTACTGTCGGTATTTGATTTCGAATGAGCAGAAATCTGTAGGAAATGTAGCGACCCGTAGATAAAATAACTGATGAAAACGTAGTTATTTTCCTCTTTCCAAACAAAATGTGCTCTGCAAAAAGCAGCAATGATATTTAACTTTTAATGCTGATAACCATGCAATAAGCATAGCATGGCATAGGAAAAGTTTGCACACTATCCAATAAACCACATTGAAACTATTCTCCTAATGTTGTTTTTTATTTTTTTTTATTTAATATGCCTATATATTAGGATGAGGAGAAATTTTGTGAGATTTCAAAGCATACTTAAATACTTTATTCGCAATTTCCTCGGGGAGCGAAGACGGAGCGGTGTTTCTGATATCAGTGAGCGAGGAGTGGAGCGGGGAGCGGTAAATGGTGAACCCGGAGCGGAGCTGGAGCGGAGTGATTATTAAATGTTTGGAGCGCGGAGGGGAAATTGTTGCCGCTCCACTCCGCTCACATACTCTGGTTTCTACATTAATTTGGAGATTAACTGTGAAATTATTACATTATAAAATTATAAATATTTGTTTTTAACTGCAATTAATCATGATTTATCACGGAAAAAATGTGTGATTAATCTAGTTATTTTTAATCGATTGACATCACTAATATATATATATATATATATATATATTAGGGCTGGGCAAGTTAACGCGTTATTTTATTATTATATTATTATTTTGAAAGTCCGTTGCTCACTGGCTCTGAATACACATAGGCCTACAGTCAAACCATGATCACAGGAGGGGTGGGATGTTGGTCAGCCAGCAAATAACCCACCCAAACAAGCAGTGGAGAGGCAGGTTCTCTCTGGTGAACAGTTAAAGGGTTGCGCTCCGCGAGTGAATGACAGGCGCTCTATGGATATTACCTATAAAACCTATAGATAATAACTATTTAGATTCTGGAAACTCACTAACAGCGAGCCGAGGATCAGTCTCTCTTCTAATGATTTGTGCTGCGCGTCCTTTATAAAAAGTTATAGACAATTCAACTTCGGCAACGAGCGGGCGCGGGCGCGTGCTTGAGGCGAGCATGACCGCAAAGGTTTCACAGGAACGCACCCGCTTGTCGCTGCACCTTGTGCTCGACCACTTCACCTCACTCTTGGCTGATTTATACTAATGCGTCGGACTTACGCCGAAGACAATACGCTATAGACTACGCGTTGGTTTTCATTTATATCTCTGCGTCGTTGTCCGCGTTGACGCGCAATTACACATGCAGAGGGAGCATGTGAAACCCGGGGAGCGGTTCTAGCAATCACAGCGCTTGCGGTACACGTAGAATTGACGTTACATTTTTGGAGAGGTGCACGTCAGGGTACGCCGAAGTGTACGCGCGCTACACAGCAACAGCGTAAGTATAAAGTATAAATTGTTTTTTTTACTCTGTTTAATGTAATCTTACGTGGGAAACCATGGCATGACCAAACCTAAGCTACTATAAGTAACGTTGGTCGACTTATATCTGTAGTAGTGATCATGACCTCTGACTACTACATAGACTGTTTCTGCTGCTCCCTGATAAAAGATACCTGTTGATACCTGTTCAGAAAAAAAACAAGAAAACTGGACTCGTTTTAACAAACTAGATAAAAGGTAATGCCCTGGCAGTGGCAAATAGCTTTGTTTAAATATTTGATTTGATTACATTAATGTTTAAGTTGAGATTTGAGATTACTGTGTAAAGGGAATACTGCTGGTATAAAAGCACCTTATTTGTTTAAAGTTATTGCACTTTTGTGTATATAGCAGTACATTTAAATCAAAAGTGCGCAATACACTACTTTAGAAGTCATTATTCAATTTTGCGCATAACAATGCGATTAATCGCGATTAATCGCAAGAAAACCATGCGATTAATCGCGATTAAAAATTTGAATCGTTGCCCAGCACTAATATATATATATATATATATATATATATATATATATATATATATATATATATATATATATATATATATATTTATATACAGGTCCTTCTCAAAAAATTAGCATATTGTGATAAAGTTCATTATTTTCCATAATGTAATGATAAAAATTAAACTTTCATATATTTTAGATTCATTGCACACCAACTGAAATATTTCAGGTGTTTTATTGTTTTAATACTGATGATTTTGGCATACAGCTCATGAAAACCCAAAAGTCCTGTCTCAAAAAATTAGCATATCATGAAAAGGTTCTCTAAACGAGCTATTAACCTAATCATCTGAATCAACTAATTAACTCTAAACACCTGCAAAAGATTCCTGAGGCTTTTAAAAACTCCCAGCCTGTTTCATTACTCAAAACCGCAATCATGGGTAAGACTGCCGACCTGACTGCTGTCCAGAAGGCCATCATTGACACCCTTAAGCAAGAGGGTAAGACACAAAGAAATTTCTGAACAAATAGGCTGTTCCCAGAGTGCTTTATCAAGGCACCTCAGTGGGAAGTCTGTGGGAAGGAAAAAGTGTGGCCAAAAACACTGCACAACGAGAAGAGGTGACCGGACCCTGAGGAAGATTGTGGAGAAGGACCGATTCCAGACCTTGGGGGACCTGCGGAAGCAGTGGACTGAGTCTGGAGTAGAAACATCCAGAGCCACCGTGCACAGGCGTGTGCAGGAAATGGGCTACAGGTGCCGCATTCCCCAGGTCAAGCCACTTTTGAACAAGAAACAGCGGCAGAAGCGCCTGTCCTGGGCTACAGAGAAGCAGCACTGGACTGTTGCTCAGTGGTCCAAAGTACTTTTTTCGGATGAAAGCAAATTTTGCATGTCATTCGGAAATCAAGGTGCCAGAGTCTGGAGGAAGACTGGGGAGAAGGAAATGCCAAAATGCCTGAAGTCCAGTGTCAAGTACCCACAGTCAGTGATGGTCTGGGGTGCCATGTCAGCTGCTGGTGTTGGTCCACTGTGTTTTATCAAGGGCAGGGTCAATGCAGCTAGCTATCAGGAGATTTTGGAGCACTTCATGCTTCCATCTGCTGAAAAGCTTTATGGAGATGAAGATTTCATTTTTCAGCACGACCTGGCACCTGCTCACAGTGCCAAAACCACTGGTAAATGGTTTACTGACCATGGTATTACTGTGCTCAATTGGCCTGCCAACTCTCCTGACCTGAACCCCATAGAGAATCTGTGGGATATTGTGAAGAGAAAGTTGAGAGACGCAAGAGCCAACACTCTGGATGAGCTTAAGGCCGGTATCGAAGCATCCTGGACCTCCATAACACCTCAGCAGTGCCACAGGCTGATTGCCTCCATGCCACGCCGCATTAAAGCAGTCATTTCTGCAAAAGGATTCCCGACCAAGTATTGAGTGCATAACTGAACATAATTATTTGAAGGTTGACTTTTTTTGTATTAAAAACACTTCTTTTATTGGTCGGATGAAATATGCTAATTTTTTTAGATGAGTTTTCATGAGCTGTATGCCAAAATCATCAGTATTAAAACAATAAAAGACCTGAAATATTTCAGTTGGTGTGCAATGAATCTAAAATATATAAAGGTTTAATTTTTATCATTACATTATGGAAAATAATTAACTTTATCACAATATGCTAATTTTTTTAGAAGGACCTGTATATAAAATGTGTATACATTTTTGTAAAAAAAACAGAAAATTTTAATTGGATAGATAGATAGATAGATAGATAGATAGATAGATAGATAGATAGATAGATAGATAGATAGATAGATAGATAGATAGATAGATAGATAGATAGATAGATAGATAGATAGGTAGATAGATAGATAGATAGATAGATAGATAGATAGATAGATAGATAGATAGATAGATAGATAGATAGATAGATGGAAATTCCTTCACCATTTGTATGTTTTCTGTCTTATAATAGACCTATATATTATAGCTTTTGATTAAATATATTAATACATATTTTATATATAATACATATTATTTGTGTATATGTACAAAAAAGAAAATGTTTAAAATCACATACAAAAACGTATCAAATGTAAAATGCTTGTTGTGAGTGTAGTAGCTAAACAAGTGCAAATAGTACCAGGTCAGAAAAAAATGTCCTTATTGTTGAGTGCACTGATGTCAAAGGAAGTTGAGGAAATAGAGTTCCAGTCAAATGCTGTTATGTGGAATTTTCTAGTTCCATTCTGACAGACACAGCCTCTATTCAGATCTAATCTAATCAAATGAACAATGAATAAATGATGCTGCTGTTCCTGAATATTCTGGTCCAGCAGTGAACGTTTCAGTCAATAGTAACAGTGAGTGTGTTTTATCCATAGGTGGCTGATTCCATCCCCGCCCAGGTTAGTGTTTTCACGTCCCACATCACTGCGGCTGTTTGCCTCTGATAACCTCAAACAAACCCCCCCCCCCCCCCCCCCCCCACACACACACACCCAGCAACTGCCCACCCACCCCCTCCCCTCCAAATCCTAGGTGTTTCCATATAAATATGTGCTTCCCCCAGTCCCACTGACTGCCAGTACTGTATGTTTCTGCACTTGTGAATTACACAAGCAGTCTGGTATTTACCCTCTCAAAATGTTACATTAACCTTTTTTTTTTTTACCTTTATCATAAGCTGACTGAAAATCACCATGTGATTTACCAGACTATTTGAATGTCTTACCTAATGATCTGTTAAACATTATATTATGTAATAATATCTGTTGAATGAATTTTTCAGGCTACATTCAGAAATTGTGGCATGCATTTGGTTAGCATAGAAGATAATATGTTGGGGGTTTTCTTACAGTTGCGGAGCTCCTTTAAGCAGGCCTTCAGCAAGAAAAAGACCAACAAGACCCAATCATCTCACGATGAGTTTGAAGAGATGACTGACTCATCCCTCCCCTCTTCACCCAAACTACAACACACCAACAGACAGACCAGCACCATCCAACCACTACTCTCATCACCGTCCACCACAGAGTGAGTACATACACACATACAGTACATGCATATACACCTCTATGAAATACAGTAGATGCTCAAACATGCACATATTTGTTATGTTTTAATGTAATTTGTTTCCATTTCAGTTAAACTCTTTTAATGGGCCATAACACATTCAACACATTTATTACCAGTAACTTCCACTTATGTTTCAGTGATTTTATTGCTTGTTTTGTTGAGATTTTTCTTTTTCTTTTTTGCACTCTTTCTTTTTTCGATAATCTTACTTATATTTCATCCTATCCCTTAATCATTATCTGTATTCTGTCCTTGTTCCTCAATTGCATGTGTCTTCAGACAGTGTTTTTGTGATAGCAAGTCCTCCCCCATTTGGATGCCAAAGAAAAAGTCAAACGGTCATGTGGTCTACAAGCACAGATCTCGGTAACGGGCACAGTGTGGCATGCTGGGAAGGATTGAGAGTTTGCAGTGACTAAAATTATTACAAAAGATCCCTTCCCCTATATTTCAGTTGCAAAACATTTCATGTGAGACTTCTATGACAAAAATATATTCTAATTAATTTGTAATGGAGATGTACAAAAAAAAATTGCAATTTTATGAAGGAGAAACAAAAAACAAAACAAATAAAATAAAATAAACAAAGATTTCAATATATGCTTACAAAAAAAAGTCAGACGCGTCTATAATCATTTAAGAATCAAATTAGAATTTACCAATTAGAGTTTTTGCATTAAAATATTACTTACCATATGTTGCTTTGACTTCAATAATTTGCCTGTGCTTAAAGGCCCTTTCACACCAAGGATGATTGACTATAATGATGATGACAATGATAACTTAAGTTTTAATAATCATTGTAATTCTATGAGAACAGAGAATTCTACATCACAACTATAACGATAACGACATAGAAGAACAATATTGTTGGAATCACTTTCATAACGATTTTTTACAGCTTATGAATGATAAAAACATTTACAGCTAATCGGAATCCATCCTGCTTTAAAAAGCTTGAGCATTTAAAGCAGCAGATGACCTAACTGCAGTGTGCTTGTCATAAACAGAACGATATTGTGCATTGGTTTGGACACTAGTGAAGTTATCATTACAGTAATCATTATATCATTATAGTTATTGTCCTTGGTTTGAACAAGCCTTAATAATGGACATGATGTATTCCCACTTCCTGTTTGTGTTGATCATGAGTGTTATCTCTAATGCCACATTCCATTCAGCTCGAAATGTTGGAATTTCCTACTTAGAATTTCTCTACGCAACAGAATTTCACTAAAAGTCTGACTTCTTACCATGCATAAATTCACAACTCCAGTTTCACCAAGGTGTGGCGAAGTATGTCAGGCTAACATGGCGGTACCCAGGGAGCTTTACAAAGTTAATGATGAACAATAGAATGCTACAAGAACAAATATCTCACATCCAACTTTGAATGGAATGCAGCAGACGCCCCTCACAAATATAAAACACAAAGCCCAGTGTGTGAATTTGTGTGCATCAAAGTGTTTGTGCATATTAATTTTCTGCCCACATCTAATTCTCCAGGAGTTTGTTGTGCATTAAACCCACCTGTGTTTTGTAGCTCTCTGTGATGTGTAACAGTGTTGTGACCCACCTCCTCCCTGTATGGTGTGTGTTTGTGCAGACTGTGTGAATGTACAGAGGCCGAGGCCGAGATTATCCTACAGCTGAAGAACGAACTGAGAGAGAAGGAGCTGAAGCTGACTGATATCAGACTGGAGGCGTTAAGCTCCGCCCACCACCTTGATCAGATACGAGAAGCCATGAATCGCATGCAGGTACACACACACACACACACACACACACACACACACACACACACGCACACGTATACATGCTGACTCACTGGGCCTTGCAACATTATATAATTGTCTTGTGAATTATAATCCAGTGTCTTAGTGCAATTCAGTGATCTATGTATTACAGGGATGGGCAACTCCGGTCCTCGAGGGCCATTGTCCTGCAGAGTTTAGCTCCAACCCTAACTAAACACACCCGAACAAGCTAATCAAGGTTTTCAGGATTACTAAAAAATATTTTTTGTCAGGGTTTGAGCTAAACTCTGCAGGACAGTGGCCCTCGAGGACCGAAGTTGCCCATCCCTGATGTATTATATTAAAATATTATAGTATTATATTAAAATGTAATTTATTCTTGTGATGGCAAAGCTGAATGTTTAGCAGCAATTACTCCAGTCTTCAGTGTCACATGATCCTTCAGTAATTATCATAATATGCAGATTTGGTACTCAAGGCACATTTTTTATAACTATCAATATTGAAAACAGGTGTGCTGTGTACCCTAAACTTTTGAACAATAGTGTATAAAAATGAAAAAATATATATTATATCTAAGTACTCTATTAGGACCCACACAGAACACTCATTGCAGAAGTTTAAAGAATCCCACAAAGTTGATTCGTTTAAAGAACTGTTTGCCAGCAAACACTTATGCTGCATAAAACATTTGGACTGAATCATTTAAAGTCTGAAACAAGGTGATTGAAGGACTAAGATCAAAGTAAATGTTGATAAAAGGGCCAAATTGCTCTAATTCCAAGATAAAACAACCAGACTGTGTTGTTCATACTCTTGAAGTATCTGTTTGAGCTTTTCCTTAACACTGGTTTGCTGAGCCTGGCACACAAGTCTAATCTAAAGATTAACAAAATCTTTAAACTAGCTTCTCACAGTCATTAAAAGCCTTAGAAACAGTTTAGAAACTTAGACAACAAAGAGCAAGTCCTAATCTTCTTAGTATGTCACAAAAGCGTATTTCAGTTTTGAAGTGTGTGGGAAAGTTCCTTTTTTTCTAGTAACATAATAGTATGTGTTGACTGCATATGCCCAGTTAGGGAAATGTAGTTTTATTGTAGCTATCATTGTAGATTTGACATGACCTGTTTTTTATGTGCAGAATGAGATTGAGCTGCTGAAGGCTGAGAATGACAGACTCAAGTCCAGTGGCAACACCACACCTGCTGCCACTCCTGCTAAAACAGCCCGTCCACCTTCAGAAACCTCCAGCACGTCCTCCTCGTCCTCACGCCAATCTCTGGGGCTGTCGCTGAACAACCTCAACATCACAGACACCATTATGTCAGGTCAGGCTTTGCTTCATAATTTGAATGTGGAGTTATTTGGGTCTTACAATGTTTATTTCCAGTATGTACCATCAAAAGATTGCTTTAGCCATTGTTACCTTGTTTTTGGGGATTGTGAAAAGTCTTTGGATCTTCTTCAGATGTAAATATGTTATAGAAGTAGCTGGAATGACAGTATGATGACTATGTATTACATACATTTGTTTGATTGCTGTACTCAACTCAGTCCAATATAACTACATATACTCGTTTGTACACTGTAGCTCATTGACTGAAAAAGAATCCAGCAATATCGTTCCTTTGTTTAGTTATCGTTACAGTTGTGGTGTGGACTATTGTCTTAGAGTCCTATTTTATCTATATAAGCGCATGGTCTAAAGCACAGGGCACAATTTCACTTAGGGCGTTTCCGAATTCACTTTTGCTAGTTTAACGACGGAAAAAATGGTCGGTGTGCACGGTGCTTGGTCTAAAAGGGTTGTCCCTATTCTCTTAATGAGTAATGAGTGTGTTTTGGGTGTAACATGAAATAAACCAACCGGAGGTTCATCTCCCATTCCCTTTAAAAGCTAGTTTCCCTCGCGCCTTGGCGGATTGCTATTTACATGACGGAATTTGCAAGCGGAAAGACTGAACGCACTCCAGAGCGCAAACGGATCTGCTCGTACACGAGACCATCCATCTGCTCCATCCATCTGCTGCGCGTTCTTGTGTGTGTAATAAGCAGAGTGTACGCGCAGTGTGAACCCACCTATAGGCGCACATTACTAATGCGCTCTTTAAATAACAAAAAAAATATTGCGCCATTGACTTTAGACCAGGTTTTTGTTGGTCAATGGCGCAGTCTATTTCAGTTGCCTCAAAATAGCAAAGCGCCAACAATGCTCCTGAACACACCTCGTTTTCAGGACACCCATGAGTGCATAAATAGGCGCAAAGGCATTTGCTAATTAAACAACGTGGCGCAGGACGTGAAAATGATATCTGCGTCAGACTGATGATATGGCCCAATGAGAGTTTGAGAACAGGAATTTAGAACTGCAATTTCTCATGACAAATACATCCAAATACAACTCAATTATCACAACTTCCAAAATATCCAAACCTTTATGGAATCCTGGTATTGATTATTTTTATGGCTCAATGTTTTGATGATACATGGATAAACAGTGTTAAATTGGTGTTTCCTTGTGAGACTTGGTGCTATTTGGAATATGAGGTCACAATTAAAACCGTTGCAAGCAAACTTGATATGTATAATGATCTCCCCGACAGTGTCCATGTAGATATTTTTCAATCGGATGATTTTGTTTTCCACCAGTGTGCTCAGCTCATGGACTGCAGTGTAGATTTGCATATGTCTGTATTATTGATGATTCTGGTGTGGCGTTAATGAAAACTCTGGCATGGTAAAGACTATTTCACAGCTGTGCGGGAAGAGAAAGAACGCAGCGAAGAGTGAAATGGCCTCTTTTCTGTAAGGGAGGATTTGAACGGTGTGTCTGTAGCCACGTTTTGGGGTGGGATGGCGTGGACTCGCTTGCTCTCCGGCTAATTAAAAGTAGCGACTTCCTTCTCTCTCAGGACTTTGGTGCTGCTTAATTGATGGAGAGATGTGTGGAGGAGCACTAGAGCGTGGGCGGACGTGTGGTGGAAGGGACGTTATCACTCCTCTGCAGAACCTCGTGCAGGATGAATACAAAGCTTCTCCCTTCTGCCCATTCACCAAGCTCCTCATACAAGGCCCATCAAAGCCGCACTCCTCCAATAACAGCCCTCTTCCTTTATTTAAATCCCTGTTAAAACCAAACAGCTCAGCCCCACAGACAACAAAGCTTAAAGTGGTTGGTGTTTAACTACAGTCAAAGCTACACTTTAGTGTCTCCACTTGTCAAATTTGTCAGCGCTGAAAAGGTTCTTCTCCCCCAGATTCAATGACTCATTTGGCGATAAGTCTTTTGAGTTGTTCAGGCTTTGATATTTTTGTCTTGCAGTGAGTTTGAAATTCATGTTTGTGTGCACAGATATTCTGCTGGATGACGGCTATGAGGGCAACCTACGCAAAGAGGGCAGGAGTGTCCGTATAGTGGTCATGATCAAGAGCGACTTCAACAAGACCAAGGTATAGAGTGATCTTAACTATCCTGTTTTAATTTCAGAAGCTGTTTTGAAATGAAACTACTAATAAACAATACCTTACGTGTATCATTTCATATCCTCTCGTCATCTAAGGCTATGCAGAAGAAGGTGTATCTGATTGGCTCTATTGGCGTCAGTGGAAAAACCAAGTGGGACGTGTTGGATGGTGTAATACGACGCTTGTTTAAGGTGCCAGTTTAGCCTTTATTGCAAATATATTTCAGTTCCAATATTTCAGATCTAACAGATTCATTTTCTTGCGTTAAGGAGTATGTGTTCCGTGTGGACCCGTTGACCAGTCTGGGCCTGAATTCGGATAGTATAGTGTCCTACAGGATGGGGGATGTGGTCCGATCTCATGCTTCTGAGGTGCCTGAACTGTTGCCCTGTGGATATCTGGTGGGCGACAACAATGTCATCACAGTCAGCCTCAAAGGTGAGGAACCTAAAAAGATTCTTGTAGGGTCCTCAAAAGAGGTCAAATGTGCAGCAAAGATTCGAAGTAAGTCAAATGTCTTTCTGTTTATGTACTGTAGGTGTGAAGGAGGGTAGTATTGATGACTTGGTGTTTGATACATTGATCCCTAAACCCATCATTCAACGCTATTTGAACCTGCTGATGGAGCACCGTAGAATAATTTTGTCCGGTCCGAGTGGAACTGGCAAATCCTACCTAGCCACTAAACTGGCTTACTTCATCATCTCCAAGACTGGTCGAGAGGTAACCGACACTAACTTGGCGAGCTTCAACGTGGACCAGAAATCCAGCAAGGTATGTATTTCCATTCTGGGAAGCATTAATTTTAAGTGGTTCCTATTATGCCCTTTTACAAAGTCTTGATTTTGTTTTGGGGGTGTACTAGAATAGGTTTTCATGCTTGATTGGTCAATAAACGAATGATTTTTCAAATATTTTACATTACTGCAGCTCCTCTCTTCCCAGTGTGACTCAAATGCCTGTTTCAATGAAGCCCCTCCTTCTGAAATACAAAATATGCTCTGATTGGTCAGCTGGCCCAGTATGTTGTGATTGGCAAACCGCTTAGAGCATGTTACGGAAATGTCATGCCCCTTACCATAATGGTAAAAAGGTAATTGCTATTGGTAATTCTCTCAGGAGAAGCTTTTGTGTGTATTCGGCATTGTACTCACTTAGGTTCTGGAAGCTGTCCTCTGTAAAATGTGCATTACAGATAAAATAATAAATTTTCTGTTCACTGTTTTCTAAGTTTGTCCGCCTTAGAAAGGCAAATCAACCAGGGTGGGAAAAAAAAACTCTTCGACATGGCAAAAACACTCAATAAAGCAGGTCTTCTCTAGCGCAGATCAACCAGGCCTCGTCCCCTTTTCGCTTATGAGTGACATTGTGGCTTCACAAGATCCGGAAGAAGTGCGATGTAGTGAAAAATTGCAAAAATAATTGTTTTATAAAAGGCTTTCCAAAGATTCTCCCCATTTGCTATTGGTGGAAACCAACATATAATCCTACACTAAACTCACGCCATTCGTCAATAGTTGCCAATATGCTCAAAATAATAAAGCAATGTTTCAAATCACCAGGATCTTCGACAGTACCTCTCTAGCCTGGCCGAGCAGTGCAACACAGAGGAGTGTGAGATCGAGCTCCCCACCGTAGTTATTCTGGATAACCTCCATCATATTGGCTCCCTCAGTGACATCTTCAATGGATTCCTCAACTGCAAATACCACAAATGGTGATGATTCCTATGGTTACCCCAAACTTTTTAAATATATTTATTTAGCTTTTAAGCAATAAAATACAAGAGATCATCAATATTGTAAATATACACTACCCAAATGTTTTTTTTTTTTAAAGAAATTAATACTTTTGGTCAGCAAGGACACATTAAATTGATCAAAAGTGAAAGTAAAAACATTTATAATGTTACAAAATATTTCTATTTTGAAAAAATGCTGTTCCTTTTAACTTTTTGTTCAACAAAGAATCTGATTTCAACTGTTGTCAGCATTGATAATAAGAATAAATGTGTATTGAGTACCAAATCAGGCTTTTAGAAATTATTTCTGAAGGATCACAATATTTCACAATATTTAATATGTAAATAATATGTATTTTGAGCTGTATTGACCAATCAGCATTTCTTAATGGAACTGTTTATTTTATACCACAGTTCGACCCCCATTATAGTGGATTTTCCTTGTGTATCTGAAACTGAGCAGATGAATTGCATCTAATTATGTGCATCTGTCCCTTCCACAGCCCGTATGTCATAGGAACTATGAACCAGGGTGTGTCCTCATCTCCAAACTTGGAGTTGCATCACAACTTCAGGTACTGTGTTCAGTGTCAATGTAGCAGATGGTTTTGAACTAGACACACAGCATCTGATGATTGTTATTCTAGCTTCTCTCCACATGGGGGCCATAAGTGATCATATGTTATATTTGTCACTTGCACACATACATACACATACAGTACAAAAACATAAAAACACACGGATCTTTCCAGTCATGTTCTCAGTGTAATATCAGACCATCAACCCCTCAGGTGGGTGCTGTGTGCCAACCACACTGAGCCGGTGAAGGGCTTCCTGGGCCGATTCCTGAAAAGAAAATTGATTGAAACTGAGATTGATAAGAACATGCGCAGCAACGACCTCATCAAAATCATCGACTGGATCCCCAAAACCTGGCAACACCTCAATTCCTTCTTAGAGGCTCACAGCTCCTCAGACGTCACTATCGGTAATAAGCACAACACACAAGCCAATTAACATAATTGATTTGGTTATTTTGCCGAGAGATGTTAAATCATGTTGCATCCAGGTCCTCGGCTGTTCCTGTCCTGTCCAATGGATGCGGACGGCTCACGTGTGTGGTTTACTGACCTGTGGAACTATTCTCTAGTGCCATATCTACTGGAAGCAGTACGAGAAGGACTGCAGGTACACATTTAACCATACACACTCATGTATTATGGGTATTTCTTACAATTTATACCTAAAACCATTTTTTTGTTTATCACTCCAGCTGTATGGTAAGAGGGCAGCATGGGAGGACCCTTCCAAATGGGTGATTGACACCTACCCTTGGAGCTCGGCCTCCCTGCAGCATGAAGGCCAGTCTCTGCTGCAGCTGCGGCCCGAGGACGTGGGCTATGATGGCTACACTTCCTCTAAAGATGGAGCCGCCTCCAAACAAGTATCTCAGAGTGACACAGAGGGAGACCCACTGGTAAAGATAGCTTCATAAAACACAGTTCATTTAGATATGCACTACTGCTCAAAAGTTTGGTGGTTGGATCAAACATACAGTAATATTACTATTCTAACATCATTTAATAATTCATTCCTGTGGTGGCAAAGCTAAATTTTCAGCAGCCATTACTCAAAGTCTGCAGTGTCACATGATCCTTCAGAACTTATTTAAAAAAAAAAAATTGTGGAAACTATGATACTTTTTCCCCCCAGAATTCTTTGATAATAGAAAGTTCATAAGAACAGCATTTATTTGAAATGTAAATCTTTTGACTGGTTATAAATATAAAGTCTTTACTGTCACTTTTGTTCAATTTAATGCATCCTTGCTGAATAAAAGTTTTTTTTTTTTAAACATACTCCAAACTTTTGAATGGTATTGTATACTGTAAGTTACTGTATAAGATAATAAGAACTACAGTAATAAATCACTAGTCATGCAAAATAACTAGCTCTTTTTCTAGACTAGGAACTGCCCAAGAGCAGCAAGGTGAAACATGGGCAATATTTGAGTTGGGGAAAATGAATGCCGATTTTTCAGGTTACCATTTATATGTGTATTTGTAAGGATAGCTGACATGTATCCCTATGTATACACATTCAAAAAGGACAACTGAAAAATTCTGCACAGAAATTATTAAGTTTACAGTGCTATCTAGATCAAATGCTCACATATATTTCCAAAATGTCCATGAATAATAAAGACTTAGTAAACATAAACAAGCAGTGGCTCAGATAACCTGTCTGGTAGTGATAAGTGCGTGCGTGCGTGCGTGCGTGGGTGGGGGTGTGTGGGTGCGTGTGTGTGTATGTGTGTGGGTTCAGGTGTAACCTACGTTGTGGGGACAAAGATGACAATATCCAAAATCCTTGTCCTTGTGGGGAAATGTTTTGGTCCCCATGAGGAAACAAGCTTATAAATCATACAGAATGAGTTTTTTTTGAAAATGTAAAAATGCAGAAAGTTTTGTGTGATGGGTTTAGGGGTAGGGGTAGTGTAAGGGGACAGAATATACAGTTTGCACAGTATAAAAACCATTACGTCTATAAAGAGTCCCCACAAAGATAGTAACCCAAACGTGTGTGACAAAAAGAGAGAGAATTAAAACAAAACAGCCCTCTCCCACCCTCATGTGGACATAACTGTAATGTAAGAGTCTGAATGAGCAATACGTAATAAACGTCCTCTAGGTGGCAGCACTTAGTACATGCAATGTGACCAACTGTATTCATGAATCAGGACACATGGGCAGAACAAAAGTCAAAACCATTTGTAAATAACTTGTTGCATTCATTTCTGCTGTGAATGTCTTTAGGAACACTTATACGCAGAAATTTGTTCTGTTCGTATTTCACAAATAAGGCCCAATCTCAAAAAGACATTTTACAAATATGTATTAGTGCTAATTTCATTGTCATAATATTATAATAATGACTGTGCCTCCCTGAGGTCAAAAGCCAAAAGGCTTTTAAACAAATGCACAATTATTGCACTGTCTCATCTTGCTGTCTCCTCTCATTTCTTTTTTTTTTCTGAGAACAGACGTTCAGAGATTATAAGGTGACAGAACTGCTGTTTGTTTAAATATCAGTGATTAGTTTGATCTAGTTCAGTCTGATAACGCTTGTGTTTATAGATTTAAGGATTTTAATGTTGTAGTGTTTCTCTCTGTTGTGTCTTTGTGTGAATGATGAGGTACAAACGTTTCCTTCTATCTGTGTTTGTTCCAATGTCTGTCTGTTCAACTAGTGTTACAGTGGTCATTGATGTAAATGAGTGCTGTGTAAACACCATTAGCCTACTGTAGTTTCGTGCTTCGTGGCTGTTTTTGAACATCACTAGTGTGGTTGTGTGAGTTCATTACAACTGTGGTTGTTTGTTTGTTTGTTTGTTTGTTTGTTCAGCACAGACCAGTGTTGGGGAATGTTACAGTAACATGGTAAACTATTGCGTGTGCTATAATCAAAAGGACTTATTTCAAAAACATTCAGTGTTACTTTTGTGTGGAAATTTAAGGTGCCGTCGATCTACCATTGTTCGGCGAATTTTCGCAAACTAAATCCAGTCGTTTCAATAGGAATCCACGCAAGCGAGATTCCATTGCATGAGGGCAAACATTTCCAGGGTTGCCAACTCTCACGCATCTGGCGTGACACTCACGCATTCAACCTCAATCTCACGGTCTAACGCTCAACAAAGAAATCTCACGCTAAATTAAACATTCTTCTGTGCTGTATTTTTTTTTTCACTCATGTGCACTAATTTCCGAATTGCGAATTACGAATCGCGGACAAAGAGGACACTGACACTGACAGACTAGACAGAGAAGGTTACTTTTGATATGGAACAAATTCTCAGCTGTCAGATTCTGACAATATTTCTAACGTTTTGGCGCTTTTAAATGTGACAGATCGCTGTAGCACGTGAGTTCAAACGGCACGTGATACAGTAGCCTACAACCCCCCCCCCCCCCCCCCCCCCCCCCCCCGTCAACAAATCTCAAGTTGATCAGGCAAATACGCCATGATGACTAACAGAACACTGCTTGGTTTGAAAGTGACTTCTGTTTGAGCAGCGCTTCATACATGACTATTGACAATAGACAATGGAGCTTTTTTGTCTGTGAAATTTTGCTAATGTGACACAATTTAACGCTACTTTAACTCTGCTACTTTTGTGAGACTGTTTGTTTTCACAGTCACTGCCTGACACCGTTTCTTTCAGAACAGTAAAACTATTCTTGGCTCCTTTTTTTTATAGCTTGCAACATTGTTTAATTACATTGTTTACAACGATCTAGTGATCTAGAACATGACTACATTTAAATTGTATTTGTCAGTAAATAAATACAGAAGTATACTTGGATAATGGTGAATAATAAACAAATTACGAACTTTTTACTCTTGAAAAGTAACTTAATTACATCAATTTGTTACTTGTAACATGTAACCCTGGCACTGACTGTTACACAGCGATATTGAGTAACATCTTCCACATTGAAAACATATGTGTTTGTCCTTCTCTGTCCATTAGATGAATATGCTGATGAGGCTACAGGAAGCTGCGAACTATTCCAGTGCCCAGAGCTGTGACAGCGACAGCGCCAGTCACCACGACGACCTGCTGGACTCCTCATTGGAGTCTGCCCTCTAAGCCCCGCCCTATTTGAAGAGGAAGTCTTCTGATTGGTTTAAAAAGCAAAGGGCCCACTGGACTTGTGTTTATGAGACAGGCTTATGAAACGCCTGACGCCTCCGGTGGAGTGTCTAGTATACAGCGAATGAAAAGGTGCTGGTGGCACACACGACACTGGGGAAAAGTGTGTGTGTGTGCTTACTTATTAAAAAACAACTGGAATTTGAATTTGTTGGAGGTGATTCGTTAGTTAAACATGTTTACAGAGGCAAGTGTTTAGTTGAAATTCACTGAGGTTTAAAAACCTAAAGGGCAACATTCTGAATTCTGACCTCAGTCAACAAACTGGTGCTGCCGTGGTGCCAGAACCAACATGAGGTTTACACTCATCTCGCCGGCACCATTCATGAAACGCCTCTAGCCAACAAGCACAAAACGTGCAACGTGTCATTACCGCTACTGTGAAATCATTCGCAAAAGTCCACCACTCGTTTCACTGCCAAGCGTATAGTGACCTGCAGCCCTCCTGCACCACCGACCTCTTTCGTTCGAGTCCACGGCCGTGTGCGTAGTTGTTTTCTCCTCACCACAGGTACGAGGCAACTGCTTGTAGGACAGTGTACCAGCTTTGTGAAAATGACCAGAAAATGGTGCTTTCTCGCTGCCTTAAATGTGCTGAGCTCTGAAGACATTTAAATGTGGTGCCGATGTCCTTTTTTCACAGAAATGATGGCTTAGGACAGAACCGATCAACCATTTTCCTAAAAATGCCACGTCCACATATTTTATTTTTGTTACAATTAGTGTTTTAGTGCAAAACATGCCATTAACGGTCCAAATGTATAAAAGTAAAAAAGATCTTTATGTAATCCCAGTTGAGCTGGGATCACTTGAATCGAGAGCACAAATCCAACGCGTCGCTTCGCTAGCATGCCGTTTTTTCTTTGCTATATGTGTGTACGTGCACGCGGAAACGTTTTTTTCGCTCCCGTGCGCCAGTGTTCGTGTAGTCGAGGTTCATCCATCCTTTATTTTGGTTTGCTATGTGGGTTTTGCACAGTTGAAAAGGTGATTGTAAATACATCCAAGTCTTGCACAGCCTCTTAAAGATGCACTCTGCCCGCTAGGTATTGCGTTTCTGCTCTTCTTGTCTAGCATTACGCTCTTGTGAAAAAGAAAAAAAAAGCAAACCAGAAACCTGTCCAAACCTTATATGTCTTGTAATAACTGGTTATTATACAGAACTCTAAACTGTACAGTGAGAGGTGAAGTGTTTTTCAATTTCAGAAAACTTTAGTGTCAGTTTACTGTTCAAGGACGCAAAAATCATCCAAAGCGATTCCCTGTTTTATCTTTGCAATGCATCAACCATTTCTAACTTGCATCACACTGTTACAGTTCCTGTCTTGCAGCTTTCAGATACACTGGCCCCTTTGGACGCAAGCCACACTTAAAGACCCCATGAATGTTTTCTGACTACCAAAAGTTATTGCAGAACCTGACTGCCGAAAATAGCTGATATTTTCATTCTAAAGAGCATTTGATTGGACAGAAATGTTTATACGCCCTTAAATGCAGGATAAGCCATTAATATTTATAGTCCATTATGATTGCAATATGTTTAAAAGAGAAATACTGTAAATTCTAAATGTGTATATCTGCATAAAGTTGTTTTTTTTCAGGGAGCACAAGTGCATATAAATGACCTCAAAACTAGCAGACATAGACACAAGCCACAAAACGCTTAATTTTGAATTCAATGGACTTTTAAAAATGCATGAATGCCATTGCACTAGATAACAAAATCACACAACGTGCATATATTTTGGAAATAACTGTTATTTTAAGGTGTCCTTGTTACAGTGTAATAATACAATTAAGAACTGAGTAATATTAATTGACAACATGTACTTACTATAGGGTTAGGGTTTGGTTTAGGGCTTGTTGCTTGTAATTATGCATAATTTACTGTTATTACTATAGTAATTACATGTGACGTGTTACAAGGACACTATCAAATAAAGTGTTGCCTAAAGAGTATCAGGAAACGTTCCAGTTGTCGAACTGGACTTCGTACACACTTCTGTGTGACACCACTAAAAAAAGATTAGCGTGGAACATGTTTGAAAAAAAAAATCAATGCATAAAATGGCTCAGAAAAGTGAAGTTAGTTGAAGATCTAGTATAATTTATTATGAAAATGCAAGTCTAATGCAATGGCATTCATACATAAAAGTGTGACTAAAGTGTCTGAATAAATCACTTACGACTTCCCAGAAATGTTACTGTGAAAGACTTTTCACTTTCCAGAGTTTGCACATGTTTACAGTAACTGAATCTGTTAGCTTGATGTACATGGTCAGGAGGTACAAGGTGTTTCATACAAGGTGCTATAGGTGAACCATTGAAAAGCTTTACGTCTTATTTGATCAGGCCTTTACCACATCCAGCTTCACCTTCTGACTCAAACTAAGTAACTCATTCTCACTGCCAGGCTTTAACCTTTGATTCTTTCCAATCTACCTTTTTGTTGATTCAGGAAACGGCTTCTTTTTGATTCCTCAGCACCACAGTGGTGCTATGTATGTAACCTCCAAACTCTGTGTCTCTGTGCCTGATGCTTTGCTTGTCAACCATTGTTCAGTGTAAAAGTACTCAACAGAAACATTTATAAGAAGTGCAGTAAAGGTTTCAAACTGCCTAATGCTCCCTAACCTCAAACACAAATAGTGATTGTCCATGGTACATCGGAAATATTCTTTTAATTTTCTTCGTGTTATGGCAAACACATCTCTCGGTGAGCGCATAACATTGAACTACTTTGAAAATCTTTCTTTTCAGGTGGAACATTTGTTGGTAGATGTTTTATATTTTGTACATTTGTAAGTAACATATCATGTAAATAGAAAGAGACCACAAATTTAATTCATCTGGGGGATTTTGTAGTCTTTGTAAAGCCCTAATAAATGGTATTTGGTGTCACCTGACCATTGAGTGTCGATTCATTATTTATATATTTATCAAATAAATGATTTTATAATTATGTTTAGTCTTATATGTATAAGTCATATATTTTGTCTGCTGCAAAGTACAATTTGAAATTCAGTTCAGTTTGATGAATAAATGATTGACTCATGAACCTCGCTGTGCCCTCTTGTGGTTCTGGAAGCAATAGCACCAGGCCTGTGTTGTGGCCACAGCTCTACAGCGAGTTAGACCACAGTACTTTTCAATACAGCTTTATACTTGTGATCAAGTCTCATGGTGTCAGATTTGTAATAACTCTACTGCACACATTAAGTAAGCAAGCAATATTTACCTGATTTACTTTTTCTTGCATAAAAATCAAATACACTATTAGTAGGGGTTTGTTTCTTTTGGCAGCAAAACTGGGCTACAATGGTTTTAATCTGAAATACATTTTTAAAATATACAGTATATAGGCTACCCAATTTTGCTTCTGGCTTAATACAAAAAAAAAAAAACGAAATAAATGATATTACATTTTATACTGCTGTGTTGTTAAAAGCTTGAATCTGATTGGTTGACAATGCCATATGCTCAGTTGTTGATTGGGGGTTTTTTGTGGGTTTTTTATCACATGGCAATAAATTAGTTCCTGTTCTGCATTATTATGTATCACTTCGCCAAATTATTTTGAGTTATTTTAAAATGCCTGTTATAAAATTATTAAAGATTTCACCGCAAAAACACACATCTACCACAAGCTGAAGAGTGATGTTTACAGAATTATATTAAAAAGGCCTTTTTCTAGCAAAAAAGTTTGAACTATCAATCAGACAACATTGTGTGCAACAGGTTTTTCAGCAAAGTTTTGATCATGTTGGTATTAATTAATTTAGAGTCCTTAGAGATTCATGTATCAAATATGATATAGTAAGCTTTATAGCAGGGGTTCTCAACTCTGGCTCTCAAGGTCTTTTTCCTGCAGAGTTAAGGACGCTGCTCTCGCTGTAGCCTGTAGCGCAATGACATACTGGAATAAACACAATATACTGGACACATGATTTATTCCCCAAACTCCACCCCGCAGACGATTATAAAGATTTCATTACTAAGTTAATCACAGTCCTGATTGCCTACTCACTGCAACAACAAATACTAACCCCTTTAACCCCCTTGGTTTGGGACAAAAAAAATCTCTTTGTATTGGGTTTAATCCAGTATGTCATTGTGCTACAGACTGCAGTGAGGAAATCTTGCACTGCGTCTGAAACTGAATACTTCCCTACTATAGTATGCGAAAAACATACGCCACAGTAGAGTAGTGTGAAAAGTATCCGGATGACCTACTACTTATGCCGAGATTCTGGCGGCATCCCAAATCACATACTTCCCTAGGTGAAAAACAATGACAAAAGAAGTATGTCTGAATTCACAGCACTCATAAAAGAGTAGGCAAAAAGTACCCGGATGATCTACTTCTTCCCAGCGAGATTCTGAAGTGTGCATATGATGGACACTTTACTATCCCATGAGGCCACGGGAGAGGATTTGTGAATGGCAGTGACGCGACGCAACATGGCGAATGTTGTACGTCCAGATTACATTCATATAGAACTTACTATTTTAACGATCGTGAAGTAGCCCAATTACTTATTCAAAATAAGTGCCAACTCAAAAGAGTGATTTCGGTCAGATGGACACTTCACTATCCCATGAGGTCATGGGAGAGGATTTTTCTAATGGCAGTGAAGCAACTGCAACTGATGCTAGTAGGTCACATGACAGTTACAACATGGCAGATGCAGTACGTCCTAATTTCATTAATTCTACCCATATTCAAAGAAGATACTTTTTTAATGGTTGCGAAGTAAGTTCAAATTCAAATGTAGTTCTACTCTGACAGTATGCGATTTCAGACCCACCTGTGCAAGCTAATCAAGCTCTTTAGGATTACAAGAAAGCTATGCAAGTTTGATCAAGGTCGGAGCTAAATGGACCTCGAGGGCCAGAGTTGAGAACCCCTGCTTTAGGGTTAACTACTTGCATAAGTATGAGTTTAACCTCTTTTGAATGAGTAAATGTCCTGAATGTGCTCTTCTCCTGACATTAATACAAACAGGCTAGTAGATAAAATGTCTTATTCAGGAGGCAAGACCCTGCTCGATTCCATGACAGTACATGATGAAAAAAGTCACGGAAAACGTAAGTGTGTGACTGTGTAGTGCTGATTGATGCTCTGCGATCTTTTCCCAGCATCACTCTGAGCTTCAATCTCTCTGTGCTTTCCCTTGTCAGATAAATAAATGGCTTATCAGTGTCTAATTTCATAATAGCTGATTATTGATCTGCATGAGTTGGCAGTGTAATTGAAATGAGGCTGGAACATTGTGTCTCGGAGTGCTGGGAAAAGAGACGACCTCACAGTGAATCACTCTCTCTGGTTCACAAAAGACGTCAGTAGATTCATGCCCTCCGGCGGATGAGGAATTTTCAGTAGATTAAAACTCTCTCCATGTTGATGGCATAAGCTGATTTGATTAGTGAGAACATCTTACCTGCTTGCTTCAAATAGACTACACAGAAAATGTTGATTGTTGAAATGTTGAAAATGCTGAAAAACTAAAATTATGTTTGAATAAAAAGTAATTCCATCAGCAAAACACCTGTTTTCAGTAAAGCAATTTCCTGGTATCAAATTGGTACTGGAAATAAGCTACATGGGTAAAAAAAAGTTTATGTATAAGGAATAATGAACCTACAAACCACCCTGTAAAGTAAAATCATGATCAAAATGGACAATTATCTTTTTATGGAATATTGCTGTATTTATTATTATTTATCCATGCACATTCATCAACTTCCCCTCTCTCTTGCAGCTCATCTCTTCTCTGATGACGTGTTTACTGGCGCAAGGGTGTTATTTTAGGGTGTTCGAGAAGCCGTTTCACTCAGATACACAGTGTGTCACAATATTAGAGAAATTACTATCGCAACTTCTGTTTCAAGTATTTGTAAGTGAACGCTAGATTTGACAAATCATATTCACCACAGTCAGACAAAAAGTCCTGCTGTGATAAAATAACAGTATTGTTCATTTCATGTATTAAATTTGCTAGCCATTTTGATTTTGGTGTTGCTAGCTAAGAATAGGTATAGCCAGGAGTTTACATAAGGTTGTGAAAGCACAGTTATTTAAAATGATTGTGGGGAGGGGACTATAAAATAGTGAATTATTGGAAGAGACCTTTCAATACGAAGACAAAACTAGGGACACAGCCGAAAAACTTTATAAAAAAGTGTATCTTTTAATCCATTACATAATTTAAATAAAAATGTCCTGTTATTTCTGAACATTAGGACATAGTAGTAAGGTTTGCTTAAAAATACATAGGCCTATTTATATTTCTGTTTTTCTTCATTTTAATAGTGATTGCAGTCATCATCTCTGATCGAACTAGACAAGCTCTTTTATAAACTACAGAGTCTTAAGTCTCAAGAGTCCAACTCCATGCAAAAAAAAAAAAAAAGTTCATGATCACGACTTTCCTGTGTGTTGAGCTAATCAAATGCAAAATAATTCAAGAACATTTTAAATCCCTCATTTCCAGTGGGCTGTGGGACGGGGAGGTCAGTTGCTCATAATTATAATGTACAAAGACCCATGAGATCATCTAAAATGAACAACAACATGCAGTGCTTCATGAAAACGACAAATAAAAAAATAATATAACAACTTTTCAGAAATAATAAAAACTGCCTTTGTGTGGTATAATGAGGTAAATTATAGCTTGAGCGGTCGGTGGAAATTACAGGGTGTCAGCCATTTCAGTGAGTTTCTCTAAAACACCCACACTAATTATATCAGCTTCCCATCAGTCAAGCTTTTATCAGGTAGTAGGTGTCTGAGAATCCTGCTTATTGAATACAATGTTTCAATAGAAAAAGATTTTTGTGGCTTGCTTTTGTGAAAAGGCTATTTAAAATTAGTAGTCTCTACTCACATAAGTGAGGGCTGTAAGAGTTTTTTTTGTAATGTTGTGAATTGTTTTTATTTATTTTTTTAAATAATTTTATATTTAATGTATATGTGAATTTTTATGTTATAAAATTAATTTTCAACAGCCATTGCAGTCTTCAGTGTCACATGATCCTTCAGAAATCATTTGCTGCTCAAGAAACATACAAATTATAATTATAACATTGATATAATGTTTCTTCAGGATACTTTGATGAATAGAAAGTGATAAAGAATTTACTTGAAATAGAAATATTTTGTAACAATAGTATTTATTAATATAACACTAATATTTACACTAATATATATATATATATATATATATATATATATATATATATATATATATATATATATATATATATATATATATATATATATATATACTGTTATAATCATACAGACTTCAATAAACATTTTCAGATAAAACATAAATGAACCATGCAACTAATTATAAAATAGGCTAAATATGCTCAATATTAAAATCCGTTGTCCAATTCGATATTAAATCACTCTTTGGAGTCGGTTCCTTTTAATAAATCAAAGGGTCAAAGGATATAGCAAAACGGTCTGAATCGATTCGCGATTCTGTGTGACTCATTCTGACAGTGACAGCTCACTCACGCGTTTAATCGTTTGGAGCGGCTTCTCTCACTCATTAAAACACTATCAAAAGATTTTAAAAACGGAAAACACGAAGAGCGCTGGACGTAGTGGAAATTCACCTACAATCCATTGAAACCAAACCTGCAAAAGCGTCCCATGTTTTCTGGCTATGAAGAAAGCATTTATGAGGTTCCTACACGTGCAGCTTGTGAACGACTCACCTCAGGTAAACAAGTAACGTTAGTGTAGACTGAGTACAGTTGAGACACCTTTTGCTTTTTGATTTTTCACACAAAAATAGATACTGAAAAGAAGTGAATTTCCACATGACATTTTCAATGATGTAAAGGTAACTAACCGTTCATTGCAAATATAATAAATAAAGACAAATAAAGCAAATAGGGCAACATGTTTGTTTATACATCTATTTAAATTTATTAATTTTATTTAAATTAGCACTGGTTAAAATGTATAAAACAGGAACAATATATTTAATATATTAATTAATACACAGTTTAAATATCACAAATATCAAATTTTGTTTTCATTTGCGTCCTGTGCTGGCTAATTACGACGTTTAACCTGTTGTCATAACACTGAACAAACAGTGTGTTTCCTAATAGAACTCTATAATAATAGACTCACGTGTGTCTCAACTTACCCCGCTGGCCACCTCGCACATTTCTCGAGATTTTGCAATGACCTTGCATGACACAATATCATGAAATATGCCAGTTTTTAGGGCACAGAATCACGTTTGTGATGATACCAGTTACGTTTAACAGTCACATAAGGACAATAAGCTATTCATTGTGGAGTGTGCATGGTGAAGTGAAGGTCTTATCTTAGAAAAAAAACTTTTGCCAATATCTTCGGATCGATGTTCAAATTTCCCACGATCCAAGAGGACACTAATATGCATGTGCACAGCAATAATCACAACTTGTGTTTGCTGCACACGCAAGTTATTTAAGGTGTCTCAACTGTACACGTCTCAACTGTACACAGTCTACATTAAAACGCTGTAAATGCGAGAAACTATTTTCACTTTGTTGTGCCGTGGTAGTACCATGGTATTCTTCGAAGTATCTAAGTCACATAAATACCAGGCCTATAGTAGGCTACAGGAATATTGGTAATTGTAGTAAATGACAGCTAAAGGGAATTTTCACTAGCAATGGGTATCATATGAACAAGTAGGCCTAAACATTTAAGGCAATGTGTTTTATCTTTCGCAAAATTGTATTGCACAAATTTAACTTACCACTTATAGAATGCTTATGTTCACCTCACATTATCTAGTCATCTCTCATGAGTATGTGTGTCAAAAATATTACAGTTAATGTAGCCTACGTACTGTAAAAAGTCATCATTCATGACATTACAGTTTAACAGTTTTTAACTTGGGCACAGTGTCATTAAACACCGAAATTGGCCAAATATGTTTGTCTAGCTCTTTACATAGACCAACAATTAAAAATAATTGATGTAATTGCATTGACACATTTATTTTTCATTGGCCTATTCAAAGTTGGTGGGAAATTGCAAAAAACATGACATGACAAAGCATACAGTTACCAAATTTGTCTGCACTTATGGGTAATTTTTTAAAGGTAATCTTCCCCAATACTGGCCATAACATTCAATTGTATTTCTTAATATTGGTGCATTATACATATTATATACCAGCTAGAAATCAAATATACAACCAGTGAGTAACACATGCTTGTGAATCCTCCAAATCATCAGCACCCATTGCAAAAACAACCCCATGGAAATCTTAACGCAATACCTTGTAGCCTTATTGACTAAAGGCTTAACGGATTCTCCGTATCTATCATGCTCTCTTGCCTGTAAGCCGGTGTCTTAGCGATCATCTCTCCTCCATGTTTGGCCAATGAGATGTGCTAGAGAGATGAGCCGAATGGCCTCCCACCCCATACTTATCTGCTTGTGCCTCGGCTCCATTTCCAGCACACAAAACAAACTATTAGAGCCTGGAACCTGCACAGGGTGCAGTGCTGAAAAGGAAGATGAATTAGCAAGTCTAAGTGTGTGCAGAGAGAGTGAGAGGATCGACTGGAGGTCTGGCTTAGGTCACCTTCATAGATTAAAGGGGATGAGAGTCACCTGGGCCCTTATGCAACATAAATCTCAGAGTGAGAGCGCTGATGTGGCATCAGCTCCCCGCTGTCCATAAGATCAGCATTTCAGATTTCTGCATTTACACAAATTTACATGCAAAGTCACTTTTATTTATTCCAACTCTAATGCCAAAAAGTACAATGGCATGGTAATAAAGTGCTTTTGGTTTTGTATTGTAACCTAAAGGTCACCTTAAACAGTGCTTTTTTTTTTACTTGGTAGCAAACACTGGCAACGCATGGAGGATTTAGCATAGTTTGCTCTCCAATCACACATCCTCTTCATTGGAAGAATTGGCAATTAAGAGAAAATCACGGAGGAATTCATGTCATATAATCATCATTTGAGATAATTGCACGTAGGCCAGTGTAAATGCAGTGACATGTCTATGTACATGCAAAAACTTCATGACCTGCAAAGTGCTCAAACGGGCAGTTAAGTTAGTCAAGGTTTTTTGCAGCAAAAACATTGATCATTTATTTCTACCTCACCATGTTTAAGCCTATGCAGCTACCTTTTGCTACCATCTGTAATACTTCTGTATGCAAATGCATCTGCCATGCACCTTTTTAAATACAGTTTTGTCATTCTGTGGGCACCTGGAAGTGTCAAAAACAGAGGCGTCCAACCTCTGCACAACCACCTGAGGCTTATCTGAACAGCTGCACACAAATACATCTTAAGGTTCAGTAGTCTCAGTATTTATTATTATACATTTTTTTGTATTTTTCATTTAATATTTTTTTAATTCGCATTGAAATAGGACTTTGAAAGGGGTAAGAAATATGGTAATTTAAAGTAGTAATGACTTTGAATAAAAAGCTAAGTAATTGGGGAAACTGTAAGTGACCTCTGAGCTTTCCTGACCTTTCTGCTCAGTCTCTCTCATAAATATTGCTTTGGTGTGTTACATCAAAATGGTCATATTTAGTTTTTTTCTTTGAGGTCCACTTATAAAGCTACTGAAGGTTTTTGTGGCAACAACAGTCATAATTTAGTTTTTTAATAACCATTTTCTACCTTGTTTCTGAACAGCGCCTTGGTCTGCTCACAGATGATCAGGGATCTTGTTCAGCCACTCATTTCTAGCGTCGGGATCCTTCAGACAGATATGCAGAGCGGCAGGTGCTACACATATCCAGGAACAGCTCAAGGTTTGGTGGCCTTTCCTATGCTTTTCTCTAATATTGTTTAGTTTTTCTGGGGTTTATTAGGAATACTAGTATCTATCCTTATCTATATTTCCGCCTCACCATGACTGCGTGGAAAATCTTTCTTTTTTTTTTTTTTAAATCTGTTTAATTTCAGATGTCACAATATGGAAGTAAAGATCTGTTACAACTTCCATTTCATCACAACTTTAATTCTGACAAAAAACTATTATTGCCTATGAACATATGTAATGTGGACTAAAAGTTTTCTACAAATCATTTTTCAATAGCAAATTTGTCTTTTTGTGGATTGACAGCTTGAATATTGATAGGCTACATATAGAGAAACTGCATAGATCCTGATCTTTCATTTGGCGCTAATCAAATATTTTCAGTTTTCTCTTACACCAACATGCAAACTCACCAACATCACTTTGTTAATTCTTGAAGAAGTATGAAAACCTTTTTTTGTTACTTTTGTACTATGAGGTGATTCACTGTTTAACTGCCAACTAGTGGGGGTACCAAATAATATACAACGGGTTTGTGAGGTACCTTTGCTTTGTCCTATCTGTAATGCAAGGTGGCGTACTTCCAGTGTGATATGCGATGTCCTGTTTATTTTCATGAAATGTTTTTTTTTTTTTTTACTGTAAAATAGTTGTGAAGAAGAGTTGTGATAGTTTAAAGATCATCAGGATTAATGTAATTAAATAATGTCATGAAATAAAATAGAGGCATTGAGCATCAGGAAGAGAGTGTAATGAGAAAATCATAAATGTATCTGTCCATTCAAGCATGCCTCATGCCTAATCCTTTTCATATAACTGGACAGTTGCTTTTGAAATGTCGATAAATAAATAAAATGTAGAAACAAACAAATATATTTATGCTCATAGCCACAACTGTCCAGTCAGTGTGTCAACAACACTGTTAAGAGTGTGTGAAGAAATGTGTCAAAGCAAAAAATGGAGAATTGTGTCTCCATAAATATGCAAAAATCTGCATAGCCAGAATCAATTTAGGATTCTTAATTTAGAGAAAATTAGGAGAAAACAAGGCATGAGTCAAGCCAAGTCACCTTCATTTATATAGCGCTTTTAACAATACAGATTGTTTCAAAGCAGCTTTAAGGCCATTGCACACTGAGTCCGAAATTCGCATCCGAAATTTTCGCAAGTTAAAAAAAAAAATCGACCTCACGTTATGTCAATCACACTTGCACACTGCCTCCGAAACTTTTGTCCGTCATAAAAAAAATCGGATCGGGTTTGATTTTCTGCGTTTTTCGCATCCACAGCCAGCATTTTGAGAGTTTTTTGACAATTCAGAGCCACCGTACAAGCGAACGACAAAATCCAGAATGGCATCTGACAAGTTGATACACTTCATCTCGCAGCACAAAGTACTGTATGATAAACAAACCTGTATGCAGCTGTTCTGTCTGCCCAGCGTTTCTGCCGGCCGTGTGTGTGTGTGTGTGTGTGTGTGTGTGTGTCTTTTTTGGTGGTCTTTCTTTTTAATATGTGGCTCCAGTATCGCTAGCAAAGCATCAAACTGTTCCACTGACATTCTTAAATTTTGAATCGCTCGGGAAAATTTCTCAACTTCTTGATAAGGAGCTGAAACTCTCATTCCTCTCGGCTCAATCTCAGGATTGGATGGACCCAATATTTCCTCTTTCTTTTTCTCTTTTAAGAAGAGAGAGGGCAACAAAATCATCCTCACTGCTTGACGAATCCATTTAGTATTTTTTGCGTTTTTTTCCGCAAAGTGTTAATAAATAGCCTACGCATCGGACTCAGTGTGCAAGGTTTCTGTGCGTGACGAATTTTTAGGCTGACGAACACGAAAAAACGCATACGAAAATTTCGGACTCAGTGTGCAATGGCCTTTACAGTGATAATAGGAAATTAAATTAACAGAGATTGTTTCGGCTTTACAGCAGCTCTAGAATAAAGTTATTGTCCAGCTAAAGTTAGTTTTGATTGATTCACTTCCGTCGCAAAGGTCATTAGTTATTACCTTAGGGGCCGCTAACAATACACCGTTCTAACATAAAACACTTAATGTGCTCCGGCTCGCTCATTTGCACAACAACAGTGTTTGGTGGCTCGAGAACGCAAACCTTGAAATAGGTTCCAAGGTGCAAGCCTTGAAAGTTTAAAAAAAAAAAAACATGTTAGCTGTCCAAAAATATCAAGAGCACAGTAGCCCAGATACAACTTTCTAAAAGATGCATGAAAGAGCTTTGAAAAGAGCATACAAGTTAGAAAAAATGATAATTTGCAATAGTATGCAATAAATGCTCTATCTGTAGTGTTTGAATTGTCAGTAATATTGAGGAATTTTTTGGAATATTTTACCAGTGGATGTTACCTGCAGGTAATTAAACATTTAATGTGACTGGTGAAGCAGATTAAATTCCTACAGTGTGTACAAAATCTATTTTATCCATATACATCCAACACATAGGGCTTGAATTATGAACTAGCCTATGTGCTGGAGAGACAATCTTGTTTGTGGACACTGTTCTGCATGTGGCACTGTCGGATTGGAGTTGAGCCCGCCAACCTGTAACACACAGATTGGTCTACAACTGGCTAACAAAAACATTTATTTCCAGGCTGCAGGGTACCTGAAGGTCACTGTTAAGGCAAAATTGAATCAAAAGCGCATTACAAATGATTCTCTGCTCAAGCCCAATCAGGATAATGCTCATGTTCCCTTGGTGCGTTGTTCTCTGCTGATTATGGGATGTGCACTTGTGTTTTCTCACTTTTTCTGACTGTAAGTGTGCCAGTGGCCTAGGAAAGTAGAGATAAACATATTGAGATATATATGCGCATGTTGAAAACAAACGTGTGTGTGTGTGTATTACAAGGAATATTTCTTGAGCAGCAAATCAGCACATTTGAATGATTTCTATAGAAAACAGTTATTAAAAATAATGATATTAATTATATTATTTCAGTATTGTTGTTGTGACTGTTTTATCAAAATAAATGTAACCTTGGTGAGCATAAGAGACTTTTTTTCATAAAAATCAAGCGTAGCGTTATTTCTGGGAGGCCACGTTAGTCAAGCTCGCATCAGCTGACACTGACAGCTGATCCAAGCAGTGTCATTATTGGAGAACAGTATTTTAGCATGGAAGTAAAAATAAGCATCACACAATCAGTTTATACTAAGACGTCTGTTAAGTGTGCAATAATTACATTTGATTATCTGTAAAACCCAGTGCAGTAACATTTAAGGTAAATCACTGCATCATCTTGGACCTTTAATTTGAAAAATCACAGCAGCTTCACAATCACATTTTAAACACAATGAAACGTGTCTATTTGAATCAACAGATCGATGAGATAATAGATGTCTGTGACCTAAGACAGGGCTTTGCATCCTTTAAAGAGTTCAGCAAAGGCTTTTGTTTATCTTTGTGAATGATTTAGAGACATTCAGAATATCAATTCATAACGCTTAAGTGTTTGAGGGAACTAGACCTTATCGGAACGGCTCATGGGGTGATCGTTTTCTCCCATTGATCCCTGCAAATGGTGGCTGTCGGTTTAAGAACTCTTCCAACAGCCCATGTAATCAAATGCTCAGAATTGGTCTCGTTCTGTGTGTGTCACGTGTTTAGGTGAGTCATCCATGTGCAAAGAAAAAAAAAAACGTACTGACAGCATGACAAAATATGTTGGCCTTGGTCTGTCTCATATGTCTTTTGAAAATGGCATGGTTGAGGGTGAACAATAGCCGTGGAGTCAAGCTAATTTTTATCTCTGTCTTGTTGGTGGAATAAATGAGTGGTGTTCAAATGGTGAGTGATGTCCCAAAGATGCTCTCATAGGGTCACAAACAGATTTTTTTTTTATAAATACTGCAACTAATAAAATGCAAGTAACACCCATATGAACACCCAAGGTTACATTATCAAATTAAATTGTCTTATGTGTCATCTTAACTTTCTGAAAGGAGGTTAGCCTAGATTTCTTCTCATATCATTTGTTGTTGATGTCAAAGGCTGTCCAATCAGACTGTTATTTTGTTCAAATTCTTTTGTGACTTGGTTAAGCTAGTAAAATTAGACAGATGCCAACATGGACAAGTTACTTGACACACCACGAGCAAACCAACTATGCAAGGTACAAAACTATGGCCCAGATTACATTAAAACAGGTTCACTTGCAGTAAGAATAAACCCCCCCCCCCCCCCCCCAACCAGGATGTTTTGTGTTGTGAAACTTTGGCTGCTGACATCATGAAAACATCGAAATGCAAGAGATATTTGGAAAGCGAAATTGTCGATTGTTCTATTCAGTCTGTCATATGAATAATTCAACATGTTGTTGAACCTATGCAGGTCATGATGATATGTCAGCGTTTGATTTTAAAGACACTTTTGTTTATTTTAATAATTACTTTTTTTTGTATCACTGAATAGGAAATGTCAATTTATGAAGCAAAAGTTTTTACATGTATCGGGTAAATTAACGGCATTTATATGTGAGGTTTGAGACATTGTTGAGACATAAAACTAGCAACATTTGTCAAACCGATAAATCAAAGAATCAAAAAATGTAACTAGAGCCTGTCTTTTATGGAGGGCTGCTGGATTGAGTTGTAAAGCCTGGAAATTAGTTAGCATTTTTGAACTTCCTGTGCCATCGTCTTAAAGTCTTCGGGTTTTTGATTAGGCTAAATGCCTGAAATAAGAACCGAATGTGCTCAAGATATTTACACATTTTATTCACTGACAAAAATAGATCAGTAATACCCTCATAGTTTTCCGTGATTTGAAAAAAGTGGTTGCTAACAAGTGGTTAAATGGAACTTTAGAGATTGTCGAGGACATCAAACATTGTCACAAAGAAAAGGAAAACTTATCAACTCACTAGTCTGCTTTTACAGACTGTTGTTTATAAAAACTTATTTTCTAACTCAAACTATTTAACTCATAGATTTTAAACTAAGACTAAGAAAGTTGTTAGAAACTTTATGGTTGTGACGATAAAGTCATGTGACCATGGTGTAGTTCATTTATAGGCTTACTTTAGCTTTTTACCTCTGCTAATAGTATTTAGGCTTAGGAATTTATAAGATGTCTTCATTGGGAAGATCTTGATGAACAAAACATTATACCATCTGATTTATTCCAACTTCCTTTATTGGTTTGCAGTTGAAAGACTTTTTCCCTAGAACAAATGCTTGAATATTTGATTTCTCCATGGAAGTGTTCCTGGTTTTGTGTTCATCACATTGATTGTTTTTTCATTAAATATTTATATTAAGAAAATACTTGCATATTAGGAAAATAAATTAAGACAGTTATATACCGTTATCAGCATATGATGAAGTAGATTCATCTCTCGTCATGTCTGAGAGAATGTGTGTGGTTAATGCAGCATCAGGGGAGGGGAGGGGAGGGGAGGGGAGGGGAGGCCTCAGAGTGGCAGTGCTGAAGTTTTGAGGCCACAGTGAGACCTTGTGGTGTGACCAAACGAAACGCTAGAGTTTGTGGAGTACATTTACAGGTCCACAGGGAATTAATGACTTAGAGATGGGCAATATCGCCAAAATCTTATTTCATGGTTTATGTCCTTTAATATCACCCTAACTCTATGTATGTGGGGTTACCATACATGGGCCTACTCTTTATTCTGGACATGGCTGTAAAACACCAGTTGGTCGAGATTTTTAAAATGTCTTGGCACACATGAACAGAAGCTGCATCTTCAACAAATATGATAACAGACACTTTGACATGGAAGCGCGGGAAATTATCCATAATATAAATCACATTTAATGTAAATGTGCTGGATGAGGCTGATAAGAGCTTGAGTTTATTGTCGATGAGACTCGCTCACCAGCTCAGTACGCGAAGAGAAACCAGCGCACATTTCACCGAAGTCTACGCAAGCTAATTGATCAATGCGTTTAAACCACGACTGCAAATTCAGTTCACATTCACGTTTCCTAATTTTGCATGCACAATATGTGACAATTCAAATGCTTAAAAATATAAAGCATATTCCAAAGATGCTGCTCTTAAATACGGATTAATCACACGTCTTAGGCTAAATCATCAATTGGAATTATTCAGGACATCACATTTTTAAAACTGAAATCCATTGCATGTGTGGTAGCTGATGTGGTATTACAACTGAACTTGTTTGGACTCATGTGAGAAAAAGTGACAGCTGGTTCATACATGATGCATAAAGATGCTGCTAGAGGCCCTGATTGAGTTCTGTAGGCTTTTTTTTTTTTGCCACTGCTGTCTTAGTTTTGATTGGCTGGATCTTGTGATCAGCTGTGTGATAACCATGATGGTTACACTATGGCAAGGAGGCCTGATGGGGGTCACCCCCCCCCCACCCCACCCCATGTGCTCATTTCCATGTAGATTCATAAAAGCTTGTTTCTCCTCTGCTTGTCTGTCCTTTCCTCATGTTGTTCAGCCAGCCCTGGCCTTGTCAACGGGCTCTGACAGGCAGGCAAGCTGATGGACGCCCACGCACTTTCTGCAATCTAACTTAGCCCGCAGAACGAATCAGCCACATTGAAGTCACAGTACATGGGTCCCTCCTTCTCACTCTCATCTTTTCTTTCCTCACTCACTCTTTCTTATCATTTTTATTTTTTATTTATCTCTTTCCCTTGAAGGAATGGTTAAATGAAATTATACTTTCGTTACAGTATGTCATTTTGGAGCTTGGCTGCCCCAATCCTTATTCACATATTAAAAAGAGCTGCCGATGTTATCCCTAATTTCTTCTTTTGTGTTCCAAGTAATTTGAGTTTGAGAATGACAAAATGATTATACTTTTTTAGACAAACAATTCCTTTAACATTCAGATTGTTCCATTGTTTCTCGCTCTCTGTCTCTCTACCTTATTCAGAGGCAAAGTGACAGGGTAGTGGCTGAATGTCACGCCATCCATCAGGCACTGACAGGACTGTGGCCAAGCCTCAGGTGAGGAACGCCACTGATCTGTAAATCGTCGATTGAGAGACGCACGTTGGCCCATGTGGCGAAGAGGGGCCTCCCCGCATGACTCACTCTTATGCAGACAGAAAGAAGCGTATCATTACATTCACTGTGGCGAATGACTGATCTGACAGATTACGGAGGTGTTAGCCTGGTTATATGAATAAACGTAAAGTCTCACTTGTGGAATCGCTTATTTAAAACTTTTGAATCCTAGATGTTAGTTTGACAGTTAGTCTGTGTTGGATTCTGCTCTTCTACCTATAATCCGTTGCTGTTTTCTGTCTCACTGAGTTTCATTTGCTAACCGAGGGTGCAGATATTTGTTTGTCAAAGCTGGGATAAGTCAAACCACACACACACACACACACACACATTAAGGGGTGTAACGGTACACAAAAATTATGGTTTGGTATTTATCTCGTTTTTGAAGTCACGGTTCAGTATGTTTTCGGTACAGCAGGGGGAAAAACAAACAGTTTTTTTTATTAAACAGTGGTTTACTTATCAATATTTATTTACAGTGGTCTGTCAATATTGCTGCAGCCGGCAGAAACATACACTGCAATTTATGGTGCTGTTATAATGGGGGGAAGAGATTTGAAGTGCTTACACTTCTGGATGCAAAATATGTTAGCAAAATATTGACAATAATGTTATAACTATTGTGTGCCCATTCTAATCCACTTTGCTGGCATTTACTCATTGAGATCTGTGAAGTTAAGCATAGACTTGCTTGCTGTCAGAATAATCCTTTATGTGAAATGGAAATATTTGCATGAATTTGCAACATTTATAGGTAGGTATCTGTAATATGCAAGTTGTTTACTTAGGAAAGCACGTCTTAAATGCATTAAACGTGCATCTGACAGTAGGGCAAGCCATGTAGGTTTTATGATTTAGTTTGAAGCACTTAATGTAAAGCATGTCTCAAGTTTAAGACAGCTTGGATTGTGAGAGCTTATCCGGCAGCAGCTCGCTCTGTGTCCTTCGTTTTTTTTTTCCAGAAGTATTTCTTTACTTAGAATTTCTGAAAAAAAAAAAAAAAAAAACTTTAAAAGTATGTGTTGTCAGTTTATATTTTTTTCTGGATTCTGCATTTTCAGAAAGCAAATGAGGACATGAAACTTTAATAATTTAATTAATCTTTTCAAATGTAATAAAATAAAATTTGAACAATTCCTTTCATTTTTTGGCAAACAAAGTGATGAACTACAGAGGATAACTGTTTAAATTAAAATGAGGATGAAAAATTGTGTGATTATTAGAAGTAAATTATCCTGTCTATTTTTGTTAAAGTTCTTCAAATTAAACTTTTATTTTGGCAGGTTGTAGTGAAGACGTGAAGTGTCATCTTATAGTGAGATGGCAGATGCTGATAACACAACAAGAGTTGTAGGATACAAAAATGTGCTGCGCATTCACACAGAGACAAGCAGATCAAACAGACTTTATATTTAAATATCGGCTTTTTTGCAGTTTATTATTCACAAACACTAGTCCATATTGTGATTTGATTAACTCTTTCCCCACCATTGACATGATTTGCCGTCATTTATGAGACAATGCTTACCCTCCATTGACGTCAATCCATGCTTTCACTGTTATACGATAGGGGCGCTATTATGTATCTTCTAAAAGAATACAGAATCTCCAGATCAAAAAGAGAAAGAAGTAAAAACATAAGATAAAAGCATTGGTTAGGCTCATTTATAGTCTTTGACAAAAATGCAATTTTCTCAAGTTAGAATAAATCTTTTTATTTTATTATTTAAAGCAGATGCTCTGTACTTTCTTTTGATTTGTTCAGATATTCATTCAAGAAAATATTTTGGGGGCCATGAAAGTTTTGTGAAAATTATCAGAAATGCTGGCAGTGGCTGACAACTTAAAACAAACAAACAAAAAAATCCTGGCTGGGAAAGAGTTAAGTATACAGCCATACTTTTAGTTTATTCATCAGTGGCAATCCACGTTATACTGTTTATTCCACTTTTACACCTGGATTGCACGATTCTGTCTGTCTTCTATCATGATTCTTTCTTTCATCAACCTTATAATAGGACATAGATCCCTATATACACACACACACACACACACACACACACACACACACACACACACACACACACACATGGAATATTAGGAATAGACAAATCTGAGGTACAGGTTTTATTAGTGCTTACAGCTGAAGACTTTGGAAACCTCAGATGTTGGAGAACTAATTGGCTACTGATGGCTATATGGAAAAAACAGTCCTGTGCACTTTTCATTCCCCAGCAGACCGAGGCGCAATCTAGTGCTGCAGATGGTCGAAGTCTGTCCATTAATCTTTTATTAGTATGTAATTATTTTTTGCCGCTGCATAATTAATAGCGTCACTTTGATTTCTATAGTCACGGTGTGCGATTACAGAGAGCGTGTGAACGCGACATTCTTCACAGTGATGTCAGCGAGTTGTTGTATGACAGCCATCCGTATCACTGAGACTGACATTTGACCAATATTGGGCCAGTGATTGATGGGAATTCTCGGGGTGAGGTTCAAGTTACTGAAGTCAGCATTGGGTCAACGGCACGCTTGATACAAGTCTTCTAATCCCACAGGGAGAACGCCCAGGTACTTGGTACTGTTAACACTGGGCCAACGTTAGGCCTTGGTTTGCTTGGATGGCTGGGCAGAGGCCAGGCTTCTGCTGACTGAGGGCTATTTCTGAAGGACACTGGGGAGGGTACAGCTGGTGTCCCTGCTGTTTAGAGTGTAAACCAGCCAGCCTGCTGAAACAAAGCCAATCGGCTGCTGCTGAGAAACCGTCTGTCCTCAATGGAATCAAACCCATCTCTTGTTCTTCTTTCACCTCTGTTGTGTGCTGTCATCCGCAGTTACTGTCTATACATGTTACAGTACAAAAGATTATGCTTTCTTGGTTCTGGAACAACATTCTTATTAGCCATTCAGGTTTTAGGTTCAGATTTGCCGACATGCTCCTGGATCAGCATGTTTTTGCTGGTCCTGGAGAAACATTCCTGAACTATCCCTAACTCCAACCGTAGCCATTAAACAAGTTTAAATCAGAAGGAAATGTTAGCTTTATAAGAATGTTATTGCACTAAATTCTAATCGAGGAACACATTTTACTCCACGGTCAATCTATGATTGATGAATGTTGTTGCCCTTCTTGACTGAATTGTGTTGTACTACATACAAGAATGAGCCTTATGCTTCAAACTAAATTCTGGGTAAAAAAATAAATAAAATATCTCCGATCTTAAGATTGATGTTATGCTCTGTGATTATGAGTTTACAGTCTGTGTTCAAGTGACGCAATAAAAAAGACCACAAAATAATACCAAGCATATATTTCTATCGGGTTCAATTGGTATACAAATTCATGAACAAACGACCCTTATGAAACTGATCTTATTAGTGAATCAAAAACAAACAGCACAACCAGTCGGATGTAGTCGATTCCCAAAATTAATGAACAAATTGCTCTTATGAAAGTGTTGTCAATTGCCAGCTTCAGATGAAATAAATTTAAAGATTAAGTTACTTAATCGTAACAGACACACTGTCGGTCACTCACTGCACCAAATCCTGGTCACTTTATATGGAAAGGAGCTCACTTCTTTTCTCACAAATCCTCCAATTTGCTGAAATGCATCTAAGGGATCAGAACCTAAAAATGCTGCTGACATTATTGCAGTGTATACTGGTGCAGTCACAGCCACCTGCAGCACACTGCATACCAATTCAAAATAAACTATGATGACTGTAATTAATATTCCAGTCAGATTAAGTGCACATTAAATTACCTACGAACTGCATCAATAATGCATGATCTTCTGTTTCTATTACTTTTAAAGATGCATAGTGTCTGACTCTGGACACAAAATCCATGTGTTTCCTTTAAGCGTCCCTATTATGCTTTTTCAAATATTATATATAATATAATTATATATATAATACAAATATAATATAGTAAGACTTGTTTTACTAACTTTAATATTACATCAGTCATTCATGTTAGTGCTCGACTAACATATGCACTGTTATTGATACAGTTAATGATACAGTTCCCACATGGGCACTGCAATAAATTAGAAATATACACATCAGTTTTTTAATGGACATACACTTGTTAATGCTGATGATGAGGAATTACCGCTGCAAAATCTCATAATGTACTATAAAACTGAGTAGCGTATCATTGAGAAACGTCCTGCTCAAGACGTCCTTTGCGATGGAGGTTCATGTTGGATATCTAGTTCTTCCAGTGTTTCATCATCTGTCTCGCGCTCGGATTGATATGGTAAAATCGACACCATCATTACTGTCTTTACAGTGTGTACAATCGCTGAGCTTTAGGAAGCCACCGGAGCCTTAACATAACTGAAGTTCAGTTATGATAATGGGTGTTTCTTTTCCGGTAGACTAATCATTACAGACTGGGCCATCTGACCAATCCGAGCAGAGCAGGCTCGTGGAAAGGACGGATTTAGAGACACTGAATCATCAGTCGAGTCGTTTGAGTATCATTGAAAAATGTGGTGATGTGCAATGAATATTAATATAGAAAATAAAAGTGTTTTTTGACCTTTTACGCATGTAAACCTGCTGTAGGAGACCTCCAAAACAAAATTAGGGACCTTTAAAATATGGGCACTTTCAAAAAAAAAAAAAAACGATTTCTGCTTCCTTTGCGGGATTAGGGTTGTGTGAGTTTGAGAGTCATGTTATCTCAAGCTAAGAGTTGGTATGCAGACTTGGCAATGACTTTGTACTTTGCTGGTCATTCTTTGATGAGACCATTTGCAGAACAGCAAACAGAGGCATCTCTCAAGAGACTGCGGCAGGTACAGTCACAGCAGAATGCAGACGGACAAAAACATTCAACATTTAGTTATTCAAATGGGGTTGTAAGCTTACCATTAAGGCCATAAAGTACCCATATCATTAATCTTTCATCCTGACCACTCCCTTTCATTGAAGAGGGTTAAATTCAAGGTTTCCATGGTGATTTACCAGTATACATATAGAATCAACATGTCAAGTCAGTTTACAGCCTTTCGTTTCTAGCTTCGATTTCTAGGAGCAAAGAAATAAAGGACAGAATTGCATTTGTACGAAATGTCAGAAAAAAATACTTGTTCAAATTAGGGGTGTGCACGAATATTCGAATTTTGGAATATTCAATCTGTAATTATTATTCGAAAAATAAAAAAAATATATTCGAATTTTACTACGTTGCTTTGCTGGCTGTCAATGCAGTGAATCCATGATAAATCATTAAATGCATTGGGAGGTGCTGTGGAGTATGGAAGCTTGTTTCCGCCACAGAATGAAAAATAAAAAAGGTAATTGCCACTTTTTATCTCACAATTCTGAATTTATTTCTCAGAATTGCGAGATATAAAGTCAGAATTGCGTGAAATAAAGTCGCAATTGCGTGTTTTAACGTCAGAATTGCGAGATATAAAGTCAGAATTGCGTGATATAAAGTCGCAATTGCGTGTTATAAAGTCAGAATTGCGAGATATAAAGTCAGAATTGCGTGATATAAAGTCGCAATTGCGTGTTATAAAGTCAGAATTGCGAGATATAAAGTCAGAATTGCGTGATATAAAGTTGCAATTGCGTGTTATAAAGTCAGAATTGTGAGATATAAAGTCGCAATTGTGTGTTATAAAGTCAGAATTGCGTGATATAAAGTCGTAATTGCGTGTTATAAAGTCAGAATTGTGAGATATAAACTATTCTGAGAGGAAAAAAGTCAGTCTTTTTTCCCCCATAGAATTGGACTTTATAACTCACAATTGCGAGTTTATATCTCATAATTCTGACTTTATAACACGCAATTGCGACTTTATTTCACGCAATTCTGACTTTATATCTTGCAATTGTGAGAAAAAAGTCGCAATTATTATTATTTATTTATTTATTTATTTAGTGGCGGAAACAAGCTTCCATAGTGGAGCGTGTTAACAAGTTGATTGTATTTGATCACATAATGTCGTCGTCTGCCTCGTGAAGTTTGGAATTACTTCGATCAAAATGATCTTACTAAATGATATTACAAAACGGAATTACTTTTAATCATATAATATCATATAATATACATGAGAAACATTTTATCTTTATAATTTTTGTTTACACATAATGTTTAATGTTTTCTACTAAAAGAAAACCTTAAGATATATCGTAAGCTCGTTGTGTACTATATACTGACTAATCATAAGCTTGTTCAGAAATGGTGATAAAAACTTCTTTCTCGTTAAATTTAATTTAAATAAACGAATATTCAAATATTCGATTTTTATGAGCCAAAATATTCGAGTACAATATTTTCTAAAAATGCCCATCCCTAGTTCAAATTGCTTTATTTTTTATTCTTTACATGTGAGAGTTAGACAATGTCAATTTGGACATCATGTAAAGAGAAAGATCATCAGGTAAAGCATTAAGTTAGATTGATACAATGACAGCAGATCTGGGAATTGCATTATTCATGACCAGTTGTTTGACTAAAGATAAGATTGTTCAGAAGTGCTTTTTATGAGACCGCTATCAGTCGACATTGAATCGATGGCACTCAACAAAAACAGATTTGTGCATATTAATAGATGTTGTACAGTTGTCCAAATACAGCTCTATAAAGGCTATGGTTTCATTTTTATTGTAGTTCAGAAAGTCTGTATAAAAAAGTAATAGAGTTTCCTCAATGGCATGTTTCTTGAAATTGAGATTTCAATTGCACATCAGTATATGATGTTTACCTTTTTTATTATTAAGGTAATTATTAAATTTTCAAATTAAAAACCTCTTCAGGTCAAACAGTTATTTACAAGGCAGCTTTATAACTTTTAGACTGTTCAATTAAAACAGATACCATACCTTTTTAGCCCTGAAGTTTCTTTCTTGTTTTTTTGTTTTGTTATTTATTTATTTAAAACTTCTTTAATAATTTGTCATTCTTTGCACAGTTATATTTTAACTGCATAATTTCAGGATTTTGCATTCCACAACCACATCTTGCAAGCACGAGCAGTCTGACATTTAATTTTCAACAAAAGAGATGAGTCATTTACCCTTCTTACTTTTTATATCTTTGTTCTTATGCAACAAGCTGGCCTTTAGAAGTGGAGGCATTGCACTGTGAAATTGTCAAACTCTGAGCACAGCAACAGTGAGGTCCACCAAAGAGACATCAGGCGTTCCATTGGGAACCATTATTAGCTATGTCCGCCATCCAGATCCAGGCCATTTCTAAATTAATGAACATCGGACAGAATAATAGCCACTCTGCAAGCATCTCTCTTCAAGATAGGAGGTCAGGTTACCCAGAATTTATCCCATTAATTAGCACCTGACTTTCCTAACAGTGAGCCACCCTTGCTATTGATGGAGCTCTCTCTGGGGAAATCACAAACTCTACACCTAGATGTTCCTCTGAGACGACTTTGTCTTCATGTGCGCATGAACGTCTACAGGTCACCATGCCGGGACTTGCTATGTACATCATCCAGCTTCCAACCCCATGAAGTACACGAACACGTTCCCAGTAGGGTTTTGTAAACGTCCTTGTTCGTCCTTGCCCTGCCACCAGCCTTTGCTTAGGATGTGTGAGGATGCTAATACTAGCTGAGTGGGTCATCTTAGTTGACTGCTGCCAGAACCATCGCCTGCTGACTGCATCATCATCCACGGTAGCCAATTGTAGCCAAGGACTCAGTGATGCTCTGCCACTCTCACTGGAGGGATTCCGAAGGAAGTGCCTCGTGACGATGCATGGTTAAACAGCCAAGAGTCTCTTTCTCTCTCCCTGCCTCTCTCTAATTCAGGACTGGATGCATACACATTCTGGCTTCTAACAGGGATAGCACATTGCCATGCACACTACTCCCGGCAGGCTCAGCAGAGAATAGCGACAACAGCAGCTCTCTCCCTCTCTCTCCCGCTCTCTCCACCTCTACCAGACAAGACTCCTCCTCTCCATCTCTCTGTGACTCCCTCTCTCCTGCATATGATCTGTACTTCACTTCCTCCCAGCTGAAGCAGGAGATAACAGCAAGCTACATACAGGTAGGCATTCATATTTCCCTCTCTGAAGTTGCAGTTGTTCGGATGTTGCTGGTTTGTTTCGTATTTGGTGCGATTCTGAAAGAGACCTATACTGGATCAGAGTAGAGCGTGCCATCATAATGCCCGCCCCTACAGCGTGGCATTTGTTTTCGCGCCAACACTGGTTTTTGGCACCGTTTCCTTCCTCTTTCTGGCTGGCCAGGGAAGGTGGTAGTTTACTGGTTGGATGGTTCATGTGAGAAACCCATCATCTACTGCCACGCTTGGTTGAGATCTGCTTATCCAAGTAGGGAAGAATGATTTGTTTGTAGCTGGAGATCAGAGATGTGTTTTCTTACGTGTAGGTTTGTGTGTGGGAGTGTGTGTGCGGATGGATGGCTGAGGTTGGAAGGGAGGGGAGATAGCTGTATTCATCCCAGGGAAACTAATCCCACCACAGTCCTCCGTATCTGATAAAAACTCTCTTCGTCTTTTCTACCTCTACCCTTCATGTGTGATGGGTTTATCTGTGTAAGTGGATAGTGGAGGAAATTATTCCAGAATGGCAGATAATTCCCACAGTAAAAAGAGGTTCTTTGAACCATTATTTGTTCTGCTCTGGGAGTCACGACTGCAAACGTATATTCAGAAACAGATGCTGTCTCCAACCTATAGTAGCAGCAAAAGAGAAAGTAGGTTTGCCTGGCATTGTCCCTCATTCTGAATCACAAGATTGTTATCAAACCATACTTAAGCTTCCCTGTCAACTCAAGCTCTTCTTTTGTTTGCATTTGTTGGGTTGCATAACACACTAAAATCTCTTATAGTTATGTTATCAAGGACTTTGCCCACACCAACAAATGCGCCTGTCATTACCTCATATCTGTGTTGGGCAGATCAGCGGTTGCTATGCACGCCTAGTGAGAGCGAGGAGCAGGGATTGCTCGGCTGTAGCCTCGGGCTTATCCAATTCAGCTGTGCAGATCCTCCTCTGGAATACATCAGTGCTTGAGGAGCTGCAGTAAAACAGTTGCTAAGTGATAACATAGGAACAGCATGAAAAAATCATCAAAATAGACCACCACTTCACATTAAGATGCATGTGCCATGATTATCTCTGTGATTCTTATAAACTTCCATTATAAACAAACCATCACAGCAATATTTTCAGTTTACCGATATTTTGTTCACAAAGTTTTTGAACAAAGTTGGCTCTGGATTTGTTGAGTTCTTATACTCTCAGATTAATATAATAATATATAATAATGCACCAAATTTAGATTCTTTGGGTACATTCATTCAAAACAATTGAGTCTTCAAGGAGTCTGCACACCAAATCTGAGAACATAAAAAGGTAAATTAAAATATTTTGGACAGGAAGCTTTTATATAAGCTTACAAAAAATTTACTTTGCATATGTATTTTCTTATTTATAAAAAATAGCGATCATGAGCATAAATTATTACTTTGTATTACAACTTTTTATTTTGAGCTTTCCTTGTAATGACTCATAATGGTAGTACTGCATAACTGTGAACATGAAGGAAGTTAGCTATGGCTATGAGTCCCATCCCATCGATAATATTCTTTGCTCAAGAGAATCTGTGGGCTTGAGTAGTTCCTTTTTCCCGAGGGTCTTAGACGTACAATCTCAGAGGTTTGCTGACAACCACACCAACACTGCACAAAGACTGTACCTGTTGGGGCAATATGGGATAGCAGATGTTGGCCCAAATATGTCACACCCCCTGCAGTTGCCAAGGGCAACGTTGTGCATTATCAGCCTTGTTAAATATCCATTAATGAGGTGAGATACAAGCCCGGAACAGCCGAAAGGTGGAGTTAACCATCCCTTGTACTGTCTCTTATGCTCAGCAGGGCATCTGTGGAAGTCTTTAATGTCAGCCTGTGAGATTAGGATCATTCACCTGGATGATTTTTTTTTTTTTTGTCATTCGCTTACACCGTTCCCTTTTGTGTTGAAATTGAAGGTAGAGAAATAAATGCAAGCGCATGTGTACATATGTGTGCGTGCCTGCAGAGGCCAAAACGCTGTTGTTAGGAGTAATAGCAGCCAGAAGATAAAAATAGCGGCTCTATTATGATTTGACCTTGGACAGCTGGCTGCTTGGCTGCAGATACCTGGGCTAGGGAAGTGTACGGATCACTGACATGCTCCATGAAGAGTCTGGGGCAGCCATGATAAATGTGTGTAATAACGGAGCGATATGTTCTGGTTGCGTTACACCACAGCAGGCACAGACACTATCTAAAGGACACTCACTGTGGATTTGAGTAACTGGGACAGAATTAAAAACCAATAATATATTACAAACATGGACAATTAAAGGTGAATCTCACCTTTTTTTATGCGATCAAACTTCCAGTGACAAGATCTAGACTATGAGGATGTTGTAATTTATATCCATTAGATTACTGGATTGAGCATTTTCAAGCTGGCAGTGTCTTTTTGTGACCCACACCAACAGTAAGGCTTCACCCAGTGATTGAGATGGATAACAAAAAACAAGCCTGTGTTTGTACAGGCAAGCAGCAGGGGTCATACATATCACAAGCAACAAGGACTTGTGGGAAATGCTGGTGAATAAATATCGTTTGATGTATCCGAGAACAGGAACTCTTTCAAGGTCAGTATAAGAGCGATGAGATTGTAGGGTTGACAAAGTGCTTTGCCCTAATATAATATAGACTCGTGTTTGAAATCTAGGTATACACATTTAAAATGTCTATATATACATTTTTATACACACTTTTTAAATTTGTATACACACATTTATTATTATTATTATTATTAGATATTCTTTTAGGAACAAGCTTGCGCATGCATCATATACATTTTTTTAACGTCAGCAAACTATATAAAAAAAAAAACTACTAAAAAGGACCATTAACAGACATTACCTTAAAAAAGCTAATTTTTACAAACTTTTAAATGGTTCTTGATCTTGTATAATACAAAATATTAATTCTGTAATTGTAATTGTATTGCACAGTATGCAAAGTGACATAGATTACAGCATATAAATATGCGGTGCTTATTCTTAAACGTGACATCCATAGTCCACCAGTAATATAAACAATTATGTACATTCATAATATCAGCCAAAACTTGATTTTTATATTGCATAACATGGAAAAAGTATCATAAATATTACTTATGTGAATGCTAAATAGCTGAATTCTGTTTTTATCTCTATTTCTGCTAGGGAAATACAGTAGATGCAATTGCCTTATTGGGGCTGCTCACTGTTCCACATATTGCTAAGCAACGGAGGAGAGGTCCTTAGAGAATGTAGCCAGCCTTCTGACTCCATAACACAGCCTTGGCACATGCACACATACACACACAGATGGTGGTGAGCAGATCTCTTTCCATAGCGTTTGCTACGCCTGTGTTGCTATGGCGGTTACATATGCACATAGTTAGCGTAAGTGATGTAATGTCCTTCTCTTTAAGCGGTGCACAAGGGGGCAATCAAGTGGCGAATCCTCACCTTGAGCCCAAATGACTACAACACACAGTTGTTTTCTGTGGTGGATTTAACTATGGCACCCTTCCCAGTCTCCTTAGCATCTATATTATTTTACTAGGGCTGTCAACTGATTAAAGAGTGTCATCAAATTAATTACATTTATATGCTAATAAATTAAGCAAATTAATCACAATCACATAGAGAAAAGCTCCCAAAGGACAATACATTCATAGATGTTACATTGTTGTCGTACACTGTAAACCCTAATAAGTTGAGTCATTCCCCCAATTTAATGGAGTAATGGTGCCTAACAAAACTTGTTTTATCAAGTTCACCAAATGTGGTTTTGCTGCCAAATAAATCAATTAAACACCTTATGATGCCAAAACATGGTATTGCAAGTTATGATAATTGATTTTGTAATGACAACATTAGGGTTTACAGTAAAACCATTGAATATACATTATATAGACACAAGTCAGTATACCTGTCCCATATAATTGAATGGAAGCCTATTACTGGCTTACAAACATCAGCAAAAAATTTAGCAATCAAAAGTGCCTGATGTAGACTTGTGTGAATTATTATTATTATTATTATTAATATATTTTTTTTTTTTTTTTTTTTTTACACATTTGTGGTCTTTGTAAACCTGCATTAGACAGATATATTGGACCGCTGCGTCATCTTGTGCGGTTTTATATAGTCTTTTCTCTGGTGACATGACACCATGTCAAGTTTAAACTGAAAATGTGTCTCATGACTCTATGGTCTGTTCCATTCTGATGCCATTCTGAACACAAGAACACATTCTTTGACATCAACTCTATGCTCATTCTGTGCTGCCTAATTGCTCTATACAAACGCATTAAATTTAGAATCCCATTTTGTTTACATATATGCTTATGGTTAAGCACCACCTTGCCTTTATCTGGTTTTAGAGGGATATGGTCTTGATCATAGTGGATCTACACTGATAATACTAGGATTACATGATCAATACAGCCTTGATCAAAACAGAGAGGAAAAGCATTTTGGCTTTACAGAAATCCTCCTCAAGGTATTGCTTGTAACTCAGCCACAAACGTAACATGGAAGTAATTCAAGTACCTTTTTTCTACACAATGTCATGTGATTGATGTAGTCAAATTGACCCAGCCAATAGAGATTTACTCTATAATGCTGATGATTTTGCCCCCCCCCCCCATTTTATTTAATAATTATACTAAGTAATGATTTAGAACAATATTACTCACACATAAAAAATAAGCTTGGTTTACTCTAATTTCTTGGAAAGAGTTGATTCAACCAAAAAGCAGAAGCAGCACTCTACTGTATGTACAATTAGGTCATTTCCATTAGCAAAATTTAACAAAATTAATTCAGAAAGAATGTTATTGGCAAATGTTAAAACATGTGACAGTCAGCGATTTAAGAAGAGCTTTATAAATTCTCTTTCTGCATGGCTTGTCACACTTCAATTTAAGCCACAACAATTCAGCATAAATGTGCTCTAGTGACAATTATGAATAATTGAATGCTTTCACAGAAGCATCAGCATTTCATTTGGGTAAAAACAGGACCTGGTGTCACCATCCAGAAATGGAAGGAAAATCCACAAATCATAATGCACTATTTCTCTTTAATTCCACGTCACCATCTTAATCCATTTAATGCACAAATATAGCTCAGAATATTTCTCGCCTCAAGATCTCAGATATTACGTGTTTGGGAAAAATTGTGTGTGTTGGTAGTTGAAAGGATAATATTTTTCTTTCTCCCCTGAGAAAGTTCTCCCCACAACCTTTTTATATTCCGATATTCATGCTACAAGAGGACATCCTTCAAGCAGTAACTGATTTTACCACTCTATATTTCACATGTCAGACGTTATTACAGATAAAGCCATAGCTAAATAGACGACCAAGTCGTGCACTGTAGCACCACACTGACACCCCCTACTCCCACACCACTGCTTGAAGGTGTTAGGAATTAATTATTACTAAAGGGCAGACTCTGCCACAAAGGTGGACTGGAGGACATTTTGAATGTTTTATGAATCTAATAAGGGAGGAAAGACGAGAGCTAGAAAAAATGCCACTGTGCTACAGTTTATCCGCCGCTCATGTGGCATCAGGTGAAAATGACAGTATCCCATGATGCATTACCTGACCACAGTTGAGTCTAGGAGCAGATGTGAATATTCTGATATTCTGAGGTATTCTGTCTCCCAAAGCAAACTGCATGAAGCAAATTAAGAAATTTGGATGATCAAAATGTGTAATTTTTCACACACATTTTGATATTTTAAAGATTTTTAAGTTCATTAAAATAATGTGTAAAATGTGTATATTTATCTACATGTTATCACACGAACAGAATGTATACCAAGCAATTATACTGATTTAATTAAGACGTTCTTCATTATGAGTTTGTCAAGACTGTAAAAATTTAAATGTTAGTTCAGTGAAAACTTCAATAAACTGAAATATTTTGGCTGAATCATTAAAAGAAATGGCTCATTTGTTTTTTAAATGGACTGTACTGTTAGCACTGCATGATTGTTTTTGAGCTCAGTCAGTGAAGACATGTTGTCTTAGTATTTCATAGTCGGAAACTCACAACTCTAGTACAATATAATCTATTTTTATAAGAGATTCAGAAAAATAGAGCAGGAAACACTACAGTTAAACTCTCTCTTTAACTGTAATCAGAAACATGAGTCAAACAAAAAGGTGTGCGTGGGTGCGTGTTATTGAAGGAGCCATAGTTTTCCTCTGGTGCTGACTAGTTATTGTGTTTGCCCTTATATTGAACAGATCCCACTGTCTTTTATTACAATGGTGGATCCTCCAAGCTCGGAATTCAGCCCAAACACTTAGTATTTCCCTGTATCCCTGGCTGGAAATAGGAACCAGCCAAAAGTGAGGAGTCAAGGTGGCAGAGGGATGCAGAAAACTGTCGAGGTAACTAGGTGAGATGATTGTGTATATGCATACACAACCGACCCACCTAGTAACTCCTCTCGAGAAGATTAGATTTGAACATGCTCTCTCGAGATGCAGATATGTAAGAGGCTGACAATTAGCTGAACATATACTTGTTTAATTTGTGACAATTAGCCTGCATTTTAAAATCTTTATTTGAATTTGGCAACAATTATATTTTAAAACCTTTATTTGGATATGGCAACATTTTTATTTTAAAATCTTTATTTGGATATGGCAACATGATACCTCATTCTACAATATTTATATGATTAAATTACTGACAGAGACTCCTCTACCATCAGCCAATCACTGTGTGCATAGTTAATAAGCGTGTTGACATATCCATAGCAACGAGGTCAACCCCACCCTTGCTCTTAGCTTAAGACTTCTCTCTGTTCCTTTGCAAAAGTTGGTCTCAGCAGCTTTGTGAGTTAGTGTCACCTCAGCTCAGCTTTTCTTTGAGTCTTAAGAGGAAACTTTTTGTGAATACGGCCCCTGACCTCTATTTTTACTCTTCAGTCTTAAAGGAATATATATATATATATTTGCAATTATGCATATAACACAATATAATAACAATTCTGTTTATCCATGTTTATTTTTCTGTGTTTTTGGACAGTTGGGCTTTATATAGATAAAAGTGACACAGTGGTTTTTAGAAAATTATATTTGAGGTCCACTGAAAGAATGCAATTTCTAGTGGCATGATGATAATGAAAAAAATGTCATTATTGGCTGAACTGTTGCTTGAAGTCTTAAATAGTTCTTATCATAACAGGAGCAAGGTGCGCACACTGGCCGCTTCTTTCTAAATCCCTGCCATGATCCCCCTCTCATGCAAACATCCTTGCTGTCGCTATGGCAACCAAGTCTACTGGCCATCATAGCCCTTCTCCAAGAAGATTTACCATGCTTATTCCCTCTGTGTGCTGTTGGGCTTTTAGTGTAAAATACTGCACATGACTATCTACATTTAACTAAAGAAAAGATTAAAAAGGGTTCGTATTCTAGATTCCTTGCCCTGACGCATGTCGCTGTCTCCTTTTTAACATTTCATCTAAGCAGTCTGATTTTGCTTCCTGTGGTCAGTTGTGAAGTCAAGTCAGTACTTTTTTTGACAGAAAACTAAATTGTTCGCAAGCTTGTCACAACCCAATTGCTGGAATAATAATATGCTACAACAGGCCCACGGCACAGCTCTCGCCGCGAAAAAGTCACATCAACAGGCCTCACGCTCCGCTTCTCTCGGTTTCGTCTCCTCTTTGTTTGTCTCTTGCTCGTTTAAGCGGCTGACAAATTTGGGGCTCCCCTGAAGGATGTACCGTTTGAAGCACTTGCGGTGCTGTCTGCACACGCTGTGTCGCATCGAGACTAAAATGAGGCTTTCCCTAAAACATGTCCACCCAGCCCCATGTAAAAACACTCATTATCCACTCGCCTAACGGGCTGCGCTCTCCAGCGGGAAGCCAGGCCAGTCCTATTATTGGCTAATGTAATGATTTATAAAAGAGAGGCAGGCACAAAGATTATCTAATGAAGAAAATACAAGACTGCGAGAGATTAATGCCACGCTGAACTCCACGCTACCCTTCCATGATTGAATCACACTCGACAATCTCAGATGAGTCTTCTCTATTTTCTGTATTGCAATGACAATTTTGTAAATTAAACATTGTTATGATGGGGAGAGCTAAGTCTTATTTTCTATCAAGTAAGCAACTTGAGGGATTTAAGTAGTATTTTTTTAGGTTAAATGCAACTTTAGATCTAGCGATAACATCTTTGTCTTGCCGTTGATTTAAAATAATTTTGACTTGTCCCTTAGTTTGTAAACATGGATGAAAAACATGTTAACAGCACTTTTGATAGAAGCTTAGCAAACCTATAGAGTTTAAATGTAGAAATGTGAAGCTTTATGGATAGTTCATTTTGCTTCCCTTCTATGTTCCTTTTTAGTATCCCAAGTGAAGTGTTGGGAGTGTACTTTTTTTAAATGGTCATAATAACATGTTGAAAGATTGTGGTGATGTAATCTCTTACAAACCCTTTTAGTGCAAAGTAAAAATCTGTTATTTTATGGGCCACACATAGAAATGTTGAAACAGGTGTTACAGCTGCCTTTTTAAAATGTTTATTTGTGAGAGTGCTTTTTGACAACACACTGCATTGGTGAAAGAGCTTAAGTTGTATTTAAAGTCCCTGTAAAGTCAAAATTAAGTATGTGTTTTGAGTTTGTCACACCACAGAAAAATGTGTTATTGGCCACCCAACCAAATTTGAATGATAAAAAAGCCGGCAAGTACATAAAATAAGTACAATCAAAATCTTGAAAAAATGAGCAGTAGTCTCTGCTCTCAAACACTGGGGGCGTGTCCGCTGGCTGCGCTGAAACCACGCCCACTCGCGGGAAAGCTGCCATCGCAAGCACTGCCGACGATGGCACCAGTTGTCGGCACGACGGGAGGATGAAGGATTATCAGTGAATCCCAGGTGTCTCTGACGAAAGTTTATAAAACTATCCCGTGTAAAATGATCACTACAGAGGCGGGTTTTGGCGGTGATCCTCAGCTCTCCATCAAGGTGGCTCTTCACAAAATGAATCCACCTCTTCTTGATGTGATCGTTTTTCGGAAATTTATATAAGGACACCGATCTGTTTTGTACGTGATCGCATCCAGGTAGTACACATTTCCGTGACGAAGGCATAGCTAGCTAGCAAACTGTAGACTGTAGTAGCTAATAGTACTGACAGTAACTCGCGATTGAGCGGCAAACTGATGAGAATGTGCTCTATTTATATTGTCAGGGGAGGGGCCAGCCTCAGTGGCTCCAGTGCGTCATCAAGTAGGGGCGTGTCCAGGAGCTCAGGGGCTCCAGTGCGACATTGAGCCCCCGTTTTAGCCCCGTCCAAAAAAATCCGGAACACAGCAATGGTAAAAAACTGTTTAATGGTCTAACTCCACAATTCAGTACTTCACAGTTCACAGTCTTTGTAATATGTTTTAGCAATACATTTCTAACATTTATAATGTGTTTTGAAAATTTTTTTTAGAATTGCCTTTACAGGGACTTTAACCTGAGCATTTCTTTAAAGCTGATGTTAATGCAAGAAATGGAAATTCAATTCACAGTCTATTTTCTAAATGCATCTTAATGATCTTATTGTGAGCAATTCATTCAAAGGTTTTTTTTTTTCATGATATCTTTAACAGAATGTCATGACTTGATTTTCTGGTGAAATGACAGACTTCTCTCTGATGATGTATTCCAGACTTCTGAAGTCATTTAGTCTGCGTCAACCCCGTCCATGTCCATCATGGTTTTCAAGCTTCAAGCTTTCAGATTTGCCTCCATCCAATCAACAACAGATGGATTGAACCATGTCTCTGCCCTTAGATTTTTTTGTTAAAGGTGTGTTATGACCAGTTATGTTGAATCTGTTTTACACGAATGTTCGTCACTTACATTGTGACTTTAAATAGAAGGACTACGGCGAAGTAGTGATATTAGTTTTCTGTTGTTGTTTTTTTAATCATTATTGTATATGAAAAAACAAGGATCATTTGCCACAGCAAAATCAACAACTGACTCAACGACTCTCAGACTTTTTTTTAGAAGAAACAACTATGTGACCTACAATACAGATGGCGAGAGTAGGACACTGTGACCTGACAGCCAAAGCTTTTCAGGAGACATATGTGATAAAGTCAAAGTAGACATGGCAGGTAGATAGACACGGCAGAGTAGACACGGTGGTTTGTTCCAAAGAGTTGTGTGCGTTTGTTGGATGGATGCATCATGAGATGCCAAAATGTGAGTAGATGGTCCTGCAATTTCTCTTCCTTTACTGGAGTTTACTGAGGCATATGGCAAGAAAATTGAGAGCGGAAGAGAAAGGTTGATAGAGGCAGCGAAAATAAGAGGTCATGTTCTGATCTCAGCAGGACTGACTGCTTTCTGTTCCTTGCTGTCATGAGTCCCATCATGGGGTACATAGTCACACATACACACAAAGACATGTACGGAGTCTTGTTTCTCAACAAACTGGGCACAACAGTACCTCTTACACTTTGCTTTGATGCATCCACATGATAAAGACAATCACTTTTGTTAACCTTAATTGGTTATGCAGATTAGACAGTGATATACAGTACTGGCCAACTGAGTTACTGTTAAGCTGAACTTAATGAAAAAGCATGTTAATTACACATGCATGAATGCTACACCTGAAATCATTAATGACACTTATGCTCAAATGAATTCAAGCCTTGCAACCAGAGATGATAAACATGGATCTAACAGATGTTTCATGTTCATGTAATCCACATTAGGGGTGTTTAATGGCAAGATGGATTTGCTTTTGTCGGTAATGAAAGAACTTGCGTACGAGACGTGACGATGTGAAGATAAATTGTGAGGATGATGGGAGATTTGTTAGAAAGAATGGGGTAAGTGGTTGCTTATTTAACCTTAGTGTTGTAAATGATAGGATGTCACAAATAGGCTCCTCTTGAACTTTCTCGAAGAACTCCATTAACACAAGTTGTGCATTCATCAGAACAGTCACTGAACTGATGCGCAAGGGAAATATCATCTGTCATGGCAGCACTTGTTCGTTTAATTTCATATTGTGGAGGTTTCATTCGTGCTTTGTGCCGGCAGTTCTTGCCAAATGCTTATCTACCTCAGCCGTCAACCTCTGAGAATATAAGAGACCAAGATCGATCTTCTACAGCATAAAGGATGACGGATAGACAGTCCAACAAATGTGATTATACTATATCAGTTCTATTTGCCAAAACTACATCAATAACTCGCTCCGACTTGAGAACAGGTTATCGCTATAAGAAGTAATAGAAGTAATAGATATGTGAACGTGAGAAGAGTTTGAGAGAGAGACTGCATCTATGATAAATGTAGGGCGAGACGTATACACCAGGACACGGTGTCCCATAGTCTCAGGTGATAAGCGCCGTGTTAAAGGAGCAGGAATTTCAATTTGTTTCCATTTAGCTGTCTCCTCAAGGACAGCTTCAATGTCATGAGAAACCCACCACACAGATTACCAGACTTTTCAATCAATAACCTTGCATGTCCTGTCTGCACATGCCCGCCCGCCACGTTAAGACATTTGGCGCCTATAAAGACTTTTAAAAGCAAAGCTGACCTCACTTTATGCGTTTTTTCTGATCGGATAGCTATTCGATCGTGAAAAGACCAGGTGTAAATGCCCTCCGAAATGCTTTCGAGACGGATTTAAAACCGATCGCTCAAACCACTTCAGGAGGTGGTCTGATACGCATTCCAGACGAAACTGGACAAGAGTAAATGCATCTGGTTGGTGAAACCACTTAGATTTTACTCCACCCAAAATGTAAAAAAAATAAACGTGTGAGAGCGTGTTATAGGCTATATGACATGTTATAGCCAGATATGATTGCGCTACCGCAACACTCTTTGCCTCTAATTAATTGCTGTGTATCTCTTTAGCAAGCCAACCCCCAAACTGCTACAAATGAAACAGAAATTAAGTCGCAGATGCTCAAAACACAGTCATATTCATTAAAAGTAGTGAGACTAAATGATCTTACCACTGCTGATGCCGCTTTCTCTCATATTGCGCTCTGTAATCTTGAAATTAACTGATGATAAATAAAATGCAGCTCTTACAGCTGTTGCTTTCACTGACATGAACTCTGTTAAATTTGCACATGGCGCGGGAATTGAAAGATCGGATTTATATTTGCTTTGCGGAGACACATTTATGTGGGCAAGTGTAAATGGAACCGTTTTAACAAATCAGATAGCTATCCGATCCGTAAAAACGCATGAAGTGACTAGGTGTAAACAGGCGCTTGGATGCAATCCAAAAATCAGTTGTCGATCACCTTTAGTAGTCCATGCTGATGTTAACTTACACTGTCAGATAAAAAAAGAACCCGTTTTTAGTTTACTGAATGCTCCTCTTTCAGTTAAGCAATTATTGGAAAGACTCAATGTAGGCAGGATGCTGTAGTGAAGGACTGCTGCCACTAGATACTGCTCCTACCTGGCAACTTGAATTCTCCACTCTCATGACACACAGGTTGGCACCCGACAGTCAGGCAACTCGGGATACAAGCACTGCATTCTGAGGGGCTGAAGGATATCATTGTTTAGTAGGAGGTACATGTAGCTTTGAATTAACATTAAATGGATTATCTGGGCAATTTAAAGCTATGATACAGAGGAAATATGTCTTATAATTATGACTGAAAAAAAAATATTATACTTTCAACTTTGCCCAATGACTCCAAATCGCCTCAGGTTGGGCAGCTGCTGTAATGTGTTTCTCTTTGGCTGATGTCAAAGATTTTCTAAAGTCTGGTGGTGTAACAAGGTGCTGTACAACCTTCTGCATTTTGATCATAGATTCTTGAAGTATTACTGACAAAACATCCCTCACCAGTTTCAGTAAGATAGCCTTCATATAGTTTTGTGTAGCCAGACTTTTGACTGTGCCGGCTTATTCTGGCCAAAAGCGCCCACTTAGACTGGAGGAGAGTGTTTAATAAACATGTAAAATGCCGCAATTTGTTTTGTTTTTATGTGATGTTAATGTGTAGTTTATTTGAAATAGTTTATACCACATATATGTAGGCAATGAATGTAAATAATTTTGCTGCAGTCTCTAGAAATGGTTGTACAGGAAATATCGAAAAATACTGTCTATTGCACACACAATCACTACCGTTCAAACATTAAGGAAATTAAAACCTTTTTTTTTTTTTAGCAAAGATTGCATTAAAATTAATTGAATAAACATTAGCATATTAGAATGATTTCTGAAGGATCATGTGACTGGACTGGAGTACATTCTGCTTTGACATCACAGGAATACATTAAATAATCAAATAAATTAAAATAGAAAATTATTTTAAATTATAATAATATTTCACAATATTGCTGTTTTTACTGTATCTGGTGAACAGAAGAGACTTATTTCAAAAACACTTTAAACAAAGTAATTTATTTTCCGTCAGCCAATCAGATTAAAGCTTGCAAGATGGAGGAAGTAGCCTACCTTCATGTTTTTGATTAATATGCATTAGACAGACTGTGAGCGGCAGTACTTAAAGCAAGAGCTCAGAGTATGAGCACTCTTCAGTTAGTGCTTTGTCTCTTCTTTTCCTCAGTATGACAGTTGGGCTCAGGTTTGACCTCGGTGTGTCGTCTCACTATATTCTGTCTCGGCCTCCATTTCTCTGTGTCCGACTGTCTTTAGTTGTCATACAGTATAAGAAGTTTGCTTCCCCCTTTCTTCCTTTTTCCACCTACACCAAAATGCACCTCTCTGATGCCTACAGTATGTTGGCCCTCCTTCCACATAGCCATCAACATGTTATGGAGCCTTTTGTCTTTCATCTAATTTACAGGGCGGCCCACAAAGCAATTGGATGAGTTAAGGGAGGGGATGTTGTCAGACCGGAGACATTGTTCCACTCATTTATCATGCCTTCTTGTCGCTGTTCGTTGCAATAGTATCGTAGGTAATGCCAGAATTTTTCAGCAAACATCCTTTCACGTTTATTTGATAAAGTGTGTTTGTTCCAGCTGCTGTTAGATCTGAGCCCGGGGACAGAGTGGAGACAAACGTTTGGTAACTGCCATCCATGCAGCGAATGTCTCGAGGCCTGGAGCTGTGGCTTGAGACAAAAAGAGTCTCAAAAACCAAATCCCATATGTTCAGAATTGTAATCTGATGTTGCTGTATTTTTAAAAACTTTATAAAACTGATAATTCTGGTTTCTGGTTTCATGAACCAGCAAGTTACTAGATTGTTTAGCAACCATAAACAGGCCACCTTTAATTGACTATATTACTTGCAGATAGAATGTTTATTTTGTTTGTAATAACAATGAATGTAGCTATACATTATGAAGTTAGTATTGATTAGTATTATTTCAAATTCCTGTTACTGTCATTTTATAAAAGCAATAAGTCACTTTGGGTTTTGTATTACAGTGATTTTTGTACCATTGTTTGGCTTTGTGTTGTGCCTAAGAAGAACTCCCCTTACCTCTGGTGAAATCACATGCATTACCTTTTGCCTATTTCTTTGTTTGGCAGGGCCTTTTACAGAGAGATTATGACCAAACATTTTCAATCTATTCTGTTTATACAGGTGGTGGACAAGAAATGTAGGGAGCTGAATTTAAACTTGCGTTGTCCACATCCACGTCGATGCTTTCACTTGGATTTTTTTTTTTTTATTCATAACAGCAAAAAGAAGTAAAATACTCTTCAAATAAGAGACATCATTCGAAACTGTAAAGGGTCTACTTTTGTGTACATTCACAATGTGCTTTTGTAAAATAACGAATACAAACGGTACACTTTCCTCCGTTTCTGTCTCTGTGAACTTCTTTCTGGAGCGCATCAGAAAAAGGAACCGAAACTCAGTGTAGACATGAGTAACATGTCTGTAGAAAACTTGTTCAAATTCAAATAAAATACAAATATTCTCTGATTATGTAATCCATTATGAAACCAAGGAGAGGTACAGTGGATTAATGATCCGAGTATGTGCGATAACAACTATACCATAGCTCCAAATTAATAAAGAAGCCAATACAATTATAATACATCATATTTGGATTGGTTAATTAAAATATTAAGATTATTTCCCTAATCTTTGTTTAGATCTGTATTATTTGTTAACTTTAATTCATTCATGTTTATATTGATGTTTAATGTTAAATTTTACATTTAAATTGAATGCAACTGACTCATAGAGTACAAAAACACTTACGATAAAGAGCTTGACTTGAGAACAGTCAAACCAAAAAGTCAAAACAAACCAAAAAAAAAATCTAAATTAGAAGATCAAAGATCAAGCTACAAGACGATTTATTCAAATCCTCACTTTTTTCTTTTCCTAAAACGACATGTTCTTGTAATTAGGGACACCAATGGTATTACATATAAATGATTTATCTAGAAAACATATAGTAGTATGTATACAATTATGATTTTCTTTGTCATTTTCTTTAACGTGATTTCCTTTGGACATTTCTATGTGAGATGTGATTTTATCCTGCATGCTACATTTTGTCATAAGGCAAATTGATAAATGACGCATTAGTTGTTTAATGCATTTGGCTGATTATGTGTCAGTATACTTTAATATGTGTGCTATGTTAATTGTGGGGTAAGGGCAGGTGAGCGAGTTATTGTTTTGTATATGTGTTTGTATTGTGTTTATGTTTTTGTATATGTACTGTGTGGTTAACCTTTGTGTCTGTACATATATATATATATATATATATATATATATATATATATATATATATATATATATATATATGATAGAGATGATACAGCTCAAGGGGTTATCCTGAAATAAATTTAAATTCAAATTCAAGCTCATCAAGCTAGTCTCGAAAAGTGCATTGTTTCAGAATCCATCCCAGACACACACTAAAGCCCCTTCAACTTAGACATGGGTTAAAGTTAAAACCTATAACCAATAGCTTTTTCCCCACATTACATGTGGTGTCATACTGACAGTGTCAGAAGGTGGCGTGTGAATGGTGTCAGGGGTGGAGGTGGCACTAGGAGGTGTCTGTTCTTAATCATTGAGGTTTGACGTCAGTCTGGGGGTAATGAACACTGAGGGGTGACAAGGTGGTGCTAGTTACACCATCATCCTATTAATTTCCTCTAAAACACCCTGACTCATGGCAGATCTGTGTGGCTCAGGCTGTGAATAAAGGGGTGACAGTTTTTGTGACCCCAAGGCCTACATCCTGGACATTAATTTTTTCTATTTTTTATTCTTACTATTTTTTTGTCAATAAATACACAAGAGTGACTATATCATTTCAAATTAATTCAACTGATTAATTAATGACGGATTCTAATTAGTATGTGGGCACATTCAATCAGCATTTTAACATTTAATTTAACATGTATTCATACTTATTTACTAAAAATTAGCAGTAAGTTTTGCTAAGATCTGCTTAATATTTATATTGGCTTCTAATGGGTTCCAGAATTACTAGACCTGCTGTCAGGTCTGAATATGAAGGTCTGAGTTCTATTTTGAGAGTATTCAGTGGGATGATGTGGGGTGAATTGACCTGAATCAGTTCTTACCCAAACTCAATGTGCATTAATTAATACTTTTTTTAAAAAGAAAAACCAGACCTGAGACAGACCTTATAAAATTAGACACGAGTCCGACCAGACTCGGTCAATTTTTTTCAAACCCAACTGGACCTGAATGCAAAACAGCACTGACGTGTACACAGCCTGCAGCAACATATGCACAAGTCATGCATGCACGCAGTTCTATGTGTTCTATGTGTGCAGTTCTTGTATTCTATGTTTCCCAAAAATGCACTTCACACAAACGTGCCAGAACGCGCTGCATTGCTGCAGTTGCTGTCTGTTCATGAAGTGCTGAAATGTCAATCACTCATCACAGAAACCTAATTGCGTCATATAACTTTTGCAGTAATGTTAAAAATACTTATTTACCTGACCATAAGATGATTAAAGTTTATTTGTAAAATGCAGAAACAACTGTGCCTAGAGTCCTTTCCACATAGAAGTGCGGTAATAGAAATAGGGTCTTCTCGGGTCTATTCGGTAAAAGCACATTTATTTTAAACTTCCCAAGACCCAAGGCCACTCATATCAGACCCCAACCCGTGTTCGGGGCACTCGTCTTGGACCGAACTCGTTTTGGACCTGAACCTGATTGGGTTTCGGGTCGGACCTTGGGTTTTTGGTTCCAAGTGGACTCGTGAAGACCTCTAGTAGGAAGCTCTCACAGCTGTTTGTAGATCTACAGTATCCTTGATATAGAGGTCACACTAAGGAAGTATGATTCAGCACCTGCCTTGTGGACAGCTCCCTTTGAAATAGACAGTCAGATCATGTTACAAACTAACGAGAGGAAAATATTCAAGTCATAGACCATTCATGATGATATAAATGGCACAAAAATAAAATAGAAAGTCAAACTCATTTAACAATGCATTTTTTTAAACAAATATAGCTGCAATAGGATATTTAAACTCATTTGCATATATAATGACACCTACATTTCTATTTGCATTAATTTAAGTTTTGTTATCGTTATCGAAAACAACCTATAAACATTGAGTTCTGTAATTGAAATTAAGATAAAATAAGAAATATTAGAGAATACATTTAAACTTAAACAAATTAAAATTAGAAACATTGCCTTGGCAAATAACTGAAATAAGTTGAAGTACTTAAATGACTAAAACTATAATAAAAATAAATTAAAGCTAAATAGAAATATTAAACATAAAAATAAAAATGACAAAAGCTTTAACAACCTTAAACTAAAACCAACATTTAAAAGTTAATCTAAAATAAAAATAAAAACAAATAAATCTAATTTAAAAGGAACAAATACCATAATAGTATATACATAATACATTATTAACAATATTGCAAAATCAAGAGTAAGCAATTAGTGCAAGCAAAACAGCTCTATACTTTTTCTTCAGTTCAAGACCAGTAGCAACAGTATAATTCTGATGTAATTTTCTAATAAGATAATCTGACAGCATAAGCGTATGCTTATTTTTTGTGCATGTTTGCATCTGTGCCTTTTTCTGCGTGAATCCATTACAACCCTCATTTTGGTCACGGAAAAACAGTCCTGCAAGCGGCCCACACGCCAGCTTATGCATATCAAACACAGACACACCTGTTCCAACAATCTGTCAGTTTACACGTGTTCTTTGTGCTTTGAGACACAAACCGCTTGGGGGTGGCGCTTTTGGGAGGCGTCAGTGGTGTTGAATATCATGAGGCAATTATTGATAGATTTCAAGTCATATAATCACTTCATGTTTACAGCTCATACAAAAATCTTCAACCCCTTTGTGCAGTTCAATACTGGATCAGTAACACTTAATTAGCTTTACTACAGAGTTTCTGTTCTGCTCAAACTTCCACAGCCCTCCTTGATTGTGCTAAAGTGAGTGCCCGAAGGTAGACGGATCCATTAGAGTAGATGTCAAACCACTCGCCTGCTCTTGTATTGCCGGCTATCTGTCTCTTATGTCACTGACACAAAGAGAGAGGCAGTAAACTGTGTAGCAACTTGATGGCTGTTCAGTCAATAATGGCTCTTTCAGCTTTTCATCCACTAAGCAAGGAAAAGCTCTCTGTTTCACACCACCATCCTTTTTTTAATGACGGCAGCCGTTCAAAGCAAATCACGCTATTCGGACTTCACTTGACTTAATGGGATTTGACCTTGGATGGCGGCGTTGTGTGGTGTTGCTCATCCTGTTCTTCCATTTAAATGAAGTGCCTGATGGATGCAAAATCTGTTTTTATTCTAATAACTTCTGAGATTTTTGCATCTCTTTGATCCTTGCTAAATTGTGATTTCTGTATTCTAATAAGCATGCAGTCACACAGAAGCTAAAATCAAGAGAGGCACATTTAAATAAGGTTCAAAAGGAAAGGAAACCACTCATACCCAGTATTCACCATAGCATTGTGATTTCACTTCTGACTGAATGATATTTTTCCACTATTTTTGACCTCAGTAAAAGGCAGTGCCATCACTCACAGACTACAGAGCTGCCAGAAATGTCAGAATTTACATCAAAGAGACATGGAGTCAACAAATGTGACTGTGTGTGTGTGTATATAAAGTGATACCTCAGAGACCTTTTTTTCCAAGCCTTCACTTCCTCGTGTCTAAAGGCAGGATGTGCATATTTATGCAGCCACTGTCATGGCTGATGGATTTATAAAGCCTCTTGCTTTCTAAAACAATGGCTCACCAGCAAATCCAGCAATCAGCTTTAGGATGTTCTTTGTAATTGATATTAAACACTGCCTGTGTTCTAAAACCTTGTGAGCTTTCCTCACTATTTACATAGACAGCTGCCTTCAAATTATGTCTCCAAACTGAAATAGAATCATAAGGAATGAATTGCTTAGGGTAGGAAATAAAATACCATATAAATTGGTGAACTTGTCGCAATGCATTCTGGGATTGCATTATGCACAAAGGAAACAGGTTATGCTGCTTTAGAATTTTCAGTATCTTAAGACTGCCTACTGTTTGGAACAGTCATTGCATTATATGCTCAAATTTGCTGTCTAGGCAGTGTTTCCCCTACCATTGTTTTAAGGGGGGCGACCCGCCCCCTCAAAACTACCCCCCGGCCCCCCTGAAAGAATGAAAAAAAATATATAAAAAAAAAAAAAAAATGGACGCGCGAGCTCCATGTAGGAACTGTAGCGGCTATGATTTTCGCGTTATAGCAGTTGAGTACACTTGAAATCCAATCGCTATACAGTAGACTAGTGTGTGAATATGAAACTGCAAAAATACTATTTAAATTCGAATCCTACATTTTCTGTGTGAATGAATGGTGCAGACAGAGCCGGTCCGAGCCTTTTGGGGGCCCTAAGCAGAATTTGATTTGGGGGCCCCCTCCCACTTTGCGAAGTCACCTGTGCTTGACGATTATTGACACAAATGTCACACAATAATGATACATTATAAATGAATACAGTGAGGTTATGTATTAATACAAAATAAATACTTAATAAAAAAATAGATGCCTACTTAAATAAAAAAGTTTTAACTTTTACTTTACTCTTTTACTAACTCTTTGAAAGTTCTTAAAACAAACTGTCTCAAAACATATAAAATAAATTATTTGCTAAAATAATGACAAAACTGAGAAATCAGAAACATAATAAGAGCAAGGGTTCAACAATGACAATTATTGTTGAAAACTGTAAAAATATTATTATTTCTCAACTGTCTCAATACAGTGTAACTGTACTCAAAATCTTTTTTATTATTATTATTGTAACAGACTTTGTTAGATTGTACATGACAGAATCCAACAAAGTCTGCTACTATAATACCGGTAATGATGTACTGGCGCTCGTTGTATGTGTGTATGCGATCTATTTTTTCCCTCAGGGCTTGCCGTAGATAGGAATGGGTCGTGCGCACTTGGTACTGGAGTGTCGCGGGTTTTTGGAGTTAGTGGTCTGATGTGTGGTATAATAAAGTGGAGAAGAGTTCAAACTACTATGTTTATTATTTATTCAAACTGCTACCCTTACACCTAGAAGGTTAAGTTCCCCTGCGGCTATTTTCTCCAACTTAAACCGATACCATGACTATGCGCAGTTGCGCACGAATTGTCTATGCACGCGCGAGGTGTCTAGATTATGCACATGATTTAAACGCTGGCAGACACAGCAGCAGTTGTTGGCAGGTATATTAATCATGAAATCAGAATTTTCTTGTCTTGAATTATTCATTCATTCATTCATATTCATTCATTCATTTATGACACTTGTTTAAGTCATCTAAAAAAAATAAAAACAATTTAAACTCGATTGGGGGCCCCCTGGTGGCCAGGGGACCCCAAGCAGCCGCTTAGTTCACTTATGCCTCGGGCCGGCCCTGGGTGCAGATGAAGGTTGGTTTCATTTACCACACACACACACACACACACACACACACACACACACACACACACACAGACACACGCTGAAGCACGTGTGACACTCAAGCTGGGTTTTTTTGCCTATGAGGACACGGATGCATGAACTTCATCTCCAGACTCTAGATGCGCTCTGAAAGTCAGTTCGTGAGCATTTAACCACTTCATTTGAGAAAAACTATCGTCATATCATAAACACAGAAACTCAAAGTTCTTCACGGCAACCCGTCAAAATAAAACTTCGGTTTAACTTGACAGAAATATATTACTGTTGTACAGTAGAATTTAGATGCGTCTCAATGTAATAATAATACTAACACTAATACAAATAAATTATGATCAAAACTTTATTTAAGGAATAGTCACAATTTTTCTTCCATGTTTTAATTTTAACAGTAAAGCTAATTGTGCAGCACGTTGTTTGACAAAAAAGTTTAAAAGAATTAAAATAAATTTAATTCATGTTTTATGTCTTCATTTGATTGCCAGAAAAAACAACACCGAATTTGTGTGAAAAAAAAAAAAAAACATTTCATAGATTTAAAAAAAATATATTGTATAAGTTTAATAATTGTGTATAATAAAAGTTTCATGATTTCAATTAATTAGACATGATTTTATATTACAAAAATTAGTTTAGACATGATTTTTGATTACAAAAATGTTTACACCACGTATCCGTAACTCGCCCGCTCCGCGACACTAGTTTCGGGGGATCTACCACCCCCCCCTGAAAAAAATCCTAGGGGAAATGTTGCTAGGTATACCGTAAAAATGTTGTATTAGGGATGTACAATATATTGATTGATTCTGTATATTTTACTGACCAATATTGGAGTCTTTTAAGGTTTGTTTTTTTGTTGTTTTATTTTTTATTTTTTGCTTTTTATTTTGTGATGCCTAAATGATTATGCCTAAATGAAGCCAGTGATTTGTCAAAATCACGTTTGTGTGACTCTGTGTTTCATCATCATCTGCCTTAAAGGTGCAATAGGTGAGTCTCTATAGAAATGTTTTTGTTCTGCTGGTTCAAACTCTCCTCATATCCTGATAGCAATCAGGATAGCAGCCTGTTCACGCAGACATCATACGTCATCAGCTTGTTCACGTACACTGTGCAGACAGAGCGAGAATGGCAGGCAAACAGTTGTTGACAACGGTGCACAGTGAAAGGGAATGATTGACGGCTAATATTAACCAACCTAAAATCAGCTTTGAAGTTAAGAGCATAAAGATGAAGTTTAATTGGTTATGTGATAGAACAGTGTACCGGATAGTAGCTTGCACATTCATTGTAGGCATCTCATAAAGGTTTGGAATGGAACTGTGTGCTAGCATTACCAAACACCCAAATGCGCTTTTGCTGTGTCAAAAACTTTTTTTTTTTGTAGTATATCATTCAGCATACCTTCACAGGCACCATGGGGCAAATCCTTGAATTCTTGACTAATAGATTGTGGCACAGTGCATCAATAGGTGTCCATATTTTTGTATTGTCTGAGTGTGTTTGTGGTGCATATATCCGGTGTCAGGCTTATCAATTTGGAGTGAGCTTTGTCCGTTGAGCTGGAGGGAATGACCTTTCACAACGCGCTACATGCAGATTAGCATGCTTTGCTCTGCCACTGAGAATCATTTGCACATTGTAATAAACCACAGGCTTGCCTTTGAAAATTAATTAAACTTACAAATCTGAAAGCCCTAAAGTGAACAGAGACCAAAGTTGAAACTGTCCACCCAAAATCTCTTTGTTTCCCCAAATAAAACACAGAGGTTAATTTGCATATCAGTTGTTGTTGTTGTGGAGCTGCCAGAGAGCAGTCACATTGGTCTCAACGTGCTCGTTCAAAACGCCGAACAATGGCGTGAGCAGAGAAAAACAACAATATGCTATGAAATGCGGACAAAGCATTAGTTTTGGATGATGTTTGAGGCAAGGCGGTTGTGTAACTTTAACATGCCGTAAAATGATGTCCTCTGGAGTCTCCAACCTTCAGGTGAAAGAACAAGTCTGCAATTCATTAAACCTTAAAATATGAAGTCACAGCCATTTAATGGCACTTTGCACCTTTAGCCTTCATGATTTGAATGTGCTCTGCATAAATAATTCATAATTCCTCAGTAATGGCAATGCGCCAGAGTTGTAGTAACCCCTGATAGTGTAATGGACTGAGGCTTCCAATTAATACTGTGGCTTTACCCCAAGCCACCTTAATGACTTAGCCCAGTCTTCACAGAACACACACTAGACCTCCTATTTTCCAGGCAGGGTGCCATTTAAGTCCCAATAATGAGTCTCCTCTGAACATGAAAGGACATCTCGCATTATAATGCACAAGACTTCAAGCTCTTCATTAGCAATTATCCTGAGTCAATACATCTATGTAGTATAGGAAATAACATCACAGCATTTATTTCCATCAAGAGGTGTATACATTTTTGGTCAAGATCTTGTATTGACAATGCAAGAGTCAAGCACTCTGTAAAGTCTCCTCCAGCACATCCCAAAGACTTTCATTGAATTTAAGGTCTGGACTCAGAGGTGCCAATTCATGTGTGAACATGATTCTTCATGCTCCCTCCCAACCATTCTATAACAATTTGAGCCTGATGAATCTTGACATTGCCATCCTGGAATATGGCCATGATGTGTCTTCCTACATAGTTGTTTAAGAAATGAAAAGCTACACACACTCCATCAAATAGGGTTAGAAGAACTGCTGCCAAACATATAACATGATAGAAACATAATAATCACTGCATTAATGATTCAATCATAGACTCTTAAGGATTTGCCTATTTAAATCCAAACAGTGACATTTTTTGGCCGGGCAGTGTATATGTTGCTTTCTTTTTGAATAGCTGTCAATGGAGAAAGATGCTTTTTGCATCCAGATGGTGGACCATGCTACTGTAACAAGCGAAACTTTGACCCCTTTGTCCGCCCAGATGCTGGTTTCAAATTGTCCCTTTCGGCCTCTATTTAGTCTGCACAGCAAAGACTGTAAAAATAGAATGCATCCTGAAAACAACTTTACTGTGATTGTAAAATAATTGTCTAAATTCTCAAAGACAAGTGCTGCAAAATTGGAAAAGACGAGGGAAAGTGCATTAGCAGTGGACAATCCTCAATTATGTGTTGAGTCGTAGTTGAAAGCATGTTTTTGTTTCCATTTTCTATTGATGAAACAATGTCAGAGAAGCCACTGACTGTCCCATGCTGGCCTTTCATCTTCTTTTAGACAAGTCTGAGTGCACTAACAATGCTCAGAGATCACAGGACCCTAAAACGGTGTGTGAAATATCCCGCTGATATCAAATTCTTTAGTTCTTTGTGTTAAACTTCAAAAGGTTCCACTTTGCAGTACAAAAATTACAAGCTGCCTACACGGTCAAAGCAACAAAAATGAGCATACTTTTAATAATCTTTTTCATTACAGCGATCATTTTCCATTCGGGATTGCATTCAAATGCCTGTTTTAATTTGAGACACCGTGTAACTCAAGTATTATTTCAGCACATAATTAAACGTGCACACCACAAACCAATTCAGATCAGCAATTGTGATCCAATTGTATAATTATCTTTCACTTATGCTGTAAAAAATGCTCTGATCATATTGTCATGGGAGGCTCAACAGATTCTGTGTTTTTGTTTATATTGATAATCGGCTACTTTTTACTATCCAAGACACTCTCTCACATTGGTCTGGAGCCATCAGACCATCCTCATTGTTGATCCCTGGGCAGTTAGGGTAGATGAAGAAAGAAGTGACTTAAAAATGGAGCTGTGTGATGATTAATTGTCCAGCAGAGGGTTTAATGAGCAGTTTTATGTTCTCGGAATGGCTCCAGGAAGGCTTCTAATTGATGATTTGTTTAAGGACTGGTGTGTTGTTTATGGGGACAATGTGCTCCAGTAATGTGGGATGAACTCATGGACATGAGAGATTTAAGCTCTTCATGATTTGCAGGGCTGTCTCCTTGCTCTAAAATTAACTAATCTTTTATATATTGGTGATACATTGCACCATATCAGGTGACAAAAGGGAAAGATATGATGTAAATCAACCTGTTTGGTACATTCTGCTCTCAGTCTCATTTTCTTTCTCTCATTTTTATCTCTTCGTTGGGTAAGGTATAATAACACTCAAAGTATATTGAGTACAGATGCCTCCTTAGGAAGGTTAAAGGATTATTGATCTCTGTGAAAAAGAGCCACCTTTGGATCTTGTGAATTATAGTCATCTTATTGGATCTTACTGGATCTTATGAATATGTGAATTATGCACAGCTACATTTTATACTATGAAGTGCCATAAGACTTTACATCTGCTTCTAGATGGTCTTAACAATAACACCCATCACAAATTAATTTCATAGTAACTGATCAGTACCACACTGACATCTATTTCCTCCACATTTATTAAAACATTAGATGTATTTAGGATTAATGTCTTATGCCTCCCACAAAATAATCCACTGGCATATGATGAAAGGAAATTAAAGGATTAATTAAGTTGTTTAAACGGCTCATGATATTGGCATACAACCTTTGAGCTTAAAATGGAATGACATATTTCTAAATGAAAAAATTATAGGTTGCACTCAGTAAAACGCAATTTTCCAGCCCTAGCAAACCATGTAAATTAATGCTAATAATAAAAAATAAAAAAATTTAATTAATTAATTACATTTATATATTTAATTTATATTTTAACTTATATTTTTATGGGTTTCTTTCAGTAAACCGTATATGCACTCAGTAAAACAGTATGTAAAATAAAGGAATATTATACAAATTAAATTCAGTTAAAATGACAGTGTAAATCAACTCAAGCCACGTAAGAAGTAATCGCTACAAAGATGAAATGAAAACCAGGTGTTTAACCTCATTGTATGTCTGTGTGCATTTATGGGTTTGTGTGAGTTGTGCCAAAACCATTATCATCACTTTGATCTAAAACATAGTCTCAGTCAAAAAGCAGACACACACTAAATGCATAACAGAGCAACATTAGGGTTGCTAATATATGTCCCAGTGTTTCCAATGAAGTAGCTCGTTCTTCTGTGGAGTCTGCCGACCTTTGGCTAATAGGCCCTGATGAAAGTCAATGTACCAAGTGTCTCTCCTTGCACCACTCTGAGGACAAAATAAGGCAAGTTTTTTATGGAAGTACAGCAGATATTGACTAATGAAATATATCCCGGTGTATCTGGTGGGGATATTTGATGGGGAAGTATTAATATCTGTCTCCTTCCATAGGAGGTTATTTGTAGCGTAGGAATCTATTTGTAGTTTGCTGAAAGAAATCAATCCAACTTGTATAGAATCAGAGCTTGTGCTTCATGCTAGTGTCTGTGATTCTTTAGACATGTTTGTACTTTAGAGATATATCTTCAACCACTCAAGAAAGCCACAAACCTTGCTTTAGAACATATACTGTATACTTGTATATATACAGGTCCTTCTCAAAAAATTAGCATATTGTGATAAAGTTAATTATTTTCCATAATGTAATGATAAAAATTAAACTTTCATATATTTTAGATTCATTGCACACCAACTGAAATATTTCAGGTCTTTTATTGTTTTAATACGGATGATTTTGGCATACAGCTCATGAAAACCCAAAATTCCTGTCTCAAAAAATTAGCATATTTCATCCGACCAATAAAATAAGTGTTTTTAATACAAAAAAAAAAGTCAACCTTCAAATAATTATGTTCAGTTATGCACTCAATAGTCAATACTTGGTCGGGAATCCTTTTGCAGAAATGACTACTTCAATGCGGCGTGGCATGGAGGCAATCAGCCTGTGGCACTGCTGAGGTGTTATGGAGGCCCAGGATGCTTCGATAGCGGCCTTAAGCTCATCCAGAGTGTTGGGTCTTGCGTCTCTCAACTTTCTCTTCACAATATCCCACAGATTCTCTATGGGGTTCAGGTCAGGAGAGTTGGCAGGCCAATTGAGCACAGTAATACCATGGTCCGTAAACCATTTACCAGTGGTTTTGGCACTGTGAGCAGGTGCCAGGTCGTGCTGAAAAATGAAATCTTCATCTCCATAAAGCTTTTCAGCAGATGGAAGCATGAAGTGCTCCAAAATCTCCTGATAGCTAGCTGCATTGACCCTGCCCTTGATAAAACACAGTGGACCAACACCAGCAGCTGACATGGCACCCCAGACCATCACTGACTGTGGGTACTTGACACTGGACTTCAGGCATTTTGGCATTTCCTTCTCCCCAGTCTTCCTCAAGACTCTGGCACCTTGATTTCCGAATGACATGCAAAACTGAGCAACAGTCCAGTGCTGCTTCTCTGTAGCCCAGGTCAGGCGCTTCTGCCACTGTTTCTGGTTCAAAAGTGGCTTGACCTGGGGAATGCGGCACCTGTAGCCCATTTCCTGCACACGCCTGTGCACGGTGGCTCTGGATGTTTCTACTCCAGACTCAGTCCACTGCTTCCGCAGGTCCCCCAAGGTCTGGAATCGGTCCTTCTCCACAATCTTCCTCAGGGTCCGGTCACCTCTTCTCGTTGTGCAGCGTTTTTTGCCACACTTTTTCCTTCCCACAGACTTCCCACTGAGGTGCCTTGATACAGCACTCTGGGAACAGCCTATTTGTTCAGAAATTTCTTTCTGTCTTACCCTCTTGCTTGAGGGTGTCAATGATGGCCTTCTGGACAGTAGTCCGGTCGGCAGTCTTACCCATGATTGCGGTTTTGAGTAATGAAACAGGCTGGAAGTTTTTAAAAGCCTCAGGAATCTTTTGCAGGTGTTTAGAGTTAATTAGTTGATTCAGATGATTAGGTTAATAGCTCGTTTAGAGACCCTTTTCATGATATGCTAATTTTTTGAGACAGGAATTTTGGGTTTTCATGAGCTGTATGCCAAAATCATCAGTATTAAAACAATACAAGACCTGAAATATTTCAGTTGGTGTGCAATGAATCTAAAATATATGAAAGTTTAATTTTTATCATTACATTATGGAAAATAATTAACTTTATCACAATATGCTAATTTTTTGAGAAGGACCTGTATATTAGAATTTAGCTTATGTTATTTTTCCAATGACATTTCCAAGGTTACTGTGAGGTTTTATTGGGATAGGTAAAAGGCAAGACTCATGTCAGGATTGGATTGTAGTGGCTGCAGCCCAGTGAAATCAGAATCTGAAAAAGAAAAAAATGTATAGTCTTGATTCTGTGAATTGTTGTTTGCATATTGAGATTTTGGTGTTGCACCCAAAAATGAACGCAGACTTGCAGGTAAAAGCGGATGATTGGACAAATCAGGCATACTTCATCAGAGATTATGAAGATCATGTTATGACACCTTGAGTAAAAAATATGAAACCCAAAAAAATTAAACAATAATGGATGAATTATGCATTTACAAAATAGATGTAGGGGAATTTCATGCTGACTTTAAGTTCTTTCATCCAGCTCTTTGTAGCTCTTAACAGTTTGTTGTTGTTCTAAGCAATGCTTTCTTTTGTCGATTTAATTGGGGGACTGAGGATTATTGTTTTATTACAGTCGGCAGTCATAGTAACCGTTTTGTGTCACAAGATGGGGCCAATTAGCTTTTCCGCTGTTAGGAAGAGAGAGAGGATACTGAGTGATAAGAGATAGATTTAAGTAGCCACGAGTATGTTGCCATGGTCAACAGTGAAAATTCCAGTTTAGCTGTCATTACACAGAAATATCTGACCACAGAATGCCAAAAACAATCAGAATCAAGCATTCAGAGAAATTTTATCCAACAAAAAAGGATTTTATTTAAAGGTATAGTTCACCCAAAAACTAAAATTAGCCTATGATTTACTCACCCTCAAGTCATCCTAGGTATATATAGGGCCCTATAAAATCCGTTTTATTTTTTTCCAAATTCCGTTTTATTTTTTTCCAAATTCCGTTTTATTTTTTTCCCAAATTCTGTTTTTTCCGTTTTAATTTTTGCAAATTCCGTTTTTTCCGTTTTAATTTTTGCAAATTCCGTTTTTTCCATTTTAATTTTGGGGAATTCCGTTTTTTTTTCTCTCGTTATTTTAGTCGTAAAAAGAGTGTGCTTTTAATGTTAATGATTAAAATGTACACAAATAAAACAGGAATGACCATAAATTTATTGAGGTAACAAACATCACATTTACTTTTCAGGACAAATACTGCATGATGCAAACACTGCACTCGAAGTACTTCAGGTAACAACAAAATATTAATGGTTATGAGCTTTAAATTGACCAGTAAAATAAATTATATTAGTTTATATATAAGTTTAAATAAAAGTCACACTCAGTCTCTCTCTCGCGCACTGTAAAGCGTGCTCTCGGACACACTCGGTCTTTCTCTCGCTCACTGTCGAGCGCGCTCTCAGACACACTCGGTCTCTCTCGCGCACTAACGAGTGCGCTCTCGGACACAGTAGGTCCCTCTCTCGCGCATTGTCGAGCGCACTCTCGGACACACTTGGTCTCTCGCGCACACTGTCGAGCGCGCTCTCGGACACACTCGGTCTCACTCACGCAGTGTCGCTCGCGGAGTTCGCTTTGGTTTTGTCCAGTCCGGAGCGCCTCGGTGTGCACGGAGGGGAGGGGTTGTGTCTGTGTGTGTATGTGAGAGAGACGGAGGGAGAGCAGGGAAAGGAAATACAACTGAAAGAATACGCTGCATGTTTTAAATAGCGTTAAAAAAATGAATAACGAAACGCAATATGTGGCGGCCGGTGTTGATTCTGTGGCGCACCGCCACAAATTAGTCTATGTGTGGGAAACACTGCATAAAAGTCATGTGGGAACTGCTCAGCTCGGTACTGAGGGCTTAGCGTCAAGTTTCTTAACTTTTTCGCCGACGAAAGCAGAGCCTTGGAGAGCCGCTTCGCCATGCTTTCATTGTTTTGAAATGGGAGAGGCAGCTGAAATGACGGGAGAGGTTGTGTCGCCCAGATTTGCTTCCCCCGGTCTGCATTTTCCCCAGACATACGTTCTTCTCCCACACAAAAACAGAATTTCATTCCAAATATGTAAAATTCCGCGAAATTCCGCATTAACACTAGATTCCGCGTTAATTTGCCAATTCCGCGATTCCGTCCCCGATTCCGTGATCGCGGAAATCATAGGGTCCTATATATATGACATTCTTCTTTCAGACGAATACAATCGGAGTTAGATTAAAAAATGTCCTGGCTCTTCCAAGCTTTATAATGGCAGTGAATGGCCGTATATTTTTTGAAGTCCATCAAGCACATCCATCCATGATAAAAGTGCTCCACATGGCTCCGGGGGGTTAATAAAGGCCTTCTGAAGCAAAGCGATGCGTTCGTGTAAGAAAAAATATCCATATTTAAAACTTTATCGACTAAAATAACTAGCTTCCAGCTGACGGCCGTACGCAAGTCGACTTACGCCAAAAGAACCCCCTTTTGTGGTTCAAGCAAACAGAGTACGTCATTATGTTGTGCGTCAGGGTCAAGTGTTACTCTTTCGCCATAAATCGATGCGTACGGCCATCTGCCAGATGTGTTTATGTGCCAGACTGCCATTATAAAGCTTTGAAGAGCCAGGACATTTTTTAATATAACACCGATTGTATTCGTCTGAAAGAAGAATGTCATATACACATAGAATGGTTGAGGGTGAGTAAATCATGGGGTAATTTTCATTTTTGGGTGAACTATCCCTTTAATGTACACTGTATCTAAAGTGCTCATCCAAGCTAACACATCTTTCCTGACTGCTTCATTATGCCTTCTGTTCCCTCAGAGGACACAATTGCTGGAAACACCATCTGACCAACTGCAGGAGTTTAGGACTGTCCATTTGTATCTTAGCAGGGTTAGGTGCCGCCCCACCTGCCCTGAACAATTGCACTGTGATGCCCAAATAATCATGCAGAGTTAATGAACAACAGTACCTGGAACCTCACAACATCTCCTCTGGTAACCGATTCACTGCACTGCAGTTGTGCACCGCTGTAATGACCCATGCAAGGTCCCCTGCTTTGTTGCCTGATCAAACTCAAACTGGCCGTTTGTGTCTGATCAGGCAACAAAGCAGGGCACGTTGCATGTTTGTACACTGTAATGGGACTGTGGTTTTGAATTTTAAGATGCTTTAAAGAGTGCAAGCCTCGTACTTGACGTTTTACAGGTAAATCATGTGGCATAGAATAGTGCTTGTAACAATAAGTGTGCTCCGGGTCATGTTTGGATCTGCCCTTTTCTGTTCTCTATGGTGACATAAACTGAAAATGATGCACACTGCTTTGCGAAGGTGAGGGAGAAAGTGGCCAGGGTACACGCACACACGTCAACACAAACACAAGTCCATATGCTCATTCTCCGTGAAACTGCTAGATGCACACTGCTGACTGTTTGATTTCCCTTGGTAGATAGAACACTTTGGAGTTTTGAACCAAATTCCTAATTACTTCATTAAAAGCATGACGTGAAGTCAGTAATACACTTTTACCAAATACACCTAAGACACTAATTTCTGAAGAATTATAGCACTGGTGCAAGACATAAAGTGATTTAATGCTTATACTTTTTCACAAACCACTTCTTTTAGCAATAAATGCATGCCACCTTGTGTATGTAATGCAATCCCTTAAAGTCCCATTGTAGTCAAAATGACATATTTAAATGTTTTTTTGCTGTGAATTTTTTTTTCTTCATACCTTAAAATAGCTTGAATGTAACGTTCTGCACTCTTGCTTCATTTAGTATATTTTACAACTTAACGGTAGTAAATGTTACACGATGGCAAGTGGAAATACTGGTTTAATTCAGCCATATATGTTTTAACCAGAAACTGATTTAGTTTCTGTAGAAGTAGAGGAGTGAATTATACAGGGTTGTCTACAAAGTTGATGTATCTGAATGGTAATGCGTTTTATGTAACACTCTTTACAACATTGGACACATAACGATAATTAATATGATTAGCGCTTTGCTTGAGAACGTTATCATACAGCTAATAATATGTTGCACATCAATAATGTTACAGAAATCATGTTCACATTCGCCATCTCAGTCTGCCTTCTAGAAATCCGTATCCTTAGAAACGGTTTGAACAACTTAGAACATCAGTGGAGAAAGGCATATAGTTCATCATAACATCGTAATATACATAATTCGCCCTCTATATTGCTAAATGTACTCGATTTTTCAACAGAAAAATATACCGGGATAACCTGGCTTCTCTTGAGACTCCCCTGCTTCAGAGCACAGTAATAATGATATGCTAAAGATCGACCGCATGTCGAAGGTATTGGTTAAAATGGATTGGCCTTGGATTCCATCCATCCGTCCATCCGTCCGTTTACTACACGCTTTAGCACTTAAATCTTATCAACCATGGGCTGACCACCTATGAGACCAGCACTTTTGATTCTAAACTATCAAGTCATCCTCTCTGTGAATCTGGTACTTGCTGTGTTGTGAGCTGGGAAAGGTCAAAGCATCCTCCTTTCAGACCTCCCCCAAGTATGCTGCTGTAATCTCTGTCCTTGTGCCAAACCTCCCACTGCCCTCCAGTCTGTCCCCACAACACACACACACACACACACACACACACACACACACATCTTATCCTCTGTCAGGCTCCTTGTCTGTCCCTTTCCTTCTGTTTCATCTCAATTCTTTCCACCTTTCTATCATATTCAGTTTGCCCTTTATTAATTTCACACTTTAAACTAATCCTAACGGCCCCTCAAATTACAATGGAGCGTGACCGGCCGCATTGGACCAAATCAAGTTGATTATTTATTCCCTGGGCGGTGCTTGAGAAATGGCCCTCTAGTTTTTTTCCTCATGCTCGTCAATTATTTTTCTCTGTCCCTCCTTGGATGATGTTAGGAGCTTTATTATCTTTATCATCACAAGCAAATCCTTTGTAGTAAAATCGAACTAAAATCAGCATCTTGTAGTAGATTGTAGTTGATTTACAGATTTTCTAGTGTAAAACCCGACTCGATCGCCCCAAAAAAGGTTATCCGGTCAGCGGGTGAAGGTCTCTGCGCGTTACCGTCTTTCCGCGTGGCAAAGTGATTCGATTACATGAAATACATTTTCTCATATGTATTAACTCGTTCTTTCATCTGACTCCATAAATGAAAAAGGTTTTTATGATATCTGTGCATTAGGGATGTCGAAATTAATCGTTTCTACGGTGCACCGCGATCCAGACGAGGACGATTCGGTATCGGTTCAGTAATAGACTATAACCGGTTATAATGTACTGACGCTTTTCTGACGTCATTTATCGCGCATGTGCTTTGTCGCGGTAGCCGGTAGCATACACTGGCAGAGGGAGGCGAGACGCGAGTGCGAATTAAACATTCTTTCTTACATACATTTACATACATACATTACATGCGCATACAAGTTACATGCGCTTCTTGAGGCACACACACGCAAGGTCTCGCTCTCTCCCTCTCTGCTGTGCGCGCGCTACACGGTTTGAACATACATTCACGTAGCCTTTCGGGAGAGTGGATACATTTCCCGGGACAGGTTATTAAAAGATAAATCGGGACAAACCGAGACAGATGGCAACCCTTCCGCACCCGATGGTCAAATTACAATTGTGTTGTTACGCGTGATTATAAATGGATGATCGTCTTCAACAGCGGACTCGGTGACGGTTGATGCGCGCGTCTCCATGGTAACATTATACACTGATGAATGAGCGCTGCTTTTAAATGAACATTTCTTTAAAACAAAATTTATTTGACATAATTTCATTTTCTTAATGGCATAAACAGGCTTTAGTCCCATGAAACTTAAACTGGAATGTCTCTGTTTTTGTCACTGCGACTTCCCGAACAGGCGAACACACACGCACGCGCGCACGCACACATCACTTTTTAAGTAAAATTGAAAATTGAGGATGCGGTGCAGCGCGATATCGAATTGAACCGAATCGATGACATGATAATCGTAATCGAACCGAACCGTGAGACCAGTGTAGGTTCACACCTCTACTGTGCATCATTAAGTGTGAGCGAGCATTTGATTATTCTTTTTAACTCAAAGTTAAAAATAATGTCAAAGTCTGTTAGAATAAAATCAAATGTTTACAATTTATTATGTCAGGTAAATGTACCACGCCAATTGCATAATCAGTTCAAAGATAATAGATACAAACATCAAATGCTCTAAAATAAAGAGAGAAGATGCAATACCTTTATAAAATACATGATGCGAAGTGTTTTGCTTACACTTCGCATCACAGGCTAGTCTGGGTTACAGAATCGTGCCAGCCTCTCATTTAATTTCATTATATAGACAGACCAGGGCAGAAACCTCATTTCAAATGTAAACATGAGTTCACAGTGGGAATTTACATCAATCACCATCCCAGACTTACTGGGGGCAGTTGATTTACATGGAACCATTTGCTAACAATGGGAATTTGATTTGAGTTTACACCTTCTGAGAGCTGGAGACCATTTGCCTGGAAGACACACCCTCGTATGTATGTGAATTATCTCTAAACTCTTAAATACCTTATTACCTTTTGGTTTACTTCTTTGAGAATGAGACCTTTGTACCAGTCACACTGAGACATTTCAAATGATATCAAACATGTGTAATATGGTATGATAATTATTCACATTAACCCATATAGATTTTTGGGTTAATTTCAGGTGATCTCAGCATGATAGCACAAGAGAGAAATTCAAATGTTGATTTCCTTTGTTCTCTCAGAGAGTTGCGCTATCTTCCAGTTCTTCCAGTTTCTCCAGTCTTACACAAGCAGGTCAGAATTAATTACCAGTATGCGTGTTAATATTGAGATAAAGAATATCCTGGAACAAGCCTATGGACTTATATATTTGCACAATTTAAAAGACAGTATTGCATTAAACAATCAGTTGTCAAAATAGTGATTAAATCCCGAACTTAAATTTTAACTTTAAAACACTGTGTAGTCTTCACTGTATGAATTAAAAATACATTGATTCTTATTAAAACTACTAAAGTTATTAGGTCAAGAGTAGTGAGTGATTTTGTCTTTGTCTTTTGTTTATTACTGACACAAAAAGCAGCAGGTATTTGCATTAAGCTTTAAGACTGAATAAATGGTTCTAATATAATGAGACGCATACAATTTATTTTCCAACTGTTTATTCGCTTAAGATATAACTGACTGTCTTATGTAAATAGTCACCAAGATGTACATTTTGACCTATTTTGGTGACTGTTTAGACATGCGCCTGAAACCCCAAGTATACTTCCACTCTGTCTTGCAGCGCGCACACAGAAAGCATGCAAGGATCAGTCTTTTTCTCAGTTTAATGCCCTTTTAATAATCCTTTTTAAAATAAAGCATGCCACACAGTAGACTGCATTTTACGACAGGATTTTTACTGATTTGTACGTTAAGTTAACGCTTTTAAGGAGGGGCGAAAATACACCGCTTTAAAGGAAAGCAACGGTATGCGCCACAATGACCAGTTGATCTTGATTATCACGTTTTCATAATCGTTGGAAGCCAAAATAGAAATCAAAACTAAAATTTTATTAATTTGAATAGTTTTTCAAATGCCTCACCACACATGATATAGAGAAGCTTGATATAACAGCACAGCCATCTAGAAGGCAGTCATTGCTCTATTTTAACATTATTACGAGGACATAAAAGATCATAATCTCTACGATTCGCTTGAAAAGTAGATTATGGATGTCATCAAGATCAATCACAATATAAAATCGTCATATCTCCCACCCCTAATTACCACTAATACCGGGTAGAGGAAATGGTTTTCCCTCTTCGATTCACCGACCATCTAATGCATATTTCTCTCAAAATGGAAAGCACCTGCCAACATCATAAGCTCCAATCACATATGTAAAGGTGTTGGCCAGAATAAGTTGCAAAATGGACCAGAAGCTGTCGATGTTCAAAAGTCTACTCAAGAATAAGAGTGGACTATGTTGGTCTAAAACCTGTTTGACCACCACAGGCTGTATAATCCAGTGTTTCCAGAATATATCAGTTGTTTTGTGACTGTTTTATAGCATTAAAAAAACACCTTTGTCAGTCTAACTCTTCTTAAGTTAGTAGAACGGCAGCAAATTCAGTGTAGTCATTCCAAACCAACTCTAACTCTAACATTTTCAGGCTTCGACTTGTCATTAGACATGTAAGTGGCACAAAGTTATTTATATTTAGGTGTGTCTGCACTCCTGTATTTCGTCGTCGTGCCGGGGCTGTTTTTCTGGGTCAGAGAGAGACTGTGAAAGTGAGAGACGCACACAGGCAGATCTTACAGGATGCATCTCCTTCACAGAGGGGAAGCGGGCTTATTCAGTTGGCACCTCTTCCTCCTCCTCTTCCTCTCTGGCTAAATATAAATGTGACTGGCTGTCAGCAGGGGCTGTGGTTGTCGCTGTTTGTGGAGATGGTGGTTGACCTTGGGGGGCTTCCAGTTCAGATAGCTCACTAAAACAGTATAGGGCATGGGTAGTGCTGGTAATGAGAGAGAGAGAGAGCATGTGTGAAAGAGACGGACAGAAAAACACGAGACTATGTGCTGCATAATACAATTTGATTTTTCTTGCTTTCTCCTGTCACTCACAGGTGCATAATTGCTGTGGGCTTTAAATAATGCAGACAGAAGCTTGTAGGTAACATTGCGACTTTTTTGAAAGAGTTATGATATTCTATATTGTTGTAGACTGTCTACATTGTCTTCCTTTTAATCTTAAGCATTTTATAAGCATTTTTATAATGGTTTTGTTTTTTTGTTTGGTTTGGTTTCCACATTTACAGCTACAATTCTATGTTTTAAAAAAATGTAGTAAATGTTTCCTAAAAATAGTAATTGTTACTATTTATTGCACTTTATATATATTTTTAAACTTTTAATAAGTAAAACAAAAAAGTATTATTGTATGAGTTTCTTTCTTCTGTTGAAACCAAAAGATATTTTTAAGAACGTTGGCATCCAGGCAGTTGACGCTAGCCATTGACTTCCATAGCATTTTTGTTTTCCTACTGTGGAAGTCAATGGCTACCATCAACTGTTTGATTACCAACATTCTTTAAAATATCTTCTTTTGTTTTCAACAGAAGAATGAAACTCATACAGGTTTAGAGCAACTTGAGGATGAGTAAGTGATGACAAACTTTTCATTTTTGGGTAAACTATACCTTAAGCCCATGCTATGTGAGCAACAAAAAACATACAACTTAACAGCTGTATCTAATGAAAAGAAGAACTGACAACATTAGAGACCACCCCTCACCCCTTATTTTCACCAGCCTTGCAGTGTCGTTTGAGGTCCAGGACAGAGTCCCTGTCTTTCCTAGATGATCAGAAGGAGCAGACGTAGAATACTGAAGCCTCATCTGGGTGCGGAGGATGGCAGCTGTGCTGCAGCCTGGGGTCTTCGCTTTGTCACCCTTATCAATCATTCTAGCTCTTCTGCTGATGCCTCATTGATCATTGTTTTAACCTTGAGCATTTTTTTCCATATTGTCTTCATCGCCGCTATCAAGCACGCACTGCACTTTCTCACTTTTTTGACTTATTGAGGCAAACAAAAGAGGAAATTCCTTGCTTGATTTTTTTTCGTTTTCTGCCCTTTACCCTCTAGTTGTCATGTCATTACATACTTTAAATAATTTATGTCTTTGAGCTTTTGTCCACCGCTGCTCAAATTGGGCTCCAGTTGAGAGGGAGGTGGTGTACTAAAAAACACTGTTTAAAGCACTTTAGTTTGTAGTTATTATTCCAAATTTGAGGAAACGGCTTTCAAGAGCTCTGTGAAGAGCGCTGCAGTGGAGGTGGGCGGCTGCAAACATCATGGTGCAGCATTTCTTTGTTTTGTTCCTGCCCTCTGCTGTGCCTGGGTTACATTCTTACCCAGTGAAAAAAGACAGATCCCCAAAGGGGACGTAAAGGTCGGGGGAAGATGAACCCAGCAGCGGTGACCCTCTTGTCACTCCCTATTTTCCTGAGAAGGGCAGCAGAAGCAGCAGTGGGCAGCATTAGCGCTTAAAGATGAACACCCTCAGGACAGCACTTCAATGAGGTATTGATCTCAAGACTTGATGAAAACAAAATTTTTCATTATACTGAAAAATTACAAAGGAGACTTCAGCTACAAGATTTTTTTTTTTTGATTAAAAACAGTGGATCAACCCAAACTGTGACAACCTGCTGAAGGTGGAATCATTATGAGTATCTTCATTAATCACCTGTTTGTTTGTCTACAGCTGCAAATCCTTGCCCTGGATTAAATGAGAACATCAAGCAGTGGCCAATCAGATAGCATGATGGTAATGATGCAAGATGACAGACTTTCAAGGCTGCAAACCCTTCACCATCTAGGCTTGATGAGGCAATCATGACTTCTTATTGACCTTACTATTGAGTGTTCGTCTCAAGGGGAAAACTGTCAGACAGTTGTCTCCAGGCTTTTTTAAGGAGCATTTGCCATTTGGACTGCTATTAGCTGAGAACGCCTCAAAAGAACACTTCAATTGACCATAAAGGTTAAGACTTAACTAATCAAACTGAAGCTCAATGAAACTCATTTTAAAATGAATTGAGACTGGGTAACTGCTCATGAAATAGTGATGTTTTTCATGAATAATTAATAAAGAGGTTTATCTGGGGTTTACTTAACGCCTTGCTGAGTAGTTGAGCTTGAGGTACAGGAACTCAATACACTTTCCAGTTGCTTTGTTTTCTAAGCACTGCAGACTTCAAATTCAATTGGTGTGCTGCATCAATCAAACAATGGAGAAGAACACGAAAAAGCAACATGTGCTAACAAAATACTTTGTAACTTAGACAAATTTGTCTTTGTATAAATATATACATCTGAATGCAGAAAAACATGTTTGAGTTTGTGTTTATGTGACGTTATTATAGTATGAATCGTAATTTTTAGCATTCCAGCATTGTTAGGTGCAAAAAAACTGAATTATACTATGATGCATTTATCTTCCAATTCCGTTTGTACCATTGAGAGAGAGAGAGAGATTCAGTAATTTGATTGAAGATTAGTCTTTGTTTTGTCTGGATCTGTTTAACTTTCATATTGAAGGAAACGCCTGCTGTGTCGTCTTGTTTCAGAACCTTTCTGTGTTAATGGATACACACTGTACACACACTTTAACACACACATATTCCCATCACAGGAGTGAGCCATACTGACATGGAAGGAACAGACTAGTTTACACAACTCAAAGAGGTTTACATAACCCGTTGCGACTACTAGATCACCGATCCTTGTGAAAGTGAAATTGAGAGAGCCATAATGTGCAGTGGACAAGATACTGACTGCGCAATATTCACACAATCCAAATTTCATAATGAAATCAGTCTTCTAGACATCCAGAGATGGTGCTGCCTATGGAGTGTGAAATTCTCTAGCAGCTGGGAAACCAATCTAATCACACAAACATATTTGATACCTTCCGCTCAAAAGATTAGACATAACTTTACAGTATAAAACCTGCGTCGGCTCCCGGACAGTGATAAAAATATCGAAATGCCTTCCATTTATGGCTGATTACATTTTCATTAGGCTGTAATGAGCAATCAGTATGTGATTTTCCTGAAGAGGGCTCCATCGCACAACACTAATTACAGCATCTAAACTCCAGACGTGCAAATAGGATACGATTGGTTCAGACTCACTTGGATTTGCCTGAGCTCAGTAGAAACCCAGGATCTTTTGTTTACCAAGCATTTATAATGAATGTAATGTAGCATTTGGAAATTACAGCGTTCATTTTGCCTTTGCCAATAGACATTAAATCCAAATTACAGCTGGAAATTGAGCGTCATCAAATAAAAGGATTGTCTGACATTGGTTTCGTGCAAAGGATACAGCCAATCAAACTCAGCGGTATCACATGATTGTGTATTGTATAAATCATCATCTAATAAGCTGACATGCTTTGTCACTTTTGATCAGTAACGTGTCACTTTTGTTAAATTGAATGTATCCTTGCTGAATAATAGTATTAACTGACCTCTTAAAAGTACTTTTAATTTAGAAGTACTGACCCCAAATGTCTGGACGGGATATAAAGTTGCTAAGTGTTCATTCATAATAGTAGTATCACATTTTAACAAAACACCCAGGCGCATTACAGTAATGAGAATTTGGTGAGGAAAAAGTTATCATTAAAATGTCACAATCCAAAAATAATGGTCCGAATGGTCATATCTTTTTTTGTTATGATTTTGGTATGAAATATGACCTAGACATGTTTTAATGAGACTCTTAAAGAGCAGTGGTCTTTACTAGTCCATTTTCATTTGATCTCAAACTTATTTTTACATCAACAATGGTTGTTAATGTTTTTTAATGGTTTAATGACAATATAAGCATCTTAAAGTATAAACATTAATATAGTATTATGTGCATAATATTTCATTCATTCATTCTTTCTTTTAGACCAGACATAAATCAGTTTTATACAATATGTAACAGTGTTTCTGCTCTGGCTCTTTCCACCAAGGGATCCTTGGTTTTAGTTGGAATAGACGAATGTCCCAGTAATCAGAGTACTGAAATAAACAGCTTGCTTGTGTTCCTGTGATTCATTGAAACGTGATCCCTTTTGAATCGGTTAAACACAAGCTTATTTACAGCAGATGTGAGGAAGCCAGTTAAATGCCGCCCCTTTGCTTTATTACGTAGAAACGAGGTCTGACCGGGTGCACTCCATTACCCGAGGTATCTTTGTAAACATACTGCCAACCCCCAGCTGGGAGGCAGCAAGCACTTCCATTAAAACCACTATCTCATGAAAGCAGTGATGGTTGGGACCTGGGGACGAAGAATGGAGATCTACTTCCTCTTCTCCTCAAACATCACTTGTTTTTGAGGTCTCAAAAAGCGGGAAACGCATATCCTCACCTCCTTTTGCTTGTTTGCTCGGCTCTCTGGAGAAATTCTGTCTGAACGGCCAAGGATGACGATAACAAATGGTCTTGCTGAGGCAAAACAATATAATGTGTTTTGGGTATTTATCTCATTAGTCAACTCACACAAGAGCGACTACAAGCCCAAATGAAATGGCCAAACGGCAGGCAACGCTGTGATATTGAGTTAGCATGCTAATGCTAATTCCTTCATGATGTTTGCGCTGGTGAGAACTGTAGTGTGAGCGGCGTAAGTGCTGGAGGGTAATGAGGAGATAATTATCTGTGGGCCCCATGGGACCCCTGCAGTACAGACCCTGCTGAGGACCGTCTGCGTTATGAAAAGCATCCGTGTGCTAAGGTCAACCTGGTGTAATGAGTGTATACATGGCCTTTAAGGTGTTCATGTTTCACTGAACACCTCAGCTAATATTCACTAAAGTGAAAAAAATCAGCACTTAAAAGAGTATTACCTGGCATTTACACATTACACATATTGCAAATACATTTCTTTGACCTCAAAGGTGGGCTACATAAACCTGTCATTATCTAGTCATAAGCAACAATAATGTTTAGTTGAAGAATGAAGAAATCCAATGAAGAGTCATTTGAAATGCAGTTGTTATGGGAGACTGGGGCTAGTTGTCACACGGCGAATGTAATTGTAAGAAGTCCAATGAATAAAAGGCTTGTTTTCTCCAGCAGGGGTTTTGTATGTGTGCAATTTATTAATTTAACTTTTACTAAAATATACAATTAATTCATGATAACAGTTAATTAAATCAACATCAGTTAATTTTAGGGATGGAACGACACATACGTTTATGTTCATCCCCTGCATGTTTCATACAAAACAAAACTGTACAGCAGATGCTAATGGCTAGTATGGCAGCGGTGCTTTGTGTTCATACAGTGTTTTGTTGTTTACAAGCGTGACAACCCCATTTTCATTTAAAGTCCTTGTTGGTTGTTTAACATATCTGATGGATGAACTCATGCCTCAATTGGACTCATTTATTTAATAACACCCTGTCAATTGTGATAAAACTTCCCGGTGTTATGGACATCGCAATTTTTGAGACTGTCACTGAATATGGTTGTGAGTCCTGAAATTGTGCAGGCTTGTATTAAGTTTGTGTGTGTGTGTGTGTGTGTGTGTGTGTGTGTGTGTGTGTGTGTGTGTGTGTGTGTGTGTGTGTGTGTGTGTGTGTGTGTGTGTGTGTGTGTGTGTGTGTGTGTTCATGTTTATATTACATTGTGGGGACCAAATGTCGCCACAAGTATAGTAAAACCTGAAATCACCTACATTGTGGGGACCAGCCAGCGGTCCCCATGAGGAAAACAGCGTATAAATCATACTAAGTAATGTTTTTTGAAAATGTAATAATTCAGAAAGTTGTGTGTGATGGGTAGGTTTAGGGATAGGAGCAGTGTAAGGGGACAGAATATACAGTTTGTACAGTATAAAAACCATTACGCCTATGGAGAGTCCCCACAAAGATGTGTGTGTGTGTGTGTGTGTGTGTGTGTGTGTGTGTGTGTGTGTGTGTGTGTGTGTGTGTGTGTGTGTGTGTTATGTTTTTAATAATAATTTACGGTTTAACTTTTCCTGAAAAGTGTTAAACAGGCTTTTAATGGCAAGTTCCAAATGTTTAACGTACCCCAACTGTAAAGATGGCCCGCAATGTGTGTGTTTTGAGCCAGAATTATCACTTAATGTCACTTATCACACAATGTAAGTCGCGCTCGATCAGGCCAATGGGGGTCGTCTGATCAGCACGGAAGGGCTTTGCGTGTTACAAGTCTTATAAGTCTCGCGGCAAAGTATTTTTGGTTAAATTCAATACATTTTGTCATATGTATTAACTCGTTATTTCATTTGACTCCATAAATGAAAAAGGCTTTAATGATATCTGTGTATCATTAAATGTGAGCGAATGTTTTACTATTCTTTTAAACTCTTGAATGAAAATAATGTCAAAGTCAATTAGAGTAATCAAATATCACAATTTAATATGTCAGGTAAATGTATCATTACAATTTCATAATCAATTCAAAGGTAATCAATGCAAAACATCAAATGCTCTAGAACAAAGAGGAAAAATGTTTACCCGACAAGAAATACGTGAGGCCGAGAGACTCGGCTCTCGACCTCACGGGCTGATCTGGATACAGAAAAGAGAGCCACGAGCTCTCGTTGCGTTTCATTATATACCCAGACCTCATTTCAAATCTAAACATGGTTCACAGTGGAAATTTACCTGCAAGTAACCATTTGCTAGCAGTGGAAATTTGCATTCAGAACAAATGGTCAGAAGGTGTTAACTCAAAGACACCCCCTTCTGTGTGGAAGATATTTACAAACTCTTAAGAACTTTATTACCTTTTGGTTTACTTCTTTGGGAATGAGTCATTTGTACCAGTCACACTGAGACATTTCAAATAATACCAAACATGTATAAAACTCGATGATAATCATTCACATTAAACCATTTAGATTATTGTGTGAGTTTGGGAGATCTCACCACAAGGGAGGGAGACATATATCATTAGAATAGGATAAAAAATACAAATCAAACAGTAATGTTTTGCCATATACTGTATACCATAATTTTCCAGCAGAGTTTCATTATAATAACTATAATTTCCAGCTATTTCATCTACTAGCAAAATTAACCTCCTGATAAACCAATAGACCAACACATTTTTTATTATAATTTATTAATTTGAAAACAAATATTACATTGTAAATAAAACTACATTTTAAGTCATACATTTCAAATTATAAATGTAATTATTATATAATAGATTTCATAATTTTACATTCATAATTCTTTTGAGTTGAGACCCATTGCAAATTTTTACTATTGGTCCGACCAGGAAAGCAGAAAGAAATTCTTACCTTTCATGTAACCCTGTTCATATAGTGTACCTCATTTGATCTATGGATTTTTTACCCAAGACATGGCCTTACAGAATCTGATTTTCAGAAGTAAATCTACCCTCAGAAACATTCACTTGAGTAAAAAGTTATCCGGTCTCTACAAATGGACTAATTTCATATTGTTTGACGACACAATGTTTTGTGGGGGACGAAACGTCTGCAAATAATAAGAAATTAGTCCAACTGCAATGACGAAATTTCTCATTCTGAACATAGGTGTCTTATTATTGGAGAATAAAAGAAAAGCTAGGTTTTTGAAGCTATTAACTTCACCCAAGGCTTCAAATTGTTCCACCTCACATTTGCACCACATGATATTTTAGATTTGATTACAAGCAAATGGGGGTTGGAGGGAAAATCATTATTTCTTTTCTCAACATTCAAAAGGCAGCTTTTTTTGACAGCTGCCCAAGTGGTCTCCTAAAACATAGCCATGTTGTACTTCTGAATAGACGCTTGATTAAAATGTCAAAAGTAATAGCCAGGAATGAGAGACAACACTTGTATAAGTGGGTGATCATTAGACCACCTTTAAGGGCTTGATTGCCTTTTTATTGTAAGGAAATAGGAAATTAAGCTGTGCGCCCAGATACATGCAGTTCAGTGTTACTGTAGATACCCTAATCAGCCAGAAACACAATTTGAGATGTATTTTACTGAAAATGATCACAGATTTCTCCTTGTAATGAAATTGGCTTTGCATTTCTAAACCTTTGATTAGAAACCAGGCTCTGCGAAAGGAAATTGAGAGAAGCTTTGTAATATTTTTAGGTGGCTGCAGATTAGGTTTCACACAGTAGACCACGAGATGAAGGTGAAAGGTCTTTCTCTGAGTGGCTGTAACTTATCTTCTAAAGAAGAGTGTGGACCATATCAGTGCCATAGTATTATTAGGGCTATGTTATTACGTCGTCAACTTCATCTTTGCATCTAACACTAGTTTATTAAAAAAATTATAAAAATGTCTCCTTGTTTCATTTTTCGACACATTCATAATTATTATATTTTCTGCTGGTCCTTTGCGTCAAACTTTATGTGTGCGCTTTTGCGTGGAATGGGCTATATAGTATGCTTATAAATATTAAAGGCTCATTATGGTTTAGTATGTAATATCAGATGATAAAACTGTAATACTTTGAATGATTACCAAATGTATATGCCATGCTATTTACATGGTTTTCTTTGCTACATGTTTCATGTTGCTTGTCCAAAAAACAGCATGTTATCGTAGTACCATGTCCCAAAAAATAAATAAAAATATAAAATAAATAAAAGCATGGCGGTACCTTCAAGTTCGTCAGATTCTTTATCTTTATAAGTCATAGCTGAACTGACTTGTCAGTCAGTCATAGGTGATTTTAACCTTTTTTGTTGTCATATTTGTGCATTTTGTGCTTTGCCATGTGAAAATGTTTTCTAAATGTATTATTTTCAATAGAAAGTCCATTTCCATCCACTTGCATGAACAATTTGTTGGGATGACAAATTTTGTTTGCAATTCTTATCTTTGCACCATGCAGTATTCAACTTCGTAATTACATTTCATCATTTTTGTTAAAAAATGAAAAGGATAATAGTCCATCTTAGATGTTGCTCTGGAAAGACATTGTTATCCTACCCAGTATTTTGAAGGAAATTGAATATACTCTAATTGCATCTGTAAAGCAAATAACTTCCCTGAAATAAAATTGTAATGGTTATGATTACTTTATTTGCAGTTGACATTTGGTGAGAATGTCTTCTGTTGTCCTTTCACCTTCAGATGTTGCCTCTGTGTGGACTGTGTTGGGATAAATAAATGTAGATGTTCTTCTTGGTCCTTTGTGGAATCTTGTTTGACTGATGTTTTCCTGTACTTGACCTCATTCTTCATCGTATGTCTTGGCTGATCGGTCACTCTCTCACCAACAATGTTATGCCCTTCAAAATATCTCACGTCAAAAGACGTGTTTTTGTACTTGTATCAGTAATTCCTGCATAAAGTCTAACAATTTAATCAGTCTGCATTAGATGGCGTTACCTCTAATGAAACACTTTTTTTCAAGTTATCAAGTTTTATATTTGTCTACAAAACCAATGTTAAATATTTAATTATAAGTCTGTTGATCAAAGGTTTAATCCAGCATACAAGTGAACTCCTTACTGTTTAAAAAGCATCCCAAAATTCACCCCAGAAAGTTGAGAGAGTGTGCAGAGTGTCTTGCTTTAGAAGAAGCTCAAATATAAGAAGTTTTGATTGGTTTAAAAATTTAAATCAATCCTTAATTCCCACATTTCCAATCATGCCCCTTCATAGTTTTGATGGACAGGAAAAGGAGTGATGGAAGAAAAAGAAAGCTCAGATGGAACAAGAGCACAGATAAACACATCTCCACCCAGTCCCTCCTGCTGGCTCTAATTTAATCCCCCAGACCTCTGGTGCCAGCTGCAGTCCTGAGTCTAGCCAGACCACTGTCACCCAAACCAGATTAACAGCTCTAATCTACAGGGCTTTCAGATGCTGCAGTCGCCATGCTCCTCACTAAACCCACGTACGCATTTAACATCCAGCTAATCATTCGGCCCAGGCCAAAGATAGACTTATAAATTAATAAGATTGAGCGCCTAATCCAGTGATGGATGTTTTGATCTGGCTGGTGTAAATCAAATCGCATTTGATGGAAAATCTTGCGTAATTGCATGGAGCAGGAAAGTATTTTGGATTCTGAAACTACAGTTGCGGACTGACGACGACTTAGAATCAACATGAAATTGTTGAAATGATTGTGAATGATTAATCATATCAAAATGTAGTAACATGCTTTGCCTGTGAAGCGACTTTCATTTTCAGCTGACATCAACTGGAAAGAACAGTGTGCAAAAAAGACAACTGTTTGAAAAGAAACAGATGGACAAACATTTTGAAGAGAACAAACAAGGAATCCAACGAGTATTCTCAAGTGCTGCAAGAGTGAAGTTTCAAGGGATCTCATTAAAGGGATAGTTCACAGAGAATGAAAAATCTGTCAACATTTGTGTACCCTCATTCTAAACAGTACCTAATTAGGGTTCTTCAATTCAATTCAAATTTATTTGTATAACGCTTTTCACAATACATATTGTTTCAAAGCAGCTTTACAGAAAGTGCATTGCAGAAATGTACATAGAAAAATACAGTTAGTTAATCATGTATTAATTTAGGGCATAACATATCGCCGGCGTTGAGTCGTCTCTTCACAGGCGTCGAGTCGTCTCTTCACAGGCGTTTAGTCATCTCATCGCAGGTGTTGGGGCATCTGAAGTCTCCGTGAGAGGCTGGATACAAACTGGAGCTGACGAACGCTATTTACCTCGGGACTAGCGTCCCGAGATAACAGCAGAAAAGCAGATGGGAAATAATTAGCATAGCTGCTGTTCATAATATTAATGCATTCGATCTGATTCAACAGTAGTATAAAAGGTAAGTATTATGTGAATGCTTGGCTAAAGAGATGCGTCTTTAATCTAGTTTTAAACTGGGACAGCGAGTCTGAGCCTCGAACAATATCAGGAAGGCTATTCCAGAGTTTATGAGCTAAATGTGAGAATGCCCTCCCTCCTTTAGTGGACTTAGATATCCTAGGAATGACCAGAAGCCTCGATTTTAGTGATCTTAAAGAACGCGATGGATTGTAGGGCGATAGAAGGTCCATTAAATACACATGAGCTAAACCATTTAGGGCTTTATAGGTCAGTAGTAATACTTGATACGGAACTTAATAGGTAACCAGTGTAGAGATGATAAAATTGGTGTTATATGATCATATTTTCTTGACCTAGTAAGAACTCTAGCAGCTGCATTTTGCACTAACTGTAGCTTGTTTATTGAGGATGCAGGACAACCAGCTAATAAAGCATTACATCAGAGGTCTTCAATCCTGCTCCTGGAGGGCCACTGTCCTGCATAGTTTAGTTCAAACCTGCTTCAGCACACCTGCCTTTGTATATTCAAGCGATCCTGAAGAGCTTGATGAGCTGATTCAGGTGTGTTTGATTAGGGTTGGAACTAAACTCTGCAGGACAGTGGCCCTCCAGGAGCAGGATTGAAGACCTCTGCATTACAGTAATCTAGTCTCGAGGTCATGAATGCATGAACTAACTTTTCTGCATCAGAAACAGATAGCATGTTACGTAGCTTAGCAATGTTTCTAAGGTGGAAAAAGGCTGTTCTTGTAACATATGAAATATGATTTTCGAAAGACAAGTTGTGGTCTAGTATAACACCCAGGTCTTTTACTGTAGTGGGTAAAGTAACAGGACATACTTCTAAATTAAAGTTGTATTGTACAAGGTTTTGTGGGTAGTTTTTTGGACCAATAAGTAATACCTCCGTTTTATCTGAATTTAATAGCAGGAAATTACACGTCATCCAGCATTTTATATCTTTAAGACACTCTGTCAATTTAGATAAGTTAGTGTTTTCATCTGGTCGTGATGAAATATATAATTGAGTGTCATCAGCATAACAGTGGAAATTAATTCCACGTTTTCTTATAATATTACCAAGTGGCAGCATATATATTGAGAATAGCAGAGGGCCTAACACTGATCCTTGCGCCACTCCATAGTCTACTGACGTTATCTTCGATTTTTCCCCATTTAAACAGACAAAATGGTAACGGTCTGATAAGTACGATCTAAAACAGCTTAATGCCTGTCCCTGAACACCAGTGTAGTTTTGTAGTCGATCCAAGAGTATTTTATGATCTATAGTGTCGAACGCAGCGCTAAGATCGAGTAGAACTAGTATTGAGATACAGCCTTGGTCAGAAGCTAAAAGTAAATCATTTGTAATTTTAACTAGCGCAGTTTCTGTGCTATGATGCGGTCTGAATCCTGACTGAAATTTTTCATAGATATTCTTCGGCTTGTAACAATAGCAGAACCCTTTTTGGAGCTAAATAGAACCCTTTTTATAAGGTTCCATAAAGAATCGTGCTTTGAAAGTGCTATATAAAACGCCATATAAAAAATTGTGTTATAAATAACCTTTTCAACATATTTATTTTCATTAATATTAGTATATTAGTATCTTTATATTATTATTATTAATATTACTATTTGTATTATTATTTATTAATAGTGTGTTTTTAGCCCTCTATCTGCCTGGTCTTATATTTTGTTGCATCTATTTGGGTTTTACATTAAAAAAACAGCATGTTGTGTCAATTAGGTTCTTTTATTTTTTATTGACATGGCATATTGTAGTAAAAATGACATGCTCTAACAAGAGGTTAGCGGAATACATTAATAAATTACAATTGACTCTGAACACGATATAGATGTAATGAAGACCAAGTTCCAGTGAAATATCTTTATAATCCCCTATGATGTTTTTAAGTCCTTCATTATGTGGCAGTTTCTCTCTGCAGATGATGAGGTACTTGTGATAAGTGACAGCATCTGAAATAATTTATAATTTAGTTACATTGTGTCTCTTCCATTTGATTATGAAAAAACAAATGTTCATGAATGCCAAAATTATTTTAAAAAAAATGGACAGAATGAGCCCTTTACCATGTTAAAAGGAAAAAGTGATGTAAAGTCATGGTATAACTTTAATGTTTTTTTTGTTTTTGTTGTGACCGGGTATGTTTAGGCATAAAGTCATAATAAAAAAATAAAAAAAATCAAACAATATGGATCATAAATTCCATATCTCTGTTACTTACTTTGTGGAGAAGAGAATATGAGTATCCTTAACTGAACAGAGCTGCTCACACTTACATGTTCTGTTAAACTAAAAAGAGAAAAATACATGATTGTTAGAAAATGATTGTAACCATTTTTAAAGTTATTAATTATAGACATTTGCATGTTGACAATCTGTGTAGTAACTGTGGTTGTATAGCTGAGCTCCAGAAAATCAGTAGCCTAATGAGGAGGCTTTGACAGTTACAGATTTGAAAAACAAAAAGGCGGGGATAAAGAACCCTAAACTCTAATACAAAGAACCATTTCAACATAAAGGTTTCTTCTGGACGATACCGTACTAAATAGAACTGTTACTACGTGTAAAGAACCTTTAAAGAACCATCTTTTTTTAGAGTGTGGTTTCAAATCCATATAACTTCCTTCTTATGTGAAACACAAAAAGTGAGTCTTAAAAGAATATCTTGTTCATTCTTTTAAATATAATAAGAGTAAATGACAACTGCATTGTCAAGCTCTGAATTTAGACTGATCCAGCTCTGAAGTTCAACTCCGTAACCAGGTTGCAACGATTAACAGCACACTGGAGGGGAAATTATCAGTGAAGAATAACTTACATTTTGTCTGTTTCTCACACAACGCTATCTTTCTCCATTTGGGTTATGGTGCGGTCACATTTACTGTTGTTCGACAAATTTTTGACAGTGACAAAGTAATGTCAGCAGGAATACATGCAATCTGCAATTTCATTTGACGGTGAAAGATTTCCTCATGCAGATTTCACATCTGCTTCAAGCTGGTCATGTTGATTTGCCACATTGGCCAACAGATCGCTGCTTGGTTTACATGCATCACTACACTACTGGACCTTTTTTGCCAGCTAAATTTCTCCACATTTTTGGTGTCACCAGAAATCATACGGGTTTGAAACAACAGGGTGAATAATTGAAGCATTTTAATTTTTGAGTCAGTTTTGCTTTTAAAAATGCCACCTAACGGTTTAAATAGTAGGATTTGTGAGTTACTTAAACCTACCAGCCTCTTGCAAATATCAGACTTATTTTCTGCACCCCCAACACTACCAGCAGGCAATTTTGAACCTATTTTAGAACAGGTCTGTTCTGAACACTTTATGCCTATTCACAATGTTCTTAAGAATTTAATTTGGTAAAGGAGAACTACAAAGCTCATGGAACTCCTTTAGACTACTTGCAACTCTCTGATATCTTGCTGAATTCATGAGCACACACTAAATAGCAGGGTTGGTTGCATTTTACAGAAATTTCATGCGCTTCAGCGGGGTGCAGCCTTTCGCATTGAAAGCAACATGCTTCTCCATTTCAAGCTCATTGTAGTTCTTTCACAATGTCTTCTGCTAAGCGTACCTCTTATTCCATTTGCATCTATCAGGCCATCTCTAATATGTCTCACCCTCTCGCTTTAGAGAGAGGCAATCTGTGCTAGACCAACTGTAAAAATGCATTTCTTTCCATGCTAAAATGACAGGAACTGTGCAGACTACTAAACAGTAGCAGATCAATGCAGAAGTGTTTCATATATTGCAACATAAAACCTAGCAATCACTTCTAGCTGCTGTTAATGTAATCCAGTTTTTTGTTTTATTACAAGGTATCTTGTGGTGTTTAACTGGGCACTTGAAGCAAGACAGCCTCAGTGAAAGTATGACTATTCTCATCCTGTCTTATCCATTTCATTTTCTATGGAGTTGTTGAGAGTAACACTGTGGAGACTGTATAACAATGATGGGTGAGTACATTATGTAGGAAAAAAACAACAAAATCCTCAATAAATTGCATATAGATGCCGCATTAGATGCATCTAGGAAGATATATCCGGTTCAATGGCATGTAAAGTAGCTCAGATTGTATTTTTAGTTGAAATAATGGTGCAAAAAAATTGTGGCTGCATCCTATTCCTCGCATACTACACTGAATTAGACATCGGCTTTAATGAGGGTTTCCTAGCAACCGCTGAAGCATCTCTTTTACACAAAGTTAGCTTCTCAAGGCATTTCAAAAATGAGTAGTGCCCAGTGTATTTTTTTCTCTTCCCTCTTACCTTTTCATCTGCCATCTGTCACCATTCAGAAATAATCATCTCTCGCCATCCAAAAGGCAGCTATCACTCTGTAAACACGAGCGCAGTGCATTTTTTAATCATCATTTGCATGTTAACTGTAATCACACGTTGAACTCAACTCTAGGAATCTATCCAGTTTGCTTCTCACTCATTTTACATATCAAGTCACATGAACACATATCTAGCTTCAGCTTAAGTGTATTTTATTTAATGTAAAATATTTGCATTGGGTTCAGAAATAGTCTCTTGTGTTGATGTCTTCTATACAGACAGTGTTTCTAATTTTGCATGATCTAAGGCTTAAATCCACAATGCCAGGACAACATTTCTGATTCTCCAGTCTTGACTACATTTTAATCATTGTCGCCACATTGATTGATTCATGATTGATTGATTGATTGAGATTGTACCCAATGACCCCAATGCTGTATGCATAAATAATGTTAATTTAGATTAGGGCTGAGAATGTCAGCGCTGTTTCATGTTTCGCGCGGCTTGCGGATCAAACGAGCCTGTTTCATGAACTGTTTCATTCAGCTTTTGGAGCGTTTGCCGTTTAATGTTTCACATACATAACAGAAATGGCAGCACTTATCGGTGCAACAGTCTGCAACATACAATTTGCATAGTGCATAAACATTATTTCGAACACTTACCGAACTTCTAATTTTATTGAGGAAAATTATATCGGAATAATTATCGTTTTATCACCTGGCCCTAATTAACCCAATAAATTTCATTCAAATTATTTTATCACGTGGACAGTGGCTTTTTTTTTCAGAAAAGTGACTAAAAGTCATTGCATTTCTTCATGTTTTATATCTGAGGTCTCTGAGACCCCAAACATGTATTTCACATTTTTAAAAAAGGATATTTGAAATGTAATTCATAATCGGCCATTATATATTTAGGAAACATCATAAAACAAACATGACGGTTACACTCAGAATAAACTATTTTTTTCTGTTTAGAATGAACAACCAAAGCTTTAGTATCTGAATTTAGTGGGTAAAAAGCATTTTCACAACTGTAATTATACACTTTGCAGTTCTATCCCTTCATTCTGCTCCTCTTATGATAATGTCCATCTGAATGAGATTTCCACAGAGAGACATAAGGACAGAAATGAACCCAATTGGTCTCAATTGAGTACAGTGCGAGAAGGGCCGTACTCATTGCCGTGCACCTGAAGAAGCCAAATAATGCATTTTGATTGCATGATTATAGCGGCGACTGATTCTGAGTGCTGTCATTCTGTCTTAATGGGCTATCCGAGAGGACTGCGTACAGATTCATATCAATAAAGGGTGTAGAGCTCATCAGAGGGATGGCAGCTATAGTGTTAATGGTACTTCAGGAGAGAGAGGCAGTACTATGGATATCAGGGGTCCTTGGACAAACAGCAGAAGAACTGGAGTTAGCGTTGGGAACCACTTTGTTGATGAGGCTCAAGCAAAGCTCTTACAAGAGCTCGAAAGTAGATTACGCATAGTAGATTAGCGAGTGCCACTGGTTTGGGATTAGGAGCACTGGTTTAACCATATTAGGAGAAGTAAGGATGGATGCTGAAGAGTTAAACTTAGACTATGTGGTGCATTTCAGTAAGTAGATGAAAGTAGGTTATGAGGTATTAAATAATGTTCAAATGCAAATTAGTTTGCATAGCAAAACAGGACACTAGAAGGAAGAGCTATATTACTTTCTGTGCATTTAATCAAAGGATCAGCAATGTGTGGGCTTTTCTAGTCACTCTAATACTGCGTTTCTGAACGTTCAACAGTCTTATGAGTTACTCCCCAAGGCTTTTACAATACTGAACTATCCTTCCTAGCCAGGTAGCTAACATATTTCCACACAGATGTTTTCCCTCCTTAATTATAGTGATCTATATTTATTTTCAGCCATTGGATGACAGCAGTCTGGTCTATAAAGTAATGCATGGTTTGTAATTCCAGGCGGGTACTGTGATTTTTCTGTGCTGTGGACTGTGCGCCATCTTCTATGATAGCTACCTGCAGGAAGAACAGCTGTGCTTCTGCTGCTTCATTGGTAGTTTGTCAGCCAGGCTTAGAATGTGCTGATCAATCAGACCAAACCCCACACACCCTATTCCTCAGGTCTGGCAGTCTAAAAAGCAGTGAGAGTTGTTGAGACACTCAAGAGGTGGGCAAGTTACAGTTAATAGTTTTCATGGTGGACATTTGGGGTCCTACTTAAATATTATGTTTTGATTCCAACCAATAGCCTTTAGTTTATGTCACAGCCATGAACCATGTTTTGCGACCCTCCGTTGATGATTGGAGGAGGCAGGTAAAATTTAATGGAAGAGATTTTGATTCTTGAGAACTTTTGTTTTTTGGACAATTTGGTTACGCGTATATGGACAAGCTGATGTCATCAACATGGTGGTCCATTTTCCTGTGGACAGCTGTACACAAACAAAGATTAATCTTGAAGCAAGTAGACTGAAAGCTTTATTACTGTGCTTATCTATTTTTTATAAAGGTAAAAGTGTCATTTCTGTTATTATTTTTGCAAATCTGTATTGAGCAGAAATGACACCCTTCACCTTTAATTATTCTTGGTAGTCTAACTGAGGACAATTCACCAGTATTTACCCATTATGCTAAAGAAAAAGGCTTCCATTATCTTTAATCTACCTTGAGTAATTTTGTCCACCTCTTTTTTTTCTGCGGACAAAGGCAACACTGCATGGGTTGGGAAAATACAAAAAACAATAATTTTATAGCCTAACATGTTTCTCGCTCCTCTGATCAAGCCAGATCCTCATAGATAAAACCATCCTGCATTTTTTCCAGCTAAATTTTCTTTTTCATTTGTAACTTTCCCATTACAACATTATATCAATCAGTTGTGGTGAACTGAATGTCATGAATGATGACGCAAATATCTTTTTTAGGTGAACTATCCCTTTAAGACTAGCTAATCTAGTTTAAAAACAAATCTGAGATTTTAGATCAGATACGTAGTATGTGTACCAAAATTCAAGTTGCTTTAAATCCGCCTAGAAAGTTCCTGCTGGTAAATGATAACGCTTTTTCGGTGTGATTTGCATATATTCACTGGTGCTGGATTCTGCAGGTAGGCGTCTGAGCCAGGCGTTTTTTTTGCTGTGAAATGTCACACAATTGATATGTATGACAAAGCGAGCGTTCCAGATGGCATGCCTTGCCATCAGAGCAGACCGCTGGCTTGTTTTTCTCCTTCATCTGTAGCTGCATGATTATCACTGCATTTTGATGATGTGCTAGAGCGATACTGAGTGACAGCTATGGCTCCTCATCCACAACCAGATCAAAACTGACAGCTAGCTTCTGTGGGACGGTCCCTTCCTCCTCCGTGTATCTGAGGACCCTGGGAAAAAAGGAGGAGGGTGACACAGAAAAAGTGTTTGCATTTAATTATGCCACCGGCTTCAATAGACTGTAAACTCGAATTGATGTGTTGAATTTAATCTTCGCCAAAAGCGTCCATGCCTCACTGTTGTATTTAATAAACGTGACTTTTCATGTTAGCACCTTTCAGATTTTCCCTTGCCTGGCAAATAAAAAGAAAAAGACTGAATTAATTGTGTTGTTTATGTACTGACCAACCATTTAATTGCAGAAAGATGTATTAGTGCTGTCACTATATATTTTTATATTATAATAATTTCACAGTGAATCTCCTTATTAGTGTAGAAACAACATAAAGGCAGTATATTTTAAATATTTGTTTAATGGCATCTTTTTATGAAAGAAGGCCCGTTTCACCGATATCAATACTGCTACTGCTTTTTCTAAATTTTGCCATTTCCTTTACAATTATTCACATAATATAATAAATAATGAATTGTATAATTTAATTTTTATTAAGAATAATTTAATTAATACGATTTATATATTGTCAGTTTCCTTTTCATGCTGAAACAGTTTTGTTGCACTTGGTCATATCTGTTGCCGTACCAATCTGCATTGGTGAGCAGGCTGTTCATTTACATGTTTATTCAGAAGCAATCTTGCATGTTCCCTCACACAAAAACTACGATTTCACATCTTTCCATGTGAAATACCTCACACTTGATTCATTCGGTCAGTTTTTCCTGTTCTTTATTTCGGTCAGTCAACACTCTGAACAAATTTTCATTTGCAGAGAATTTAAGTGCTTGGCGATGTTAAAATTGTACAATATATACCGTGCTATTGGTGTCAGACATTGTAATCTAATCAAACTTTGCTTCGTCAGGGACACCAATATCCCAACAAATTCCCCCTTTAACTCAGGTTGAATGGTCCCAAGCTCAAGCATCATAATTGGATGTTAACTTTCAGGCTGCCGGTGTGAACAAACTGCAAGATGAAATTCAGAAGATGAGGCCTGAGATTTCCGTATTAATAAAAGTCACACAGGCTGTTTTTTTATGTTTTCATCCGAGCGCCGGATATTATGCCAGTGTTCCCGCTGCCAACCGCTCCAGCAATCCATTGTTCATCCCATTACTTCTATTTCCACTTTTATTGAATTGATTGTGATCACATCTTATTTAGGAATGCATTTAGGGTTTGCTCATTTACCTTCTGTTTGTGTTGCATAACATGCAAGGCAGTGGAGCTTTTAATGGAAATGAGGCTGGCTATCTCCACAAAGCGGGTTGCTTGAGAGATGGGAGATTATGTTGGCCTCCATTTTGTTTTTAGGTAGACTATCCTGAATATAAAATAAAAGATGTGGGCACTAAGTACCTGCATAATTCTACCTGCATAATTAATATATTTCAATGGATGATTCATTTTCCGTCCTTGTTCAAGTTTAGAGCACAGCTTTCTTTGTAAGATGCATGTTAATATAGGCAATTTTATCCAAGAAGCTGCCCGCTTTGAGCATCTCAATGTCCTCTCAATTGCACGGCCCCTTGTTGTGTTTTCTTTAACCAAATGAAGTCAGACCAGTCAGGTCTCCCACTGTGGCTCCGTCTCCTCCCAGCCTGTGCCACTTTGAAGTCTGGAGTAATTAGCCGCTGCCTGTGAAGTAGCATCGCTAACTGTGATGTGCAGACTCCATTTTCACTGATAATGATCTAGGAAATGTTCCAGCACATTTGTTATCAAATGCATTGAAACTCATGACCAGAGTCTTTGCGAAAAGGTATTCCATCTAGCCTCAGAAAGTCAATGTAGTGAATTCCACTTTGATGGTTTAATACTTTTATTCAGCAAGGACACATTAATTAATACATGTGTCCTTTTAATACATAATTAATAAATGAATTAATACATTTTTATTCATCATAGAATCCTGAAAAAAAAAAAAAGTTTCTACAAAATATATTTAGTGGCAAAATTTTTTCCAACATTGATAATAATATTAAATGTTTCTTGAGCAGCATATTAGTATGATTTCTGAAGGATCATGTGGCACTGAAGACTAAGAGTAATGATGCTGAAAATTCAGCTTTGCCAACACAGGAATAAATTACATTTTAAGATATATTACAAAATACAAAAAAAAATCTTACTTACCACAAACTTGGCATTGCATATAAATGTAAGGTGTAATGTAAGCACTTTGTGTATATAATAATGTGCTTATTCTGAAATGGTGACAAAATCTTAAGGATTACAAAATAATTTAAAGTGTTTCTCATGATTTAACATTTAAATAAACAAATAATCAAGTTTAGCTCATATATTCATAGTTTTTTAGCTCAAATATTTGAAAACAATATTACAGCACTATTGTAATATTAATGTAATATATACTTTACATTTCTGTAATATATACATAGTCAAACGTTTCCTATGTCAAGCAGCTGCCATTGAAATGAATGATAATGACTATTGAAATGACCTTTCTCCAGGTATTCTATTGTGGGTGTGGCCTTTATTTTCTTAGCCAATCAAAAATTTATATGATCAAATAATGGGTTTGCTGATATTTGGTTGCCTTTGCAGGTTGGCGGTTTATGGCAGTGGAGATGTGGTTGAAGTCTTGCAGAAATCGCTTACAATTCCTTTAAATCTAAATTGCTTGGCACTAAACACTCACCTCTACATTTCTTCTTTGCTCACTGCCAGTCATTCACAAAGGTCATAGTCCGATTGATTTCTGAGAGGTGGGTGGCAACATGCCAGATAAAACAGTACATTTTCATTTTCACTTCTTTTTTCGCTGTGTTATGTATGGTTCTTTTTTTTTACTTTGGACTTGTCAAAATTATTTCATCTTGAAGGGTCAATTGATGACTGTCCTTTAAATATTTAACTTTACAGTCCTACAGCAATGTTCTCTAAGAAGATTCAAGACAATCACAATCTCGACTCCAGCACTATTGCAACAATGAACTTGTTAATATTTACTGATCGTTGATCATTAGGTTGAATATGGCTTTTGAAGTCTAATAAAGAAAGGCCATGTTTACTCTCTCAAGAAACCTTGGATCATTAATCAGGGTCTCCAATTGAGCCTTTTTCAACTATCTAGAAATAAGGCATCTCAGTTGAACAGTCCTTGGCTTTCTAGCTCATCTCAATGCTTAATGAGAGCCACGAATAGACATAGACCACTTGTATTCTAGTGATTGTCCGATTGAAATAATCTCCTCTAGTCATATCCCAGTCCAATGAAACATAAAGCATGTAAAAAAAAAAAATCCAGCCTCACTGGTAGAAGTAAAATCATAGGTATGGTCATTTATAAAGAGCTTCAGAGAAGCCAAGGATCCTTCTCTGACATTTAATTAGGATCATGAAAGGTGGAACAGCATTTTGAGAGGGGTATGTGAAGGTTGTGTACTGTCCTTTATAGAGCTCAAATTAATCTAAATGCAAGAGACTACAAGATCCCACATCACTGACAGTACTTGATCATTTTCAGAGCTGATTATTAACATAGCTGCATGTCCAAAAACAGCATAAGTAACTAGCAAAAAAGACGATGGATAGCCACGATGGGAGTTTTGAGACAGCTTGCCACTCGTAATTGATTTATATCTTTGTCTCACAGTTGTGATTTTTATCTAGCTATGTGGATATTTTTTATTTTAAAATGTATCTCACTGTCTCACAGTAATTCTAAAATGGAAATGCTCAGATTTAGAGTTACCATTTAGAATTATGGAAACATCTGTACACATTACAGTAATTAAAATTGTATGTTCAAATGTCATGGAAGTTATACCAAAATAAAATGGCCTGCGCATGTATTTGTGTGATTCAATCATGCATGTTTACTCTGAACGGGTAGAACAATACCATGTTTCAAGTGCTCTCTTAGTATGATTTATGAAGAGTAAACAACTCCTGCTGTCTTTATAAGGTATGTGTTGTTGTCTTACAGCCTCAAATGAGCCTAAAGTCTGTGAATCCACCTCTCTCTCAGACAGCACCTGATTGTGTTGGCCCATCTAACCGTCCGACCAGCTCCCCTGATACTTATTTCAAAATCATGTTGAAGCCAGACTCATTTTAGCCATTTTCCAGGGAGACTCGAGTGTGTGAGCTCAAATTGCAGCTTGTTACATTTAGGCAATGTTGACTCTTCTAATTGCCATCTGTCTGGCTCTCGTCTCTGTGTTGGCCTGTACCAGAAAGTTCTCTCCAGTCGACAATGCCCCTCTGAATCATGTGCATTATCAGAGATGCAGTTGCACCTGTGTTTAACATCAACTCGCTTTGGAGGCCTTCGCAATCAGTGGTTCTGCTGCATTGCTACAATGATGTACATCACACCTCTGCCCAGATTATGTTGTAGTTTTTGGCCTCTGCAGTCAGCTGGGAGGTACCAGCCAGTGGGACCACAATTATATTGCTATATCTGGTGTTCACACTCTCTCTCTCTCTCTCTTTCTCTCTCCACAGCTCTTTGCGTGACAACTGAGCGCTTTGGGGAATTTAATTAGTCTTTGTGCAAAAGCTGTGCAGTTGAAGAGTTGTTTCTTAATGAACAGTTTGCTTTGAATGTCGAAAACTACATTATTTGCATTTGGGGTAATATGTGATTTTGGAGAATTGGATGTTGCTGTTCCATTTTGAAGCCATGCAGTCTCTTTGCTCCTATGGGATTATGTTACTGAACTGTAGTAGAGTTTCGCAGAATCAAAGAGCAGAGCATTAGTGATTTTAGTGAACTCCCAACTACTACCATAAAGCTTGGTATATTGCCTGATTTAGATTAATTACTTTTTATATATATATATATAAAAAAAAAAAATTCCCGAAAAGAAATCAAGTATAGTATATGTGGCGAGAAGCAGGGCGGGGCTTAGAGCCATGGGAGGCCAGTGAAGCGAATGTTAATGAGCGACACCTGACCGACACAATGGTCTCGAGTTCCTCGGAGGAGCTCTGGAAGGATAAAAGGAGTGATGATAGTGGAAAACAAGAGAGGACCACGCCTGGGACATTTTAAGTTGTTGTTTTGTTGTCCATGAGGGGCTGCTTATGGTTAAAGTTTATGTTGATAGTTTGCCTGTTCCCGCCTCCTTCCCTGATCAGCAAACCTCGTTACAATATATGTACCAAGTTCTGTCATGAAACTCTAGATGGAGCAAGTTGATGGTGCTGCAACGTGCTGACAATTACATTAACTACACAGCACAAGCTGATTCGTTCCTGTTGCATCTGCAGCCAATGAGTTTGCAGCTCAACATTTAAACAGTTGGTAAGTGTTTGCTGTAGCAGTTCCTCTGAAACCCTCCACCTTCCCCAGCTCCACCTATATAGATCTACTATGGGTAATTCCATATATGCTATTTGTGCAGCAGCAGCAGCATCTCTCACTTGCTCACAACAGCATGTCTGTGTATGTATTGGCAGTAGTAGGAAGTCTCTATACTTGCTCTGCAGCAGCAGCAGCGTAGCAGTTTATTCCGTCAAGACCAAATACATTAACATTGCATTGTCTATTACCATGATAAACTTTTCCGAGAGTTTTATCACAGTTGAAAACAGTTGAGGCTGTTTGATATTCTCAAGTCTCTTTGAAGAATAGGAAATTTAAAAAGATGTTAACAATGTAAAAGTCTTTACTGTCACCTTTGCTCAAATTAATGCATCCCTGCTGAAAAAAGTATTTTGTCATTTGTCATTTTTATACTTGTTATAATTTCTACAGTATGTGACAACTCATGAACCGTCACAGTTTTGCAATGTATGTCATATCCCTTCTGTGCTTGGCTGTGTAATTGATGCTTGCTATTTTTATGGTTATTGTTAAGAAAATTCTACCCCACATACTTCCTCCAAGTACATTTTTACAAACTGGCACAATTAAGAACATTTAAAATTAGTATTTTTTTTCTGCATAAGGGGATTTATTTTTTGTCTTATGATATCTTCTGTTCTGCCTTTCATGTTCCCGCTAGACTATTTCTTCCTTTTTTAAAAGGGTCCAATTACATGGCCTCAGTAGCTGCCCTGTGCTGTCAGTGTTGCAGGAAGCAGAGGTATATGGCCTATCACAACCTTCAATTAGCTCTGTGGCCTTTTACTGAAGACCACTCTTATTGGAGGAAAAGACATGATAGGAAGAAAATCCCAAAGCCAATAACTGCATTAACCTTCATCGTCAAACTTTGTACAAGTCAAGATGATGCCCTTTTAAGTTCACTTATGTCATTTTATAACATATAACCTCACTGAAGTTCCTGGTATTTTTTATGACAGTGATATGGAACTTTATGACAGTGATATGGAACATTTAGTGACTTTAAATGTAAAAGTTTTTGAAAACTTTAGGGCCTATATATTGGGTCGCCCTGTATTCCTTTTAGAGAGCGCTTTTAGAGAATGTGGGGTACTTTTTTTTTTTTCAGCCTTTCAGAAATAACATCCAACACAATAGTTTCTAATGCAGGGCTTTTTCTGTGCAGAAAAACACATTTAAAATACATATCTCTTCTAATTATTCATGATCATTATTCTCTTATAAATTTCCCTCAACTACCGAGTCCCGAACCAGCTTGTCTGTATAGCTGAGCAGACATGGCTTCTGGGTTATTATGTGGCTTTAAAGCAAAGATGAGAAGAGTTTATGGATTATGCATGAAGTACAGTCTGTGTTTAAGCGAAAGCAATCGTCAGCAAGAGCTTTGATCAGTTCTTAAAACCTTTTTAATTGCACTGCTGTCGTTTATTTATTTATTTATTTTGTCTGATCAGTTTTATTTATTTTATTGTTGTCTATGGGTCTGTGACGTGTTGCTCATAATTTTTGTCTAATCTGTTCATTTATTATATATATAGTGTATTAAAACATTTTTATATGTATATATGTATATATATATATATATATATATATATATATATATATATATATATATATATATATATATATATATATATATAAATGTTTTAATACATTGATACATAGATACATAAAAGATACATGCATAAAGTCTAAAGTGTCATGGTGGTGCAACTGTGCAAAAATAAATAAATACATTAAAGTCAAGTCACCTTTATTTATATAGCACTTTATACAATACAGATTGTTTCAAAGCATCTTCATTGTAATAAACAGGAACAGATAACTGGATCTATGATGACAAATTCAAATTCTGTAAAGCAGCCATAAAAAGACAATAGTGTCGTTATTCAGCTCGAGTCAATTCAATTAAGTGAAAGTGAAAGTGTTGATACTGCTAAATTCATCAATAATAAAACAAATTCAGTTCAGCTATAAAGCATCTCTTTGGTACAGCTATTGAATGCAAGTCATACATCATTTCTAAATTAATTTTGTTATTTTGATTTTGGGAGAGGCAAAAATGTCAGGGTGATACAACCGTCCTGAAAAATGGCCTTATTAAACAAATTGAATTCTTGAAAAGAAAACATTAAACAGATTTGCATCTTAATATTGTATTATTATTTCTTAGAGAGAATAAAACTGCTTCACAGCTTTTTCATATTTTAACATTTGCCTGAAAAATCAAAGTCATGGGGTCTAATATGTAGAAAAGAAACAAAACAGGAGACAGTAAGTCTCCTAAAATATCAGATAATTTGTTAGTTCACTTATATTTATATTTACCTTGAATATTAAAATAAAAAAAATATATATATTTATATTTTGTAACTTTTGTCCAATAATTATTTAGATGTACTCGCAGGTATTCAAGGAAAATGTTTTTATGTGATGGATACACCACATGACATTACAATTAAACTTTTCTTATTTCAAAATCAGATGAATCCAATATGGTTACAAAAAGACCCTAAATTTCTGAGAACTTGGTACATGTGTTTTAATCAAAGATTTTTAAAGAGATGTTTCTTTGATCTTCATGTTTCTAAATGAAACCAGTGTCAATTTGAGTAACTTTTTGTGGCATCCAAAACTATGCCATGATAAAAGGAGTTTCACATTGTGTAATTATCAATAGTTTGAAAATTGGGCCTCTTATGTTGGAGGACCATTTTGAAAAGCCTGAACTTTTAGAGAGCGATCTTCTATTTAAATGATGTGGTGGGCTGAAAGTAATGCAGAATAAAATTATGGTCATGAAACTGCTTTTTAACAGGTGGCCTCCCATCTGTCCAATGTGCTTTTTACCGCTTCCTCTAATGAGCACTAGGTCACCTTGGCTCACCGATCCTTCATAAATTAAAGACTGTCTCTCCAATAAAAATTGGAATATGTGGCTATTCAGTCTAAGCTTCCACAGTACGGCCATTGTTTGGTTTTCTTGTTCTTCAGTTTTACAGGGTTGGGTCAAATCAACAGGGGCTTCAATGCTAAATGTTGTGGCTTAGTCATTACCCTTTACTTACTGTAGCTGCCTTTACCATGCGGTTTGAGCTTTAAAAGCGTTGGCTTTTGGCCTTTGTGAGGCAAATTTGAAGTTGAGTCATAAGAGCGGATCACGCAGTGTATCAGCGAGGGGTGGTGAATACGAAATGTCAAAGAAAGAAAGTCCTTGACGCAGAAAGTGTGGTATTGTCGCCAATCTCTGTAGCAAAGTAGACACTTCATCACAATGAGAAGGTTGTTTCTTTTAGTAGGAAATCATGACTTAAGCCTAAATAATGACTCTATATCCAATGAAGTTAGGTGTTGTTAAAACTCATTTATTTCAGCAAAAATCAAAGAAAAAAAAAACATAATGCATAAAACACTTTTGGTAACGCTTCCTTTTACAGTTCTGTTCCCCATGTACATACTATGTACTTAATATAGTAATTACAATAACTGGGTAATAACTAGGTACTAACCCTGAACCTACCCCTAAACCTAACTTTAACCCATGTACTTACCTTATATTACCCAGTACTTTTTTAGGTAAATACACTGTAAGTACACGTAAGTTAACGCACTGTAAAATTAAGCATTATTACCCAGTACTTTCTTAGGTAAGTACACTGTAAGTACACGTAAGTTAACGCACTATAAAAGGAAGCGTTACCACACTTTTGTGATTAAGCTTGCAAATCTAAATCACACATTTTAGATTTTGCAGAAAAGTGGCATTCTCCTTTTTTTCTTTCTCCAGAAAGACCTATGTAGATACGTTTTGATGCTTTGATTAAGTTCAGTGGTAGCCTCTGGTAATGTATTTAATTTGTACTTTAGTAAATTCAGTTTTACTAGATTACATTGATTAAAAGTTTTTAAATGAACCAATTTTGAAGTGAAATAGATCTCAGACAGTATATTCATCACTATTAGGCAAGGCGGTGATATTTTAATTATTTATTTATTTCTATTAGATAGTTTATTGCTACATATGTAACAACATATTAGGGCCACAATGTATCTTTTTCATCCTTCACATTATCAAAACAAAAGATGCATGTGAGAAGCATGTGCATGATCTTACACCAATTATGCTTATAACCTAACAATGTGCAGCTTATGTAAATGGCTTAAACAGTGTTCTTATTAAGGAGTAGAGATTATACCGTTAAAACAAAACCTTTTCAACACACAGCAAGAGTGTATTCAGAGTGATTTGTTTTTTGTTATGTGATTGTCCATTTATCTCATTAAGTAAATATTGTAATGTATTTTCCTGTCAACTGAGTGGTACTAATTGGATTTAATCCTCAAATGTATAGTATTTGACCGAATTTACACAAGAAATATTGAGGTGAAAATTGTCTGTTCGAGAAGGGTGTTGATAGACTTGGCAAGCGTGTAGCTCTGCTTTATTAATTGAATACTCCAGTAGGTGGTCAGCGGTGTATGATAAATCATACTAAATGGGGGTAAATTGTCTAGAATTAGTGTCTGCGTGTTTATCACTTGAGTCTCAAAATGCTTTCTGAAAGATAAATAATGAAGAGTGGCGTCAACTGCAACTGGGGGCAAATAAAATGTAATCGTTATAGAGAAAGAGAGAGAAATGAAAAGAGAATGAATGTTGAGTCGTGTGTGTGTGTGTGTGTGTGTGTGTGTGTGAGAGAGAGAGAGAGAGAGAGAGAGAGAGAGAGAGAGAGAGAGAGAGAGAGAGAGAGAGAGAGAGAGAGAGAGAGAGAGAATGAGTGTAGGGGAATCTAGGGATTTAATACACTGCGAGCACTGCAGTCATGTAAATTATGCAATTATTGTAAATATTGTGTAAGAAATTTCACATTCTAGCACTTCTAGCCTAGATCAGGTGAATTTTGTGCATATCTGGGATGTTAAAGAAACTGTACAAACAAAAAGCATATTTTATACAAATAGTTTCGAGATATTATTTGAAGACATCCACCCCCCACCCCCACCCCGTGATGAAAATCAAGTTTGAATTGTTTTAATTTATATATCTATGTTGTGTTTTTAATATGCTGACAAACCATGTGCAAATTCATCAGTCAACATCACTGCTGTATTTTTCCTTAAAACTGCAGTGAACCATAACAAGTAACCAATCTTGTCAACGTGCGGTGTGGTGCTTTCCTCCACTGACTTTCTATGATGTTCAAATCGTTTCTAAGGATGATGATTTTTAGATGGTGAACAGGAACATGGTTCATGTAACATTAGCAACACATTATTAGCTGTTTGATAACCTAGTCAATTACTGTTTTGTGTCCGACGTAGAGAGCGATACATAAAACGCATTACCATTCTGATGCATCGACGACTTTCTCATTTTATATACTCTTATTATATTCCTTCTCTTTATACATATATTAAATACATATATATTATATTAATACATATATTTTATATTTATCTTTATATCGTTTTTTAAAACGATACATTTAATGTGCCCTTATTAGAGGCCACGTTTAAAACTTTTGTTAAGCTTTGCCAACATTTATCCAAATGTATTTGTCCAAATTTGTCCCACATAAATAAACAGATACATACATTTTAAGATTTAAATGTAGCATTTCACATATATTCACATGCACATGTTTCTGCTTGTGTTATCGCTATAGATAAAGTTGCTTTTTAAATTAATAAAAGTAAATATAAATACTACTTTTTATACGTTTAAATATATTTGTTTATTTATACGCACAATGTATACATTTATAAATATGGATACTATATAACTATACATATTATAAAATGAATAATGCATTGAAGTATATCTTAAGTGATATCTGTGTATGGTGGCCTATGTTATAGGTTGGTTTTAACTAAGCTTTTCTTTTACCTTTCCTTGAATATTTTCAGTTTTGGACCACAAGACTGTGCACTTTATAATTAACAGAATATTAAATTGCCATTAACTCTCCAGAGCTCAAACCTACTTCTTCATATTTAATTTAAGGTGACTTCCTAGGCACAGGTCTTCACGTGGACAGTCAGACATTGTAATTCAATTCTACAATGAACAGTCTGTTTTATTTAGAACTGTGCTAATTAATGAACATTAGACCGGCACACTGTACAGCTCTGCCTTTAGGCTACTTTAAAGCTGTTATTCAAAACATCTTTAATTTAATAGTCATTTATTTCTGTTGGGAATTATTTTCTGCCTTATGTCACTGAAAAGGCATTGTTGTATACTAATACTAATGTACTTGCTGAGAGTTTGAGTCAATTGAGATGACTGTCAAAACTAGCCCGCTTTGCCTGAATTTCCCCCTGTATAGTTTGATAAACCTCTAGGTCCGTAGTTGTGCCTTGGCCTGCTTTGCAACCTGATCATTTCCTGTTTTTCCATACGCATTAAAGCAAATGGCAGCATCCTTTGGATCCATTGCTTGACACCCTCAAGACTTTATGCGCTGCCCTGAGGCTGAGATGATAATGTGTGGTGGAGATGGCCATCTATGAGCCAGTGTTGTGCTAATGTGATCTTTTCTCCTCTCTTTCCAGTGAACACAAAGGAAAAGCCGGAGGAGAAAAGGAAGAGACGGCTGTGGTTTCTGTAGGTACTGTGCTTTTTGTTCTCGAGAATCTTATCAGCAGTAGTATAGTGATGTTCATGTCACACTACAACTTTGAAGATACAGTAAACAGTGCAATTGTATTGTAGATCTTTTAGAAACTGCAGTTATTCTGGGAATTTAAGATAAAGCTATACCTTGAACTTTGTCTATAACATTTCATCTGATATCACCAATCCATCAATCACAGTGCAGAATTCAAAGTGCTTATAGCATCTCTCTCTCTTATAGATATCTCTCTCTTTTTCCTCAACACTGTAGACACTTTTGTGTGTGAATTTACACTATTACTTGCTACAAGTTGCCATACTGAGCAGTTTATAGTAGTAGCTGTACTATTTATTTTCAGTAAATAATTATCAGCAGCATTTTTCTATAAAATCATAATGATCTGTGTGTACCTGCAAAATGACAGATTAAAAGCAGTAATATGATGTCCGGAGTAATGTGCTTGCACTATGGTTTCCAGCATGCACTGCAACGTGAATGATTGATTGATTGATTGATTGATTGATTGATTGATTGATTGATTGACTTTTTATTTTGGGGAGGGGGTTACTGTTGTTGCTTTTGTTTTAACAGTATTTTTGTTATTTTTGTCTAAAAGTATGTTCATGGTTGAATGCTCATCACTATTGTTGACTCCTATTTGTTCCTAGTTTGTTCCCATTGTTTTCATATTTTTCAAGTGAAATAATTGCTTACAAACTAGTAGAAGACTATAGTAAAAGGTCACCGTGATTTTGCCAAGTAAGACATGGTCCTGGATTAGCATATTTTGTTGATCCTGGATCAATATTCCTGTCTCAAAATGTAGTCCTTACCCAATCCCTATCCCTAAACCTAACCCTACCCATAACTTTTCCCTAAAATCAGAGGGTAATGAAAGGTGAATGACACTGATGTTTAAGTACTTCACCTTGGTTCTAAGCCTAAACTTTACATAAACTGTAAACTTGTCCCTCAAATCTGATTGGTTAATTGGAAAGTTGATCCAGGATCAACAGCGATGTTGATCCAGGAACATGTGGGACTTGGTGAAATCACGTTCACCATAGTAAAAGGAAACCTTGTATCTCCAAAAACTGTATTTTTTAATGAATCATATTTAAATAATTAAACACTGCATTGTCAAGGTTGATATTGTGGCTTTATATATAGTCAGACACTTGCATGTGTCCTTATATTATTAACAAATTACCTAAATCAAGCTTCGAATTACAAGTTACAAGGTTTTTGACCAGCGAATTTCAGAGAATATTGGATATGCATGTTTTGTCCGTCAGTAGAACGGCCTCATCTGAGGCAGTAAGTGCATCAGTTTAGGTTCATCAACTTGCAAGTTATAAAGTTTACTGTAGCTATATGTCAGTCAGAATCTCATGTGATTAAAAACAAAGCTGCTACATACAGGCATATTTAACTCTTTCCCCACCAGCATTGTTGAATATTTTCACAAAAGTTTAATTTCCTCAGAATATTTTGTTGTAGAAATATCTGAACATGCAATATATCAGAAGAAAGAACAGAGCCTCTGCTTTTAAACAACAACAACAAAAATGCTTTCCATTTATATCAACACTTGAATCTGAGTAAGTTTCATAAAAAAGCAGCATTTATATTTTCTGAGAAAATATTTTATTTTTCAAAGACTATGTCTGGATCGGATTCAGAACTATGATCAAAACATAGATGGAGTACCTCGTCCTGGGTCGACATTTCATTCAGTAAAATTAGAGAGAAAGACTGGAGCCTGTAGGAAATATAATGGACTGATTGAACAAAAAAATAATTCTTATGAATTTTCTTAATGACAGTCTGAAAATGACTTAAGCATTTTTAATATGATAAATTTCTGTTAAATACAGTCCATCCATCTTTCTAATACCATCATCTTGATTTCCAACTGATTCATCTAAGTGTCTGACTCCAGTTTACAATCAGAGGTGTTAGGGATGACTGAAGCAACTATTAATTAATGCTTCCTCTGCTACTTTGCTGAGTTGTGCATGTCCCTCGCTCTCTCATGATGAATGGAGCTGCTGGACCCTGTCCCAGCTGTCATCTGTGATTGATGCACTGTGCTTGTCTTCTTCCAGGTTTCTTGCGCTCGGTACCTCCCTTTCCCCATCCGATCTTCAGCCTCATCCTATTAGCCACAGTATTAATCACCACCAGTGCTGCTAATTGCTTTATAATCCCACCCCTGAGCCATACAATGTGTTGAGAGAAGTCACCTCTGAATCCCATCACTTTCCCAGTCGTATCCGTATCTCTGTCTCTGCCATGCTTGTTTTTGATAGCAGTGTATTACCCACGATTCCCGTCCTGCCCTAATCCTCTCCCGATTTCCTCGACAGATAATCTAACGAGTCACTCGCCGTAAAACTTCAACGCTGCACCCATGCTGATGTAAGAGACAAAGGGCTTGGCCGGATTTGTCAGGAAGGCCATTTGGAAGATAGGACACAAGCTGATGTTGACCTTAAGTACTAAGACTAAGCCATTTTGCTCTTTCCTAAGAGTAAAATCTCAATCGGATTTCAGTTTATTCCGTACTACTAATTAGTCTGGGTAAGGATTTTTCAATACGTTCCTAAGGGCCCACGCACACTGCACGTTTTAGGGGTCTGACTAATCTAACTCACCCAATTTAGTTCATAGAGTCAAGAGGACCTCCATAGAGTGACTAATGAGCTGAATCAGGTGTGCTGAATATTGGCAATGTCCGAAATGTGTGGGTTGGAGCATGAGAAACCCTGGTCTAGGTCATTGAAGCATTTTCATAGAACCTGAGGGGGTATTTGACGTTCACGCTCCATTCCAGATGTGGCTTTGGGTAACTGTACCGTCATGAGAGAAGACACAGTGCATTGAGCATGGAAATGGAGGATTATGGCGAATAACCTCAAGCTTGAGCGATTGGCTCAACCAGGCAACCCCGCGGTCACGCTTTGATATTTTTATTTATTGCCTCCCTCAGCGATAGATGACATATTTTTTCTTTCTGAGAGACAGCAAGCATAAATTCTCTACAAAGCGAAGGCGTTGGCCGCTCCTTGACGACGGGAAAGATTGACAAGCCACTCAAGCGGCCCTCGCTAATCAGAACTCCCATGCAGAGAGCAAAGCCCCAGGAAACTCATTTAAAGTTGTCGGACATATTGATATGCAAAGCACATCACCATCAATAGAGAACAATCTAGAGAAATATGAGAAAAATTAATCCATCTGTAAAAATAATCAACACACACTGGCCTCCTGAGCAGCCTGTCTTTCATCTGTCTATAGCCAGACATCCGATTACGGATCAAAATAATTGGGTGATGTGAGATCCAATAATGGAGGGGAAGACCATTCTGGGGATATTTGGATATTTGGAGCTTTTACAGTGCTGTTAGCAGGCTACGTCTCGCCCTCAGTGCTATAACAAGGCGGACATCATCCCTCTCTGGAGTGCATTAGGGGCACTTTGTGCAGGCTTTTAGTACCCCCATTCCGCAAGCAACTCTCTTCCCTCTTTTTACTCGCGCTCCCTCTCTTTTGCCACACTTTAAACAGCATATTACCATCGCTAGCCCGTCTCCCTCATTTTCTCCACAGATAAGGCTTCTTTTTTTCAGGCCTGTTCCTAACAGCACAGGCTATGCCCAATGTTCCTCTTTTAATCCATCACATTATACTATTTCATTTCTTCTCTAATTCGTTAATCAGCGAAGCGCCCAAGCTGATATGACCACAGTTATACCAGAAGCAATTTCACATCTCCGGTTCGTCTCTCGATTTCTGCCTGGCGAATTCTCAGATTGTTCCTTTAATAACCTTGTCATGGATGTATCACAGCTTTTGGCACATGACTCACATTAATGCGTCGGTCCATTAAGAGAAAATTAAGGGACTGAGTTTTGCATAGGACTGTCTTATCAACAGCTGACAGATGGACATGTCAGAGAGACATGCCAAGGGGTATATGGATGCAGCAGTGCATGCTGGATAGGTAATCATGTTGTGTTGACCTCTAATAAGAAATGAGACGTGAAATGCTGCAAATATAAGTGGAATTATTAACAGGAAAACGTATTAGATGTTTATGATGTCTTAAAGATGACCTGAACTGAAAAAAATCGACGTTGAAAACGTGTTGTTTATGACAATTAAAAATAAATTACACTAAAAATTTTAATAAAAAATAGCAATATAGCTTTTTTTAAGCAACACAAAAATTGCGCTTGTTAGTATAAGAACGCTTGCAATTTCGATGACGTCACTGGCATGGTAGGACCCGCGAAGGTATATAGGCAACAGCTGCAGCTCCTATATACACACACGAAAATGAGTAATTTTAATGGCATGGATTACGCATTTGAGCCTGTGAGGGACAGGCCAGTAGTATCTGACTACCACCACATGGAGGACGACCAGTTTCAGGCTCCACATACAGTACAGGATCGTTTGGGGGGAAGTGACTGGTGTGGGCGCGGTCGCTACCGGAGCATGGACACTGCACCGGAGTCGATCTGTTGCAGAGAGGTCAACCTGGAACATTTATTGATCGGCGAAAAATGCATCACCATGCACCGTTCATTTCGGATGCTGTGCGGTGAGAGAGACGTGTTGGAGGTGGCTATGCTATCTGGGATGTCCGAGCTGAGACGCTGGAGCGTCGCAAAAGTAGCTGGTATGTAACAGTGTATTCTACGTGTTGGCGACTGGTCTAGGCTAGGCTAACTTGTTATATCCTTTTTTTAGACTGTTTAGGTTAACAGCGTGCCGGCAGTTCACTCTTTGGGCGAGGGGGCATTTGGGAAGGAGGAATAGGATTCCGATCCCATGCTGTGCAGTGAACTACATCAGGGATCTTTTCCCCTCAGCCGAATATCAAGATTTCGAGTAACGTTATGCGTTGGACTTGTAACTTGGCTAAATAAAACATTTGATGCAGACATTGTCAGACACTTCATGTACACATTGAGGAAAGTATATCTCTAAATAGTCTGTCGCTAAAAAATGCTCACTACAGACTCGAAATCCAGGGGCTGTCGGAGGGCTAGACAGTTTTAAGGCAGCTAGCCATGACTTGAGGGCTGGTTTCCTTGTCAAAGGTAGCCTGTGAAAATGTATCGTAACCCCAGCTGCCTTAGCCCTATACAGTTCATTACTACAGCCAGGGGCAATACAGTATGAACCCCCCCTAGACCTGCTCGTTTCTGTTTCCTCAGCCACGTCAGCTAGCCTCAGACTATTTACATGCTACGGCTGCTCTGCTGGTGTTGGTTGGCAACGGAGTAGCTTACCATGCCAGTGACGTAACCGAATGTTGAAATCCAACATGGCGGCGCCCGTGTAGCAAAAACAAAATTTTCAACGTACCATTTTATCCCTTTTAACAAATTCTGCCATTTTAATAATTGTACCAATGAGAATAAATAAAATACATCTGTTATATCACCTTTTCTCAAATTTCAGTTTAGTTCATCTTTAACTAGTAGAAAGATGACAAACTAAATAATAGTGTACTATGAAGCATGGTTTATACCCAAGAAGTTAAAGGGGGCTTTGGTAAGTCTTCCACAAATGGCAGATTGCCTGATGGTTTTAGTAACCATCTGGAGTTTCTAGTGCACTCTACATCTAAGATTACAAAGTGGTCAGCCTACTGACGGAAGTGTGAGTAACAAACTTGTTTAGTGAATCCTATAACATATTACTATTGCACAAGACTATTACAGACATATCACTGTGCCACACTAACCTACATATACATTGCAGCACAATAATATAATATAATATAATATAATATAATATAATATAATATAATATAATATAATATAATATAATATAATATAATATAATATAATATAATATAATAATATTATTAACAATAATATATTCTATAAAATGTTATATTTATTATGGAAAGTAATGTAATGAAAGTAAAGTGTGGCACAAAGTTAATTGTAGACCCTGCTCGCACAGATATCTATTCTGTGGTTTAATTATTCTCATCCCATTTTCTTTTTATGCCTGATCTCATGTTATTGTACAATGGAGCAGTGATGATGTTAGTGTCAGGGACACATTTTACATCCATTTATAATTAGAACAGGAACCTAACATGGCTGTTCAGACAGATGCTAACAGTATCACTTTCATGCCAATTTCTCCATGGTAACAGAGCCATGTGACACAGTTATTCCACCGCCTGTCAGTGAAGTGGAGCCAGCAGGGGGGCTTAGAGTATGTCCAAAGGTCTCACGTTCACTCAGTCATGCCACTGACTGCAGGTCAGCTGATCTCCTGCCTTTACATGCTCTTTTTGCTCCATTTCTATTGGGTTAAAGGGAAAGGCCAATGGCAGAGTGGACATTTTTAGATCCAGCCCATGAGCAGCTAGGTACGTTCATCCAAATGTCTCCTCTACAATATGATGTTTACTGGAGAGAGACCAACTGAGGCTTTGGGAAGCTTAGCATTAGATGACACACACATACTCACGCCCACCACTCTCAGTCATTACCCAAATCAGAGACTAGGATTTCCCATGATTCTCTGTCAGTGCTGTTTAAAGGAAACAGGGGAAAGCAGTGGTCACAAATTTCAGCTAGACCTCTGAAAGAGAAAAACAAACACTGCAAATTACCCATGGGAAAGCAAGAGTCCACTACAATCTGCTAGACATCAAGACTATATACTCTACTGCATGCCCACAAATAAGTATTCTCAGGCCAAATAAAGGTGAGTGGCACCTTGACTATCAGCATATGAAAGCTCCTCCATTCGAAAACGAGATGGAATGGAATTTATCCTGAGCTACACACGCAATGGCATTTTGCCACTTAAACGAAATTAAGACTAATAGGGCTGGCTATTCACATTCCTTCAATTATAGAATGCCCACTGGTGCTGATTATTTAGACAGGGTGGATAAATCAAAAAAGCACATATACTTTGATTCCAATTAGAATTGGTGAGCTGGAGTCGGCAGTATTGGTAATTTGAGGAGCCTTAAAGTCCCCATGAAATCAAAATTTAAGTTTTTGACTTTTAGTATGAATATTTTAGCCTTAGTGTGCTCCAAAACAATGACAAAATTCGCATTTAGAAGATTTATCCGTTCAAAACTCAGTCTCTCACTTCTGCCAATATGGATCAACGATTTTCTGTCCCCTGCACTATAAATAGACGCTGAAGCAGTGGCTGAAATCGGTCACTTGTTCACACAATTACTATTTTCTAAATTGTGAATAGCACATAATGCACTATATAGGTGTTAGGGAATGATTCAGACAGTGTAAATATGCTTTCCATTCGGCGAATTAAGTCCGTATTCTTAATGTCGCACGAACCGGTCCAGAGACACGATAGCACAGAGCGGATCATATGCGTGTGTTGCCGCAGAACACAAAACATATCGGACCCATTTGAATTCTATTGAATTGAATTGAATTCTATCCTTAATTTGAAGGATAAACGGTTAGACCGACTCGGCATTAGAAACAGCACTGACGAGTAGAAGAGATAACACCAAAGCCATGCACCAACATAAATTACACACTTTTCAAAATACACATTCTCAGCATGATTATGTTCACTGTTTTGCTTTAGTAACATTTTCATATTAAATCTATAAAATCTATACTTGATATGTCCAGCCCTGCCTTCCTGTTTCAGTGGAAATTACATCAACACGCTGAATAACGCTGTGCATTTAAAGGCATTTCAGTGGGCCTTTAAGACCTCACCGACCTAACTCTGCTTCTAGCTGCTAGTTGTTTTCATCCTCTCCAATGCTCTGTGGCTGCTTCACTGTGAGTTGGTCACAATGAATGCCAACCAGCCCCCAGGGGCTTTGAAGTCAGATGCTTGCATTGATCTCCAGAGCTGCCCATCATCTCAGCGGCACTGCAGAGTGCTGTCCATTCCAAACATACCTGAATCTCAGCAGATTCAATTTTTTTTGTTCAATGAAATTGAAGCCATACAGAAGGGCACTGCATACTAACACGCAACATATTTATGCAAGCTGTCTATGTCAATGATTGTCTCTGCTGTGAGTCAACACAGCTTGCATTTTGATGGATACAGAAATATGTTGCTCTGGATATGTTTTGCATGCAACTCATCTACTGATAAGTTTGGGTAGGAGCTAGTATCATTGAACTGGCAAATTAAAGGTTTTGATCGCTGTTAATTTTATGCCAACTTTTGGTTGGCTTATTAATGCATTACTTATACAATGCTACAATATTTTATGAAATGGCCAGCTGTTGGCTCCCATAACAGAATTTTAAGTAATGGCCTTTTCCCTAAAATCTAACCCTGGAACAGTACTGCAAACATTTGATATTTTTAACCATCTTTGTCTTGTTTTCCAATAAACATTTCAAAACATGTAAGTATTATTATATTTTTCAGTGAACAAAGACAGTTAGCTAGAAGTCAAATCTGTGAGAAATTAGTTGCAAATTGTGCAGTTGTGTGACGTAAAAAAAAAACATTCTGAGATATGACAACCCGATCTCATAAGAAAGCATAACTACTTTGCAAGTTGGTGTTTTCTTATAAATTCCTACAATGTGAATCTCATAGAAACATGATTTTAAGGTCCGAGCCTAACCCCACCCCTAAACCTAACCATCAATAGGGTGTTAGTAGATCATACAAAAATGAGATTGTGTGAATTCATACAAATTAGTCATCAAATTGTTACAAATTGCTATCAGACTGTACTGGATATGAAGTCATTTTTAAGAAATAAAGTTGTAATTGTGGGATATTAAGTCGCAATTACAAAAATAAATGTAATATGTGTTTCAAATTATGATATAAAATTGTGTAGATTATAAAGTCAATTACAATTAATTAAGTATTGTATTTATCTAGGTGGAAATGGGTTTCAATAAATTGCACTTATGTTCAAACTGCACTTTTTTTTGCAAATTTTGCTTCTCAAATTCAGTTATCTTGTTTTAAGGATGTTTAGATATTTGACTGATTAACAGGACAAAGATTCTAATTAAGAATATAATTTTTTTAATCTAAAATGTTCGGACATAACCTATCTTGAGATGTCTATGTATTGGTCTGCTCTCTTATGTAATGCATATGATCTCTCACCATTTCAGTTTCAAAGAGGCTTACCACTATTTTTACTTCTGTCACACCTGAAAAGTCGTAGCTCTCATTTTCTCCAAGGCAGGTGCAGAAAGCGTTCAAGAGCAAAAAAAAAAGGGTGGTAAAAAGAAGGGAGGACAAGAGGAGAGAACCAACCCACGCAGTGAGCTGACCTATGCCTATCGCAACCTAATCATTTTATCCACGGTAGCACAGCAGAAATTTTTTGGGATGTTGCATTAAAGGGATCAAAGCGAGAGTATCTTAATCTGTTCTTGAACTGTATGAAATATCTAGGGCAGGTTTTTTTCTTTTTCTTTTTTTTTTTTATTAATTAATTTTTTTTAAATTGTGCTAAGATCATCTGCCGGTGAGTCATACACATCATTGCAGGGTCCAGGCACTTCCAAAGAAGCACCACGTTAATGCAAAGTTACATTTGGTTAGTGTAAAATATTCTAAATCACATAAGCGAGACGCAAAAATAACTGGATTTGTGCAGATGGAAGGGTTGCTGCATGCATCGCTGAGTATGTGTGAAAAAGCACCATATACTCATTTTGAGTTATAACTGTCATCTAAATCCTTTTCCCACCTTTTAACATACAGTGTAGGTGGTGTGCTTAAGGATTAGGTCTAGCCTTTAATATGTATTTGGGAAGCGCAAAGCTGTAGACTTACTTCTTGTACTGTATGGGGATCAAACCAACTATCGAAACCTTCTAAATGAATCAAACGTATCTGCTATTGAGCATATTGCATAGGTGGAACTGAGAAATGAACAGTCCTAGTGATAAAATACAACACAAGCAAGCACAGACAAACCCTTCCGTCACAACATCCAATACACAGTAAATGTCACCATATGGAGGGTAACATTTTTATAGTTGATGCAATCCATCTCACTTACTCATTCATGTAGCTTGTACTTTCCATTCTTCAGTTTAGTTAGACCAATTGTACCTTCCATTCAGCTCAGAGCATGGGAATTGATAACTTCCTGCTTGTAAAAGTGTAATAGAATGGCAACAAAAATCAACAATCAAATTCTGGAAGTAAAAATCTATTATAGCGTTTGCTTTTCTATTATTAATAATAGAAAGCCAAATGCTCTAATACTTTATCGTTTTCGTCAACATTCTGCAAATAAGCATTTATATCATTTAAATCAAGTCTTTAAATTAAGTCTTTGAATATCTGATAAACATTTAATTTCACAAACCTTGCAAACTTTTGCGAATCCAGCTGTGAGATCTTATTTGTAGGCTGCATAAAAAGCATAGCTTTGAAATCCTTGATCTCAAACTATGCTGCACTATATCCAGTTGGCTGCTATGTTGTATTCATATCATACTTTAGCAAAATACTTTAGTGCTACGTGTTCTTTATTTGAAAAAAAATATTATTCCCAGTGCACACGTCTATTATCAGATCACTGAGTGCACTGTTGGTTACAATGTTTACTTCCTTTTTATTTATATTTTATTTTTTTATTTTTTCTGAAAAAAAAAAACTTTAGTAGAATTACAGAAGCAAGAAGTTGCAATCGAAAGTATTAATCTTTATTTTACAGATTTGTTTTTTTTATCCAGTTCAAATATTTTTTCATATTCATTGAAAAATTCATTCTAATTTAGTAAATATTATGTAAAATAAATAGTATGTAGAATAAATGTTATTTCCGGGTGTGTTTTTACTATGTTAAATAGTCTGATATCAAATATATATCTGCTTTATATTGGCCATCGGCCTTCAAAAAGAACAATATTGGTTGACCACTAAATGTAATGCTTGTAAGGAGAAATCAGGTAGAAATATTTCACATCCGACGGAATGCAGGATGAGATAACATCTACTTAGTTCAGGTGGCAGCCATTTTGTTTTCTCAAAAGGCAGTTGATATAGCATAAAATTGACGCAGCACAGGCTTTTGTTTATTTTTCATCGTAAGCAAGGCAACTCAAACAGAGACGTGTCAGACTGAAGTTACTGTGCACTGGCGGCTCTGCTAATTACATACAAATTGTGTGTTCAGCAAACTTAATCGGGCAGAGAAATATTTAAACAGTGCATGGGGTGAACTCAATCATACAGTAATGCCTCTTAAACCCACTCTTTGCAATCAGAGCTGGGCAATTCCAGAAAAAAAATATATATTCATAGGCTTTGTTGATGTTGAAAGAATGCTGCTCTTAAACCCTGACAGCTTTTCAACATGACCCTTTAAATGTTGCACAATTCAAGGATGAACTTCTTATGCTGCATGCGCATGTACACATTTATCCAATACTAATGTACATTTTAGCATAATAATAATGAGACTCTCTACCAGTAATTTAGAGTAAACATGAAATCATAATTGACCCTATTTAGTTTATTACATCTATGCCTTGTGCTAGATATTATTTTAGACCACTGTTATGGGTAATGCAGTCTTTTCAAAAATCTTGCCAATAGTAAACGTGGTAGAATTAAAATTCTGGTTTTTGGTCTGGTTATTGTTTTGCATGTAAAAGGGTTTTGTGAATATGAACATTTTTAAACATGAAACATTGTGAAAACGTGATTTCCAAAGGCTGCCTCTGCTATGTGTGGGACAATAGCAGCAAATAGGATCTCCATGGAAAGGGAAGAGGGATTCTTCTCAGGTTGGCCTACAGTAGCCTGAGCCAAAATGCCCAGATGCTTATTAAATGCCGCTTTGGCTCACATGTCTGCTGTAAATTGAACATGTGAGCGTAATTCTGAAAGTCTGTTTGTTGTGTTCAAACACAGCCAGTCCTTCTGCTACCCTTCCTTATCTGTACACATTCCTGAGATCAGACTTTCATAGCTGCCCACCTACCCTGCCCTGCCCTGCCCTGCCCTGCCCTGCCCTGCCCTGCCCTGCCCTGCCCTACCCTGCCCTGCCCTACCCTGCCTTGCCCTGTTTTGACTCTGAAAAAAAAGAGGTTACAGTGAGGCACATACAATGGTAAATAGGGCCAATGTGTTTGAGGATGTGAAGAAATGTGCAGTTTACAGTTTTATAAAAAAAAACAATACTTTTGTTAAAATTTCTTCTCTATTATTCGAGATTATCTATTAAGTTGTTCTTATAATTGTTATGGCCATTTAGGGTTTTAGGTGTTACTGTAGGTTGTCATTGAAACAATCTTGTTAAATTGGATATAACTTTACACAGAAAATGTTAGCAATTGATTGTTTTCTCTAAAATACTCTTTAAACTCTGTAACCCAGATTTTTAGAAAAAGTGTAGAGATGCAGTGATTGACCTGTCAGGGACCGGAATCAGACGATTTTCCGCATGCTCGGCCCGGACCGGTGACCGGCCGGTCAGTCTCACGTCGTTCCAATTCTGAGCCGGTCCGTTTTGTTGCCAACGTAATTTGCATATGCATCCTTTTCAGACGCAAAATTTATGGCAGGAGAGTATTTAAATGAATCATGCAAGGTGATTTACTAAGATTTGCACTGGTCAATTTACTGGTATTTGCACAATTATTTACCACCCAAAAAGCATGTCTTAAACCAGACGCTAATTTGCGCTGCTCTTGGTATATTGACGCTCAAATTAAAGAACACAGACGCAGCCGGATCATTTCAAGTAGATCATGTGGAGAACTTTCCACTTCCATCAGTGCTTTTTTGGAATTGCGCTCTCACGCTAATTTGCCATGTTTAGTAAATCTGGCCCCAAAGTAATTACGAGGAAAATTATGGCATTCATGGCCCTGGATGACCAGCCGTTCTCCATAGTTGAGGACAGAGGCTGGAGAAATCTGATAAATACCTCAGTCCAAAATGCACAATGCAGAGTACGCAGTACTTTTCCGACGTTGTGTTAACCGAGTTGTTTAATCTCGTGTCATGTCACACACACAGCCTGTTACAATCCGATTCCGAAGCAGCAATACATTTTTCAACTGATATTTGGATATCTAATGTAAGACACTAGTTTTCAGTTAATTGTTATTTCTACCTCTTTCCAGTCACTGAGCACTTTATTTTGAGTGTTAAGTGAGAGAAGATCCTGTAACAGTGCAGTTTGGGAGGAATTGTAATGTTTAATAATTTATTTTATTATGAAAAATAATTTAATTCAGGAAAAAGTAGATTTTTGTTTGTATATGCTGTCAATTATAGTTCTTAGAAAGAAAATCGTAATATGCAAAAATCAGTATTGGCAGGGTACACTTACAAAGTAATCGGATATCCGCATCTCTAAAAAAGAGGGACAAGTAGAAATGCAGTGCTGTCAATTGAGCTTAACTTGTATTGAGCCAGGAATATTCTTTTAGGAGGGGTTGGGGTCATTCTGAGGGCAGTCATACCAAAAGCTAACTTGCAAAGAAGATAGTACCTACAAAAAGGCAGCAGTCAGGTCATATTCAGTCAAATTTGTACAGTGCTGGATGTGTCTCAACTGATTTCTCGTTTCAAACAGCTGTCAAGGTTATCAAAAATTGCAGGCCCCATGTGTGTTGTCTTGTCTTTTGTTCTTTGTGTATCTGCTCCCTGTACTGATTTATGCCTTGTTTCCTAAATGACCTTAAAATAACCTCGACATGTCTCTTGGGATCGTACAGCTTAAGAGCTAGGCTCCCTTGATAAGGCCATTCACAAGTCTGTGGGACTGAATCTACAGCAGTTATGTCTCCAGTGGCCGATTGCAGCATTTTTGTCACAGTTTTCTTTGAATCAATACCATGTTTTAGCCAGCATCAAAACAAAAACTACATTTCATCATTTTGGCAAAGAAAAAAAAAGGTTTTTTGAAGACCACCTTCTGAGATGAGTGTGACATGGTGAAGCAAGACGCTAGAAGCTGAGGAAGAGAGAACTAATGTAAGAGTTTCTCCGAGATCCGCAGACAGTTATGTAAGTACCCACAATCTGTCAAAGCCAGAGAATCCCTTAAGAAGAACCAGAGTCTGAGATGAGAAGGGAGGTCTCAAATACCTCCAAGTTAGATAGGGAACCTCACAAGAAAGCTGCAGACGAGTACAGCTGTTATACAAGTGATCCAGGCCTCTCAAACCTAAGCTGTAGCAGCCTTGAAGAAAGAAAATGGACATTGATAAGTGATTATGATAGCGAAGCAAATCAAGAATATTACCATGGACATATGGAAACCATGATTCCCTGATGTCATACTTGATAAGCAGACATGCCCCTTCCAATTACTTCATAAACCTGTAAGGAACCAATTTGGCCTGTCCATACATTGATTTGCTTTGTTCACTGGAGCGTAGTGTAGGTAACAGCCATATTGTATACTCCCTTCATATTTATAGCTAAACGTCATCATTAGCTCCGAGTTATTAGAGCGGACCTAAAGGAGGTTGCTAAGGAACAAAAAAGCAACTTCAGAATGTGCAGTTATTTCTGATTTCCACGTCACAGCTTTTCACACCTCGGAAGAACAATGGCGGAGAATTTGGAGAGGAGACAAGGAGAAGATAATGTGTGATGTTGCTATGGAGTCTTGAATGGAATCACAGTATACTACCATTACCAATGTGAGATGGAAAGAAGATAAACAAACACTCACTACTGTGTTTTAAAACGTGAGAACGGAAAGCTTTTAAATCTGACACTTTATGATGCCCTACATGATTTCATAATCCGCTAAATTTTGTGCTCTCTGTTACTTTCATTCTTTCACATCCCCCTCTCCATTCTCTGTCTTATCTCCTTTGCTCTGTTCCTCTTCCTCTCCCAAAGCGAGTAGCATATTGGAAATGTCAACCCCTTTCTGCTTTGGCCTTTTGCCTTGGGGCACATTACAATGTCCAGGTCACACCATCTCCCCAGAGAGGCTGAAGAAAGCATTCTAGCATGATTTTATTTTCAGTGAGAGCCAGTTGGAAGAGGAAGAGAGAGAGAGAGAGAGAGAGAGAGAGAGAGAGAGAGAGAGAGAGAGGAGAGAGAGAGAGAGAGAGAGAGAGAGAGAGAGAGAGAGAGAGAGAGAGAGAGAGAGAGAGAGAGAGAGAGAGAGAGAGAGAGAGAGAGAGAGAGAGAGAGAGAGGAGAGAGAGAGAGAGAGAGGAGAGAGAGAGAGAGAGAGAGAGAGAGAGAGAGAGAATGTTCTAGAGATTGACATTATGTTGACAACAGCCAGAAAGACAGCTACCTTGGGTGGGGTAGTTACTACATTTACATTTTTACATTTGTGCATTTGGTAGATGCTTTTATCCAACGCGACTTACAGTGCATTTGAACCGATGATATTGCTGTTGCTAGAACAATTATCTAGTAGATAATCATGGTTTGGAATGAGCTGAAGGGATATCATAATAAATACTAGACTCAGACGGCACTCCCAGACATACAGTCTGGCAAATAAACCTACAAACTTTTATTTTCTGAATTTTCAAACAAGACTTTGTCAAGCCAACATTCAAAATTTGTCTTGACAATTTTAAAATGGCAGTTATACAAATGATTTGGAATTACAATTAATTTTAATTCTACTTCCTTACATTCCAATTTGAATTACGTTTCTGCATTCTGTTTGCTACCTCAATTAAAATTCATTACACATTGAAAAAATATTTTGGAATTTAAGTGCTTGACTGGCAGAAATTGTAGACATATTTTTCATTATTATTTTGTAGTCCTGTATAGCTAGTAGAGGAACCACACTGCATTTTATGTTTTGTTGTTTTGTCTATTATTGTGGTACCACATAATTCATATAAGGCTATTGCTAAACAAAAAATAAATACATGCATGCATATATACACAAACACACACACACACACACACACACACACACACACACACACACACACACACACACACACACACACACACACACGATAACCGAGGGCGGAGGCAGGTCTTCTAAGAAAGTCTTTTGTTTATTTTTATTTTTTTTTTCACATACAGTTTTCCCAAATACGTGCAAGTATTTATAGCGTCAGGATAGTCAAAAAATGCAAAACAAAAACTGTAAAAAAAAAAAAAAAAGAAAACAAATAGGCATTCAGTTGCCATGCTATGTCTCTCAGGACCCTGCACACTTTACCAGACCGCAAAATACCATGTCACAGGTCTTTCTCCTTGCATCACCCCCTCAAAAACTGAAGCCATGGGGCCTAATACAGCCTATAACTAGCTGTAGCCCCACCCACTAGATCGGCCGATTGCTAACAAAATAATTAACCCTGTAATCACACAAAAATAACCAAATACTAAATTAAACAACACCAACAAATATACAAACACATACCAAATGTTTCCCCCTCCCACCAACATCACATTTATAGAGAGAAAACCCATATTAGTGACAAACAAAAAAAAACACCCCTGCAACAATGGTTCACACCACCAATTACCCGCGAAACCCCTCTATTTCAACCTAGTGGAACATCCCCTCGAGTTCCCCACGCGAAACCAGGAAGTTGAACCGGAGTTCGGGACCGTGGTGGGTTAATTGTGTATAGAGATGAAATTACAAAGTTTTAACTAAATAAATGAAAAGTTTGACAGCCAGTGTGGATATTTTCATTATTTGATACCAGAAGACGTTAATACAGATGGGCAATAACAATGACAAGGTAAAGTTTGCGTAATATAGGTTTGGAGTCATGCACAAATATTTGCTAGCTAGCATTTATGGCGAAGTGTGGTAAATGACATTATGAATAGTGAACCTGGACTAGAACAGAGTAAGTGGCAATGACATTAGTATGACACGGAGAATAGCGGCAGGACAGCTTGAATGATAGCGCCGGCGTTTGGCTAGCTGCGCACTGCGTGAGCACGTCACGGCTCAATCCGTGACATACATACATACATACATACATAAACAAATAAAAACAGTAGTTGACCACTTTATCTTGGTCAGATTATTGCTTCCTAGGAAGTGAATGGTTTTTGTCCAAAATAAGCTAAAGTGTACAAGACTTAAAGATAGGGTATAGCAGTTTGTTTTATAAACACTTTTTGTTATACTGGTTGAAACTCTCTTCACATCCTGATATCAATCAATAATAAAAGTGGTCTAAATATTAAAACATGTACATATACTGTGTCTTCTGTGTAAGTCTCAGAACCAAAAAATGTTGTACAATGATTTGATGTCCTACCTGCCTGTCAACATGTATTTCCATACCTCCGCGCATCCTGCTCACTCAGACATCACACTTCATCAGCGTGCTGTAGACACAGTCACCGGATGCCGTAAACAAACGGCATTCATCTTTTACAGTTACTCCTGAACCTAAACAATGAGCTTATGCTGTGTTCACGCCATGTCGTAACTGTTATTACGATGGCAACCCGTGACGTACTTCCCCGTGCTGTTCACGTCCTCAGACTCTGTCAACTCTATCAACACCGAAATAAATCTGCAGCAGTCAGGTGGTTGTTTACATTCATTATTGTTCTGTTTATCTTTTCATTATGTTCTGTGCTTTGAGACATGAGGTAATTTAATGCTGTCTCTCATCGACATGCAAACTCTGCCATGTGTGTTCATGTTTTTTGAAGGTGTGGCTTTGGAGACACTCTGAATGGGGGTGTGTTGTCACATGCTTTCAAAGCTAGCTTGCTATTGCTAGCCACTATGAAATTGCCTACCCAACTTTGAATGCTTATAGTCAGGAGTTTGGTTGCGAGGCTAGGTACATACAAAATCGAAAACATCTTCACCTCGAATGCAGTAACATTACAGCTAAGTGCTAATAATCAGTTACTCTAAACATTTACGGTTGCTGGTTCTGTATTCAGCAAAAACTGCTGAGCTGAATGTTCCCCGCCAAAGGGCAGGCTATCAGCAGGAAATAAACAAGCCAAGTAAATCTTTTCACAAGCTCTCTCTGGATATATGGTCATACCATTCAGGGGGGGGACAAGACTTGACCACTTCCCCCCCAGTAACTGAGTTTTATTACATTGTGCCCTGTGCAGTGTTTTATGTTCACCTTTGCTACCTTACAGTGTGCGGCGAGCTCCTGTGTCTTTTCTACTCAAAGCCCATGGTGCAATCAACACAAACTGCCTTCCCCAGGCCCCAATTGGTAAGACAACATGCAGGCCCACCTGTAAAGGCCCGCATTTAGAGTTGAAAAGAGGACAGGCATCTGCAGGGCATCCACTCTCTGTAATGACCACCAGCAAAAGGATGCACATGAAAGTCTGAGTCACTCGCCCAGTCCCCTGAGTGAAGCTTTTACTGGGCCTAGGCTTGCTTTGATCCCTCCCTTGGAGAGGCCAGGAGGAAAATCGCATTAAAAAGGTGAGGGTGGAAATCTGATTGGCTTTGTGTAAAAATCTGTAATGCCAAGCCTCCATTTTGTTGCTGTCGCACATTGTGTAGGCTTGATGAAGCCCAATACTGCTGGTGCTGAGAGAGTGCCAGCACACAATGCCTGTATGGTGAAGTGCACAACATTCGATAGAAGTCAACTTGACCTTATTACATCTGGGTTCTGTCTCATTTGTTACAAGGTGTTCATTTGACTTGAAGAAATGTCACTTTTGAAAGTTGATTTGTGTAACTTCTGATTTATGTGATGGGAAATTAAGGAAAGATTTGTTTTCTCTGAAATGGGTGGGAGGATCATATGTAGTGTTCATACTGCAACTCATATAAAAGGATTGCAGCAAGCATTTTGATTGTTTGATATGACCACAGTATTATGGGGATAGTTTACCCAAAAATTTAAATACGGTAATTTACTCGCCACATATACTGGTCAAACTTTAATTATAATGGAAGTAAATCAGTGTTGTTACTGTTAACTAAAACTATTTAAAAAGCAATTTTCCCTAATTGAAATAAAATATAAATATTAGACGAAAAACTTTTCGAAATTAGAAAATTTGCCTTGGCAACTAACTGAAATTAGGTAAGTATAGATAAAACAGAAATTAAAATAAAATTGCACAGAAATATTAGAAATAGCTAAATATTAATAAATACTATAATAGTACATCAATAATACTGATTCACACAACATGTGCACTAGATTGCAAGTCATATGATAGCTTAGCATGAGAAACAGACCAATGTTTATGTCATTACATAATCAGTCCCAGTCCTGATTCATGTTCATTATATTAAAAGAGTGGCCAGGACTCTTAATAAAAAAAAAATTAAAAACATTGCACCTTTTCTGTTTGAACGATGTGATACTGAGTAAAAAATGACAAAATTGTAATTCTTTGAGCAAACTATTCCTCTAGTAATGTAAAGAGGCACCGTACATCCTCTGAGGTTGGCATTTGGTTGTAATTGCTATCGGTTTAACCATATCAGTAAGATTTACTAGTGTAGTCAAGGCTATTGTTCTGATCTTGCTGGTCAAGGGCGCTAATGAACAGGTGATAAAGATCAAAGTGGTGTGTTCAGCTCTTGTCTTCCTGTCATAGCGTTTGATGATGCCGGTGCTGACGCTCCTTGTACTTTGTCACAAGGTTACAAGAGTAGGAGCAGCGGCATGTATGGATAGTACACCAAATCAATGTATTATTTCCATTCTCCTGTGAGCCATATTCAAGACCCCCTTCTCACTGCTGTTCTCCTCCAATCAGGCAGTGAGGTGGAAAACTGGCACTGCTAGCTCCCTGCTAAGAGATGCCACTCATGCTATGCACGGGCAGTGTGGGCCCATCCTTATCGTCGCTATGGATACCTCCTTGCCCACAGAAATGCACGAATGAAATCTAGTTGAAACATAGACTTTGCATGCACAACTCGATATTATGCGCTCTCAGGCACATCTGTTTGACATCTGTGCTAAACCAAGAAGACCCCTTATGAATAGTAGACCACTTTAAAGTTGCCTTTGAGATCTTTTCAGGCTCAAATCCCATCCTTACTCCAGCTGTTTGTTACTTCCACAATCTGTGAAAACCTTATTAACTTTTTTACTCTTCCACATAAATAACTCGACACATTTCCTGGCACTTTTTTGTTTATTTATTAAATATTTTGGATGATTTGGATGATCGGTCTAGTTTTGGTGCATCATGAGCTGAAACTCTAATCTTTAGCAAATCTCAGAATTAATATTCATATTTCATACTTTACATTATCATGCTGTGATTTACAATTTAAAACGTTTGGTTTAAATTTTTTGTGTTTTATTTTTAATTTATGTAGGCAAAATAGAAAATAATTTATTAGTTATTGTCAATAACATGAAAATAATGATCAGTATTGGACAGAATTTTTATAGCAGTGCATCCCATGTTGGCATATATTGACATGGCAATTACACTTGAATCCGCACTAACACAATTGGACAGAGATCACCACGACTTTCAAAATTTTCAACATGAGGGAAGTTTGCTTGCATATATTAACAAAGTTTAGTCCATTTTGAAATGTCACCTGTGTTCTAGCTGACCTGAGTAGAAATTGCAACATTGTAACAATTTAGACCCTATTTAGGAACAATGTCTGAGAGCACGCTTAGTGAGGATCCATCTTGCAGCAGGAGAATGAGAATGCAACTTTGTCCTTTCCAGACATAATAGCTTAATGCAAACTCCAAAAAGCTGGAGAAATTAATTGAAAAAAATACAGGATGTGACTTCATTGCTAACACCGGCAATGAATCATCCTCTGAATAGCCCCGTAGTGACCCATATCTGACTGATTTTTCAAAGCAGAATTCAAAAGTTTGTTGTATTATTCTCATGGTGCTTCATTTCGTGCCAAATTGATCTCTGTCAGCAATTTATGCACAGTGGCTTGGTGAAGCCATTCAATTTTATAGTGTTAATATGGCGCACCGCTCCTCATTTTGTAAACGAGGAATGCTTGTGAATTGGCTGTGAAATTGGCCATGCAGCTGAGGCTATTTCTCCCCAAACCCATGGATAATGATCGCTTAAGATGAAACTAGTGAGAAAAACATTGTTGGCAGCCTACTCCTACTGCACTTCATTTACATATCTTTTATGAAAGGACACAACTGAAGATGAGTTGGTAATCTTGAACTAAACATCTCTACCATTCAGAAAGTTCCATTTTACTGCTGCTTTCCGATGGTCGTTCTGGTCGCATTTTCTGTCTCACTTTCCCTTTATTTATTAGAGTTCAGAGTCCATAGTTCTGTCACACTTGATCAGCATTCAAGCTTTATTTTCCCAGCCATCGACATCCATATTCATACTCATCAGCTGTGGGACAAGCGCTCTAGGAAAATTCATGTATATGGTAGAATAACAATCACTTTACTTCACATCACCCTTACAGCAGGGTCCAAAGCTCAGAAGGAACGGGGAGGTAGGTCATGACAATCTGCCATTCTTGGACATGACAGAGCCCACTGTCAGGCGGCCCAGACGTAGTGGAGCGGAAACCTTGCCTCCCCAAACAACAACACCCCTCGTATTCCTTGTCTTGTGTAATGATGTCCTTTGCCAGGAGACCAATCCACCAGAGATGATTTGACACATCCTGTTTAATCTCCTTTGTACTACCTGGCAAGTCCCACGAAAATGTTGATTTAGATACAATGTGGCTGTTTCAGTGACAAAATGTTTGCCCGGTGGAGCCAGTTGGGCATTGGGAGGTAGATTTGGTAAGTCTAGGCTTTCGGTCGAGGGATCTAGGCACCCAACTCGAATAGATTTGTTCTTGCAAAGCTATTGGCAATAACAATGGGAGTCATGCAGAGGGTTGGAGCAACTACTTCCCTGATGCACCTCCTTCCAGGTAGTTTGGAGATGGCTGTTACCCAGACCTCCTCTGACTGGTTTCAGGAGACCTGTCCACACTATGCCCTTGTGTTTAGAGTGAAGTGTCTCATTTTTGAACCACTAGTGGCACTTAATGGAATTGCAAAAATAATGACAGGTTCACAAATCCTCACAATTTGCACAAAGCGTGAAATGTTACTGAGACTCTTTTAACCCCAGAGGATTTTCTTCCATTTTAGGAGCGTATTCGTGGTCATTTATTTTATTTCCATACCAGATAAGATTTTTATCCCAAGTCAACCTTAAAATCTCATCTTTTATGGTGGAACTTCATGATGGATCTAGGTTTTGTCGCCTCAGTCTGTCTTTATGTAAATGCTCTGTGGGCTCTTACCGTATGTTTTAGTATAAGTTAAAGAATTTTTATTGGGTTTTCAACATTGGCTCCAAGAATTCAATGATATTTTTGTTCTTCTGGTACAGCATTGATTCTGAAATGTGATGTCTGGATCTACTTTCCTGATTTATAAATCTATTTCCCCTTTACAATTTCTCAATCACATCAACTGTATTTTTGATTTGTACTTCTGACCCTTTAATGCATGTCTAGTCTCTTTTTGAAATTACTGATTTAATATTGGTTATCTTTTCTGAATTTTGTCATAAAGGATTGTCTCAAGGCTTAGCTTTGTTTCCTACAAAAATCCTTTTCTTAACAAAAGTCGTTATATAATTGTTTAATTTTTCTGTTAAAATCCTTGATGCAAAATACATTTCTGTGAAAAGCAACGCTGCATAAGATATCGAGATTTGTTTTTAGAGAATGTATCATTGATATGGATGCATTTTATCTTTTTGCACTAAAACAAGTTTAAAAAAAAGAGTCATTGCAATAAGAATAAATACTCCAGGACAATATTTCCAGGACACAACCTATGATAAGTCTTAACATCTTATTCAGTGCAGCAATCTTGTTTTAAGGATTTGTAGATGTATTATTGTAAAACAAACAAAAATGTGATAAAAGCCAGGCATGTATCTCTCATATTATGCCCTTCTAGACTTATTGTTTGTGAGAGTTTTCTAAACACCACTCATTCATTTGGATGTAGTCCATTTACAAGCCTTCGCCTGTACTCTCTTTCAGGAAAGCATTCATTTGTCCCTAATGAATGTGGCTGATTACTAAATCAGTGACATGTTTCAGCTGGTCATGTAACCCTTGAAGAAATCCAGTGCACCATTTTCTTTGCACTTTATTTTCTCTCCTCCCATCCCAATCCCCTCATTTTGTTAAGAGAGTACTCTTTACCAGTAATCCCCATGATCAGACCGATGGTTGAATTGCCGTTGATATATACCGAACGCATTATGATCGGCCATGTCTGAAGTTCTTTGCATCTCATTCAGTTGAGAATGAGTCATCACTAAAGTACCTTAAGTGAGGGGTAAGCATCACTTGTCTTTATTAAGGTAAATCTTGTTTACATTGTTGGCACTACTAATAGAGGACAGAGAATAAGCCCTTCTCGGCTGCCTTGGAGAAACTGCAATGGCAAAGGTAATTCTTTGAAAAAGAGGGTTTGAATGGATGGCCTTAAGTCCACTTTCTCTGAGCTGATGAAGCGCAGGACACGAGTCCTCATGAAAAGACATATTTGAGGCAGATTATTTATATATTTCAGCTTCTGGGAAAGGCTGTGATGGACAAGGACAAAGCTATTGAAGGGACGGATGGATGAGAATAATATCTACAGGATGAATCATTTTCACATCAAGGTTTTTCATGATGTTTTAACAATACCGGTTATGAGAACTTAAAGCACTGGCTTGTTTTTCATTCAGGTCTGCCTTAAAATCTCAAACACATATATACAAATCTGCACTGAAAAATAACACTTTTTTTTCTATCAGTACTTTAATGACTTGTTATTTTTTTTCATTCCAAATTCACAACATTCTCCTGTTTTTTTTATTTTTTATTATTTTAAGCATGATTTAGTGAGATTTATGCTTAAAACAAGAATACATAAAACAAGTATATAATTTAATGTAATAATGTACGTTTTTTTTTTTACCAAACTGGTAAATATTCTTGACAATATCTTATAGAGTTGTGCTTCTTAAGTAAATATGTATATAAAATAAAAAAGACAAAATACTATTGATACTAGTATGTAGTGCTAGAACAAAAAAAGAGGCAAATTATGTTTTTGTAGGTTTTGTTTTTAAACTTATGCTAATTTGTTTCAGGGCACTACAGTATATACTAGAAGTATTCTTCCTCTACAAGGCACACTTACCGAGTATGTGGAGCATATTTATAAATGAGAAAGAGAATATTTGTCTTCTTCCAAAGCAGGGCATCTTTTAGTTGATTACCAAAGACAATCCTGTCTTATTAGTCGTAAACATGGAATAAATTCCGGAGCTGTGCAACGAGGTTGCGATTTAACACAAACGTTTGAGTTTATAATTACTCACTCCAGGAGCTGCTATTACAGCAGAGAGGCAGAGGATGGCAAATGTGTCACGTTGGGATAAGTAATCCAGGCACGCCGCTGAAATCGCTTCTTAACTGGGTGCGGCATGTCTTTCCCTCAGACTTATGATTCTAGCACAGCGGCACGTCAAAGAAGGAAGGGTGGGGGGTGGCCTTGAGGAGAAAACAGATTTAAAAAGTCATAGAAAAAGAAGAGGAATGGATAGACTCAACTGGCAACAATAAAAGGCATCTCACTGTTCTTATTTGTCATCCATTCCTCAATCAAACCACTCACTAGGCTCCCCTCAGTCGATTTATATAGCACTGTGGCCCTGGCTTTCACACACACACTCTGTTTGAAATGAAAGGCCACAGTGAGCACAGTATATGACTTGTGAATGTCATTCTTCTGAAGCCAGAAAACCTTGTCTCTGGGGAGTGGCAGTGGGGAGAGATGGGAAGGGTTGTTGTTGGCTGACAGACAGTGCCTGAAGAGTAACTTAAATCGCCGAATGAGAGCGACTCGATGGAAATCAGCAGGGCGGAGTGACACATTCGCTCAAATGAGCTGCTTTCGTCTTCAAATATCAGACTATCAAATAGCTGGAGATGAATGTTGGAGACAACGCAAGAAAGAAAAGAAGATAAGTCACCAATTCATTTATTGCCGTCTGTCACGCTGTGCTCTGCCCAAGTTATCCCTAACGGCGCATGTTTACATATTGCGACGTCACCGTTGAGGTTACCTCCGTATAATGAGCCGAGGCAGATGGTCGGCTGTAGTCTCCCTCCAGCTGAGGAGGTCTCACGCTTTGGACACAGGCTTTGGAGGTTTGGGGGGAGGGATGGTTCCCAATCATTTCGGAGGCTGTTTGCCAGCTATTCTGCTGTGATTGCAGCATGATGTGCCAAAGCTAGTGCACACTGCTCGTCTGACAATCACACTCCCATCATCTCTGACAACCTGCTCTGCTTCTCTCCAGGGTGAAAGCTGCCCAAGCCATTTCTAAACATAATGATCTGTTTCTTTTAGCAAATATCGCCAGCTGTATTTCAGCATTTTGTTATGAGTTTTCGCCCAATGAGTGCAAACTGTGAGGCAGATGTACGTGTAAGTTTTGAATATCCTTATTAATAGAGAAATATATCTTCGTTATTTGCACAGTCATGTTGGTTGCAATTTTAATTATATTTGGATTATAGTCCACTCTAAGAGATCAGATTTGTAGTAATAGTAGTAGCGCAGAAACTTGCTCTTATTGTCGTGCCTTCACTGCCACACAAAAGACGCTGTTTTCAGCGCCGCATATACACTTTGCATGCACTTTAAAAAGATGAGGGCTGGAATTGACACGGAAAAACCAACAGATTTTGTTTGTGTCACTGCGTATCAAGCGTTGAGAAAGCCTCTAAAGCTGAAATTCACATGGTAATAGGCGATTCGGTTCTGACATGCCCTGTAAGTGGTTTATTAATCACAATAGACTAGGCTGTCTGACCAATCAGAGCAGAGTAGGCTCTCAGAAAAGAGGGGTTTAGAGATTGAATCTTCGAATGGGGCCGGATCTAGGCATGGGCAGGTTAGCCCTTCTATAGCTACCAGGAACGGCGCATGTCTTTGAAGGAACCATTTTCAGACTCTTTGAGAAATTAGGTGATGTGCAACGTATAGTATGAGAAAATTAAAGTGTTTTTTGATCTTGGATGCATGTAAACCCATTGAAGTAGACCTCAAAACAAAGTTAGGAACCTTTAATAAAGCATAATAGCACTGGTGGTGGTGATGAATTCCTTTAGGGTATGATTTTATGATTCTAATCTGGCCAAAAATAATTTTGTATTTTAATACCAAATTGCAGCTGTATGTCAGTGGATTTATTTTTGCAGCAGAAACACATTTGTTTGCATTTTGTCTAGTGGTTTCACTAGAAACGATAGCAAGCTGTGGAAAATCGATATAATGGAGTGTGAGGAGAGAACATTGCTGCTGTCCCTTTTTCAACACTGATGACAACATAAAACATTACAAATAAATTCTAGCACCAGACCTCCACTCGTTTTAACGGATGCAGTGAAACTGCTGCTGGACAATTGTTCGTGCTGCTTCTCTGTTAGACACATCTCTGCAGTGAGCCATTTCATAAATTGTTGGGGACAAAATTGGCCATGGCTAAAAGTGGCAGGACCATTCTAAAGGACGCCTATGAGTGTAACATTATAATACCCTTAAAAATGAAAACTTAATTATGTCTCGTTTTGGGGTCTCTATATTGGGAAATAGTATAGGATGTATCTTTGTAATACATGGGCCTACATGCACACCAACAGACATAACTGGGTCTTGGGTGTCTTTCTGGATAATCATCAAATGGATGCCTGTCACAATTGGCAGTGGCAAGTCACATGGGTCAGCAGGCTCTACTGCTCAAAGCTCAAACTGCATTACAATCGCAATATCTCTGCTGTCATACACACTACTGCTCCTACACAGCTTTGAATCAAAGGCTAAAGAGTTGTTGTCTCCATCTCCTTTGCTTGTTGTTACATATCGGGACGTGAAAGCAATTAAAAGACATGGATTGAGTTTAATCCCCTTTTCTCTGTTCTGAATCACATGGATATGAAATATGTCACAGTGCCATCTGCAGCGGTTGCTCTGGGTGGCCTCATGATAGCGTGTAAACGCATTCTGGCTGCTTGTAGGCTAACATAACTCAAGACAAGCTTCAGTTATATTACAATCATTGACCTTTCAAAGGAATTCTGTGCACAGGCATGTAAAGAGAAATGCTAAGCTGAGGTAAGTACAGATAATAGAACAAAAACAGAACATAAATCAAACTGTTACTTTCGACAGGAAAAAGAAAGAAGAGAATGTGAGTACATTAGCCTGTGCAAAACTCACTGCTGTGATGCTAGGATGTTAAGTGGTTACTAGGGTGTTACTGTGAAGTTGCTATGCGTTTTTTTGGATGGTTGCTAAGGTGGTTACTTACTATTGAAGTCCAAAGAATTTACCCCTACATCTGATATTATGGCTTGGGTGTTAGTCTGAGGGTATTTTTCGAGATCACAAAAGTAAAGATTAAAGTAAATTAACAACATAATTTTCTTTTCCGCTATTCATATCTATACAAGAAATCATGTGTTAGGTTTTGAAAACCCTTAAGGTGCAGTTTAATTTTTGCAGGCGAAATCCATTCATGTCACTAGGAATCCACGTGATGAGTAAGATTTCCCCGAACAACAATGAAATGAAATGATTTGGAAATGAAACAGCTGAAAATGTGCATAGATACATAGCAAACAAAATGCATAGTGTCATTTTTGCAAACAAAACTACTTCACATAGACTAAATTAAATAGTTTAGCTAGACTAGATCTGAAAATATTCAAAAGACTAAAATGTAAGAGTAAATAGAAGGCTGACTAAAACCACATGGCAATATGTTGCCAAATTTAACATTGACATTTCATTCTCATTGTAATGCGACCCCATTTTCGGCAAGAACTGCAAAGAATGTGAATGAAGACACGACAGCTTCCCAAACAGAAACAATGAAGTAGAGCTGAACTGAAGGAATGAAAGAAAGAGGGATGAAGAGAAAAGCCAGTTATGAAAGGAAACTAAGAGACAGGGATCTTGAATGACAAATCATTCTTTCATGGCCACAAACATAAAAAAAACAGTTGAAACTAATTAACCGGTGAGGTAGACAGCAGACAAATGGGCTTCAGGGACCGTCATTGTGTCACTTGTGTCGTTTGTTTCAAGAGCTTGTCGGTAGGAGCTGTCAAATTGCTAGCGCTTCATTGATTGGTGGGCTGGGAGGCTGGGCATTCTCATGCTTACAGCCTCTGCATTATACAGATGATTTACACACCGAAGCAGCTGTTCGTTCTGGCAGCGGTTCAGACCTCACATAAGTAGTTTCAAAGCAACTCTAATGGACTCAAAGCTGGAACACGACCACAGCCAGCCAACCGAGACAAGTGATACAGAAAGCACTCCACAAAGTGTGGGTCAACATCAGAGACATTCATTCTTCTTCTAATTTTGTGTTGATCTTCAGCAGTTTACGTATTTTTTTTTTTTTTTACACAAATGTGGTGTTACCAGTTCATGTCGTATAAGAGAACCATGCACTACCTTGTTGACAAATCTCCAAAACGGAAAGGCAAATTCACTAAACAATTTTACTTGAACAGTTCATAAGCCCTTCCCAATAAAACACCATTTAATGGCGTGACCTTGTTAGGTTAAGCAGGGATTGATTGTGCAAGTAAATACACTCAACTGTTTCCATCACCCTGTTTTTATGTGCATTTTGAAGTACCGCATCAGAAACGATTAATGGAAACGCCAAATTTCGCAAAAAGAGTTGCGAATAATCGGAGATGGAAACACATTTGCCAAATAAATTCTGACGTAGCGAACATTAAACCCACGTGACTAATCGGCTGTTTCCGCTGATGGTGTTTTATTTACTTTTGATTACCAAGTACCAATACCACCGTCATCCGCTCGAACAACTTGATGGAAATGCAACTAATTCGCATTTGTTTTTTGCACAATTTGAAAACGTTCGCTTCACGTTTTGATGTTTGATGGAAATCCAGTTATTGTTAGTCGCACACAGGCTTTCTTTGTAAGTAAATTGTAATGTTTTATTCTAACAATTATTGTCTAAAGCAATTAACCTTGTGCTGTTAATGTCCTTGTTATTAATTTAAAACATTTAGTTTACTTCTAAATGTTTTATTTACACTACTGTTTAAAGTCAACATTTTTTATGAAAGAATTTATGAAAGAAATCAATACTTATATTCAGCAAAGATGCATTCAATTTATTCAAAAGTTACAGTTAAGACATTTATAGTGTTACAGGTATAAATAACAAAAAAAATAAAAATGTGTTAAAATTGGTGATCTAAAGAGACTTCTTTCTAAAACATTATAAATCTTTCCCATCACAGACATTTAAATTGTAGTGTATCTTTTTTTAAACTTTTATTTGTTTGTGTACATTTTCTGATCATGACAACAGCTTAAAATGTATCTGAATCATGCAGGAGTGATGCTGTGCAGTTTCAGTAAAATATGCCAAATCATGGAAATCTGCTGCATCCGTCACAACCTAGCGCTCAGAACCAATTCACAGGATGGATTTGCGCTGGCAATATGTGCGCTGTCATCTGATTAGCATAATGTATTTGGTGATTCGGCACTTAAACCATGCAGACAGTTTACAAGTAAACTGTAACAGCGGGTGCGCTTCCTTCTTCATGATTTCCCCCATTTATGTTAATACAAGGAAATAATTCAGTAGACCTTGGAATTTTTGTCCCAGTGCCAGCAAGGTATAATTTATTCGACTGATAAAATGGCAGGCTTTTGTTGTCTTTTTTCCATATGTGATTGTCTTTCCATGCATTGCCTTTCCGCACCTGCCAATCTAAAGTAATAACTTTTAATCTGTGCATCAAAGCCCTGGATAAAGAGCCTCTAAGGAGAGAGGGGATATGGATGAGAAACTCTGATTCTTCCCCCTCCCTCCATGGCTTTCTCTTTCTCATAGCTTTTGCTGCTTGTTTGGATGCCATGTTATCAATAACTGTGCTGCACCACTGACAAAGACAAATCACTTTTTTATTTTCACATTAAAGAAAGACGTAAACGATCTAGTCTGTGTGAGCTTGCCCATTTGATTACTTTAAATAGTTACCTCAACAATCTGTTCTGCTTGGCAGCAACATGCTGCCCGTTGAATAGCACAGTTCGTCCTAGTATTCAAATAGCTTTAATCAAATGTGTGCGCTCTAAACAATAATTTGAAAAACAATAATTTGTTGTTTTCTTTCTGTAGAATCATGTGTGTCATCTTAAAGACATGGTTCATCCATAAATGAAAATTCTGTTATTATTAACATCTTCATGGTCTCCCGCATTTTTTTCCTTAGAGCACAAAAGAACAATTTTGAAGAATCGCTACACGCTACACTAATTTCAATACAACAGTTGATCATAGTGACTGTGGCTAAAAACACCAAACAAGCACCATAATTGTGGTCTATACTATATTCAGTGTTGGGAAAGTTCACTTTCTACATGAACTAATTCAAAGTTCAGTTTACACATTTTAAAATGAACTAGTTCAGTTCATACTTCAAAATTTTGAACTAGTTCATAGTTCTTTTTTTCCATATTTTGCTGTGAGCTATTATTTTTCAAAATTATTGCAACAGCCCATATAGAACCACAGACATCAATTATTTTATCGGCGGGCAAAGTTTGCACAGGAATGTAAGATTTTTCCCATCCTCACGACCTTGTCATAAAACTCGTTTAAAGGTACAATATGTAACAATTTTGTAATAAAATATCCAAAAATCACTTGCACAGTGTGATATATTTCCTGCAGTTGTGTACTTACAATATCCCAAAAGTCTCCAAAGATTTTTTATTTCAGAGAAATTCCAATTTTAAATAAGTGGCCGTCCCGGAAAAAAATGTCGCCTGTCAATGACGCAATATCCGCGCTATCCTCGGTTTCCGTTCATAATGCCATAGCCATGACGTAACCATGGCGACAGACGTGGACAACTGCGTAGTGCGTAACGTGTAGCGGCACCAGAGCCCGTCATTCTCTGGCGGCACGCAGTTCTTGTTTCTTTCAAACATAGACCATGGCAAGCAGACTTTGGGACAAACAAGGAGAACTAAAATGAGGATCAATATCAGCGTGGCATTTTTGAGATGCCGAGGGCTCCACGTCCGCGACTAACTTGGACTTGACAGAGCTTCACGAGTCACGACTTGACAGCTTTATTAGACAGGTGAGCAAATGTACTTTAAAAAAAATCAATGTTATATAACGTTAGCTCAACATGATGAAATGTTAGAATATGGTTGGTATGTTATTCTAATGTTGTCCTGCTTACTGCTAGTTTCGTATAGCAAACGAACTAACGCGTAGTATAACATTATAACTTTCAACACACTTTAATGCCGTTTAGTGTGATAGTGTAACGTTAGACTAAGTGAAGCAGCACTGCGTTACCTCACAAGTTTAATTAATCTAATAAACTGACCTGTGTGAGTAATCCAGCACTTGCGGGTAGTTCGGTAGAATGAAATGTCCTTATTCCTTTATATCTGCGGGATTCGCGTGTGATATCTGTCTCTTTAGCAATCGCGACCTGCTTCATACTACTGTAATGTTAAAAAACATGAATGTTTGCACTCATCCATAAACATTATTAGATCCATCAGCTTGACAGCAAGTCCAATCATTCAGTTCATCACTGCGTCATCGACCGACGCCTTTGTTATTGTTGGAAACTGCGCCCTCTTGTGGCGAAACATTTTTACATATTGTGCCTTTAAATGATCATACGATCCTCTCACATCCTTGCTGCTTTTTGTGTTTATGACGCATGCGGCGGTGCGACACTGGTGGCTGGTATTTCCAGATTGGGTGTTTTTCCGCTACATATTAAGGCCAGTTTACGGTGTGTTTTATCCTGGTTTTCGCCTGAAGGCTCTATACGCTTATTTCACGCAGCCGTTATTTTGAAATCGAGGCTCCGGTGGGAAGAACCCCGGAAGTAAAGATAAACAACAATGCCTTGGACTACCAACCTGAAGCTGCTGCCGCGATTTACACTATTGGATGTTAATATCCAATATAGGATATGTAGACATAGTTCGTTCCTGCTTATATTTTTACTTTGTGAAAATAAAAAATTATAAATGATTTTCACTGTATATAGTCTAAAGTATGAAAGAAATGTATGTACATTTTTAGAATAACTAATTTCTACATTAAACACAACAATACGCCATCGCATTCGCGACTCTCCTATGATTAAAGGCGACACTTCCGGTTTTCTTCCCACCGGAGCCTCGCTTTCGATTTCAAAATAACGGCTGCGTGAAATAAGCGTATTGAACGACGTTAAACTGAGAGAGCGTGTCGTTCACAGACACCAGAATGAACGAGTTCACAGTAACGTTCATCAGGGAGTAATACAGTACGTTCAGTTCACGTTTGCCCAAAATGTATACGAGTTCATGAACTATCGTTCAATGAACGCGTTCAGGCACAACACTGCTATATTCCAAGTCTTCTGAGGTCATGTGATAGGTTTGTGTGAGAAACAATCCCAAATTCATTAATTATTCGCTACTAAAGTTATTATTCACTGATAATCTTCCCCTCCAGTGAGCTGTTAACTAATGATCTGCTTCTATTGAATCATTGAGTTGATTAGTGAACTGGATCAGTCTGATTCATGAACAGATTTAGTCAGTTCTGTGAACCAGATTCAATGAAAAGACCGTTCATGAATCATCAAATGACAATGGTTTCTCATATATCATAAGAGATTGTGACTTGCTAGTCGTAATATGCAGATGCACAAATGACTTTTGAGAGCTACAGTGGAGGGGACGACTTTCAATCACTGCTTCTGAATATGGTGATTTCCCTACAAGATAGTATGTGAAAAACAGTATGCCAAAAGAGTAGTATGTCCGAAATCATATTTAAAAGACAGAAGGTGAAAAATGTCTGGATGATCTAATACTTTCACACAGATTCTACTTTACTAGGAGTTACAGTATGAATGGCAGTGATTTAATGCAATCAGCGCCGTGAGTTACACGATAAAGCTATGGCAGATGTTGTACATCTGGTTTTCATTCTTACTACACTCTAAAAAGTGCATGGTTGTTTTAACCCAAATTTGGGTCAAATATGGACAAACCCAATTGTTGGGTTAAATATGTAATTTAAAAATGTAACCCAATGGCTGTGTTTGTCCATATTTTACCCAAATTTGGGTTAAAACAACCCTGCACTTTTTTTTAGAGTGTATTCACATTCATACTATATAGAACATACTTTTTAATGGTACTGAACTACTTTACCAAATTTAGTACCTGCTCAGAGAGTGTGCGATTTCAGATGCAGCTAATGACTTAAATTTCAGTCTGTTCCTCACCCACATCTATCATATAACTTCCTTGCAATATAATGCACAATTCATATAGACTACTTCTGTGGTGGGTTTATTTTTATTTTTTTTTTGTCTTGTTGTTATCAGGTTTAGAAAGACATGAGAGTGAGTATATAACTATCCCAGAGTCCTTCTTGAGGGTGAAGTGTTGTTACTCCATCCTTATTCACCTGCTCTATAGGCAGCATTTTTAGCCTATGCCCCAGTGACAGGAAGCACCTGTGGTGCGGAGATCTTAGAATGCTCTTTATCTCAGTTCCACAGCACATTACACAACTCAAGCAGCCCGCAAATGAACACGCAGGACGTCAGCTGTGAAACCGACCTGTCGATACAGAACTCGTCTTTCCCACTGAGAGAGTGAGATTACCCAGCTGATTGGAAAATCAACAGGAGGAAATGACACTGGCTTTATGGGTTATTTCTTAATGCTTGCATTTGAGTCTATTGATTGTGCCATAAGAACATTTTCTTGTTTCCTCCTTGCACAGTATGTTGCACAGGTTATGCATTTATTTATCCTGATTTGATAAACTTTCTTATTGCATTAGTTATTTGACCAAGAAACATGAACAATTAATGGAAAGTATGCTTGTTAAGTAGTTATTGAGATTATAGTCTTAGGAAATGTTAATTGACTTCCTTTAAAGACGGTTTTCAGGATTTTCTTAATGCATAGATATAAATATTATTATACAATATTAGTTTTTGTTGACCTCTGCTCTTTCGTTTGCAGATTAGAAGAACGCTGCTCCCTGTGACTGACTTCGGTGATAGAGAAAGTCTGAGGCCAGCTTCAGCAGCAAGCTACCTTGAGTTAAAGGTTAGTCTTTGTCCCGTGGCTTCAAAGACTAGACGTACACACACAGAGAGATACGCATGCATCCGTTTGGTTTCATTAGAAATGCCAGGGGGCTGGAGAGGTTCCCTGTCCATTCACAGCCAAACACCTGCACTGCTTTCATCCCCTATCTGTCCACTCAGCCTTTATCACCTGCCACCCAGCCAACCACAGCACACACACACACACAGACACAGAGACACGACATCTAAACAAGCCATACACACCAGACATGCCTCACGCACTGCTAATTCGCACAGCCACATGGCACATAGCAGTCAGAATACCACACGAAACTTCTGTGCACAGCTCCACACAGCATGCGTTCACCAAACACATCCTGCTGAAAAGACCATCTTAGACCAGAATGAATTTTCACAGGGTCCTAACCAAGCGTGATGTAGCAATGCGGCAAACAATAACATGTCTTCTATGTTAACCAAAACCAACAATTCTGAACGTTTTGGGGCTGAAACTGAACAATGAACAGGCTAATTTTAATTTTTTAATAATATATATTATGTTATAATCATATTTTGATGTTTTGGTATGGTATTTATTTTTCTTAAAATACTTTAAGCTTTCCGGTAGCTCAAACAGTAGACCGTTGGCTCTTGCAACACCATGGTCCTGGGTTCGATTCCCAGGAAAAGCTAGAATTAAACGCATTGTGAGTCGCTTTGGATAAAACTGTCTGCCAAATGTAAAATGTAAGGTTTAGAAACATAATAAGCAGTCAAGAGCATGGCTATGTGTCCTAAGCGGTCAGGTCAGGTTTCAATGATTTCCATGATATTTGATAAGTACATAATAAGTCATTGAAACCTGACCTGACTGCTTAGGACACATAGCCATGCTCTTGACCAGCAGAACTCAATTGTCCAAGGTAATCTTGGTGGTTAAGCTAGTCAAGCAGCGTCCCCTATACAGTCTGATGACTGGTCTTTTCAGCAGGGCACACACCAAGACCTCCACCTGGTTCAAATACCTAATTTCGAGTCACTGAGGAAATCAATACATGCTCCAAATAAAACAAAAACAGTGTGCTTTACCTCTGACAATCTGTCATTCTCATTCAATATGTCAAATGCAAAGGCTGCAACCCAATTTCGAAGCAGACTATTTGCTCTCATCTGGGAGGTGCTGGAGTAAAAAAAGCATTGCGTGGCTTAGCTATCTGTTTCCCCTTCATGGGTTAAAGAGTTTGACTAATGCAATATTGATTTCGCTCTCTGGATGGAGAAGACACAAACACAGCTTATTGAAATATGGATAGTCAAGCCGCCAAGAAAATATTAAAATACCTCAGGCAGAGGGGGACGTCAGCATTAAGCTGGATTTTATCCTTCAGCAGCAGAAAAAGTTTAAAAGTTTAAACTCTTTGAATTGATAAAGGATAAAGAAAGGATTTCAGCATTTTTTAAAACCGTTTAATGTCAACATTTATGTGATTCTCTGTTCTTTTCATTGCATTTTAGTAAACAATGTGTTGTCCTTCAAAGTTTCAAACTGAGTAGGTAGAAAAGCCCACACATTCTGCAAGGACACTGTGAGACTGTATACACTATGTGAGGTCAGACCATGCACATGTTTAAAGAAGAAGGTTAATAGAACTGCAAACACACATATACTGTACATTGATTATTGTGGATTTTAATTGTGCAAAGAATTAGTTAACACTGTTATACTTGTGTAAACCTGCAGGTTAAAGGATCTGGTTGTGATAAGTAACAATATAATCTTGCAAGCTTAGCATCTTTTGTTAGCATCAGGCCTGGTAATGGAAGCTGAGTAGCCATTTGGGGAGGCACTGTGTTTGATTCAGACCTTGTTAAAATGCCATTTTGTTTTGAGCGCAAGGGGCTGTGCACCTTCAGGCAAGTGCGGAAGGACTCGGAGAGTGGTCTCAGAGCAGGATTGGCGCGAACAGTCCAATTTTTCTTCGTTATTGGTCATGACATATCCAAAGTGGCAGAGCGTGGGCTTGAAGGTGAACGGTGGATGCTTCAACTGGGCAGGGAACTCTCACGCCACCACATTTGTCCCTGCAGGGTCTTCTACACAGCCATGACGACAACACAATTCAATGCTGGCTATTACAGCCAATGAGGTTTAAAACAAGAGCTCACAGTTGTTCTTACACATATCTCATACTTTCTTCTTGCATCCTCAACCTAAACTAGTGTTTGTAGCAGTAAAGCATTAAGCTAGAAGCCAAGATTGTGCATCATTCAATTGAATGCCTTGTAACCCTTGTGAAAAAGAAACACACTTCTATAGTATGCTTTAGAGTCAACACTTATATACTAAAAATATGTGTACTTCTTTAAACACAACCAAAGATTATAATAAAAATTATTTGAAATGGACAATAATTATTACAATTATAAGTGCACTTTTAAAAAATTGACTTAAAGGGGTGGTTTACTGCTTTTTTTCTTTGCATGATTGTGTTTATGGGGTGCAATATAACATGTCTAAGTGTGTGTTTTTTTTAAAAAAGCCTCATTTTTCATAAATTTCACCTTTATTGTAAGCCACTTTCTCCTCTGTCATTTGAACGACCGGTTGACTTCCTGATTCTATGAAACCACTCCCTCAGAAACAGGCAATGGGCTCAGATTGGTTAGTTGGGCCAGTGTGTTGTAATTGGCTAAACTGCGTAGTGCACGTAGTCGGAAACTTCACGCCCATTACCTTTACGGGCGAAAGCTGCATGTGCTCCGGTCAAACGTAAATAGTGTCTATAGCCTACTCTCGTATCAGTTTGAGCCAGAATCAGACCCAGAAAGAGGCAATGAAGAGCGTCAAGCAGAACCTCCCCAAACACGGCTCTTACAATACGTTTCTGAATGGTACATTTTATTATTATTATTCTATTCTATTCTTTTCTATTCTACTATTATTATAAGAATTTCGATACGCTGTTACTTGAAAATGCTACTGCTGCTTATAGCTTTTGAGATACGGTTTTCCCCAGATTAAACATTTTAATATAACTGAATAAATGACAGAGTAATACCGTTTTTTAAAGTTATTGTTTTATCGATATAATGAACAACCGTTTATCTATTCACAAAACTTAGTTTACTCAGTGTATCGTTTTCTTTAGGTGTACACGTTGTCTTACACACACAAAATAGCATCGAACTAACTGGCTACTATAAACAAACAGCGTTGGCATTGGTTTACGTTCTTGATCAAATCGAAAAATTACGTCATAAAGTATACATGGAAAATACATTTACAAAATTAGTACATAATTACAAATTCAGGTCCAAAATGTTAGTAAAACTAAAACATAACGTCTGAAATTATACATGCAAATACATTTAAAATTATTAAGTCTTACTTACAGGTTGTGGCCCAAAAACTGCTGCCTCTGGTTTTAAAGTTGGAACTGCTTCATGTTTTAGTAAGTTGAATCCGGTGTTGCACCGGCATTGAATTCGTGGAGTTTCTGGAAGCTGTCTTCCGTAAAATGCGCAGCACAGAGAGCTAAATTACGATTGTAATTTTCTGGAACATAATCAAACATAAATTGTAGCCATTGTTGACGAACTACAGCGTCCTTAGGAAGCCCGAACACAGAAGACCTGACAGCTGGGTGAAAATAACACACTTTCGACGGCATGGCTACTGCTCTCCAGTAGCTATAACTCTTCCTCTTCGACAAAGCACAGAATGGCCATGCCCCCTTTTTTGCATATTCCGGAGGGAGGGTTGATAATGGGTTAGTTACGTATAAAACCCGGGAGTATCTCGTTGTAGTCCCATTCGAGTCGTTTTTGTATATTAAACATCCTGATTTTTAAAAGACGATATCTCTGCTTACGTTGAACTTTCAGCGCAGAAACTTTGCAGATACTGTTCATGCACCAACAGCATCATTACACACTATTTAAAATGAAAAAAGTGAAATCGCAATCAACCACCCCTTTAAGTGTGTTAAGAAACATAGTCATGAATGTATATTCTAAGCATACTCAAGTGCCCATTTATTTCATTAATATTATATTTTCTTCAAGTACAGTTTACATTTTAAGTACACTACAAGTGCACATTTAAAGATTTTTTTCAAAATTTATTTTGAAAGAATAGAAAACATTATTGGACCAATGGCCATAATTACCCTCTATACATAAATACAATTACACATTATGTTCTATTTTCTGATGAGCTTCTCATTATTACAATTGCGTCTGATGGCCGATTGACTGCAGAAACGAGTGAAGAACAGCGTCTGTTAACAGAATATACAAGAGATAAGGTCAGACATAGGGGTGGGGGAAAAATCGATTCTTAGATGCATCGCGATGCGGACGTGGACGATTCTGAATCGATTCACAAATGTCAAAAATCGATTTTCAAAAAAAAATTATTTTTTTTTAGATATATATTTATAATAACGTAATATTGACGGAACGCAAAAGACGGAACTCTGAAGCGCGGAAGTGCAGTGCCCGGACCGTCTGTGGCGTGTGCACATAACAGAGACGCGAAGGCTGAGCGCGAAATCCAAACACCCTCCTCGTTAAAAGCTGACGTGTGGAAATATTTTGGCTTCTGTGAAGTTGAAGGGGGAAAGGAGGTGGACAAGAGCCATACTAGTTGTAAGCTTTGTAGAATAAAACTAAAATATTTCGGAAACACGACAAATATGTGAAGCAATATGACACGTTTCCACCCAGAGGAGGAAAAACACTCGGCTTTGTGCTGCCTTGTCGAAAAATGCTAACGTTACCCAAGCGCGAATCGATCACAGAGAATGTTGATTCATTCTCTATTGTTTCCATAATGGTGTAAATCTCACAATATTATGACATCGTTATTTCATTTAAATTAGGGTAAGTGTATGAGGAGCATATTTTGATATTTTAAATGAACTAGCAATTATCACATTTGATATAACAAGTAAAAATGACATTATTATATGAAATACAATTATAATAAAATTTGAAGTTAAGTGTACAGTATACTGTACTATTTTCATTTTTAAAACGGTGTGAAAAGTAAAAATTATCATCAAGTAGGAAACTTTGACAGGTCAAAGATGAATATAAGTCTCCACAGCAAGGATGCATAGATTTATGCATCCGCCATAGGGGTGGTGATGGCGCAGTGGGTAAGACACATGCCTTTGGTGTGAGAGACCCGGGTTCGAATCCACTGTGAGACACCAATGTGTCCCTGAGCAAGACACTTAACCCCTAGTTGCTCCAGAGGCGTGCGACCTCTGACATATATAGCAATTGTAAGTCGCTTTGGATAAAAGCGTCAGCTAAATTAATAAATGTAAATGTAAAATGTAAATGTAAATTTATGGGCGTGGTAAGCAGAAGGAAAATGAGTCTGCACATACGCATAACCAGTAAGTAGCACATCTCGATGGGTAGCATGAATCGTCAGAACGCTGGTCGTTGTTATATTATTAATTTACTACAAGTATGCTGCTAGTTCAGGCACACATTTATTTTCCTGTTGGTTCTTTGCAATGTTAATAAAATATATTGTACGTTAATTCTTTATTGGTCATTACTTTGTACTTTTAAAGCAAAGTATTTATATTCACACACACACACAAAAAGATTCAGATAATCGATAATCGCTTTATACGACTCTTTAAGAATTAATATCGTACAGAAGACCAAGGTTTTCTTGTTTGGTTTGACCAAGGTTTGACCAAGTGTCTACATGTGCCATAAACCACTACCACAAACAAAAAAAGAAGATATCTTGTCGAAACCCTCATTTATCATTTGTTAAAGCAAAGCAAAACTTTAACTGTTTTTCATTTGTCAGATTGAATAGAATAATGTAATAACCAGATGCGGGAAATAACTGGTAGGCTACAATCAACACTTACCTCCAAATAGGACTTTTATCACCAGTTCTTTTCGAGGTTGTGTAGGCTATTTTATTCTCTTTTTTGACAGTAAATAGTGAATAGAGAATCCTGAACCTCTTGTGTCTTGTTGTATCCTGAAAGCTCTTGTATCTATACTCTTGTGTTTGGTATTTGGTGTTATTTGAAAAAAAAAATATAAAAAAATAAACCATAGCGAATGCATATATCTAAACAGCATTTCTTCTCCATGACAAGCATGTGTCAGAAAAGTTGTGCAGCACTTTGTGTTTCCTGAAATAACTGGGGTATATCTGCTGTTTTAAAAGCACCACCTTATGAACCTCAGAGTGAATTATTTTCGTTTAGCCTGTTAACCAACTTTTTTGTGCCTTATTATCGTATTGACCTGCTATGTACGTTATATTAAGAAAGTAAACAGAGTCCATTTTGATTTCATCTGGACTTCAGCAAAAAGCAAGTGTTATTGATCCTTCCACAATGACCCACTTACATGTTTAAGCACGTATTCCCATTATGAAGGTTTCCGCACACAACTGCTGTGTTTTACAAGGAATCTATCGATGTCCCCATTGCTGTGGGACAGGGCAATTCGTTTAGGCATCATGATATATTACCAATGCCCGGCTGTGTTGTTGGGTCATTAGTTTACTTAATACTGGATCCCGGGGAGTGCTAAAATACTGTGTTCTCTCACACATGCATCACCTGCTGCGCTCGCATGTGTGCTTCCAGCCACCATTTTGCCTTTTCTTTTGCAAAGGCCTCTGAGAAAGAGGAAAACCAATATATGGCAGCTCTCATCATTTCGGACTGGAAGGCAATTAAGGATGTGACATGCATTTTAATATTACTGTATGGCTTTGAGAACAGATTCCAACACCTAGTTCACTGCTTTGGAAACACCACTTTATGAAGTTACTGAAAGCGGATGAATATTGCTCATGTTAAAATCACAGACTTTCAACACTTTTGAGAATCATCTGTGGCCAGCTAAATGTTGACTTAAAGCAAAAGTGCAAATTTTTGTGAATTGTGAAAAGTGAATTTTTAAATGCACTCAAAAATGAAAATTCAGTTTTCATTTACTGAACCAATTCCAAATCTTTCCCTCTTATGTACACTAAAAAGTGTATTTGAATATGTGCATGTTTCAGAATTTGTCCTTTTTTCCCCACACAGAAAAAAAAATCAAATCATACATGACATGCAATTGCATAAATTACATTCTTCATTTTTAGGTGAACTGTCCCTTTGAGAGAATGTAGTAGAGAGTTGATACCAATTCAAGTAAACTTATGACACATATAGTCAAACTAAGTTTATTACGCTACCGTTCAAAAGTTTGGGGTCGATTAAGATTTTTTTTTTTGCAAGGAGACATAGCCTGGTTAAAACCAGACCATTCTCAGTTGTAACTGAGTTAGGGTCTGGCAAAGCGTCATAGACAAATCATTTCCAGAGGGGCGTCACCAGCGGACGTCGCGGATAGACCTAAAACCAATCAGAGAGATGAAGGAGATGACGTATGCAGAGCGGCGGAGAAACATCTCCGAGTGTTGTTCGGTTTTTAACAAAAAGGAAACGTTCAAATCGCTTAATACAGACGCGATAGCTGATTCGAACGAGTGATGTTCGACGGCGGCATCCATCTTTGTAATGTAGGCTACAAAATCTGCTTCAAAATCCCAGCGCTGTTGTCATCGCGTAAAGCCCGCCCCAACGTTTCTGATTGGTGCCGCGATTTCGACGGATTGGAAATGGGTTTGAATGAGCTCTTTGCCAGACTAACTTTCAGAGCAAATCTAAATTTGCCGGAAGTTGTCTGGGTTTTCCCAGGCTAAAGGAGACATTAAATTGATCCAAAATTACATTAAAGACATTTATAATGTTACAAAATATTTTTATTTCTATTTATTTATTTTAAAAATGCACACAATATTCAAAATTGATAATAATAAGATTTTTTTTTTTACCAAATCTACATATTAGAATTATATCTGAGGGATCATGTGAAACTGATGACTTTGCCGGATTGAAATTGGGAATAAAGAATAAATTACAGAAATAAACTACATTTTAAAATAGAAAATTTATTTTAAATGGTAATAATATTTCACAGTTTTATTTTTATTGTATCTTAGTGATCATAAGAGACTCCCAATATTACAGACACTAAACTTTTAAATGTTAGTGTATATTTTCCCCAATCTTCCTAGGTTATACTAACTGTTATGTCCTCGGATTTATTATTGTGTGGATGCACTCTTTTCTCTCTCCCTTCTCTCTCGTTCTTGCTCTCTCCATTGCTCCTGGTTCTTTCACTTGCCTCTGTCACTCTCAGCCCCTCTCTTTCTTCCCTTAACACTCTCTCTTCCTGTTTCATCGTAGTCCAAGACTTTCAATACAAGCATGTTTGTTTGTTTTGACGCAACTGAATGTGTGTTTCAGAGCCATTGTTTCTAGAGGCCTTCATCCACAAACACTTGAATGGACGTCACTCATCATGATAATTTAATTATCAGACTCTTGACAAACGCATTTAATGAGTGCTCTCCAAAGCCGACCTGATCCTCGGCCCAATCCACAGCGGCGAGCCTGCCGTAGAGACCAGTATTTTTTATGCCGGTTTCTGCTTGATAATTGGGTCAATGACGTGACATTGTTTTTAATTTCCAGATCTTTGAATATATAAAAAATGCAATTCATAGCTGTAATGACTTATATATACATCTTCTATGTTCTATGGGGGGGGCACAAGTCATTCGGTTCAACAAAACAAAACAAAAAAGAAGAAAAAAACCTTCAAACCCTCATAACTGTGTGTTACGGTTATTGAGTATCTTAAGATTTGATTCATGACAAGGCTGGTTAGTTCAAGTTGGCAAATGTCATGTGCTGCAACTCCCTAAAAACGAATGAAAACAACATAAATAAAAAAAAAAACATTTTGAAGAACTATGCACAATAAATAAATCTTATTTATTTATGTGGATGCTTATTTGATATTTACCTAAACAGAGTTTAAAATGGCACAATATATGAGTGTACTGTATTTAAATGAGAGCTTTTGTTTGCAGTACGATTGTGGAGTTCCCCTCAGTCTGAGGTCGTTGGGTCAAACTGGGGCTATGAAAAAGTCTCAATTACTCACCCTGAGTGGAATGGCCAATGAGGCGGCTCTTGTAGACGTTAAATCACAGCAGCTCTCTCCAACTCTCTGATGCCTCCATTAAATTGATCCCAGTGGGACCGACTTCCTCAGTCTTCCTCACTAACGTGGAGAGCACAGGTGTTTATCAGATGCTGGAGGACTAAGGAATCCTACTACATCTTGCATCTTTGAAGAACTATGCTTTCATCTACAAGCATTGGCTTTGTGTTGGAATAAATCCTGAACAGCAACACTTACTTTTTATATACTAAAAATTCTAAAACTGGTTTACACTGGCCTTATTGACAGGCATTAAACCAGGATGGGCAAAGGCAAAATAACAGCATCTCCAATCTGCCCATTCTGACTATATCTGCATTAATTAAGTAAAGGAGCCAAGGATTGGAAGTGTGGAGTATGATTACAATGGACGTCCTGGACGTCCCCTCTCTCACACTTCATTACCATCCCAACATCTGCAGCGTGTCCTCCTCTCCTGTCAGAAACAATGGCCTCCACAGGTGTCAGGAGGAGAAGAGAGGGGGTGTGGGCACATGTTTTTGTGTTTGCATCTAGTTTGGTAGCGTTCGGCAGGGACAACTCTGAAATGAACACCTGTGTTCACCCAAGAAAACATGGAGGGTGCTGAGGCATCCAAAGAAAGACAGAAAGAGACAGGGAGGAAATGATGAAAATAAAGCTGTTTCGCTGGAGCCTGGCAGGTTGATGCTCCTGGCAAACGGGAAGCATAATTAAACTATCATAAGTAATTAAGAGAGATTTCTCTGACTAAAATGCATTTAAAATCGCCTGCAAAATCTCAGCTGGTATAAATACCATCATATGTATTCACATAGAACGAACGCATTTAGCCCAGCACACATTTTCTTTTTTGGTCCAGACCAAAATAACCAAGTGAAGCAAACAAGTGCAAACACTCCTTAAAGGGTTAGTTCACCCAAAAATGAAAATTATGCCATTAATGACTCACCCTCATGTTGTTCCAAGCCCGTAAGACCTCCGTTCATCTTCGGAAAACAGTTTAAGATATTTTAGATTTAGTCCGAGAGCTTTCTGTCCCTCCATTGAAAATGTATGTACGGTATACTGTCCTTGTCCAGAAAGGAAATAAAAACATCATCAAAGTAGTCCATGTGACATCAGTGGGTTAGTTAGAATGTTTTGAAGCATCGAAAATACATTTTGGTCCAAAAATAACAAAAACTACGACTGTATTCAGCATTGTATTGTCTTCCGGTTCTGTTGTGGATCGGCGTTCAGTGACGCTGCTGACGTAAGACGAGCTGACGTGTTATCTGGTGCGCCCGAGCTTCGTTTACAGTCTGAGGGAGACGCACGCTGGAAACAAAACAATCTTCGCAAACATGTCTAAGGATTTCGACACAGAGGAAGACTTGCATTTTTTTGCCCAGCCATATTTATTTGAATCCGAATACACGGGCGCACCAGATACACGTCAGCAGCGTCACTAAAGCGGATTGACAACAGAACCGGAAGACAATACAATGCTGAATAAAGTCGTAGTTTTTGTTATTTTTGGACCAAAATGTATTTTCGATGCTTCAAAACATTCTAACTAGCCCACTGATGTCACATGGACTACTTTGATGATGTCTTTATTTCCTTTCTGGACAAGGACAGTATACCGTACATACAATTTAAATGGAGGGACAGAAAGCTCTCGGACTAAATCTAAAATATCTTAAACTGTGTTCCGAGGATGAACGGAGGTCTTACGGGCTTGGGATAACATGAGGGTGAGTCATTAATGACATCATTTTCATTTTTGGGTGAACTAACCCTTTAAGCGAACCAGGACTAAATATATAATTTTCTCTTCTGGTTCCAGACCAAAAGAACCAAGAAAACCAAACCACAAGTGTTAACACAGGCTAAATGTATTTCACTCGTGACACAAAATGCAAAAGTGCATCTCTCAAAGGCCTCTATTCAGTAGCAGTGGGCTAATGGGTCTATTGTGCAACTCTGAGAGTGTATACTGTATGCAAGTTGATAACAGGCAAGCAATCACATTAATTATGCTCATTGGGTGCATCGAGTTCTCACAGCTTTAAGTACCCTTGACCTTTTGTTGGGCTGAGTGTCCTCTCTTGCTCAGGAGACATGCTTTGATCAAGGTCTCTATGCATTCTTTATTCATCTTAGTCTTTCTCTAGTTGGAGACATACTTTCAGGGTTGTTTTATTTTTCAACAGGGCCATGTTGTGGTTGTACATTCAAGGAGGAGAAAGGTTCTGTTCGAGGTTGGAGGATATTGTAATGTTCAGGGGCTTGAGTTGAGGAGATGAGTGGGATGTCAATGTTAATGGTACTCTGAAAGGGAGCACTGACTGACCATCTAGCCAGATGCATACAATGACGATGTTAACTCTTTCCCCGTCAGTGTTTTAATAAGCTGCCACCCACTGCCATAATTTTCATGGCCCCAAGAATATGTTGTTGTATATCTGAACAAGCTATATATCTAAAGGAAGAACAGATTCTCTGCTTTAAAAAAAAAAGTTTTATTCTAGCTTCATGCATTCTTTTTTTTTTATCAGCACTTGAATGTGGGTAAGTTTCATAAAAAAGCAAAAAGCTGAGAAATTCACGTTTTTGTCAGACTACGTCTGGATCAGATTCAGTAAGATGAGCAAAACATAGATGGAGTAGATCGGGTCCATAAACATCCCCAAAGCTTGCACAGTACTAAACACTTCCTAGGTCGACATTTCACTTGGTAACATTAGGCCGTTTTGATTTATATGCTGTTAATTGTTGATGATCGCATTGTTTTTCATATGCATCTGCTTACGTATGAGATCTCTCATTTCTGCTTCTTCTTTGTCTGTGTTTCGATCTGGAGATAATGTACTCGTTCAGGAGATGCGTATTAGCGCCCCCTATAGTGATAACACGGAAAGCCGTAAAACTTGTCAATGGCAGGGAAGCGTTTTCTCATAAAAGACGACTCGTCAATGGCGGGGAAAGACCAAACAAAATCTTCTTTCTTGTTGCATTGTCTGTGGACTTAATATGTAAAAGCAGTACATTTAGCAAATCAGTTAGGACTACTGAAGGACATTTTACATACTATACATTTACAGGTTTCTGCTTAGTTTTCCTTGACTGAATCCAAAATCGCCCCCTATACCCTCAAATAGGGCATTATTTGAGGGGACAGCCATTTGTAGTGGTGTCCGAAACCATAGTGGGCATTATTGAGTGAACTCATTCAATCTTACATTGTACTGCAATAACGAGCGTATAGCCGATGTCTTATAGCACTCACTTATTTTCATTCACTCCTTCAAGTGAACTTTATTAAAGGTCTAACATTGGAAATTTCGGATTCAGCCCTTGTGTTTCGTTTTCATTCGTTTCCTCAGTTCATGGTTCCGTGTCCATTCAGTTTGCGTGGTTGCCTATATATTATTTGTGTCTCTGAAGATTTGTGATTAAAGACTGTTCTTTTGATTATCCCTTTTTGTCGTGCGCTTACTACGACCACCACCCGTTAGAGCTGATAAGGTTTATAATATACCCTGCTCACTTTTCAGATTGCTTTTGCACCCCTGGATGTATAAAAGTCTAAAAAAAAGGTTTTGGATTATGAAGAATTTTTACCAATAGAAAGTTTTGCTGAAAATTAGATTTGTTGGAATGGAACATTAACGAAAGCCTTTTGTTCATGTTTGCAACGAGCGTGCAGACTCAATAATGTTTTGTTTGAAATAGGCAGTGTTTGTTTTCCCTTGCACATTCTCTGTTTCTTTTCTTTCTTGCTTTCTTTTTCTCACATTTTCAAATATGAGGAGAGTCAGTGAGTTGGCACTCAATTGTGGTTAGCAGGTGTAAGTGAGCTCTTTGTTCCTGGTTTACCTCATTAATGTGGCAGCTGAGAGATCCATTCTTAATTTATTTTTCTGTGCTAAAGCAGACCCTCCTCTGCCACCAGCACATCTGAGATTATTGTATTAAGTACTCTTCTCTAGACCATTTTTTTTTTTTTTCAAATCTGTCCACCTTGGACCTGACAACCAACTTTGGAAAGGAGCTGATGCCCTAGTAGCTCTACTTGATCCTGTACAAATTGCATTGACATTTTTTAACAAGTAACTTTTAACAAAAGTATAGGGATGGAATCAGATGGTGATGCTATGTTACGGAATACTTATGGCTGATATTGATTACGATATACAGGTGGCCGATGTAATGTGGATTCATACATAATCAAATTTCATGACAGCAAATGAGATGTAAATAATTTTTTTAATTTAATTTAATTGATAACTTTTACACAATATTAATAAACTGAAATTGTATCTATTGGTCTTTCACTAATACAAGTTACAATCAATAATAATAAAAAAAGCATCACCTTACTGTATTATGTAACCATACCCATGATTTGATTGATTGATTGTTCCATCCATCCATCCATCCATCCATCCATCCATCCATCCATCCATCCATCACCACAGATTAAGTATTTACTTTACAAAAGAATTAGATATAAAAATAAATGATCTGGCCCATTTTAAAAATCCGATTATGGTTGCAGAGCATTATAGCCATGGCTGGTATTTATTGTATATACATGCATTGCTATGGTAACAGATGCACCCATGTGAATTGAGCTATTATGCCTTAAAATAGAAGAGACACTCAGTCGGTTAGCCTCTTAAGAACCATCTAACCTGAAGATCACCGATTGGGATGTGGGATCTTGTTCAAAGGTTATTCTTTCTGTTAATTTTGAGCCAGCGTCCCCAAGAGGGCAGTATTATGCTCCATTTAAACTGCATAGTGATCAGCCTTCACTGATTATGCAACAGTATCCATCCTGATTCTTACCAGCAACTGATATGTGCGATTTGATAATGTTCCTCTATTGTTTTACTCCTTGAGCAATCCATCATTTTCAGATCTCCGTGATTGCTGTGAGAGGGGTGTGTGCGCTTGCCGTGCACATTCAAGCGTCACAGGGAGTGCACATGCATGTAGTATTCAGTGAACTGGAGAGATATAGCAGATGGCTTTGCCCAAACACAGGTGAAAATGTGGAAAAATTCCACACTCCTCCACCTTGGACCAATAAGCTTACATTTATGTGGCAAGCATACGCACAGGTCGCTGTCATTCTCACCTCTCTTCTAGCACCAGTTGGCTGACTCTCAATTTTCTCTGTCATGGAGCTGAATATAAACCATCTACCTGCAGAGAACTGTGAGATCCAATACACATCTGTTTGAATAAAAAAAGACAGCGAGAGACACATCCCCCTCTAAAGGTTTGCTGTTTGGAGCAGACGGCTTAACAGGGGTAATCATTAAGCTTTGAGTCTGTTTGCGCTAGGTTTGAATTCCTGCCTGGCTAGCTGTGTAAGCACACACACTTCCTGATCCATCCATATCATCCCACACACAACATCATACACATTTAGGAAGATATTTTGAGATGGATATCTTAAAAGGATGCTGCATTGGCATCGTATTGTATGATGTTGAAAGATGGTTTCACATGCACTGATTCCAGATCCCTTATCCATTAAAACAAAATCATTCAAACTACTCAGTCTTGGATTATATTTGTTTCCTTAAAGGTCAGTGGGCCAGATTTACTTAACAGGGCAAATTAGCGTGAGACCGCAATCCCATAAAAGCACAAGCGAGATCATTGACATTATTACCAACTCAATCTACCAAGCGTAGCTAAATAGACAATTTTAGGCTCTGTTTTAGCAAACTTCAATTCTGATGTTACGACCACTTATCACAGTCCAAACGATTTTGTTCCGTCTCACATGTATACTTTTTGGATATCATGTTTTTAAAATGAATGACAATTCTCATTTCAGTTCAACATAGAAAAAAAACAAAGGGTTGTGGAACAGGTTATAGGATAATATTTCGGGTGGTGAGAGTGAACATGAAAAGCAAAACCTGACCAGTATCTGTGTGCATTCAGAAACTGAGTGGATGTCATTAATGGCCCAAAGCTTATTCTATTGCTGAGAGGCTTTTGCTAATGTAAACTGTCAGATAGAACATACCGCTGCCTGAAGCACACATGTACAAAGGAAAAATGAACCGTCACAGCATGAGAGCAGTATTAGACGGAGTGTGAAAAAGAGAGGGGAAGAGAATGAGGTCAAGAGGGAGAGAGAAACAAAGAGAGAGAGGCAGAGATTGATATGGCACAAAGGGAGTGTTCCCAGTATTCCATGCATCGGACCTGAGTGCTCTGAAGTGTGTAGCGAGAGCGAAGCAGGAGTCTATTCAACCTGCACTAAGTCCACCCTTCCTTTTCCCAGTTTGCGTACTGAGCCAACAATGAGTGTTCCTCACAGAAGGGCATGACCTTGACGACAATTCAAACCAGTCTCTTCCAACATCTCCAAAAAGCACAATCCCCAAAACAGCACCTAAAATCAACACCACAAATGTACAAATCAGCTGATTTAGAAAATGTCTATGTTTAAAAGCTCATTATCATGAATGTTGTTCCAAATTGGTTTATCAGCAAGCTGAGCTCAAGCTGTGTTTATTACAGTGGCTTTTTGAGCCCCTTTAGGCCACTGCTCCGCCCCCACTCCCCTCACAGGCCGAGCATCTGGACCAGGGGAGGGGCCAGGCAGCTGCTCCGGGCTCACTGCTCATTTGCATACAGTTTCTTTGGGAATGCCCTTGACTGACTCCTCAAGGGGACGTGGGCTGCATCTACACTACAGAGAGAGAGAGAGAGAGAGAGCAGTAAAAAGAGCAAGAAGGAATTGCAGCCCTAAGTGGTGTTCATACAGGATGTGTTCTTCTGTTCAAAACAGCTAGACGGAGTGCACGGATTGCATTTATGGGCATATTGTATTCGTAAATATGATTTTTCTGCTGCCAGATTCAGTTGTTTTTAAACTTTTTTTTTTTTTATATCTGCTGCTCTAAAAATTGATGATCAAAAAAGCAGTGAGTGCCTTAAAGGCAGAGTATGTGAGCGGAGTGGAGTGGGAGCGGAGCGAGGAGTGGAGCGGTGTGATTTTGAATGAGCGGAGCGGATTTTTTAAAAGTCGGAGCGTCGTGGTTTTCACTCGCTCCGAGAGCGCTCCACTACCGCTCCATCACGAGTACAATTCATGCCAACGGCTTATTATAGAACTGCACTTTAGTAAGGATTCACACGTTAAACACATTACGCTAGCATGATACAGATGGATCACTCAAATCAGAAAAAAATGTAAAGGTTATGATGACGCCGATGGACATGAGTGGCTGCGGGAGGTTATAGTTCTCAAGCCTACTGAATATGATCGGGCAACACGATCTCATGAAAGTGCGTATCTATAGCACTAATTTTATTTCTCGTGCCATTTATACGCCAAAAAATTTTTTTTGCATGCAAATGAAATGCACTAAACCCCTTGTTTAGGATTAGGGGTGTGAAGTGCGTGCCCGCCATAAAGTGCGTATCATATGCACACGAAAAACTGCGTATCATAGGCTATGCAAGCAAAAAATATTTTTGCCGTATAAATGGTACGAGAAATAAAATTTGTGCTATAGATACGCACTTTCATGAGATCGGGCTGGATCGGGTGAAAGCACATTTTAAACAGGTAAAAACTTATTCACACACGCAATCGCTTTCTCACTAATGCATTGCATTCAAACAAATGTAATCTTACAGTGCTGTTGGTTTTCGATTTCGAATGAGCAGAAATCTGTAAGAAATGTAGCGACACGTAGATAAAATAACTGATGAAAACGTAGTTGTTTTCTTCTTTCCAAACAAAATGTGCTTTTAAAAAAGCAGCAATGATATTTAACTTATAATGCTGATAACCATGTAATAAGCTTAGCATGTCAGGAAAAGTTTGCACACTATCCAATAAACCACATTGAAACTATTCTCCTGATGTTGTTTTTTATTTTTTTTTATTTAATATGCCTATATTTTGATGAGGAGAAATTTTGTGAGATTTCAAAGCATACATAAATACTTTATTCACAATTTCCTCGGGGAACGAAGACGGAGCGGTGTTTCTGATATCAGTGAGCGAGGAGTGGAGCGGGGAGCGGTAAATGGTGAACCCGGAGCCGCTCGCAAGTCCACTTACGCCAAAAGGGTAATACTTGAACTTGACGCACAACGTAATGACGACCGTGGTTGCCCAGCCCTGTTTGTTTGAACCGCGAGAGGCGTCAAAGCTTACACTACTCCTACATCCTACGTCATATATCGCGTCAAGTGTTATTCTTTTGGCGTAAGTCGACTTGCGTACAGCCGTTTGCCGGAAACTAGTTATTTTAGTCTATAAAGTTTTAAATATGGATATTTTTCTTACACGAACGTATCGCTTCACTTTTATTAACCCCCCAGAGCCGTTTCAAGCACTTTTATCATGGATGGATGCGCTTGATGGACTTCCAAAAAAATACCCATTGACTCCAATTATAAAGCTTGGAAGAGCCAGGACATTTTTTAATATAACTCCGATTGTATTCGTCTGAAAGAAGAATGTCTTATACACCTAGGATGGTTTCAGGGTGAGTCGGGTGACTAAATCATGGGTTGGTTTCCATTTTTACTTAAATGGACTTATGGATGTCGTGACATTTTTACACACAATTTAAAATTATTGAATATTAATCAATAAAAAATTTTATTAAAAGCTTTTAATTAAAAGCTTTTATTTCCATTATGTCTACTAGAACTCACTCACATGCGATATAATGATATCAATAATGTATCATATCATCAATAATTATAAAATTATTTACATTTACATCATGTGACAATGACCCCATCAAAACAGACCTGTGATGCATTTTTGGGTCACGTCCCACTGGTTGAGATATGCAGTGTATACTGCACTGTATTCAGCTAAAAACAAGCTGGTATTCCTTTCCAAATATAAACTTTGTCACGTCAAAGATATGCTCATCCTTGTTTGTGGAAGACAAAAGCAGAGGAAGAGCATGTTTGTTGAGTAAAGAAACATAATGTATGTACAAGTGAGAGCTTGTGTCACAGCGAATGAGAGAGTGCCTGGAGAGAGAAAGAGAGAGAGTGCGCATGTGTGATGAAAGAGAATGACAGCGTGTGTGAAAGAAAGAGATAGGAAAAGGGAGGGTGTTGGGGGTAGGTGGGCGGGAAGACGAGTAGGAAGGCTGCGAGAGAGAGAGAGAGAGAGAGAGAGAGAGAGAGAGAGAGAGAGAAAGAGAGAGAGAGAGATTCAGTGCTGCGTGTCAGAGCTCTGTGTTCCCTGTGAGGGAGAGAGAGTGAGAGAGAGAGAGAGAGAGAGAGAGAGCGCGTGTACACAGGGCATCCGTATTTCTGCAGGACAAACGGAGGTGTTTTCACTCAATTCAATTTCATCCTCTACCTCCTGCTCTACCTGCTATCCAGCTCTGAACAAAAACCCAGGAGTGACTACAGACCGCCAGGTAGGGACACTTGACTGTACTGAGAGCAGTGTTTCTGTTAGTTACTTACAGTATAACATCTGTAGCCAAGTGTACTGAACTGCTTCAGGAGATTCTAGTTCAGAGGAGATGATGCTTTGGGTTATAAAGTCTTGGAATGGATTAGATAACAAGATCCGGCTCCACTTATATGATGAGAAAACTACACTACGTGCCTATGTGCATGCATATGTGTTGTGGTTATATGCTCAGCCATGTGAAAGCATTTGTATTTCATCATTATCGAGTGAAAACAGTTCACAATAGCACTCAGTAGAGTGTGAGACACTGCTTCCTACCTACAGTGCCTCGTGACGGCTGATTCCAGGAGGAATAACTTCAGTAGCTTCCCGCTGTCTACTGCCGCTCTTACTAATTCTACACTGGTGACGGGGAGGTCATCTCCAAACATTTCTCTCACCTGTTCTCTTTGAAAACTGTCAGTTTGATGGCAGCAAGAGGGTCTTTTCAGGCACGACTGTTGTTTACAAAGCGCATTTGAGAGGACGGATTGCTTTCTCTAAAACAGTAGACATGGGCAGGCAGAGAAACAGGGATTGTCTGTCATTACAGTGGTGAAATTATGTTCATAGGCTTTGTGATTGTATCCTACACACCCCTTCCCCCACATGCCCACACAAAGCTTTCATCTCATATCCTATTTTTCCCAGTAGTATGGAGTGATCAAACCTCAAGGCGCTATCACCTCCCGTACAATCATTTCCCCCTTCCCTTCACTCTCTCAGTGATGTCAAACTACACCTAATTGACAGATCTCTTCCGGTTTCACCATTTTCAGCCACTCTGTTCAAGTTAAAGCCCAGTTCCTCCATTAGCTCTTGATCTAAGAATGGAACAAAGGGGCTGCTGGATTGCGGTTAACATGCACAGTTGTTCACTCATTTCGAAACATGAAAGAGGGGAAGAATGGCTTATTGCGGAGCTTCAAACAACTTCTCTCCATTTGGTTCCATTCTCCTGCCTGGCATGATCCTCAAAAGCCACTGCATGCCATCCCCCTCTTTTTTTAAATGGATCTTTTCTTAATCAAAGCAAACTGCACTCTAGTTCATTTTCTTTTCCCCAGAAGGCTGTTTTATATCAGTTTATTTCACATTGCTTTTGAATGTTAATTTGTACTTTTAAGGTGGTACAGAAGATGTTACGGACATCTGTTTCTGTGTGGCTGGTGGCTTGACCACCTCGACTTGAACTTAAACTGCCACCCCTCTTGTTTGGTTTAGTACCATGGAGACTGTTTTGAATTGAGTCCATTGTCAATAAGTGTAGAAATAAACAATCTGTGTGTGTGTGTGTGTGTGTGTGTGTGTGTGTGTGTGTGTGTGTGTGTATGTGTATGTGTGTGTATCCAGCTGTGGAGCTAGATCTCACACAGCATCAATAGTTAATGAGTGAAGCTGGCAAGAGCTCTATTGATATGTCTGTTTTTGTTTTCCTAACGGCTGTGTAATTTATATGAGCTTTATTTGACAGAAGGTGGAATAAAACATGCTGCAAAACCCCTATAAACATGGAGGGGGACATTATTGAGATTAGGGGTCGACCTGTATGTGTCGTTCCCCGTAAAATATGCTGTTACAAAGTCAAAGTCATGCAGAGAGAAAACCCACATGCTTAACTGAAACTAAACTAGGTGTAAATGGCATGTGAGAGGTTGCTTGTCAGTGTGCATATGTAGTGTGGTGACAAGTGTGAGGCTGTATGACTGTTTCCCCCATTTTTTTGGACGGTATTTGAGCTAGTCAACGCTTTACTTGCCGTTAGCGGGATGTTTTTTTTTTTTTTCTAGCTCTCCTCACAACCACACTAACTGCGCCTTGTGATTGGTCGTCTCTCTCACGCTTCACGGGAAGAAATGACAGAGTGGAATTAAGGTCACATGATCAGCGATGTGGGATTCTGTATTCACCATCTTCACTTTTTAATCTCCCCTATAGACTCTCTCTTTCTCTATCTCTCTCTTGCTGCGGATTTAGTTTATCTAGCGGATTTATCCTGCTGTCAAAAATTAGCCGTATGATTGTCTGCTTAGTGTACACATTTACCAAGCAGCTGGTTCAAACCATAAATCCTAATAAAAATAAATAAATAGAGAGAAAAAAATACATATCTGCAGATGGCCATATTGGAGCACAGCACTGTGTAGTCTTAACCATGTGTACACAGTACAGCAATGAAAGCTAAGAAATGTATAATAGTTACAGATATTATTATTTTTCCCCCCTTCTGTGCCCCCTTAATGCCCCCTTAATGCTCCAATCCAAAAGGTGTTCACACAGGACGTGCTCTAACATGCAAAGCATCAAGTGTGAACAGCTAGTGAATAAACCTAGTCATAAAAAAAATCACAAAGGAAGGAGTGAAGTATTCCCATCGGAATTGTTATTACATAATCAAAACCCAACCCAAAAGGATGCTAATAAGAGTTCTCTGTAAATCAAAAAATATCTTTAACTTGTCTTAACACAGTGCTTACAGTGTAAGACAATGGCCACAGATGTTAGTCTGACACTTGTGTAAATAAATCATTTTTTTAAATTCACCAGACAAAATGCAAGAAATGCCCTCTTAGGTGCTAAGGAGACTGTTGACAGCTCTGAGCAAATGAGCTTCGTAGCCACCCACAGAGAGTGCGCTTTTCCATTCTCTTCAACACGACACACAGCTTTCAGCACTTCTTGCTTTTGGACAGCGCCACCTGCCTCAAAGCTTTCAGCACCGGACAGCAACAAACTTCCAGGCTTTACCCAAGGGGGCTGCTTTCAGAATCACTATTTTAAGGACAGCGACAATGTCACTATACAAGTTCCTCTACATTTACCTTTTGCTCTTTCCATACCAGAAATTAATAGGGATAAAAATGCCCTCCAAATGTGACTCTCTGTGATATTTCCCTTTGTAGTCAGTGGTACTTTCTGAGGCATCATTATTTATTTTCTTTACTGATCAAAACTTAAATAAAATATGTTGATGAAAAAAAAATATATATATATATATTAATAAAATGTTTTGTTCTTCTTTGAAGAAAATAGATAACATCCTCTGTCTAATGATTCAGACTCAGAATTTGTTAATAAATTGAATAAAGATTAAGTTTTTTAGCATCAATAGATGATACAAGTTATGCCTTATGTGCCCTAAAATGGTGAAAATGGTTTATTTTGGTTAGCAATAGCATGTTACATGTTCATCTTACTTTCAGATGAATGATCTATAATGTACTTTTCATTCTCATTAGTTTGCTATTGTAAAGTATGAGTCCTTTAAGCATTACATGACGCAGTGACGGCTGATGTTGACTCATGCAGCCATTCTATAGACTGCTTTGAAATCACTGTGGCACCCATGTAGTGCATATGTGTTCAGCATGTTAGCTATATCTGGTTGGTCACGCATATTTGTGGGACATGCTAAATAATAAAATGCTCTTGTGTAAGTTAAAATTGTTGCACAGAGAGCTAAAGCTGTTTCTTTTGAGACAACATGCTGTATTTCATGGTCAGAATCGATGTTATTAATCCAACCTCGGCCATTCGGAATATGATGTATTACTCACCAATCTTCTGACAATTCACCCTATTGATTTTAATACCTAATTCTTTTTGGTACATTGTGAATACGTGTTAGACATGAAAGCCGAGCAATAACGTAGATCAGTGATTCAGATTTATTGTGCCGTTAAAAGTTTCCACCAATTCAGAAATGACTTGTGCAGTAATTTAATGCATGTTGGGCTTCAATCATTTGAAGATGTAATGTTGTGGAGCTTGACTCACATTCACGTAATAGTTTGATTTGGTCTACACAATGTATATAAAGAGCTTCAAGTACAGAGGCAGATGACACAAGCTGACCTTGAATATGTCTAACCCCTCAAAAGCTGGTTCGTTCTTGCTAAAAGCAGCAGTGCTGAACTGAACCAATAAACATGACATGTGAAGACGCACGTCCACAGTCTCCCACACGTGCAGCCAACACATGCAGTTGCACGCAAACAGAACGCCGCTTCTCAGTCTGCGAGTCAACCCATCCTGCTGATGTCTCGTAATGATAATCACAGGTCAAAAGCTGTTTGCTTGTAGACGGATAGCAGGGCAATAATCTGGTCGCTCTCTAAAACCAACCCTTGTAAGCCTGTCACCTAATTGAGACCGCATGGTGTTGCGGACCGTGGTCATTTGCATGTGTACATTAGCATAATTGAATAGGCATGAGTTAAGTGCGTTTTTAGTAGGCTGTTAATAACATGGCCCCCGCCAGATAAATTAGTTTCTGTTATTTCTCCTCCTTGCCGCCGTGAAGAGAACGTAGCCATCCGTTTGCTCTCAGTCCCCCTCATCTGTCCTTTCCTTCCATTTGTCCTTCCCTCTTTCCACTGTCGATGAGTTGAGGTCAGTTTTCTCTCCTCCTGAGGGTGTCTAATACTGTATATTCTGTCTAAAATCCACCGGATCATTTTGAGCTCACTTACTCAAGGAGCTCTGCAGGACTTGACCAGTGCAGTCGACTGTGAGGATTCAAAGACGAAACAGGCAGTGGATTATATCTGAAACAACCGGCTTACTTATTTTAGCACTTGAGAACGTCTATCCAAAGGTCCAGGTGCATGTTCACTGGGTTTGTTCCACAGGTGGAGCAACCAATGCGTCTAACAGATGAGACCGAAAGCAAAGAACAGCAAAATGTTTTTTTTTTCTCCAGCTGTTGTTTTTTGCAATGGAGCGTGTAAACGTGGCAATGACGAATTCTGTGAGCACTAGAAATGCTTGCTCTTTTTACTTCCTCTTCACTCCTATTCCCATTTAAACGGCCAGTAATATTTAATCTTCAGTTCTCCAACCAATGAGATGAGCTTTCTTACTGCTCTTCCTCCTACACTTTCCTAAGAATGTTAAGTAACTTTTTTTTCATTATAGGGTGCTAGTGTACTAGTATAACATTAGGCATTACTTCACAATAAACATTTCGGCTAGTATTCTGTATTATTACAGATCACAATACGGTAATTTTAAAAAAACTTGAATTATTATTATTATTTAAGCTTGTGTAAAAATGTCTTAATGTTTTGTAATCTGCTCAAATAATTATATTTATTTGAAAATAGGAGTAGAGCACAATGAATTGTGGTATACAGTATCTCAAACAGTGTGCTCCATGTAGGTCATCCAGGTATTCACATTTTGTGTATAGTAATTATACATACTACATACTGTGGTATTAGTAGGACTCACCCGTTAGCATACTCATTGAAACATGTTCCATGTCAATAGTTTGAAAAAAAAAAATTATCTAGTTTATGCAAGCCATATTGCCATACTGTATGTCTCCAGAGTAATTTTGTGCTACTGTATTTGTTCTTATTTAACACCTGCACACAATAGCGGCTTATGCATTCAAGACATGTTTTCCTTTCTATATTAGTAATCATACATTGTTAGGAATGTTATGCGTTGTTATTCAATTCATATATAGTAGAGAGATTATATACAGTAAGCCATTACATGACGCAGTGACGGCTGATGTTGACTCATGCAGCCATTCTATAGACTGCTTTGAAATCACTGTGGCACCCATGTAGTGCATATGTGTTCAGCATGTTAGCTATATCTGGTTGGTCACGCATATTTGTGGGACATGCTAAATAATAAAATGCTCTTGTGTAAGTTAAAATTGTTGCACAGAGAGCTAAAGCTGTTTCTTTTGAGACAACATGCTGTATTTCATGGTCAGAATCGATGTTATTAATCCAACCTCGGCCATTCGGAATATGATGTATTACTCACCAATCTTCTGACAATTCACCCTATTGATTTTAATACCTAATTCTTTTTGGTACATTGTGAATACGTGTTAGACATGAAAGCCGAGCAATAACGTAGATCAGTGATTCAGATTTATTGTGCCGTTAAAAGTTTCCACCAATTCAGAAATGACTTGTGCAGTAATTTAATGCATGTTGGGCTTCAATCATTTGAAGATGTAATGTTGTGGAGCTTGACTCACATTCACGTAATAGTTTGATTTGGTCTACACAATGTATATAAAGAGCTTCAAGTACAGAGGCAGATGACACAAGCTGACCTTGAATATGTCTAACCCCTCAAAAGCTGGTTCGTTCTTGCTAAAAGCAGCAGTGCTGAACTGAACCAATAAACATGACATGTGAAGACGCACGTCCACAGTCTCCCACACGTGCAGCCAACACATGCAGTTGCACGCAAACAGAACGCCGCTTCTCAGTCTGCGAGTCAACCCATCCTGCTGATGTCTCGTAATGATAATCACAGGTCAAAAGCTGTTTGCTTGTAGACGGATAGCAGGGCAATAATCTGGTCGCTCTCTAAAACCAACCCTTGTAAGCCTGTCACCTAATTGAGACCGCATGGTGTTGCGGACCGTGGTCATTTGCATGTGTACATTAGCATAATTGAATAGGCATGAGTTAAGTGCGTTTTTAGTAGGCTGTTAATAACATGGCCCCCGCCAGATAAATTAGTTTCTGTTATTTCTCCTCCTTGCCGCCGTGAAGAGAACGTAGCCATCCGTTTGCTCTCAGTCCCCCTCATCTGTCCTTTCCTTCCATTTGTCCTTCCCTCTTTCCACTGTCGATGAGTTGAGGTCAGTTTTCTCTCCTCCTGAGGGTGTCTAATACTGTATATTCTGTCTAAAATCCACCGGATCATTTTGAGCTCACTTACTCAAGGAGCTCTGCAGGACTTGACCAGTGCAGTCGACTGTGAGGATTCAAAGACGAAACAGGCAGTGGATTATATCTGAAACAACCGGCTTACTTATTTTAGCACTTGAGAACGTCTATCCAAAGGTCCAGGTGCATGTTCACTGGGTTTGTTCCACAGGTGGAGCAACCAATGCGTCTAACAGATGAGACCGAAAGCAAAGAACAGCAAAATGTTTTTTTTTTCTCCAGCTGTTGTTTTTTGCAATGGAGCGTGTAAACGTGGCAATGACGAATTCTGTGAGCACTAGAAATGCTTGCTCTTTTTACTTCCTCTTCACTCCTATTCCCATTTAAACGGCCAGTAATATTTAATCTTCAGTTCTCCAACCAATGAGATGAGCTTTCTTACTGCTCTTCCTCCTACACTTTCCTAAGAATGTTAAGTAACTTTTTTTTCATTATAGGGTGCTAGTGTACTAGTATAACATTAGGCATTACTTCACAATAAACATTTCGGCTAGTATTCTGTATTATTACAGATCACAATACGGTAATTTTAAAAAAACTTGAATTATTATTATTATTTAAGCTTGTGTAAAAATGTCTTAATGTTTTGTAATCTGCTCAAATAATTATATTTATTTGAAAATAGGAGTAGAGCACAATGAATTGTGGTATACAGTATCTCAAACAGTGTGCTCCATGTAGGTCATCCAGGTATTCACATTTTGTGTATAGTAATTATACATACTACATACTGTGGTATTAGTAGGACTCACCCGTTAGCATACTCATTGAAACATGTTCCATGTCAATAGTTTGAAAAAAAAAAATTATCTAGTTTATGCAAGCCATATTGCCATACTGTATGTCTCCAGAGTAATTTTGTGCTACTGTATTTGTTCTTATTTAACACCTGCACACAATAGCGGCTTATGCATTCAAGACATGTTTTCCTTTCTATATTAGTAATCATACATTGTTAGGAATGTTATGCGTTGTTATTCAATTCATATATAGTAGAGAGATTATATACAGTAAGCCACATCAATAAAAGATGCTGTGCATCATCCTCTGAATTATGTGTTGACTTCCTTATGGGTCAGTGAGCTAAATCGCTTCATTCTGCACAGTTGACATGTACTTCCCGACCTCTAAATGACACTAATGACCTTCCGATTGTAAGATCTCTAATCTCTGACACCCTCCAGTCTCCAGTAGCTTTTGTAGCTGTGCGTTTACAATGGCTCAGTAGCTGCATGTCAAATAAGTCACTGTGCCTTAATTAAAGGCAAGGGAGTGCTTTCTTAAGAGCCCAGTGATGGATTGAAATCTTACGAGTCATGACTGTATCGATGAGAGGAAAGTAGCCCTTCTTATCTCTAAATGTTCTCATTTTTCTTCCTCCGTTTGCGAGCACGCTCCTGCTTGCCGGCATTGACATGTTCGCTGGGGAGAAAGATTATGCGGGAGTGGATAGTAATTACGGCTCTAAGCCAGCCATTTGTGAGCCCTTATCAGTCAAATGATCGCGGTGTGGATCACATTAAAACACAAAGGCCGTGGCATGTCCTAAATGCATTTTTCCATGACCTGTTACTCCATCTTACCTTTTTTTCAAAGTTGGCGGAAAGTTTTCTTCTGTATCCCACTTGACCAGTTTCCGTAAGGAAATTTAGGCATTCGAGGTATGAGTACGTTTATATCGCAATATAGATATTTTTGCTGGCAATTTTGCTGGTACTTTATCGTATTGGATTATTAACCATTTTTATTTGATTACCATTATTTACCATTTGATCTTGATGGATGCAAACATAAGGTTATGAAAAGCTGATTCACATTATATAATATACATTTCTTAGCAAATCATATGACCCCATTCAAAGCCATTCAAAATAAATCAGTAAAGAACAACTTTATGCTTCCACAGAGAGTTACTTTTTCATACATATTTTATATCTGAATGTGGCTTGTTCAGTGTGCACAAAGTTGTGATGTAGGATATCGTTTTCTGCTTGGTGTTTTACCATTGATGAATAGAGAGCTGTTTAGGTCTTCTTCTGCTTACATGGTCTAAAATCATATGAAGTGACTGAATATGTAAAAGTTATAACCTTGTAGGAGCTGGAAGTAAAGAAATAATTCAAAATTCTGTCACCCTCATGTTGCTCCAAATGACGGGGGTGAGTAAATGACATACATTTCAGCTTTTTACCTCTCTAAAGACCTTGACTCTGGATTCCGTGTCTTGAGCTGAGCAGAGAAATGAGGAAAAAAAAACACATCCTGTGGCCACATCACATCTCTCTCTCTCTCTCTCTCTCTCTCTCTCTCTCTCTCTCTCTCTCTCTCTCTCTCTCTCTCTCTCTCTCTCTCTCTCTCTCTCTTTCCATCTCATCATGATTAACGGCAGCAGATAAATTTCATGCATTATTCATCCACTCTGCCACCTTCACCTGCCGAGTGGAGGCTGATTTTCGGGTGCCGCTTTGTTCCTAAAAACTTTAGCCACAATGACAGTTTGATAAAATCACTTCCCTCAGGGCCAGTGTTCTCACTCATTTAGCTCTTACTGGCAGGCCGAGTCACTCCTAAAGCTTGTGGATCTGTCCGCGAGCTCCTTTCCATCTGGAGAGATAACCAAAAAATATCAAAATCAAAAGCATGCCTTAATCAACTTCAACACAGAATGCTATATTTACCATTTGAATTTTTACCCACTTTAATCCATATTCACAAATAACTTCATATCATCTTTTATATATATATATATATATATATATATATATATATATATATATATATATATATATATATATATATATTAAAATATAGTAATTTTTTTGCTGGAAAATCTACAAAAAGTGGTTAATATATTACATAACAATGTTTTTATGCTTATTTGGATTGTCAAGTTAAAAGTTTGGCAAATAAAAAGTACTTCATTTTATTAATTTTATATTTTTAGTTTGGAAATGATGGGTGTAAAATAAAAGATATCATTATTCATAACAAATGGGTCTGGTATCAGCAGAACAGCAAAAATAGCTTTATGTTATGTAGTTGAAGCTGAAAGTGTGTCATTTTTTTAAATTATGACACACTGAATAATGACTGTTTGCTATTGTTGTTTTTTTAAAGCTGCTTTACAGCAGAATCGAGTTGTGTTTGCATCATTGAATCATTATTTACCTGCTATCACTGTATATATAAATAAAGGTGACTTGACTTGACTTTGTCACCAAATTAGAATTACAAAAAAAAATGTTTGAAGCTTTGTTCTTTCTGCTGTTGGTCAGACACAAAATATAGTCCCACACTGTCCCAGATTTATTTATTTCTATTTTTGTGATAATTAATTATGTACTGTACACCCAATTAAATCAATTACTGTGGATTACATTTGATTAACTTTGTCCCTTGCTAATCTAACAATTAATACTTCACAAATTCATTCTGTACTCAGAACAGTTTTTATTTTAACTAGAGCCTGCATTCACCACAGCTCATAACACGGGTCTTGGCGTGGCTTAGCTGTCAGTGTAAATCATTCACTAGCCCACTGAGATGATAAAGCCCTGGGAGAAATGAATTACCCAGGATGCACCGGGTGTGCCAGGCACAGACAGGATGAGAGAGTGGCTAATGTTACCCACCTACCCATTCCGCAATCTCTGTATTCGGCCAGTGCAAGCCAGTTACTGGCAGTAGTGCAGTCAAAAATAATGGAAATGTGAGGGGTGTCTATGGCATGACTATAATAAATGCCATGAAACCTTGAGATGAAGCGGCACAGATGAGGGCCCAGTCTTACCTTTTAATGGAGCCCCTGACAAAAATTTGCATTAGTGCTGCAGGCGACCCATTCTGTGTACTGTGCATAATGCAGTCTATTGGGGACATGCACACACACACACACACACACACACACACACACACACACACACACACACACACACACACACACACGCACACGCACACACACACATACACACACATGCATGACTGCACTCATAACAGTCACAGAATTCAGCCATTTAGCCAAGCACACTGCAGATGCATTACTGATAGGGTCGATCTTGACATTTTCCATTTCCAAACAGCAAAACGCACTATAATATAGGGATAGAATATGATCTATGTTTGAACATGCAGCACTACAAATAAATAAAACAAATTCCGTTTCTTATTTACAGCGACTAAACCATGTCATCTTGCCCAGCTATTTTAAAATGTATGTTCTCTGTTTTGAGTGCCAATCCATTCATCACAGCACCATCAGAAAAACTGGGCTTACTAGTGAGAGAATGACCAGACTGAGGGGACAAGTAGGGTGAGACGTAGCCTGCGCAACATGGCCACTTCTGCTGTCATTGCACCATCGTCAATGGTCGCAATCACATGCCAGAATACTGTTCGAAGCGGCAAATCAGAGCTAATCTGGAGGTTGAGGACAATGGCCACCCAGGCTTACATTATGTGAGGGAGCTTTTAGCAATTTCCTGGCAGGAATATATTTTTGGGTTAGAAAGCAGCAGTCTGCATAAATAAACAAAAGTTCAGTCTCACATAGACAATTCCTTTTTTGAGAAAGGACATAATAACACTAGTAATTATAGATCATTATAATTCACCAAGTCATTTCACCAGGTTGTATAGTTTATTAGCCTAACTGTTTTATGGTAAGCTGCACAGCAACTAGCTATATAAAGTTCAGAAACAGGTTTGTGTATATTAGCTATGTATATGCGTTTATAATTTCCCCGATAGCACTTCTGTACTGCAGAGCCACTAAACAAAGACACTGACAATAAATCCCTGTGAGCTCGTATTTACCTCTGTAGCACAGTCATCACTGTTTGGTCACATGTGTGTGTTTATGGCCACTGAAGCATGCTGGGAGACATGAGGCTGCAGGCAGCACAGTTGAGCTGGCAGCCGGGCATGGAAGGGGGAAGTGACCCCATGTCACGTTTCACTGCACACAATGCAGGGTGGACTGGGAGTATTGGAATGCCCAATCAGCAGAGAGGAACTAATAAATATGAGTCACCGCCAAGGCTTTGTGTACACTCCAGTCCAAACAGAATGAACCTGAGGTTATAATGTGAAAGAATAACAGATTAAGGTTGTTTTATTTATTTGGTTTTGTTTTTGGATATAGATCTCTTCAACAAATATTAATTCTATTTACTAACGTATATGGTACTTTCAGACTTGACAACCCCGGTTGCAGAGCTTGCTTTTTTGGTATGTGTGAGAAAGCTTTGGCTAGCTACAACCTCCAGAATTTGGTAATAGCCTCTATCAAATAGGAAATCGACAGAAAATGGCCTGAAATTGTAGGGAAAGCAATTTATCTCAAATAATATCACCACATAGTATCACATGGATGTCCCCAACACCCTTTGAAGCTCCACTATAACACTCATCCCAAATTCTCAGTTACAGTGATTTGGTGGGTGGGGATGGATGGATGGATGGATGGATGGATGGGTAGGTAGGCAGGTAGACAGACAGAATAAACAAAATAGAATAAATGTTCAGTGTGTCAAGCACACTTCCATAGCCTTTCTTCTCTTCTCAGTTTGGGGTGGGGAGGACTGTCAGACAGCTCCGCCGCTGGCTTATCTCCTCTCGCATTGTTTACAGATCTTGTTTTTCTGTGTGAACGATTCGCCACTTTAGAAGCCCAACTTTGAGCTTCTCTTTAGCAACTCTCTTTATTTCACTCTTTTATCTGCTTCAATCTGCGCCATGCCTGGGGAGTCCATAATAAATGTGTTTACTGAACGCGTCACATACAGAATTATGCCTGTGCATACATTATTCCTATGGTTTCTACACTAAGATCGGATGTTGCTATGGCAACAACAATCCCTTCTACGTGGTTGTGTTAACCAGTTACTAGTTGGTTCTTGGAATTATATATCGATTCACCTTCAAATTTCACTCTTGACACACGAGAGGAAAAGATGCACTTTGTAGTTCAGCTGACCTATAAAGGCAGAGCTGCTTCAAGTTTATTTATAGACTTTTGGTGGGTGGGAGGGATGTCATTCAGATAGACGTGACTGCACTGATGTAAAAAATCTATAAAAAGAGTCTGATTCCTCTTCCAGTTCTTCACCTAGATGGTTAAAGAGATTATTTCAAAGACGAGCTCAATTTCCAGCATTCACGTCTTGAAGGAAGAAGGATGTGCTCTAAGAATGAATTAGATCATGTCTTGTTTGAGGAAACGCATGAGCTACATAATCTAATCTACTGTTGCTGCAGTTTCCTCCACAGAATGATTTGATGGCAGCAAACATGCCCTCTAAAACACAACTTCATTGGAAGTGTTTGGCTTGCCATGTGCCATTACACAGCAGGGGAGCTGTGTCCTTGCCATATTACGAGCACTGAAACATTCTTTTTTTCAGCAACATCCTGTCTCTTCTCCGTAGAAATAAGATGACCAGGGTGGAGCTGCACCCTTCTGGCTATAATCATAGCATTTTCTCCTGTTTTGTTCTGTCCGTCTGACGTGGAATTATGACGTTATTGGTTTTTAGAATCTCTTTTAGCTGCAAATGCATGCTGATTTTGGACAGAGAGGGGAAAAGACATTTCCAGCAAAGTGTAGCCTGTATCTGCTACATCCATCTTCAGGGCTATATGACAACTAACGATCCTCACATCCTAGACAAATGGTCTTATTATTGGAAAGAGCCATTCAAAATAGGATCATGTCAAGCATAGCAAATACCAACTAGTATACAAGAGGTCACAATGTATTCCACTCACCTAATGAGACATTGTCACATGCTGCTGGCTGCACTGAAGTAACAGATTACAGTTTATAAAGTTTTTTGGGCTTTTTTGGGCTTCAAAATCTCAGTTACTTACACTCCCATTATAAAGCTTGGAAGAGCCAGGATATAACTCCGATTGTGTTTGCCTGAAATAAGAAAGTCATATGCACCTAGGATGGCTTGAGGGTGAGTAAATTATGAGATCATTTTCATTTTGGGGTGAAAAATGAAAACACATTTTCATAAGTTTTCACACACAAAAAAAGCTTATTTAGAGTAAAATGCATGGGAAACTCGATTCAGTAGAGTTTGCAATTAGCAAGTTATATGCATCATTATAGTTGTCATCCTCTGTGTGAATGGGCCTTTAACGCTGATAAGAATAAAACAATTTTAATTAGACTGAACTATTTTGATCAATACTTTTCTCTATTGAATAAATTACATTGGAGATTGTCTTTTCATGCAAAGGATGCATGTGAGGATGCTATAGAATCTGGAAGACATCATATTCATGCTGCCTACCTTTTCAGAGCAGCCTTCGTATTGGCACTGTACCTATGATGCCTTAAAATGCTCCCTACATGGGCACATCTCTGGGTTTTGGAACACAGCCGTAGAGTTCCATATTTATTCCCTGCTGTAATCATAGCTAAAAGAAGTCCCGTGACACTACCTCAAACAGTTCCTTAACTAGCACAGCTAGTACACATGTAAAACAAGCTTGAGGCTATAGTTTGTTTACTTAACATTCAGTATGATTGTTCTAGTCTAGTAAATAAACAGTAAGAGAGTAAAAAGGGAAAGAGAAAGATGTGCCAGGCACAGAGTGTTCTCCCTGCTGGGAAATTAGTGTCCATGTGCATAATTATGGGATTAACTAGATGAGGAGTGATTACTTTCTATTTTGTGTATGAGAATCAAACAGCATTGTGTGCACTAGAAAACATCCCCTCCTGCATTGACCATCTGCAAACAGCCTCCATTTCAAATTCGATTAAACCAGTAAACACTCTGGTTTGTCTCCCAAGAGCAAACAGACTATGTAACTGAAGAGAAATTGTAGAGGTCATAGCTCTGGTTGGCCTAAAGGGGAGAAGGTCAGGGATATGTACTGTACTGTTTTGATTCGTTTAAAGAGATTCACGTGATTCACAAAATCTAATGTTTTAGGGATTGTTCACCCACAAAACATTGTGTCATCGTTTACTCATCTGCATGTCGTTCTAAATTCATTTTTATTTTTTGTCTGTGGAGGCAATTTTTTCAAGAAAATCTTAGTCACTCTTATCAGTATAATTAAAGTGACTATTCCAAGTTTTCTGAAAACATAGCTTTGTCTAATAAAATCTCATGCGGCTTGTGCGCATAAATATTTAAAATATTGGTCACTGTATGCTCTTATTGTATGGAAATGAGCAGCTTGGACATTCAGCAAAAATTCCACACAATTATGACAATTAAAAACAATTATTTTTTTGTTTTTTAATAGACTATTCCTTTACCTGTGTGCAGTATGCGTGGTAAGACTTGGGGCATTTTGTAATATTATTTTTGTTTTCTCTTTGATAGTTATTTAGTGTGCCTATTTCCATTTAAGTCACTTTAAAGAAGCTCGCATGAGAAGTTCCACTTTGACCTCTCAAAGTGTTTCTCTCACTCAGGTGCTGCAGCATGCTGGCACGTAGGTCGCCCGCCCTTGGTAACAGCTGTGAAATATACAGCTCATTTCAGCTGCGCCGTTGTTTCCTTTTTCTTTTTCGCTGAGCTTGTCCGGGGCCTTCAGGGCAGGCAGCTTTTCACAGTGTGTTTATGCAGCCTGTCAGCACCTGAGATCCGCTGAGCTGGCTGCTTCGGGCGCTCACTCCTCACAACCCAGCAGCGGTCAGTCTCAGCCAGCCGGACCAGAAGGTTGCAACAAGGTCATGACAAAAGTCTTAGCATGGGCTTCGGAAGTAAGATTGCTATTTACATAGAGTACAGATTAGTGATGGTGACGTATACAGGAGGACTCTTAGAAAAAACCGTGGAATCCGAACGACGCGGCCGAGATGCGGTTTGGCGGATCCAGATCGGCATGGCTGGTGGACTTTACAGTGGCATGAGTGAAAGATGCAACGTGTCACAGTGTGACACAAATGCATGCTGATGGAAGTGAGACTGACAAGCTTGCAGGCGCATAGGGACTTGAAATGGCAGATTGCTCCTTGTTGCGAAAGGTCTATTTTTGGGGCTACGCCGACACCCACTCTGAGGGTGACGAATGCAGCTGAATACATTCACACCTTATGGAATTCATTGAATTGTTCAAGGCTTTGAACTCAGGCTCTTTCATTAAAGGTGCTGTATGTAACTTTTTCACTCTAATATAAAAATAGCATAAAAATAGCATAATATGTTTACATATTTATAAGTTCACATACTCGTTTGTGTATGAAAAACACTTCTACAGCCAGTTATTTCACTTTGAAATGTGCGTATCGTGTTTGAAGTCTCATCGGCTTTCATTGTCAATTGCGCTCGTTTCTGTTGTGTATCCTCAAACTGGCCACCCGCGTGAGCGTCGAGTCTGAGGAGAAGGGGGCGGTCGAAACAACAATCGCTGATATTTTGAATTTTGACCTATTTCTTACATTCTTACAGACTGCACCTTTAACTACATACACAGATCTGGATATCTGTAATTCATTGAAGTGTCAAAAATATGGAATCAGTCCACCCATTTAGTTTTTCAAGCACATTTACATGCCATTCAACAAGGCTGCTAAAACTGTTGTCCGCACAGTCAGGAGTCAAAGTCCATTCAAAGCAGACAGCTTCGTTCTAGCCTTCCGTCCCCCGTTGCTCGGAAACGATTCCGAAAATACTTCTTCCACTCAGCGCTCTTCAAAGGACCCTGGACAGCACAGGGCTTAAAAAATCCTGCACCAAGTGTGTTGGGAGAGATGCTCATCTCTGGTCCCATGTTTACTGCTCCCGTGGTGAGCGGCTGGAGGCGATACCCTCCCGGCAATCTTTGCTTATTAGCATGCAGATTTAGGCCAGCCTCTCCTGATAACACTTCTGGAGCTATTGAGTTGATTTTTCAATTTTTGCACTGCTTATACCCTGCTTCCCTGCCCATAATAAAAATCTCCATCTTGACTATCACCACGAGTGCGCGCGAAAAAGCCGCATCACTAATAACTACCTTTCTCTGAGCTACACCCTCTCTGACAAAGGTATGCAATCAAATCTTGTTCTTGTCTAGCATTGATTGCGCAACATCGCTTGAGCTTGCAGTTGTTCTGTCATACAGCATATTTACTGTCATAAAGTAAATTGCAACAGAAGCAAAGCGAGTGCAGTTTGCTTGAGCAGCAAATAATCCTCTCTAAACATATTTAAAGACTGTGTGAACTGGTTTGAGTGACAAAAATGTCAGGTTTGACATTTTTATTCAGAAAGGCAATTATGCTCTAAAAGGCTCCTCAGTCCTTTTTATTTTCATGAACATTCAAAGTTCTTCAGGTGTTCTTCACAATCACATGTCTTGGATGATGGTCCCATTTCTAGATACTGGCGTCTCCAGCAAGACATTCTTAGTCAACCAGTATCACCAGAAAGAACATGCTGGTCAACTAGTCTAACCAGCCTGAACCAACAAAGGTCCAATGCTGGTCTAATCAGTGTAAGACCTATAAATATCTAAAGTAATATATAGTGTATGACTAAATTAAAGTGTTTATTTATCAATTTCATTGGTCATGAAGGAGCAGCAAATACATTTAAAGTTACCATGAGGCTATGCATTTTTTTTATTTAAAAGCAGTCATTTACAATTAGTCTGATCTGTGGAGGAAGCATATACTGTCTGAAGGAGCCATTTTATAGCATGGCTGATTTCTCTCTCAACTCCCTCTCGAGCTGACTAACAGCTTGTTCAGTCAAGGGTTATCAGCTGCAGATGGTTTCAGACAATAAACATGATCAAATACGGGGGCGGTTTCGCTGAGGCGCCCTGGCTAAAACATGGTTTTGACGCTCTCTGGTCTCTATACATCCAATTTTCAATTGGTTTATTCATTCATCTTTCCACCTTTCTCCTTTATAAACCAATTTCATGTCTGCTTTTTCTGTCTTCTGGATTATCATTATATAATTTGTTCTATTCACTCCTGGACATCAAGAGCTTGTACAGATCAAACACATCAACACATCAAAACTTTGAATCTGCAATTTTTTAGTCTATTACCTGCTTTTCCACTCAATGTATCTTCTAAAGCGAAGACCTTTCAGTGCAATCCACAATTTGTTTAATGTGACAATGCCATAAAGGAGCAATAGAGAGACCTTCAGCGCAAGGGCATGAATTCTGTTCTCATAACTCATCATCTTTGAAAATAGTTCATTTAATTTGTAGAGTCTGAACTGACTATAAACAGTTAAAGGACTAGTTCAGTCAGATCTAAATCTAATGTTGTTCCAAATGACATTGGTTCTAAAATGTCACAATTTAAATGAATAACAACTTTTAACTTTCTGTCTGTTCCTCACACATTGCTATCATATGACTTCAGAAGACTTGGAATATAGTGTAAAAATCACGTGGACCATCTTTATCATACTTTTGTTGTGTCTTTTTGTCATTTTCTTTTTATGGAAAAGTGTACCAAAGAGATCATCTAAACTTTGACTTTGCTGAAGTTTGTCATAATTAGTTTGAAACGACACGAGGGTGAGTGAATAATGACAAAAAAAAATGTATATAACATACTAACTATATAACTAATTATACATGTACTATACATCAGACTTTTTCTAAAATAGAAGTTGTCAGTTATTCAAGGAGTTTAAGGAGCAAACTGTAGGAATCCAAATAAGTGGTTATCCACTTATTTATTTAGCCTTTATCCATTGAACACATTTACAGTGATTTATTGTGTTTACCCCAACCAATCAGCATAGAGAATAGCTTGTCTAATTGTGGTGGACTATGGCTTGATTCTCTCGAAGGCTGCAGTTCTCCAAACCTCAATGGCCTCACAAATGATTAAGCCGTTTTGCTCTACAGAGAGAATTTGCTGATTCTGTACAAAAAACACATCACCCAGTTAGTCAGTGCGAATCGTGGTATTCAATATGCATTGATTCATGTAATGCGGTACAAAACATGCTTTGTCAGTTCACCGCAAAGCGGGGGTGGGGGTGAGGGGCAATCCATCGTTGTCTGAGTATTGTCTACTAAATTGTGTTCAGATTGGATTTTTTTATTGTGAAATCAGTTCCTGATTATCCTCCTCTGGATAACAATGTGTTAATTCAAGTTATGTTGCCCATGCATCAGCAGTAGAATACTTGTAAATTGGTTGCAGATGCATTGAAAAAGCATCTAGTTTTGTTCCATTTGGCTAATGATCATACGGAAGCAAGGGTCTACTTCAACTACGATGCATTCTGATTGAAAGCCACTCGTGAAAAAGGAGGCATCTGATGAGGTCAATTGCAAACCTTTTCGTGCAGCAATTTCCACAACACAAGGTTGAAACGTGCACCCCTTCAACCCCCTCGACTGACTTCCAATCCACCTCCTCCATCTTCATTTTTCTCTTTGTTTCATTTCGACCTACCCGCAGGATTTCTTTCAGACAGTATCAAAAACTCATTCACCCTGCCTAAGCAAGACTGATGTGCAGCCTTTACAGTTTTTGGCCAAATTTCCCAGTTCGTTCTCCAGGAGTCCATTTGTTTATCTGGCTTGTATTGCTCTATATAGATTCTGTCAGAATCGTCTACCATGAAATTACGGTCATCCTCAGTCAGAGACTGCAACCATGCATAAGGATTTTAAAATTCATGTTGCTGCAGTCTTGATGTAATTCCCAGCTCCATCATTTGAACATGAAAATAAAATGCAGTGCCCCAAAAGAGCCAACATTTCAAATAAGAAAAATCAAAGAATTGCTGTTCACTTTGACTATAGAGGACGAAAAGTACATTGCATGATACCTTGTCCGAATGGGGTGGATCTCTTTCATTTGAAGATGACAAGATTATTACTTCATGAAAAGACGATCTGCTTCAAAAGTCTCAGCTGCTCTCAGCACTGACCCTTTAAAATAAGTACAACATTTTCAGTTTAATAAAATCGTATTGTGCTTTTCTACTATTGCAGTAGTTCTACTATGGGATGAATACCTGGAATTTCAATTGATATCTTAATTGATATCCACTGGAGTTTTTTTGGCTTCTTTTAGGCTTTTCTAATGACTTCCATTGAAATATGTCCGTTCATACAGGAATTGTAAAGGAAAGATGCCTTGTATAATTCAGCCCTTCTAAAAGCAAGTATAAAGAAGCTTTGATGAGGTCACCGTCCAAATTGCTTCATCTTGTTATAAAAGTGGTACCGAATAGGTCAGTGAATTTGTCACGCATCCTGGATTTCAAAACAAGATCTAAAATGCTGTATCCACAGTGGAGGATGTCACGATACAGGTGCACTGTCAGTTACGTCCCAAAAAGCCATCAGAGAAATCTTTTGGGATAAAGAGACAGAGGCTGTGGCATAAGCCCATATATCTATCATCCCCCTGTCTCATTCACCCAGCTCAGACAGAGTTTCCTAATGGTACAATTTCAGAAGTGCCTCTGGCGAACCCTCTCTTTCGTTCTCATCACCCTCTCCTCCCTCCCTTCCATACTTATTCCATGCAATCCCTGGACAGGGCAGGATGGAGGCCCCATGGTGAGCACAGTCAGGTGGCTCGATGGGAAGCGCCGGCCTTATGGTGCTACTGATGCTAATGGCCTGTTTAGAATAGCTGACACAAAGAAAAAGAACAGAGAGAGAAGAGATAAAGACTAAAGTCATTCTGCAGCAACTTTAAATATACAGAACCTGTGACATTGCCAAACTTATCCTGATGCAAGTAGGTAGACAGATGTGTTTGTAAAAACAGAACATTTATAAAATAATATGTATTATATTTGTACAATTTATAATATATACAAAATGATGTAGTCAGATTGTAATGTTTTTTAAAAGAAGTCTCTTATTAATATTCCTTTAAAAAAAGGTTATTGACCCCAAACTTTTGAACAGTAATGTACAATTATTTTTGTAGTACATGAAATCTGTAGTACTGTTTTTAATCTGTTCACTGAATAAATTAATTCTGATTTGTGTTATACATATAAATACATACATATATATATATTAGGGGTGTAACGATACATGTATTCGTATTGAACCGTTCGGTACGAGGCTTTCGGTTCGGTATTCGGTTCGGAACCGAACGATTCGTTGGACCATTTTTCCTGCTGACCAAAATCCACCATCACAACGTTGCGCAACATCAAATGGCAAACGTAATGAAAGCGGAACGAAACTGTGCTACTCATTATTTTGTGCTTCACGGATCGTTTATCAGTTCGGACCATCAACATCAGTGCAGCGCGAGCTATGAGCGCAAGCCGATCATGATCAAGCGACACTTTTACACAGCGCTGGGAGATCCGGTAAACAAAGCATTTTAATTCGCCACTGAAGTAATAACATGACTGCGAGATCTAGTGAGAAGCATTAAAATTTCTCTGTTATAAACGGATCAAACAGCGCTGACGTGGAAACCAAGAAAAAACATTGTTCCATGAATGAATTAGTTATAGGTTTTAAGTCCACAGATCAGCAACATGGATTTAACGTTACTGTAGTAACACTCACTGTAACCATAGAAGTTTGGCAGAAATAGTAAAATGCTTTCAAGTACATCACACATCTTTTTCCAGCACTTCAAAACTCAAATATGATCATATTTAAATGTTAGTTTTAATGTGATGACCAAAACATTATTTGTTCATCCTTCAAAGATTACCCCCATTTATAAAACTAAAAGTTTCAAGATGTAGGAAAACTCACTTATTTAAAAATAATTTTTCTTTTAATAAATAGGACATTTCTGTGGCATTTTTCTTTTTGCTGTATTGTATCGAACCGAACCGAACCGTGACACCACTGTATCGTATCGAACCGAACCGTGAATTTTGTGAACCGTTACACCCCTAATATATATATATATATATATATATATATATATATATATATATATATATATATAAACTTGTTTGTTGGCAGTTTGTTGAGTCTCATCAGGCTTAAGTCAGGTAGCAGACCTCGTATCTGCATAAATCACTAGAAAGAGAGAGAATATCAGTGTTCTGGGAAAGGCACTAATAGCCACTTCTGGAAATGGCTTACTTTGAACCAAGCGAAAGTACATTAATGTTGTTAATGGCTAGTTTAATACCAGACTTGCACACAATGCTGGTGTTTACTCAAATGGATGTGTCCAAAGGTAAAATTAGGTCAGATCGATTGTGTAGGACATAATGACATGGTGGTTGAGTAAATATTTTCTTCATGCCGCAGCACAAAGACTCTAGGATTCAGTTACAGCGATATCTTTCCTCCACACCAAATACACCCTAAGAGGTCGGAACATACTCATTTTGGCTCAGTCTTTCGCTGTCTCTCTGTCTACTCAGTTACTCCCATTTCCAAAATATCACTCAGCCATGCTTAATTAATTAACAGGCTCATTTAAATTTCCCACTGTCTAACTGCTGCATATGCAGACATTTAGAGAAATCAGTGCGGAAGAGAGACCGTGCCGACGGTGCTTATAAAGAATCGGCTAAGCCTACCACCTTACTATTCATTTGTTGGGAATTAGCAGATGGCTTTATTTGACGGACCAGCCATCTGAAACGCTTAACACTTGTTTTGCCTGGTGACGACGCTACTGTGGGGAACCATTCTGAGTTTTCACACCTGAGTATGGTGCTGGATTTAACTAATTTTGCACTTTTAAAGGTTACACTGTGTCTGTCCACATGATCCTATGGCAGCAAGTGTCAGACTCACCTTAGTCATCTCTCAGATCTGACTCCAGGTGGCGCTCTCACTTCCTCATTCTCTCTTTACTTGTGCCTCCCCATTCACTGGGCTGATGTCCCAGTCATTGAGCTGTTAAGAGAGGTGGGGATCGATAGGAATTACATTTCTCCTGCCATTTTTGGCATTGTAATTGGAGACGAGCCAGACAATGTTATTTTTTTGGAGTCGATTGATAGGACCTTTTAGACACTGAAGCATCAAGACACCCTCTGCTTTTGACAATCCAGTTGCTACTATTCCAGTACCATCTCAACAAACCTATTCAGAAAGAGAGCAAGACAAAAAAAGAGAGAGGAAGAGTGAGAGATGTTTCCAATGTTTTTTACACAAACAAAAATCCTTTACAAAAACTCTTCAGCAAGATCAATATTCCCACACCCAGCATAAGTCAAATGACATCTAAAATAGCTTTTGAACTAAAGCTTTTAGTTAAATCCAGTTTATGTGTGCTAGATATCAGCACACATAAACTCTTTTGGTATGCTGTTGGTACATCTTTTATTATTTATATGTGACTCAGTAGTTTCAGTAGTGTAATAGCCATACAAGTGTTGAGGTGTACATGTGCACTTTATGTTGCTCAGTATTGTTCACTAACAAAAAAGCATCACAAGTATTACGTTGATATTACATGTTCTTATTTGTTATACTAAGATAATAACACTCTTTGGTGTGCATTTTCATTCTAACAGTGGAATATCTTCCCCTTTTTGAACAAAAATAATAATTATTATTATTACTATTATACCAAAAATAAGAACACTGATTAATTTCCTGTTTGATGATATTATTCTAAACATATTCAAATAAAGTTACAGTAATGTAATTGATGCCACTGTCTATCAAAATTACTGATTTTTTTTTTTCAATTCCTTGGAAAAATTGGTGTTTGCAATGAGCAGTCTGAAACTCTGAACTAACAAAAAGGATGTTTATAGTTAGACCCTCTCTGACAGGTTTGTTAGTGTCAATCGTAGCTTTGCCTGTGCAGTTGTAAATGACTTTAATGATTCTTGACTTGAGCAATGAAAACAGTCTTCACTTGATGAACTTGACAGCTCTTGCTCTCTCTCTCTTTCCTCAATCTACATATGATCATTATTCTAATTAGCTTTGATGAGTAAAACGTCAATGCAGAACAGATTCTTCTGTCTCACGACCTGCACAACCCCCAAGTCCTCGAGATCTGACTTATACTTCTACATAAGTTTACATGCTGCCTTCAGAATCTGTACTACAATTTCCATTAAAAATAAATCAGAAATCATATAAAACAGGTGTGCCCAACCCTGCTCCTGCCGATCGACTGTCCTGCACAATTCATCTCCAACCCTAATCAAACACACCTGAAGCAACCAATTAAGGTCTTCAGGCTCACTTGAAAATTAAAGGCAGGTGTGTTTAATTAGGGCTGGAGATAAACTGTGCAGGACAGTCGATCGGCAGGAGCAGGGTTGGGCACCCCTGATATAAAATGTGCTTTTTTTTATAATATCCTCTCATTTTTATTATTTAAATATATATATATATATATATTAAAATAAAAAATATGATACACATCTATCAGAATCTTAAGAGATGTCATTTACTTATTTTCCTCTATTGTACAATTTAAACAAAAATGTAAAAAAGAGAAATATCTGATAGATTCTGAAGAGGTGTGAAAACTTAAGCACAACTGTACACAAGCTTCAGTATTATTTATGTCATTTTATATTTTCCACTCTCCACTAGCACAGTTAGTCCTTTACAGAATGAGAGAGAGATGTTACAGCTTGTTGAGACATGCGGAGAGTGAGAAGTGGAAACATCAGTCAGACTGTCCTGTGACTGTCAATTCACATCAAAGAGGAGAATGCTGAACACTAGAACCACTGCACTGTAGATTACCTGTCACAATTCAACCATCTCACACACATACACACCATCACCAGAACCCCTTTCCATCACACATCCTCTTCTTTCATCCTCACCTCTCTCTATCTTCGTCTATCACTTCCTCGTTCTGCTAGCGTGTGAAAAAACATACCAGAATTTACTTCATTCCCAAATAGAAAGCCACACCAATGAGCTTATAGAGTGTGTATAGACCAACTATTGCTGGTTAGTGCAGTTTTGTGTTGATCTAGTCATGCCGTTTTAGTAACACTGTATTTTTTGGTCCAAGTCTATTTGGTTAAGCTAGTTAAGAAGCTTCTTTTCGGCAGGGGTTCAAGTGTTTCATTACAGTAAATAATTCAGAGATAGTAAAATGATTTTCAGACTTTAAGTATATAGTTTGCTGGTGACAAGAAAGTACAATTAGTACGGTAGTATTTGGACAAAGCACGTTATAAATTACACAGACCCCCTTGTTGGAGTATGTTTGCTATTATGTATAAGAGAGAATGTAGCTAAATAACTGCCTTAATGTAAATTAAACCACATTCACAACTAATTTTAGTTTGCATAATGGGACTTTTGTATTATTATTTGGGAGCATTATTTCATTCATTGCTAATTAGTTGAAAGGAAAGTTGTGGGGCAAGTTATTATATTTTGATGAAAGATCAAAAACATAATTTGCACTGATTATGCACAAAAAGATCATAAATGTGTATTAAGAAAGTAAATGGTGTCAATTAATGTGTAGGGGTTACATTTTAATATGCAAATTGGCATGCATGGTCGGTAGTTGTAGTTCAGATTTCACTGATGATTTGAAATATGTTACTGAAATCAAATCATGGCACACAATTTTGGAGTTGTATTTCTCCCAAAAAGCAATTATTTTCCAATTCAAGTAGATAGGAGCTGTGCATGACTAAAAAAAATGACTGCCCATTTACACCAAGTGAATTGACTGACATAAAATAAAAAAAAAATCAAATACAAAACCAAAGTCTTAATCCTAAATCCTCACCTCTGGGCTGTAAATGTAATACTGAATGAAAAGGTGCAGGGAAGTAGTCTGGGTTGAACCATTCTGCTATTCTTCTAAATGAATCAAGGGGAAAACCTGAGGAGGTTTGGATACGGCCAAAGCCTTCTGAGATTAGAATAGACTCTCAGACTGCCTGTGGAAGTATGTAAATCACAAAACCAGTGCATTCAGAGTGTTGCCAGCAGCGGTGGATTCATCTTTTTCATAGAGCCACTCCACAGGATCAAATCCTAAAATGTACAGTGTTACGTAATGCTGAAAAACATTAAAATTCACACTCTCAGGACAAACAGCCCTTGCAAGAACATACTGACTGCTTGTGTGAGCGTGTGTGTGAAGTGCCAGCTGCAAAATACCCTCTTTATCTACAAAAAATGAAAGACTCGCCAACGTGGGAGGCATGGGGAGAGCAGAATGAGTTGTTAAGAGCTGCATCTGTGGAAGAAGCACAGTGCAAATTAATGGATAGATGGCGTACCACAAATCTCAGGGGAACCATGAGGCGGGACCCTGTCTATAAGTAGTGATGTCATTTATGAGTGTTTTATCAGACCACAGAGTTTTGAGCCAGTTATATTATGGTCAAATTTGCCAATATAAAGTGGTTTCTTTCTAGAGCCGGTGTCTCGTACAACAGTGTAGACGGACTGGTGGCGTTGAAGGGTCAGGTGTCCTGTGCTCTGAGAGTTTAGCCGATCCCATTCTTTCCTTTTTAGTTAGAGAGGTGTACAGGGTTCTTACAGACACTGTAAATCACAGGTGAGAAGGGCAGAGAGAGGGAGAGAAAGAGAGAGGCCGAGCCCTTGATCCAAAAGCAATCTGCTAGCATGCACTGCATCACATCTGACACCCACCTATAAAGAATAAAAAGAGAAGTAATAGGGTATACCAATCAATTATTTTTCAATTTTATCTTTCTTCTCACACACACACAAACATGTTGGGTTTTCATGTTTTATGGGGACTTTCCATAGATATAATGATTTTAATACTGTACAAACTGTATATTCTATCCTGTAACCCTAACCCTACCCATAAACACAACCCTCACAGAAAACTTTATGCATTTTTACATTTTCAAAAACATCTTTCCATATTATTTATAAGCTGTTATCCTTATGGGGACCAACAAGATGTTCCCAACAAGGTCAAAAATTACTGGTATTACTGTCTTTGTGGGGACATTTACCACACACACACACTGGGTCTCAATGTTTTATGGGTAGATTCCATAGACATAATGATTATAATGTACAAACCGTATAGTATCCCCTACTATCCATTAACGTATGATTTATAAGCTGTTTTCCTCATGTGGACCAAAAAATGTACTTTGTGTTACTAACATGGGGTTTACCAGATCCACACACACACACACACACACACACACACACACACACACACACACACACACACCAGTAACCTGTCTACAAATGTAATCATATTGTTGCGTTGTTTAATCACCCCTCTGACCTTGTATGACATAATGAGCTGTTTAGCGCTTGCTCGAACACACATTAAGGCTTTTATACAGTCCGTATTTATCAAACCCGTGATGAAGAATTGAACTGAGAATGCCTAAATTCTAATTCATTTTGAATGGAGATTGCAAACAGTGAATAATTGAAGTTTAAAAATTGACCTTTAAGGGAAATAAAGTTAGAATGGAATAAAAAAATAGAATCCAAGTTTAGATTTTAACATTTTCTTTAGATATAAATAACCATAAACATGATCACATATGAGGTATTTACAGATATATCCATTATTATTTAATTAACTTTTGCCTACTATTAAAACCTTTTGTTTTAATAATTTAACTTCCATTTTATGTATCAATGTAAAATAACAGTTTAAAGATTGTTTTGACAGTTGAACTGAACAAATCATGATTTCCATTTAATTTTCATCAAAAGGCATAATTGGTCAAAGCAGTTTGTTTGGAAAACTTGTGTTGCAAAACAAAAAAAATCCTGTGTTGAAATTTGAATTCAGTAATTTATTCGTCCTGCTCCAGTTCAAGTTCAAATTGTAGTCAGATCAGTTCAGTTCAAATTACAACTCAAATTAGTTTCCTAAATTTAATCCTACATTTAAAGTATAAAGTTTATGGAAAATAAAGTTCTAAGGTTGAAATGATCCATGTATGTTTAGCGATTCATGCTGAATTAATTGCAGGAAATTATGGATGAGAAGTAGAAGAACCAAAATAGACCTAAAATCAGTAATAAATTATGTGAAGTAACATCCTTCTTTTCTGTGATTGAGCATGCATATTCTGGAAGTTAACAGTACAACATAAGCTAAAACATTGTCCTTTTTTCTTTCTCTTTTTCAAGTCAATTCAAACTCCACCATTTTAACATTTTGCCTTTGTTTTTAAGAAATGTACTGTTACAAGTGGTTGCATCTATTTTGTTTTTGTATTGTAGATTCATATGTATCTTTTACTATATTCATAACACTTATATAAGTGTAGGCTACCACACAAAAATACCACACAGGCAGAGTGGTATCCCATCATGCTCTGCTTCACCTTGTCACTTCAGATCTTTCTGAGCGAGCTTTTTTCCTCTAACCCCAAGGGTCCTGGCCTCTCCTGTCCCATTCCCCCCTTCACTGTCTGCTGTCGTTTTTTCCTCACTCTGTCTATTTCTCTGTCCTCCTTCCTGTTATTTGAAAGATATCCTTTTTTAACCCCCATTGTCTGTGTCTGTTCACCTTAATGTTGTAAAATGGCAGCAGACTCAAAATGGAGAGCTGTGAGTTTCACATGGTGGACAGACAATATACAGTCTATATAGAAGTTTATAGAATTTCTCTTGCTTTTTTTTCTTTTCTTTTTTTGGGTCATTTGTGGGGGGGGGGGGGGTTCTGTCATTACTGACCTATTAATAACAGCACATTCTGAATTTTTTGAAAGGTAACTTAAAGCTGAGCAGTTAGACCTTACTCATATGATATTAAAATCACAAATGAGATCTCTATAATATCTCGATTGTTTCAGAAAGTTGTTGCCTGTCTATATATACCCAACCAATGGCAATGACACCAAGCTCCCGATGGATCTCCTCAGGAGATGTCACTCTCTTTCCCTTTATACCACTAAATGTGTGTGTGTGTGTGTGTGTGTGTGTGTGTGTGTGTGTGTGTGTGTGTGTGTGTGTGTGTGTGTGTACATGGGAGAGGCTCAGGGCTCCAATTACTCCAAAACAAGGAAAATACATGATGAAATAAACAACAGACATCCTGGCCTGGGGCCATTGCCTACACTGGATGACTAATAGCATTTAATGACAGAGTGTTTGACTGGTGTCATGTTAATGAATAAATGATTAGAGCTTTTAAGTCACAAATAAGTCGGGGGGTTAAATAAACACAGTTGGCCTGAACTTGAGGCTCGATGGGGACGAAAGTTGTGCGATGAGACAACAGCTGGCTTCCTGCTCTTAAGAATACACTCATATGCCAAAAAAAACCTGTATTACTCCCATCTCTTCTTGCTTCCCAAATGCACCCTTTTTCCACAGCTGATATGCCCCGCCTGAGCCAAACGTCCATTATTTACACTTGTTCTGGGTTTAAATGAGAGCAGCTGGGAGCTGATGAGTGAGCAATGCCCTGAGGGTTCCTAGCACTCGGTGTGTTTTTTTTTTTTTTTTGTGTTTTTTTTCCCAAGCTGATTTGATTCTGCATTTGCAGTCTCAATTCCTTTATCCAGGGTAGTTTATAAGCAACAACGAGGAATTTAGGAGTTTTTCATCATCCTCCGCAGAAGCGAGAGGTAATTGAAAAAAGGGGGATTTTGTGCATGGGCTAAATAGAGAAGCAGTGGCCCTGCAGCAAAGCGAGGTTAATAACTTTTCCACTTTCATTACCCTAGAGATGGACTGCAGGGGACTTAAACATAGTCCATGGACACCGGAGAACTCTACTTCTCTTATCTTACTTTCAGCTCTCTCTCTTTCACTCACCTGTGTGCATATAAATGCCAACACACACACACACACAGTGTCTATACTCAACAGTCAGCCTGGTTTTCTTCTTGGTTTGGCCTGGTGGTGTGATTGTAGATAGATAGATAGACAGACAGACAATAACATATGGTTTTGTCTTTCTTTCTTTTTTTCTTTTCCAGCATGCTGTGTATCAGCTTTAGCTGTGGTTGACTCTTTTGCCTTAATGTCACCATGTCCCTTATCAGAATGAATGTCTCCTGAAGGTTAATTACTACAATTCCCCCATTGGCCAAAATAAGTGAATTATACATTCATATTGTACATTTTGCCCTTGACATTCCAGTTTGTTCCTTATGGCCTAATTATTCCACTGACTGCTAGGTCATGAAAATATACATTCACTTTAGAATTGAAACAATTTTTTTATGGTATTCCTTCAACCAATCGCTTAAACCGAACACTTAAAATGTACTATAAAAGTGCAGAAATATTCTCATGCAGATTATCTACATTCCACCCTGCAGCATGTACTAAAAATCCATTAGTATGCACTTTGCATATTCAAATATTTCCTGTACTGTTCCTTTATAGATAACACTTGTTTTGATCATAAAATGAAATGGCATTTACTTTAGTGGCTTTAATTAGTATTTGTCTGATAAGCGTCATGCAATTCAATAAAGTGCTCTTAATTGTTTGACGCAACATCAGTGAACTATTTATTTGCTTTCATACAGCTTTTAATTGTGTTAAGTTCTCTTTTTTATTTATTTTTTATATAACTACATTGTTAGTTCTCCCTTTGAATCAAACGATATTGCTATGATTATTGCTTTGTACCCACGGGAAAGCAATTTGAACATCTTGGTGAACATTATCTTTAAATGAGACACAAATTTAAAATTTCGTCGTCAAAACTAAAACTAAAAAACTAAAAAAAAAACACAAGAGTTGGTCCATACCTTATAGTGTTTGATTTTTCTGTCACAAACTAACTTGTGTGTAACTTTTGTTTGTTGCCACCTTCATGTTCTGTCTTAATTTTATTCTTCTTTTTTATTTTTTGACGATAAATACTCTTGTATCCCAGCTTATAAAAATACAATTATAAACAGAAAAACCTGTGTGAAAACGTCAATAATTTTTAAATTATGCTAGGTGATGTTAGTGGTGCCGAAGTTACACACTTCAGCTTTAAAGCTATATGCAGTTATTTTTGATATTTCAGTAGTTTCCTTCACGAGCAAGTGTTTTGTTCAACTAAGATAAAAAAAGTGCTGTAACGGATTAAACACAAAAGAAAATCTAATGGAGAATCAACTAAGCTTTATGTCAATATGTATTTAGAGTGAGTCATTATATAGTCAAATTCATCTACCAATAACCACAGAAAACATGATTGTTGTTGTTGTTGCCACTGAGAGGTCGAAGCTGCTCATCCGTGTTCACGCCTGTTCATTGCCTGTAGCATCCAATCTCTGCCAGTTTATGTGTTATCAGTGTTTTTCATCTCTCCTCCTCCTCCTCTTTCTTTCTCTTTCTCATCTCATTGATTTGTAATATTGATCCGAACCATAGCATTCACCCAGACATTTATTTTACTTTTAGTGGGGGCTTTTCAAGACTCAACCGAATGTGTCCTTTTTCTTTGTTATTTTCTACTTCCTCTGCTTCTGACCCGTTGTTTGACAAAACAATTACACACCATTAGCCTCTTCCCACTCAAGCTTTTTCCAGGGTCATTACAACTGAGATATTCACCTCACTGCTAGCTCAAATAACGATTTGGTTTGAACTTTTCCTTTGTTGTCAACTCACTTTTTACAGTCAACTACAACCACATGCATACAACCATTCATGCAAGCACAACATTAGAAAGAGACATGGTTGTGCATGTTAGGTTGCAGATTTTTGCATTTTCATAAATGTGAGAGATCAACTTGTCCGTTTAACTGTTGATAAATTACTTTTAGACATCATGGTAATACTATGGTATTCTTTAAGGACCCATGCTTTATGATTATGGTTATCATTCTCTTCTATAGTATATCAAAGTACTATGCTATTATCTCAATTCATTGCAGTTAAATTCAGTGTACAATACATATTTTGTTAATACAACATCCCATACTATGGTACTCTGATAAAAAAAAAATTGTGTCATACAGTCACATCACACAGAAAAATCATCACAGCAAAACCATAATAGAGAAATCGAGATCAGACGGTTGCCACCTCACTTGCTCCCTCATATATACGAATACTCATTCACACATACATACAGAACAGAAAGCATTCAGCCTCCCCTTTTCGTTTTTTTCTTGCATTTTACACCTTCAAATTTAACACTTTTTTTCTCCCTTCAATAACGCAGTAAATTGAACACATCTATAAATACAATAATATGTGTTCAAGAACATTTATTCCCCCACAAATACCAATTTACTTTGCTCTGCCAAATTAAAGACACTCTAGTTTTAGGTATTTTTTCCACCTTGCTTCTTGCTAACAACTTTGTCTCAAACTCCAGGTGTTTTATTTCTTAATATTCAACATTTATTTTAAACATTAAATATAAAATACATAGAAAAATCATTTGGCAATGTACTACAGTGATTTTAATACTTGTAAGGAGTGTTCCTAGGATTTAGGGAAGCAATGTTGCTAAAATACAATGGTAATAAGACCCTAAATAATCCCTTTTGTTATTAATAATTTTATATTAGTTTCAGCTAGTAATACAGTTCATTAGCTTACAGTATCTGTACGCTCATTACAGTCGCCAAGCAACATATATCACTCAAATGATATGCTGCCACAGGTGTGCACATATCAACAATTTGCAACTTTGAATGTGGTTCGTCGAATCAGAGTAATAACTCTGCATTTAAAAGGCTATTAAACTTTAATTGGACTTTGCATGACAGCAGAACAATATGTAGTCAACTAGATGAACACTTTGTTACTGTACACATTCCTACATACACATAAGAACCTTAACGAATTTGTAGACGTTCGCATGACAACTTCTTGAAACAAAATCACTGCCATCCACACCATTTCACACCCAGTGCTGAGAGACTGGTGCATCTGCAAGTATTTGTCAGAAATGACTCAAACACATAATCAAACTTGTGAAGACACATTACGCACATGTTGATTCGTCATTGAGCTTCAGTGCATCAGTGAATATGAAATGTCTTCTCTCGGTTGCAACTCCACACTAACATTCCTTGATTGCATTATGCATGCATTTGTTTTTTAATATGCAATAAACATGTCACAGGGCTATATCGCTGGTGACAAATGGAAGTCAACTCCAGTTAAGTGGAAGTAATTGATGATTACATGCTTGATTAAGCCTCAACTTTAAACCAGAACATATAGACGACCAAGATCAAAGTCCAAAGCAAATTATGGTCATTGTGATTCAAGACGTGCGTTTGCGCCACTATTTTTAATTTCTGCATGATGAAAGAAAGCGTAATGTCATGGGCCCAAACATCCTCACCTGCCCTCAATCACTCGAAAACATGACTAGCATTTATTGCTTGGGCGGTTATGGGCGGAACCGTAACTTTGACATAGTTTGAAGTGCCTCCAACCACAGTTCAGAAAATACAACATTCTGGGGCCCTCAAAAATGATATGCAAAAAGGAAGAGTCCAACCAAAGTAGAAGCAACTCAGCGTACATAAAGGCAACGCTCCGATGTGGAGCCGCAGTTTTGCTCTGGCAGCAGTGGAGGTTTTGTTAGAGGAGCACAACCCAGTTGGGAAAAATGGAAGGATGAGGCAGGAAGCAAGGAAAGGAGGGAGAGAAGCATGGTTTGATGTGCAGAGCACCGGAGCGAGCGCAATGAAAGCCATGCTGTGCCATCTGGCAGAGTGGTAATTGGGTAAGGATTTTTCACCTGCTCAGTGCCACAGCCCACACTGGGCTGGGTAAAGAAAGTATGATGCATCCTGGATGCATATTATGCAGTTAGTGTAGTTTATATACTTTACTTGCAAGTGCCTCAGTCTAAACACTCAGATTGATGGATCCAAACTACAAAATTTGAGGGTTTTCAAGTTTTAGAACTCTTCATTCTGAACAACTTGTCAATCAATTCCTTTGTTTAAATATTGGAGATTATTTGATGAACCTAATTTCACAAACTTAGATTTTTCGCTCAACTTTGGTCCAGGGCAGGACAATTATCTGGACTATAGTTAAATAATTATAAAAAAAAAATGATGAACTTTAGCATTTGGATAGCTATAATAGGGTCATTTAGAAAACGGGCGTGGCCAAGTGTACCCAACAGCCTATCACTCCTAAACGGAAACTCAGAACTTTGTGAAATTGGGTGAGCACATGCGACAAATGATTCTAAAGAAGCATGCAAAAACTGTAGAGATCGGGTCATAGGTGGTGCTGTAACTGTTAAAAAGGTGTAAAATGCTGTGTTTCAATGGCAATTAACAATATGGCTAAAATAGCCTTTTTCGTGTCTGATTTGCATAGAACTTCACGAAATTAAGTAAGGAAATGTCACAAACAGTATGATTCTAAAGAAGCCTGGATCATAAGTGATGCTAGAACAGTTAAAAAGTTTTCAAAAAACACTATATTTCTATGTTAAACTACCTTAAATTGCAGAAAACGTACTATATAATATGTAATATCTTACATTGTGCTTAAAGCCTTAAAGGTTTACAAGCCCTTGAACCCCCTCACAGCTATATTTTATTCTGTGTTAACTGTACAGCTGAGGATTTATTTTATTTTTTTCCCACAGTGGTACTAACTATTTCAGATAAACAGGCCCCAAAAATGGCACGTTAGAACAAACACATTCAAAAAAATATAGCTGCAGAGATATTTTTCAACTAGGGGATCATATTTGAGCATCCTTAGCATCAGACGTCTGTGTTTGTCTAGAATAAGATGCAAAGTAGATCATGTTTTATGCAAAGGTCTGGCAATTTGAGACTATGGTTATTCCAGCACTCCCAAGGTTTGATTTAATCACTGAATGGCAGCATCTGACAGCTTACATGTTTTGGTTGAATAAAAGGTTAGATGTTCTTCAGCCACTGTTAAAATAATTTAATTTTTGAGTTCCTCTGTGCGTGCCTATCAGTAAAACGACTATGATTTCAACCAATCGTTCATCTCAAAGGCACACTACACAAAATCTCCAAACTCAAGAACTGCTCCTGCTATTAAAGCTCTGAAACTTAATAGAGACCTGTAGAGACGTCATTACTGTTTTATGGCGATTGTATTTTTAAAGTCTGGATGATTCGCGTCTCTGCTTTTGCTACGTTTTGTGTGAGCCTTGCTTTTAAATAACTGTTTTGCTATTTGGATCAAGGGGGCCTGTGATCCTTGCGAGGTCCACTGGGCACAATCACTTGATTTACACAAAGTTGCCTTCTTATAGGGATGTCTCTTGCATCCAGCTGTTTTAGCTCTTAAAATGTACAACTTTCTTTTGTCTGTGTGATACAAATAGTAATGGCCTAATGGACATTCTTGCACTGCCTCTATCCATTTGTGAGTAATTATGGCTTTTTGTGTAGGTTTATAATGGACTCCTCTGACTCACTGTGTGAAGCAGTCTAGCTTCGCAGGTGTGCAGCAGCGCTATTCATACGTGCGGCGTAAACACACACACACACACACACACACACACACACACACACACGCACACACACACACTCACACAAAATCCATCTTTTTTCCCATCCTCCTCCACCTTCCCAAAGTTCAGCTCGGCTGCCAGCTCAACCGCCGCCTACATCATATCAGGAGAGTGACACGGGGCTCCAAAAAACACACAGGGCCTTTCGACTGTCAGCAGAAGCTCCTGTCAATCTTTGTGATCCAGAAACCTTCCTCTGCAAGGAACCAATACACCCAACCAATCTTCTACAAACATTTTTTTTTTTTCACTTACACGTTACATGAGCAAATTTGCAGTGTGGAAGTTTGAGAACACTAGTTGCTTGTCCACATAGCATGCCTTGTGTTAACTAGACTAGCCAAGACTTAACATGTAGCTTTTTAAAGACCCGTTCCATCAGTCTTCCATCTTAGACTCATAGCAACTAGATATCCAACTACAAAAATCCTATAGAAACTAATTTTGAACAATTGAGATGTGTAACTAAGGAAAGCCATAGCTAGCGAGTGCCACAGCTGTTGAACCCTGTGCTCATCACACACCATTGTGTCAGCAGACCACACAGCTGCTGCTGTGTACATATGTAAACACTTCCCCATAGTGTCTACAGCTCAGTTAGGGTGTGTTGAAGTCATTAGCGTCAGTTTGTGCTCAGCAGCATACAGGCTTGACCAGCTGTTGGTCAACATCTACTGTATATCCCTTACCACAAAAAAGTACTGTGGCTGTAGAACGTTACATTGATGCTATCTACTGTTAATACCATGGTAGTTTGTATATAAATATTTATTAAATATGTTGTTTATTTTAATTATTTATTTATTTTTGCAAGTAACATCCACAGTGCTAGTATTTCATTATTGTAGAGTATTGATGTTTTACTAGTGTTCATTTTTAAACGGTTCATTTTTGAGGGCTCATAAAAGTGTGCAATGAACTGTATACATATACAGTATATACACTGAGCTAAAACATTATGGCATTCGAATTACGGGGGGTATTGGGGGGGTCCGACCCCCCTAGATGAGACTTGGACCCTCCCAAAAGGGATGAAAATTATAATTTAGGGGGTACTGAAAAAAATGTAATAAAATATAATGTTAGCCTATCCAAAATTCTATGTATTTAAATGCAGTATTACCATCACATACCAACAATTCAAGAAATAATCTAATGAAATACGATTTTCAAACCCTCACTCCCCATTGGGCTGTACCATTTCTCTGGTACGTTCAGACTGTGTTCTTTGCTATGGTTCTTTGATATTTCACTAGCTGTCAAAACGTACGTACCTGGTGTGTCAGCAAAAAATTAAGGGTAAGTGGCTGAATCAACTTTAATCTCTGCCTATAGTTTTGACTGCCATGTATATCATCATGCGTTGTGCTTTGTGGTAAATGTTATGAGCAGCTCATCATCTAAACAGGTTTTCAGTCTTAATGACTGAAAGTTTCTCAGTTTCTCTCATCTATAATGAAGTCATAGTCTAGCTAGCTAGCTAGCTAAAAGTTCACGCAGCTCCTAAAGCTCTCTGTACCAAGCAAATATTGTCCGTATCTTAGTAAAATTAAGCCAAGTATGGCTGCATTAATGCAAGCAGTTGTTTATCTCACGGACAAGGTTGTCGGATGGAAACGTGCTCAAATGTGTGTTTGAACTGCTGCAGAATCTTTCGCAGAATTTCACATATAGATTAGTGGTTCTTGTGTGTAAGCTTATATAAAATGGAGAGTGACTTCACCAGTCGAAATAGCTGTACCCCCCAAAGCTTACGGTATAATTCGAACACTGATTATGACCAGTCATCGGTGAAGTGAATATTACACATATTAACAAAATATTACATATAAAGGTCTGGGTAGATTAGATGTTGGATGGAGGAGAAATTAACAGGAATACATTTCTTAGCGACTTTGATAAGGGCCAAATTATTATGGCAGGGCGACTGGGTCAGAGTATCTCTGAAACGGCAAGGCTTGTGGGTTGCTCCTAGTTAGCAGTGGTGAGAATTTAGTGATCCGAGGAGGGGCAAAACAGCGATAAGCTAACTCTACCTATTTTTACATTTTTCATCATCATCAAACACTCTCTTGAAGGTCATGTTTAAAAAACTTGCGCTGGTAAATGTAATCTGTAGTGAATCTGAAAATGAATGTCAATTTTTTTATACTATACATTATTAACATCGTGATGCCTGTGTTCACTCAGCATTAAGTTTCTTAATGTATTTAGACAAAATAATATAGAATTTCAGTATGGACCATTTAGCGTTTATTTGCCATGGCACAGTATTTTACATGGTAGTCCAATGTACTTTCAAAAATGTGTACCATGGTATCATGTTCTGATACATTTTGATTTCTTTTTTGTTAGTGATAGCTCAGTGTCACTGGTATAGAAAATTGCACACAGCCCATGCAAAATGTCTTTCCAGAAAGAGGATAAGCACATATACCTTCGAGCCTGCAGAACATTGTGATTATCCGACTGTAAGAGATCAAATTTACAATTATTTTATCAAACCAAACAAATATTCATATTCGCAAGTATTCAATTCATATTTTTGAAGCATTTTATGAAATTGGGTTTCTATTTTGCACTTGAATGCACTTTCAGGCTAAAAGAAAACCCGACACACATTTTGTATAATCCGTAAGATATCAATCCTGCTGTCACCATAGTGACATGAACACAGCAATGACAACCTGTCAAATGCAACAGCTCCAGCAGTTTCCTCTTTCCAGGCAATCACCTGAAGAGAAAGTAGGAGCCATCCCACCCAATAGAAAGTCTAATTAAAATTGCTGCAAGTTCACTCTAACTCCTCTAAACTTTGAGGTTTTGTACCTGCTGCATTCATTTGATCTATTATTATTCCATCTGAGTGATTGACAATGGCAGTAATTACAGAGCAGGTACAATGGCAGTGACACCAGCTGTGCGGGAGTGGGCGGATCTTACGTGCCCTGTTGCTTGAAGAGAAGGCGGCTCATAGTCTGCTCACTGTTCATCAGCACGTACCACGACCTACCGCTGGCCTTCAGGACCTCCTGGGGTCATGGTGGTACCGACAAGAGAGATGCCATACTGACTGCACATGAACTGGTGAGGCAGAGAGAGTCTGTTGGAAAGTGAGTGAGTAAATGAACAGAGGACTGAGTAAACGCAAGCGAAAGATTAGGATGGGTGGATGGGAGGATGTTTAAACAGCTAAACACACCTCACAAGCGCATTTGTTCAGAGCATGATGCAGTCGAAGGCTTCCCATAGTCACACCTCATTCTCCACCTTCCTCGCACACTAGATTAGACACTCGCACACTGGAGTTTTCATCTTTCTCATTCTCACTCCATCTCTCACATCCTGACCTGTTATCTGCCTTCTATCTATATCCCCATTAGCGAAGTTGTGAACAATCCAGTGTTTTTGAGCAAATCTTTTAAGTGAACAACCTTGAGTTTACTTTGGTCTGATTTTCCCTTGTAAAGTGTGAGACTGCTTTGGTGACTTCAAAAAAACTTGAGAAATTTTCCTTTGTGGCCTGTGAAGGAGTATTTTATTGTTTGAACAAGCTAAGTGAACGAATATGCCCCTACACTCAACAAGTTAGTGTTTTGAGTCTGAACGAGATTAGAATTTTATTCATGAACGAACAGAATTAACTGGACTAATTAATGACTAAACAAAAAGGGACATGTTGTTCAATCAGTCTGCATGTCTTTGCAAAACAAGTCAGTGTTTTGAGTCTTTCCTTTTTAGCTATGTTTGGCTGATTAGCTTCAACAGTGAACCCCTACTGGTAGATGTCGTAAATACACCATTATTCTAGAAAAAAGCATGCTTCTCCTGACATTCTTAGGGCCTATTCACACAGACCACAAAATCGTGATTAGACTATATGCTACAAAAATTAACAATGCGAGCACAATGGTCAAACACATCTATCTAGCTTATGTTTACATAGAAAAGCAATGAAAAAGCAGCACAGTGGAATGTGAAAATGTGCTCTGTGTGAACAACTGCTAATGGTTAAGTGAATGATTCAATGACTCAATAATAGTTAGACACTCATTGTTGCCACTTATTTGTCACATGCTGCAACCTTCAGAAATGTTCGCTGGAATGAATCTGAATGAGCCTTTGTTTAACAGAATCAAAAGATTCAAATCAGTGGAATGAATCAAAATTCCCACTATTGTCCGCTAGCTGTTTTACATAAATGTATCATGCCATATTTGTAGGCACCTACAAATCCATGTGGTATACTTTATCCAACAGATAAAGATATTGGAAGATTTGTGAATGTGCAACTGATATTTCCTTTTTAAATATTCCAGATAGTATGAGTAACCCTCTCTCATCTTTTCATATTAAGCTTCTGCCTGGCTGCCACTTCCAGCGATGAGTCGAAGGGAGGCTCTGGTGGGGAACCCTGCGCCCAGCGCAGCACCTGAGGTATTGGGCAACAGCACAGAGGCAGCTGGGCCCGGTCCCCGAGAGACCAAAGATGAGATGTTCTCCAAAGTCAAAGACAAGTTCATGAATGAACTGCACAAAATCCCACGTGAGTAAACTGTTTTTTCTTATTCTTCTTATTCTTTTCACAACACTTAAAGGTCTTCACTTGTTTATATTTCAGCTTCAGTGTGCTGTGTTCGTTTTACATCATTTTACATAAAAATCAAAATCTGAATGGCATTGATTTAGCCCCAGCATTGGTTGCATTGGCAAGTTCTGTCAGATCCAATTTTTTTATTATTTTCTTTCAAATTTTAAACTTCCATTGTTTAGCCAGTGCTGAAAAATAATGAGCTTGAGAAACAGGCGGCTGCCAAACATGTTCCTTCTCATTCTAATTGTAAATAAGCAAGTAAATGAGTTTTGTTATTTGCATGCCTTGTTTATTTAAGTGCCCTGTGCCTCAGTCCCCAACACACCACAGCTCTCACTGTGAATCATGGAGATAAATTCAGGCATCGTACCTAACCATCAACCAATTCACTGTATGCTCCTTCATATTTTCAAGTAAACATGCTAAAAAAAAAGTCTGCAGCTGTTTGTGTGTGGGTGTTTCTTTAGCTAGGTGCTTTATGTCCCAGAGATAATTTTTTCATTATAACTGTCCTGGACTGGAATATGTGACCATATGAGATCACCAATAGACTATAAACTATAAACACACACCCGTCTAAAGCACTTTCAATTTCAAACTTTCAATTGTTATAGTTTTACAAAATATATAACAAAGACAAAAACTTTGTTTTTCTTTTACATAAATTATTTACAATTGACAACCTGCCCACCACTGAATAGTGCTAAAGTAACTATTTATTATTATTTTTATAATAATTTGGAATTATTTAAAGCTATATAAAGTACTAGGGCTGTGTAAAAATTATCGATTTTAATCGATTCTCATTTTTACGAACCAATATTGATTCTTAAATCCCAAGAATCGATTAGTCTATCCTGTTTTTAATTGATGAAGGAACGGAACATTGTAGCACGTCTCCCATCCAATAAATCACAATAATTTGTGTGCTTTATTACTTTTGATAAACCGTTTCAGCGCTGTTTAATGTGGCGAGACAGATCGCAGTTTAAGTTCAAGCGAAGCAGCATGTGAACTGGTCATCTTCTCTGCTTTAATACCAGTTTCAGCAACAAATACACATGAATGAACATCTGAAGGTATGTTAAAAGATACAGTACAACTTACCGAAATCCGTATCATGTCACATGTGATTGCTCAACCAGTGTTTCAACCGCGGAAAGACATCAATAAAACAGCTTGTAAACAATGTCAAGTAACGTCAGATTTACCTCAAAAATAAACTTATTAGTCAGCTTGAAAAATAAACTCTAGAGAGGAGCATTTTGATAAATATATGCACCACATAACATATTCATTATAATTTTTAATATTCTTCAACATTTAATCCATGTTTGAATAAATTCGTCAAGTTTTTTGACAGCCACCATTTAGAAATGTTTATATTTGAAAAAAACAAACAAATTGGAGTAGAAATAAAATTATGTAGTTGTAAAATTAGTATTATAACTTTAATATTATAAAAAATCTTCCTTGAGTGTAATTTATGTGTTTGTATACAAATCAGTTAATTTTAACCTTCAATATAATAGTAATGTAATACCATTGGTACAACTGACTCCCAAGTATAGTTTACAGCATTAGGTGAGAAAAATTTTTTTCCCTCGAGAAAATTTGCACGTGCTGTATCTAAAATAATCGATATTGAATCTAATGTAAATCTAATCGAATTGTATGCTTGTGAATTGAAATCGAATCCAATCATGAAATTTGTGTCAATACCAAATAACAAATTACGCCATGTCTAACATGACACCATTGCGCAGACCTGAGATATATTTGAGTCATCTCCTACCCCTACAGTACCTTACTATAGGTATCTGGTCATTTTGCCAATCTCTCTATCTCTCATACTCGACTTCACACATACAACTTCTCGCTCTCACTTTCACTCACACGCTCACACACGTACACTTTCACTTCCACCCTTGCTTTCGCACTTGGAGACACATTCGCCACATTAATTATCACTTTGCCTTCCTGCAGACAACTGTAAAATAAAGGGTTGCCGCATTTGACTCAGACAGATATGCCCCTTCTGAGATCCAGCCAGAAAAAGACACTCCATTACAGTGTCTTAAATTACTGTTTTAGCCGCCTCCCTCCATCACACACATGTCTCTGTGCCAACCGGTGCCTGGGTTGATGAATGCCTGGGGAAGAAGGGTGCTGTATTGACAGAGGCATCCAGGAACCCTGACGAACCTGCATTAGTGATGAATGGGCGAGTCCAGATGCAGAATACTTGAGCAGTTCTTCTCCAATATAATTCTTCTCCACTGCGTTGAATATGTGCACCTATTAAATAGGTGCAGGTGCCAATATGTGTAAGATGCATGGACCTGTCACAATCCGCCATCTAGCGTGGCAAAAACAGAGGAACACAGACAGATGCTGCGTAGTGATGAGAAAGATATACTTCACTCTAACCCTTCTGCCTTTCTGTCATAGCACTATGTAGGCACAATATGAAGACGAATACTGTTTAAGCTCTTTTAAAAGTAAGCTTCCTTAAACACACTTTTCATTCACAAGTTTAGTGGTTCGTGGGTGGGTCGTGTACAGTCAGCAGATTGTTATGCAAAGAAACCTCTTCAGGGTGATACAAGAGCCACTGCGAAAGTATCCCGCGTATGTGGCTACTTGTCACATAAGTAGCTAATTGAACACAAAATATTAATTTGACATATTTTACTACCTCAAGATTACTCGCTTTAGCGGTCTGTTAACAGTTTGTTAAATAACAGACCGCTAGATGTTATGATTGAAGAATCATAATTGAGTATTGCAGGGAGCCGTGTAAAATATAACTGAATGATGTTTTGCACTAAGCTTGAAAGATTCACTAAGTTTGAGTGAAAGGACTGCCGAACAGCGTAAGATTACACATCACGAACACAAAGAGTAGACCGTTGACGTTGAAAAGTTGTAGTACCTACTAGTATTAATTACAATGTTTCAAATATATCCTATAGAATTTTGCAAGCAAGGTCATGGCTGAGACTATCTTTATATGGGTGCATGTAGGTGGGAGCTTGATAGTTTGGATAGCCAGACCTTCAGACTGACAGCAGAAGGTCTGGACTCCTTTGCAGCTTTCATTGGCCAAGAAGTGTCCAAAGTTGGCGAAACACTCAATTACTCCCTGATACTTCCGACCGAGGGTAAATGTAAATGAACAGGCAATTTGTTTTTGTCCAATTTGTTCAAAGTCTCAGATGGCGACACATATTCAAAAAGGATTATCCATAACCTGTGATACCTTAATTTCCCTCTACCCTCACGGTCACACAACATCACATCCGTTCTACGGCACCCGTCACAAACGGTCCTGCGTGTAGAATCACTCCGACAGGTAGCTCTCAGTACGCCACACTCGTTTTGTCATGGCTCTCTTCGAAAACGTTCAGAACTTGAGTCCTGTTGACAGGTTCAACAGTTTGAACCCGACCATCTTGGCTCGAAAATGTCTCTGCACTGCTGCGGTTACACAGCTTTGTTGACTCGAAGCAGCAAAAGAAAATGACTGTAACACAACAGCCCTGGTTATTCTCCCAATGCTCCGCTGCTCAAGCTTAAGGTGTCTGTTTTCGATGATAATTAACCTCACCGCACAGAGACTGTTTGAGACATTATTCAGCTCTGCCACAATTACTATGAATAATGAACACACTCCGTCCAGCCTCTGAAACACTCTTGCACACTGGGTACCCGGATGCCCAACACAATGGCCCTTCCATCCATCTCAGCAAATTTTTTAGATGTTCTATCAAACACCACAATTAATGTTCTTTTCTTGTTAATATGCAAACTTAGCTGGGAGCATGTGCTTTGAACATTAACTACAAATTAATGGGGTCTTCGTCTGTCCTGTGATTTTTGTTTTACATTGTAGACTGAGTGGCTCATACCCGTTTTTTAAACCCTAGTGTGTTGCCTAGGTGTCTACCATCTACATAGGTAGCTATTGTAAACATATAGTAAATAAAAAAGTATCTTAAAAAAGTGAATTAAAAAAATATATTTTTTGTTGCCATCCTCATAGTATTAATCTTGCATAACTAAGCATGTTGTTAGTCTTTAACTGTGTGTGTGTGTGTGTGTGTGTGTGTGTGTGTGTGTGTGTGTGTGTGTGTGTGTGTGTGTGTGTGTGTGTGTGTGTGTGTGTGTGTGTGTGTGTGTGTGTGTGTGTGTGTGTGTGTGTGTGTGTGTGTGTGTGTATAAAACTCCTTGTAATAATCTGTTACTGGCACAAAATACAGTATATAAACAAAGTTTTAATGAAATGAAACCATTTTCTAGTTACTTTTTAAAGATGTTTGTCTGTACTAAATTAAAAAGTCATTTTAAAAATCAACATTTCCCTCAATTCATTCCGATGTATTATAAGATTCAGTGTATGTCAAGAATGTCAATACATTTACATAACATTTATTCATTTTGCAAATGCTTTTGTCCAAACCTACTTACAGTTTAACGTATACATGTTATTAGTATGTATGTATTTTCTAGGAACTCATGACCTTGGCAGCTCTACTGTCATGTTCTACTTGTTGAACTACAGAAATGCTAAGACATGACAAGTTTTGAGACTTCAATATATGTTTGTGAAGTGTGATGTTTAGCGGGATTGTGTTATTTGCCAGTATGTAGAAAGCCTCAGTCATAGTCAGCAACAGGAGGCGAACTGGAGCAGGGTGCCAAACACATCATCAGCCAACAGCCTGACAGATGGAGCAGTTAGTCCTCCCATTCTGCTGACCTTTGACCTAATCCTATCTCCCTTTCTTCCCCTCTCCCTGCTGCCCCCAAGACCGCCCAAGAGGACATCTGAAGGTTACCAGGCTTGTCAACCCTGCTCCTTTGAAATTGAATTATGTAAACAAACAAAAATAAAACCCCAGCCTCTCCGTCTGCCTGCTTCACATTATAAAGCCTTTTGGAGGAAGAGATAATCTCATTTAAAACAAGTTAAAACTGCATTACAGTAGTAAACAAACATATAAGAAAAGACACATTTTGTCCCTGCAGTGTAGGAGAAGCTAAGAGGCAATAAAGACATTTATAATATTACAAAAGATTTCTGTTTCAAATAACTGCTTTCTGTTAATCAAATAGCCCTGAAAAAAAATGTATCTCAGTTCCCGCAAACATTTTAAACAGCTCAAATGTTTTCAACACTGATAATAATAAGAAATGTTTCTTGTGCAGCAAATCAGCATATTATACTGATTTCTGAAGGATCAGGTGACAGTGAAGTAATGATGCTGAACATTTAGCTTTGCCATCACAGCAAATATATTCAAATAGAAAAAAGTTATTTTAAATTGCAATAATATTTTACAATATTACTGTTTTTGCTGTATTTTTACTGTAGCATAAAAAAGGTCTGTCAAAACTTTTAAAAAATATTCTTGACCCCAACATTTTGAATGGTTGAGTGCAAATGAGTGAATAGAGGGAGTGTTCACTTGGTCCACAATACATGTTGACAAAAACCAGCAACGTAGCATTACACAAATACAAAAAGTAGCTTGTTACCATTTTGAAAAGAGGTGAGCTACTGTCTTCCTATATACTTCCTATATAGGTTTGTTTCTTTCAGTTAGTTATTCCCCTGTCTCGCACATTTCCTTGACAAATTTGATGACAGTCATCTGATTAGCAGTCAGCAGATGAGAAAGGACAAATGAGATAGAGAATGAGGGTTTTGGTTTGTTTGTTGTCCCTCATAGCTGTCGTCCCTGATATTTTGAGCACCACAATCAATGTTATTATCAGTTTTCAGTCAGAGTCTGATCATTGGTGTCACTCACCATCCGGACGCATCGTATGTCACCGACCAAATAATGGCAACGTCTGTAATAACAAAAGATAATATCTGATCTGAATGCTGTTGACAGAGGATATGAGAGGGTGGATATTAATCTGCTCGCAATATCACATGAACTGTTATCACACATGTCTGTCTTTTCCCCTTCAAATATTTTCTTATGTGAGTCTCGTGGTTTGTTTGGGAGGGACATTAAATAATACGGTATGGCTCGACTGTTCAGTAAAGTTTCTCTTTCATGCGATATTTAGTTCAAATGAGAAAACTGTACATTTGTCTTCACCACTTTTTGGCCTCTGCCAACCACTACAAACAAAAATCCTAATAAAAAAATCCAAAAGTCAGTAATCCTAATGTGGCTAGCGGCCACTCACCTGCTTTTTAGAAAATCAGTCACGACTACTAGGTGAATATACATTATCTAATTAATATTCATGAGCCAGGCTCCCTTTTCAGATTGTTCCTTCGCCTATGAAACTTTACTAAATGGATATTGAAATTACCGCCCATCTGCTGGACTGTAACATAACCACATGGCATAATAAATCACTTCCAAGTAATTTTCCTAAATGCAGAGAATATATTTGGAAGTGCAACAGGGTTGTCTTTCTCTCATGCTGTATAACATGCTCTAGTACCAGGGTTAATTGACCAATGGTGTGCTGTCAAAACACATTAGTTTGGGTTGCCAGTGTGTGCTGTATTACACCGATGGATCATTTTCCCTCCGCTTGGCCCCGTGCGCTCACTAGCGCTCACAAACATGACGCACTCTCAATCAAATCACGCCGGTTACGACATTGAGTTTCTCATTCCGATTTGGCGTGTTAACAAGTGTAAGAGTGGGTAACTCACCCCGCGGCATGCCGCCTGGGGATAGATCATGTTACTGTTAGCTTCGCGTTAACAGGCAACACAACCTCGCTGGTCAGAGACGCTCACATTACATTCTGATCAGACAAACAGCGGGATAATGAGCCCTGGGCTGCCCAAAGAGAATCCCAGCATGGTGCCACTACTGCTGATGACCAGTTTACTTTTAGGGTTGTAATCTGTAATTGAGAGCTGGACTATTTAGTGTTTTTTTGGTAACACTTTACAATAAGGTTTTAAGGATTTATTAATCTTTGTTAATATTAATTTCAACATTTACTAATACTTTATTAAAGTCTTGTTAACATTAATTAATGCACTGTGAACTAACATGAACTAACAATGAACAGCTGTATTTTTATTAACTAAGGTCAACAAAGATTAACAAATACAGTAACAAATGGATTGCTCATGGTTACTATGTTAGTTAATACATTAACTAATGTTAACTAATGAACCTTATTGTAAAGTGTTACCGTTTTGCTTGTTTTTGTTTTTTGTTTTTTCAGGTCAAATATGAAATGAAAATGTTCTTGAGAGGTTTCGTGAGATTCACCCTGTAGCTTTGCATACATGTGTAATGTCTTGTTTTATGTGGGTGTTGTGAAAATGAATTTGCATATTTAAAAAATGTAATATCCCTAGCTGCAGACTAGATACTTACCTGCCACTACCTACCTAGATACTTGAATAAAAACATGAACATTTGAAATAATTATGTTTATTAAAAATTTGGGCAGGTGACTAAAACTCATGGTGAGAATTTTGTCAAGTACATGCATAGTTCTGATGTTTTCATGTGCAATATTTATAATGCGGTAGCCCATCTATTGCAGTCCTGCACTGCAAAAATGCGATAAGATTCTTCTGTAAATCTAAGATGCCAATCTCAGAGTCATTATTGTGTCGACTCCCTGGCATGACTTCCTAAAGCAGCTTGGTGATATTTTGTGTGAGCCCAGTTTAATAAGTCTGATGCTGTATTCTTTTGTCACGGAAAAGGTGGAGAGCGAATGAGTGCACTCAAGAAAGATCTTATTCACATACCCAATTGGATGAGGTCGGGCCGGAAGGACTCTTCGCGTCCTTGAAAGCAGCGAGATGGCAGACTTTCTTTGGCATCCACCTCCAGTCGTGGCATTGTTCTAAGCTGTATTTGGCTTTGGATTGTGCACCACAGCGATGCTGAATTGGAATAATGTTCCTCTCTGATTGGCTGTGCAGTCACAGAGTCCAGCTACAAAACCTCATTTTGTGCTCACTGTTGAGAGTCTGTGTGTGCATGTGCACGGCGGAACGAAAGATAGCTGCTGGAAGTTGAAGAGCACATGCTTGCTCTGCAATCCCAAAGGACAATAGACACTTACACAATTGAGTTAATTAGAAAATGTTTCTATTGCTTTCTGGGTCTCGGGTTCTTTTAATTAAGAAACACAAAAGTGTCTTTCAGAATAGAACATTTGCTTGATGAAGAAGATAAGCACTCTGGTTTATTGCATTGGACGGCGAAACATTAGACTTATTTGCATCTATTAGTGCTCAACCGATGCAATTTTACTTCTAAACAACTAAGCTTGATATGAGAAGTATTTTATTTTGTTTTTTTTCTCTACCGTGATGAAAGTAATCTAATTGCTACTGCAGAATGTGTGATTAAAAACACAGCTAATGTACTCATAGCAGTCAATTTACTCAGACTCAAGCTGTGCTTGTTGTATTAAACATAATTTTTTCATAAGCTTTCATTATAAAAGTGTCAGAATTGCTCAGTGTCTGCTGTAGCACTAAATGGTTCTCATCATCGACCTTTACAGACCTTTAATATGGGCTTGCCGCTGTCATGAGAGATTCTGTCCCTTTGCAGTATCCTGTGGCACTTGGAACCAAGAGGTTTTTAATCTTATTTTCATAGTATCTTCTTCTAGATAATCAAAATTTCCACTTGCATATGAATCGTGTATGATTTATAGCATGAGTATAAAATATGTTTACTGTATCCACAATATTTTTTTAACATAAGAGCGGGCACAGCCCTTTGTAAATTGAATGGCTTCCGGTGTCATCCGCTTCTAGTTATTTTAGCTGTGCAAATCAGCTCAAAATGCTTTTTGATACTGCAAACTGGTACTGTATTTCTTATAATATTATTGTAATTTATAATCGTACACTGGTTTGTAGTGCAAATATGTGTACTGCTTAATAAGCTTTTTTTATTCTTCAAGTTATTTACCTAAAGTTAATACTGAATCAAAATATTGCACACTTACATAAAAAAGCTTACTTGGGTTGCAAAATAAGGTGAATATAATTCAGCAATATTGTCATATACATAGTTAAAAGTACACTAAATAATTTTTAATCAGACATGCGCAGTTCGATTCAACTCCAAGTCGGAATTTCACATTTTCAATATTCAACAAACAAAATTTACTGTGTACATTCTTTCAGTCAATAGAATCTATTTGAGGGAACTTCATATTTCTTTGACTCATATAAATTTCAATAGTGTAAGACTGGAAGCTTACGCTGCTATTTTGATCCAATAATCGGAACAAAAGGCAGTTGAAGGATGACGTGCATAATTCAGATTCTGACTCCAATATAATTAATCTGACTCCATTAAAGTTGTTGTTATTCTTTAAAGAGGCTTTCCTTCTTATACCCTGAGCAAAGCATTGTTAAACATGAGTGGAATACCAACACCGAAACCGTCCGACAGGAAACCAAAAGATGAGGCAAATGGGTGGTGATCAAGAGGGGGAGAAGAACATTAACATATTCTCCTCAATGTATGTTTAAGCAATAGTACCTAGAATGTGCATTAGGATACTTTAATATCTCTATTAAGTTCACCACCGTACAGTTCAGTTTATAAGCTGTCAGATGAGACCAAACATGGCATAGTTACATATTAGAAAACACTGGTAAATAAACAGTATATAGTTGAAAGCATATATCCTGTGAACCAAATGGTGCAGACGTATCATTGAGGTGCAAACGACTCAATGCAAACGACTCAATACAGAACCATCTGTACCTGGAGTGTCCCAACACTCCTCAATCAGCATATTGATGAAATCCCTGGCACTAGATAGGCATTAGCATACTGTGATGATGAAGGCCAGTCTCCCACATTTAATTCACATATAAAAGGATTTCTGAAATACTAGGGCAGTAAAGAGTTCTACCCATATTCGCTCAGCCATACAGAATCTTAAAAGTGAAAGTTTGTAATTAATTGTGTACATCTCAACATTGTTGTGTTACATCATGCACACTTATCTTGGCAAAATCTGTGACTTGTGGACTGACAGATTTCTCAAGTTGAAAGTCCAGTTTCACATAGCATTCAATAGGGCACTGAATGAAACGCAGCAATATAATTTTCCATGAGACCGAAGTCGAGAAACGTCTAATAATGATAGTACTCCAAGAGAACTGATGAGCACTGGCTGGTCTTAAGTCAGGACGGCTCAATGCTTTGTGCAGCTTGAGACGCATGTGGCAGGGGTTGTGCTAGAGGAGGCATAGAAATGAAAGGGGCTCTTTATTCCCCTAGTGGGCTGATATTCAGGCTAGTGGTGGAGAAAAGAGTGTGGGCCGGAGAGAAGGTTATAACAGGTATGAATCATGGGTCTGATGCTATACAAGCATGGGTCTGATGCTAGACAGGATCAATTATGTTCTAAGCCGCAAGCTTTTAAATAAAATGGGGCAACTGACCAAAAAGAGTGGCCTTTGAGATGGCTGACACATTCTTCTCTGTTTGAAAAGGGTTGAAATGACAGGGTTTTGGAAAAAGCTTTTTGAAAGCCTGGTGAGAGTTTTTGTTGTGTTTTTTTTTTCTTTTTCTTCATATGTTCTTTTTTTTTCTTTCTTCTTTTCTACTTTCACACCCCATGCCAAAATATTATGTTAAATGAGCCAAACACATTTACTCAGCTGTTCAAGATATTTAACCAATCAATGCTTTTAAAGTAGTAATATTTTGGTGCATCTGAAATAAGTGTACTAAATCATTTGAGAGAAACACACTAGGGATCCCAGTTATTTGTTCTTAATTTTGAATGAACCATCTGGGAAGGTACCAGATGTCTGTCCATAAGCTAAAACCAATTTGTTTTTTGTTTTGTTTTGTCTTGTTTTGTTATTCATAAATGAATATATTGAAGACGTCCAGTGAAGGGGGTTATGCTAGGAAGGAAAGACAGGACATGCTAGGAAAAAAAGTGGAGGATTGTTACCTCCATTACCCCACAGCAAAGTCGAGGCCGTGGGCTGATGATCCCAAAGTTACTTTAGACTATCACTCACTGTTTTTCCTCAGAGGAGAGTGCTTATCGATTTTGTCAACAGCCAATTGATTTTTCTTTCTCTCTCTCTCTCTCGCACTCTTTATCTTCCCTGTTTTCTCTCCCTTTGGACCTGGCTTTGGGAAATGTGTCCTGTGGTAGCAAGTCTAACCCTCCTAGGAGACAGAGATGCAGCCTTCATTTTAATGTTTTTCTACTGCCAAATCAAATATAAAGTCTTCACACCACGATAAGAGAAACAAAAGATGTTTCAAATTGAGGACATTTAAGAAAAAGAATAAAAAACTGTCAGGATCTTGGACATGTTCTAAATGCCAACTGCTCTGGCCTGAATTTCATTTGAAATATAAAATGGATGAATCTTATGAAAAACAGATCACATTTTCCCCAATATTACAAAGAAAAAAGAAATATGTCAAATCAATTAAATTATATCTCTTGATATTAATGATTATAAATAGGCTTCTTGATATATGAAGCCTATTTTAAATATCCACCATGATTTGATTGGGACATTAATTTTAGGGCAGTTAGGCACATCCAACCCCAAAATTTCCATGAGAATAGATACGGTTTTAAGTAATTCTCATTAACACATCTTTCTTTCTTTCTTTCTTTCTTTCTTTCTTTCTTTCTTTCAATTTTGAGGTGAAATATGACCTTGACTGGTTTCTTGAGATGTGCCATATCATGTTTGAGTGCTTGCATGTTTCCCAAATTATGCATACAATATGTAATTTGTTCACTGGAGCCTGGCATTATTTATACAGTCCTTGACTCTGCATTGTCCCAGAGCAAATCAAGCACATTCAAATCTGGAGTGGAAAAATCATCTGAAGAAATCTGCTTCCCTGAAAGTTGCCATTTGGTTGCCAGGTGTTTGTTGTGTTGTGCGCAAAAGACGTAATTACTGTACGAGTCTCTGAATGCAGGATTCTTCTACCAAATCTGTCTACCAATTATTCCCAGCAAATGTCGGTTTGGGGGAGGAACCTTCTATTGAGTCTAGGAAACTGACATTCTTGTTTCTTGTGCTCGTGCTCTGTTGACACATGCAGTTTTAGCCCTGCTGTATAGAGGCGTCGCTCTTTGTCTTGGCAGGAGGCTGTTAATCTTGTCGAAAAGCTGAGAAGCTCAATTGTCCTCCCCTGACAGCGCTCGCTGGAGTTCGGAGCTGTGTTTATAAAGTCATGACCACAAGAGGAAATACTATTTTAGGTCACAACACTATGCTGTATGGATGTAAATTGCTCACAAATATTTTTTATAGCACTTATATTTTTTAGAGCAACTTGGCCAGTGTCATACATTTTTGTTCATTAAGTCCAAATCTTATTAAACGTCATACTTTTCAGAGTATTTTCGTTCCATTTATTTAGTTATTGTTATTTGGTTGTTATTTAGACCATGCTGTCCTTGACAATCAAACAACTTCCTGTGCTGAGGGTGATTGCTTTAAGAATGTCAAGCTCAAAATGTCTTCCAAGAGTGATCAAATGGCAAGTTGTGAATGCCAACAGCTCCTGTTTTCAGCTAAATTGGCTGATTACTCTCACTAGAGCGTTGCAACATCTCTGTCTGAGAGAAGATCGTTAATCCCGTGTGACCGGCAGACATGAAGGTCTCTGGCAATTGATCAAAGAGTGTCAACAAACACACTGAAACTTTTCCCTTCTAGCCTGTTCAGTTTCTTTGTTGCTCTGGGAAGATATTGAACCGTAAAGCAACTTGGCTATTTGGAACTACGTCAGCTCAGTCCGTCACAGAACAGCTATTTTCAGTCATGCTAGTGCAGCTTTTATTTGCATAAATGGGAAAAGTTTAATAGAGAAATAGTTCACCTCAAATTAAAAAAATTCTTGTCTTTAGAAACCCCATATGGGTTTTCTGTGTAACAGAAAATGAGAAAATTAATAGAATGTCCTGGCTGCTATTTTCCATACAGTTAATGGTAATATATATTAAACTCAGATTTGAATAACAACTTCAATTTTGGTCTGTTCCCTACAAAAAAGCTATTGTATAGCTTCAGAAGATTTGAAATGTAGTGAATGTGGATGTTTTCTCTTTGTTTTTGTCTGCACAGTGCCATCATGGGCCATCGTCGCCATCGCATTCGTTGCTGTTGTACTAGTTGTTTCCTGCTGCTTCTGCATCTGCAAAAAGTGGATATTCAAGAAGAAGAACAAGAAAAAGGGCAAAGACAAGGGCAAGAATGCCATCAACATGAAGGACGTCACAGACGGTGTCAAAACCGAGGTAAAAACAATGTTTTACTATTTTTGGATTAGTCATATTCTTTAGTGGTCAGCAGTTGCATGAAATAATTATTTCCTCAAGAATTATTTTATTAATGTACTATGCTAATTAAGAATATTCATAAGACAACTCAGTCTAGACTGAGTCATCTGTTGATGATGTTGTTTCACAGCTGAATTTAATTGCAGGACTGCAAACCTGGGCATGTTAACGGTTCATTAAAGTATTGAGTTTTTTTTTTTCAGTTTTTCTTGCATTTAACTTAATTCACAGTCTTTGTAGTGCTGCATATGGTTAACTGTGATATGAAGTGGTATCAACCCAGAGAAATGACAGTAGATAAGGAAAAAAAAATAGGAGAAAGAACATTAATGCAGCTCGCTAATTATATGGAACACTGGCACTTTAACTCTAGTTAGCATGTTAATTGTATTAACAAGCTCGCAATAGTACACTTCTAACAGAATAATTGACAAAGTCAGCTTAATTCATGGTGTAAGGACACTGGCTTTGAGACCATGCCAAGACCACTCAGATCCCAAATTAGAGACATTGATTTTCGAGCACAAAGCACAGTGAAGAGGAACAGACACAGATAATTAACAACACTCTTTAAAAACCCAGTATGGCATTCCAGAATGTCACAGTTTATCAGCGTCAAACTAAATGCGAACACTTGTTGGAGAAAAGCAGATATACAATAGCTGCTATATGATGTTCACAAACCAACATTGTGTATTAGTACATTCAAAATGGGTGTTTCAAAAAAAATAACTGCAGCCATTGAAATATATAGTAATAATTTATCTTTCAATATTTTGAAACACAACCCTGCTGAAAACAACTTAAACCAGCCTAAGGTGGTTAGGCTTCTCTTTGATGGTTTTAGAGGGAGTTTGGGTCACTGGAAGACCAGCTGAAGACCATCTTAGATTGGTTAGACATCCAGCTAAACCAGCTAAGACAAAACAAACCAACTTAAGCTGATTTAACCTGTTGTTTTTAGCAGGGAAACACCCATATATAGTTTCTAATACCTGTGCTAATTGGCTAAATATGAAAGGTCAAAGAATCTTCACTCTTATTTAACCAATTAGCACAGGTATTTGAATGATACACTCTAATCCAGAGCAATATGGCAGCATAATGTCCTGCACAGCATACAGTACATATTTTATTGTCAGCAGAAGGAGCTTTGAGCTTCTCAGCAGTCATTTCTCCTGGTGTGCCCAGAATCATGTGGTCACCTTTGTGTGTGGTTGTTTTAATTTGTGTCTCTTCCTTCCATGTCCTCCTTATCTATGTTTTGTCTGATGACTTTACGGGATTGCCACTGGCGGTAGGTTCCCAATTGCTGTTGGATCTTCTATAGCCTGCTGTAATGACTTTTAATAGCCTCTTGATAACAGGTTTACTCTAGTAGAGTAACATATATGTAACTATGCACACAGTACATGTATATCTACAATATATATGTGTGTAAGTCTACATATACACATATATATGAAGAGAAAAAATGCACTTGGGTACGCTTCAGCAAGGTTGAACCACATTGATTTCTCATTGTAAACATGCTTCTCATTTGATGTCCAAAAAAGCAACTGGAAATTGCTTGAGTGAAATTACAATTTAAAAAAAAAAGTGAAATGGCTGAGAGAACTGTCAAAGTACGGATTGCTAAACTGCTAGTGATGCGTTCGGTTTGTTTGACTGCCCTTGGCCAAATTATCAGTACTCATCTGGTCCACTTGAACCTAAAATTGAAAAATGTCCTGAAGGAGAACAGCACCCACCTCATTAGCAGGACAAATTTGTTCAAGAAGCAATTTTCAGACACGATGACCAGACTGATCTTTAATTGGCTGACATGTTTTTGAAACATCATCTTTGCCAGTCAGATGGAAAGGGTATCAATAAAGGACACTCACAGCTGCAAAATACCAACTAGTGTTAATCATTTTACAGTTCCAAAAATCATTTAATGGGATAAAATATTTCTTCATTTACTTACCTTCATGTTGTTCAAAAGCTGTCTGACTTCATTTTTTACCCTGGAACTGTAAAAGGAGATGTTTAGCAGAATGTCCTAGCTGCTGTTTTCCCTACAATGAAAGTGAATGGTGACCACATAATATGTCAAGCAAGATTTTTGCTGTTTTTTGTTTTGTTTTTTTGTTTGTTTTTTGGCTAACTAGCCTTTAATCCCTACCTGCTTTAATTATATGGAAAAGAACATGCCACATGTCCTGTTAAACTTCTCCTTTTGTGTTCTGCTTTCATATGGGTTTGGAGCAACAAATGAGGGAGAATAAATCATTTCTAAAAGAGCTATGCCTTTAGATTTAACAAGCACCTCGAAAAGCTTGTTGAATTGAAGTGCACAAGTGCTTGTGAGACTAGTCTGGTCCTCAGAAGGAGATAAGACAGTAAAGAAATCAGTTTTGTTCAGCCTTCTGCTTTCACACTTGTAACCCAACAACTAATAAGACAGGCCCTGTACACAATATGATCCCTCCCACCAACACCTTCTGCTGGCATGATGCTTACAGCTTCCATGAGCGTGGTGGTTATCGCCAATAACTAAGGGTCATGACAACGCCACTGTGTGTTGAAGATCACGTCACAGAGAATGAGGGTCACTATACGAGCACTCTTCTTGAGAACGTGAATGCCCTGCATGCTTTACCGATGAGCAAAAGTGCCCTTTCAGAAGGCAACTATTTCACAATGAATGAACTGAGAGCTGAGTTTGCCTCAACAATCGCATGCTTTCCAGCGACAACAAAGCTCACTCGACTTTCCCTTAACACAGCGTCTTAGACCCAGGCTAGCTAGGGAGCTACTGCCACACCATCCACAACATTTCCCCACTGATTTGTTGATGCCAGAGATTGTTCTGCCTGAAATAACATAAAGGTCAATGTATTGTACAATGTATTTCTTAAGAACATCTGTCTGCTCATCTTGCTTAGGGTTGGGCGGTATGACAGACTCATTTTGTATCAAAGTATCGGTATACACGATGTACATTTTTTTTTTGCCTTTTTTTATTTTCTTATAATGTTTTTCAATAATTGTATTTATTTATTTATTTATTATGGATGTATAATTAATTAATTATTAAGAAGATTGTGATTAATTAAAAGATTAAATATATATGAGATTATTAATAACAAATTAATTATTAGTCTGGAATCTATGCAGAAACAACTTTTCATAATCTATCAAGTGAACATAGCTGTGCCATAAAATAATATACACAAACTCAGTATTATATTTCTCAATGTACATAAAAATTCAAGCACAATATACTAATATTTAATATAACATTAATAATAATAATAATTAATAACGGAATAATAAGCCACTTTATGGACTTAATCTTTCATGTTAAAGGGACCAATACCCCCCAGTCCTGTCTGAAGGGTAAAACGTCATAAACATGATTGGATGAGCCAAGTTCGAATCCATTGTAAAATAACGTTATACAGTACCATATGCGTTGTCAATATATTTTCATACCCCCCAGCCCTAGCCTTGCCCTTCCCACCAACCTAAACTGCTTGCACTCATTCATCTTCTTGCAACTCTTTCCACGACTTTCCATAGGAGAGAAAGGGGTTCACAGCCCAAGTCTAGTGCATCACTGAGCATGTCATGGTCTTAATTGCTGTGGTGTTTTAGTGCTTGCTCCCCCCCTAATAGAGGTGCGGTTGAAGAGCAGGCTGGTCCAGGGCTGGCCCGGCGCTCTGGCGAGGGCAATCGGGCTGCGCCAGCGTTGGGCCGACAGGACTGACTGTTAGTGGGTGTCTCCTTCAGGCCTTGAAGGATGAGGATGATGCGGAAACAGGGCTGACGGATACAGAGAAAGAGGCAGAGCCTAAGGAAGAAGAGAAACTTGGCAAATTACAGTACTCCATGGATTACAATTTCACAGAGAATACGGTAAGGGGCCGTCTCCGAATCATCGTCACTGTGTGTGGTGTTTAGTGAGGTCTTCTTCGTAAGTACAGGGTGTTTGTCCGTCAAAATGTAACCAGTTCCATTCAAATAATGCCCATTCCTCTAAGGTTATTCAGTGTGTCACTCTAACATAATTGAATACTCACTATAAGGTGTGTGTTTAAAAAATACACACTGAAAACACAAAGATAGAGTGAACTTCGACAATATGAATCACTTTTCATAGTCATTTTTATAGCTGTGCTCTATTATTAAGTGCTATCTCTGAAAGCCAGAGGAATTCAGACTTAGCACTTAAGAAATAATGCCCATCATCCTGTAAACTCACCAAATGCTGTGAATGTCAAGGGCACATCACAGCAGTTAGATTTGTGTTTGAATCGGCTTTCTTCCACACTGACTGAATGAGGGTGCTGGCTTGTCTTCAACTCTGAGGCTAAGCCGAAATTCACTGGGCGCCTCTTACAGGCTGTTGAGCTTGAAAGCTAAGTGACTTCCAGAATGAATGCGCTTCCTTTTGTCAGATCCTGGCTGACAGATAATTGAAGCTGTGCATATAGTCTTGCTCAGAGACAGAGCAGTAAAAAGCTACAAACCTGAAAGAGCCAGATTATCCACCATCACATACTCACAAATTACAGCTTTTCATTGTATGGTTTCAATGTAGTGGTAAAATGACAAAATGACTGCAAATGACTGGTAATGAATTCATTTAATGGCATAACAGTTTTAAGAACAAGAACGACATGTTTAAGATACTGCATTTGTTCTCTTCCTTTGGCATATAACAAAAATATTACAAATAGCTGGTATATTTTACTAAAACCTGCATATGAGGGATAAGAATATGAGTATAAAATATAGCATGTACACAAAAAAGCAAATTCACTAAACAAGTGAAGAAGATGCAGAGAAATCCACATCAGCCTGACCCAGATTCAACCCATAGACCCACACACTCCACTAGACAGACGCACTTGAATGTATCTCCACCCTCCATTACAGCAGGAAATCTGCTTGCTTCTTTCCTGTCTGGCTTTAAATCAAGCCGAGTATCGCTTCAGGCAGAGGATATTTGGTCTGGGAGGTCTGAGTTTTTCTGCAACTCTTGCCCTTTCCAAAGGGGAAAGGTTCCAGGGAGCTCAACTAAACTCTGGTTTTGTTTAAAGGTAATCTGAACCTTTTGCCAGAGAGTAAAAATAAACATGACAAAACATGGCAGTCACAAAAGCCACACAACACAATATCTCAGAATTCAGGGCGGCTCCTTGGCGGAGCTTTCAGACGGAGAGACAGGGTGCAGATAAGGGCGATGTTATTAATGAGGATAGAAAACGAGATATGCATTGAACTGCGAATACATACACGTTCACTGAGGTGAATCATTGCCATCACTGCCTGTTTTCTAATGAATCTCAGGTATTTTAAGGACAGAAACCCCTCACTGTTTGAAAAACTGTTTTCTCTGAAAACCATTGCAGCACTAATTTAAGATGACAGCTCAAAGCCTTCAGATGACAGATTGTGAGTACTGAACCCACTGAGGTGAAGTCATACGGCTGAACCTTCTTCCAGCATGTCCTGCATCAATCTGATTCTTCAAACTGTGTGAAGTAATGTATGGGAGCAATGGACATTATAGCCTGCAGAGCGATTGAAGGTTATTATGGCCAAAGTCTCATCAGGACTAAATATTCCTTCACCCCCCATCTATTTCCAACCCACCCAGAGACAGATCCACCCTGACTCATACTGCTGCAGTTGTTCACAGCTATTCAATCTAACTCACAGCTAGGAGCTTCTTACAAAAGACTTCTCGTTTAGACTTAGAGATGTCATCTGTTATCGTGTCTCAAACTTCCAGTGAGACTGACAGTGACGCCACTGAAAGATGCATTGCGAAATGGGGCTAAAGGTTCGGTCACATCATTTTGTGTTTGCACAAATTATACATTGTCTGTTGTTAACAGGTTTTGATTGCCCTGGTATTGATTTTACAGGATCTCCTCATTGCAATATGGTCAAGTATCCTGAAAGAAGTGTTACAATTGGCTTATGTTAAAGGTGCTTTCTAGGGTGAACTTGACCTTTACAGATAATTGGAAATTACAAGTTATTTTTTAACTTGATGTTGAGTTTCCCATTGCTAACCTGTCCAAATCTGACTCTGGGGTCAAAATCTATCTGACATCCAAGAAATTTTCTCCTGTCAAGTAGTAGGAAATGTTAAATCATGTTGCATCAACATATATTGAAATTTTAATTATCCAGTCACGTTAATGGTCATATTTCAGTATTACCAAAAATAGAGAACTGTTGGTATTTTGTCAATCACTTTCACCAATGCTCTATGGAGTCAGGGATTATGGGAGCAATGGACATTATTTGTGGAGCATTTTCTACCTTGCAACCATTTCCTTCAAAATAAAGATGTTTCTTTTGCTGTTTGTGTCTGTGTTCAAACTGTTTGTGGAGGGTGTTTCTTTCTTGAAGTCAGAAAATGTCCCTTTTTTTTCATCCAAGATGACAATATGAAGCAATAAAACTGTCCAGACCTGAAACCCATCACCATTTAATAGCAAAAATCAAACATTACTACAGCCTGACAGGATATTAAAATCTTTATAGCTCCTTTGTCAAAAGAACAATCACAGGGTTATTTGATGGCCACCATCTAAACCAGAAACACTGGCAATGCTCGTCTCTAGCTACAGTGCTTTCTGTGGCAGCACAAGCGGAGTTTGAGTGAGAGAGAAAGAGAGAGAGAGAGAGAGATCTTTGCCCGAGTGCCTGTGTAGATGGGGCGTTTTATGGGAAGCTGATGGGAACTTGATTGACTGACTCTAGGACCCATGAGGGTATGCTGGGGATATGGTGACTGGCAGGTCAATCAGGACCTCAGCCCAGCCAGCCGGCCTATCAATTATCAGAGCTGATGGGGAGATAGGATCAGGAGGCCCACGCTTGACATGGCCAGACCCCATCGCCTCCATAATGCTGGGACTGTTTAAATAGTAATGCAGGCCAGGCCTGAAGTACACACCTCAGCGTCATAGCTATAACTGACCTCTCTGTGGAGTTTTATATTATTAAAGTCCCTGTAAAGGCAATTTAAAAAAATAATAATCTAAACACATTATAAAAGGTAGAAATGTATTGCTAAAACATATTACAAAGACTGTGAACTGTGAAGTACTGAATTGTGGAGTTAGTCCGTTAAACCATTGCTGTGTTCCGGGTTTTTTGGGCGGGGCTAAAACGGGGGCTCGATGACGCGCTGGAGCCCCTGAGCTCCTGGACACGCCCCTACTTGATGACGCACTGGAGCCACTGAGGCTGGCCCCTCCCCTAATCGCGAGTTAATGTCAGTACTATTAGTTACTACAGCCTATAGTTTGCTAGCTAGCTATGCCTTCGTCACGGAAATGCGTACTACCTGGATGCGATCACGTACAAAAACAGATCAACTGGACAACTGGACAGATCAACTACCGACAACTGGTGCCATCATCGGCAGTGCGTGCCCACCGTGCGAGCATCCATTCCGGCTGTAGCGGTGACAGTTGAGTGTGGCGATGGCAGCTTTCCCGTGAGTGGGCGTGGTTTCAGCGCAGCCAGCAGAAACGCCCCCAGCTTTAGAGATCAGAGACTACTGCTCATTTTTTCAAGATTTCGATAGCTTATTTTATGTACTTGTCGGCTTTTTTTATCATTCAAGTTTGGCTGGGTGGCCAATAACACATTTTTCTGTGGTGTGACAAACTCAGAACACATACTTAATTTTGACTTTACAGGGACTTTAAGCAGATATTCCAGAGGCTCACAAGTTAACAATTGGCTCAACAATTGTCTTTATATGAATCTGATCATTACAACATTTACAGTGAACACCAGTACTTTTACGTGACATAACAGAGGTATCTACAGAATGGTGGTGGGATGATGGTTCAGACAAAGACCACGCTCCTCTTCAAGGTCTTAATCATGTTCTCTTAAACTTTGACTTTTGACCCCTCATAGCTCTTAGTGGGGATTATCCAAGCAGCAGAATTGCCTGCCATGGATATGGGTGGTACTTCTGACCCCTATGTGAAGGTCTACCTTCTTCCAGACAAGAAGAAGAAATTTGAGACCAAGGTCCACCGGAAGACGCTGAATCCTGTTTTCAATGAGCAATTCACATTTAAGGTAGGTCACAAACACCTAACTTAATCAAATGTTGTTGAATGCTCACATAACAAGCAATTTGCCATTGGATCTATGTGTTCACATTCCAGTCATACAGTAGATCAAGTTGTTTCTGATTACTTTATTTGGTCTATTAACAAGACACAAGGCATTGGAGTAATTACACGCAAATGTGAGGATGGACTCCTGCAGGTGTCTGTCATCCAGAAAGGAGCATAATTTCTATTTTGAATGTTCAGTAGAGCTTTCCGATTCGTTTTTATGAGACGTCATGCAGCTAGAAAATCATTTTCCGCAGTCAGACCTCTAAATTTCTAATAAACTGTGAAGTGAAGTGTTGAATTCTTAAAAAATGTAAATATAACTGAGCCAACCAAAGGGGTAGAGGACTGTTTACCTGTTTTTTCCTCATTTAGCCTAGCACAATTTCAACTGACATGGTACCTTGAGAATGAGAAATGAACCACACGCCAACATCAAGAGACATGTAATCACAAGTGCCTTCATTATTGAAATGAAGACACTGGAGAGCTGGTGTGTGTGATAGCGTCAAGGACAAAATAGCAACCCTTGGGTCTTATCTCTTTCCCGGCCAATCAAGCAGTTTGTCGCCATGTTGGAACAAGTCCTTCGGGATAATGAGTTTTGTCTGAAAAACAGCTCAATTGGAGGCAATCAAGAATAAAATCTCTCTCTCTCTCTCTCTCTCACTCTCTCACTCTCTCTCTCTCTCTCTCTCTCTCTCACTCTCTCTCTCTCACTCTCTCACTCTCTCTCTCTCACTCACACCTGCAATTGTCCTATAGTTTCATCCCAACATCTTGGTGGTAGATAAGTCCCGTAGCTGGAATTTAGAGAGATTAGAATGGTAGGTATGCAAGCAATTATTTTCACCGTTTATATCCTACAGGTTCCCTACACTGAGCTTGGAGGTAAAACACTGATGATGACAGTATATGACTTTGACCGCTTCTCCAAACACGACGCCATTGGAGACGTGAAGGTGCCCATGAATAAAGTTGACTTTAGTCATGTGACTGAGGAGTGGAGGGACCTTGTGAGCGCTGAGAAAGAAGAGGTAACACACATGGGTGGAAATAACCTGTTCCGTGGTAATGTGATTAAATATTATGTTATGAGTGAATATTCCATTTTTATTGCCTGACCTTCTTAAGCGTAGAAATTTTGCCAATTCAGTTGTTCACTACTAGTGATTTTTCCCAGTGACTTGTACATGAAACATGAAAAAATGTTTATCCATTCACACAAAATGTTAAGTCATATCCATTCACATTGATTTGTTCACTGACTGGTTAAGTTTACATTGTTATACCACTTGGTAGCAACTACTAAGTGACTGTGTCAAAATCTTTTATGTTTTGTTTTTCTAGACATGTGATCTCAACATGGCAGCCCCCATGTGGAGACCCACTTTGTGTAAAATAATACAACATAATTTGTATTATTTAAATTATAAGTCTTCACAGATTTTAAATGTAGGAATATAAATGTCATATATTATATATTTAAAATAAAAATATACAAGATTTGGTAAAAAGACTGAAACGTTTAAACAATTATACTCCCAGAGCTTTTCTTTAAAGGTGCCATATGTAAAAATTGAGGTAAAAATATCCAAAAAATGAGCTACACGTATCAAAAGAATGAGAAGAAATAAGTGCAATGATGTCATTAAAAAAATGACAAGTTATAGTGCTGCCGAGATATAAACCTGAATTAGCATGCTAAATTACTAGCCCCGGCCCGGCCGGTGTCTAATACCAGTTTCGGCCATGGGAGGCGGTATGCGGGCAACATACATAACCACCAGCCAAACTGCAACACACGAATAACTCGCACGGCTTGTATCTCTTTAATCTCTAAAAATCTCCAAATGCTCCACGTGAAACTGCGGTCTTACTATAGTGTCAATTGATTTGATTAATATGCGCGAGGGAGAGAGAGCAGGACCGCACTCGTGTTGTTTGTAGACGTGAGAGTGCGCGCGCGCGGCCGAGCTCTCTCTCTCTCTCTCTCTCTCTGCTCGCAATGCGCCAAGCGCAGCGGCAGCAGTCATTCTATTCTACATCCCTCACCGATCAAAATAGGCTTTGGCGGGACAAAGCGGACTATTTGACGGTTTTAGAAGATTAACAACCTGAAACTAAAAAACAGACTAGAGTAGGCCAACTTTCTGGAGGTATACTGCCCCCATCTGGTATGGAATATGTGGAGTATGAATTGATTTTTTGACATAAGGCACCTTTAACACATGCACCAAATAAGTTTGAAATGTTCCCAAATGGTAACTCGTATATTGTAAAGGTTGTACACAACAAGTGTAAATATCATTTAGCAGGAGCTGCATGGAAATTCACTCACTGTAAAGGTGCAAGAATTGAGGGCTATCTATCTTCAATGGAAATGTCAGTTAATCAGTTGGGCCGTGCCATTGTTTTATTAATAAAAAAGTGTGAGTTTGCAAGCAGTGGTTGGGGAGATTCAATTTTCATGGTAAATGTCATGGGATATAGCATTTAAGCTGTGGTTTCTATGGAAACCTTGTTTTTGTGTCACGGTTTCTTGGTGTAAAGGTTAATTATGATGCTGTCAAAAGCCTGCTAAGGGCAGAGAGTTGAAGGCTATCTACATACGTTGAAGGTTGCTCTTTGAGTTTGTGCTGCTGTAACACTCCATGTCCGATGAGCTTGCAAAGCACTTCAAGCAACGCTTGAGAAAGCTGGAGCGTATTAACTTTTACCGAAGGATCTCTAGAGTGGTGTCCTGAGGATGGCACTTTAAGTGTCAGTAAAAAATTAAATGAAAGTAAAAAATTAAATGAAAGTAAACTGTCAACCATTCAGTTCAGTCCTCTTTGCTCTTTTTTCCCCCCTACAAAATTCCTGGTTTCCTTAAAAAAAATTGTTCCGTATAAATAATTGGGTGTTTCAGTCAAACAGCAGTCGTTTCAACATATTTACCTTGTAGGATTCATTTAATTAAGCAGTCAAATGTTTTTTTTTTGTTCTGATGACCTTTTAATTGACAGAAAATTGATTGTGTGGAAAATGGCATCAGCCAGTCGAAAGGAAAGTGATGTAACCTTTTACCCCTTCCTGTTGTTTTCTATATGTCACATATGTTTGCGCCCATGATTATGAGAATGGCTCCTGAAATATTAATGGAATGTGTGTACATGTAAATGTATTTTCAATGTGTTTACCCCTGCAACTACATTTGTGTAAAATGAATCAGACCGAAAGACTTCAAACGCTGTGCAGCTCATTTCAATTTCTCTTATCAATCATGTTGAGTGAGAGAAAGTCTAAAAGTGTTTGTGTAAAGAGGAATATTTCACACCTCTTGTGTGCTAGCTAAATTATTTTAGTTGAAGATGTTTGGTTCTCTGCTTTTCTTCTTAAGCACTATTTTTGTTAGAGAATTCAATCAGTGAATAAATTTGACCTGGTTTTCAAGTTCAGTTTTTCTATTTACCTTGACAATGATGTCCCTGATTGAACTTTTCTCTACCACTCGCAGCAAGAGAAGCTGGGTGACATCTGTTTCTCTCTGCGGTATGTGCCCACTGCTGGCAAACTGACCGTGGTCGTTCTGGAGGCCAAGAACCTGAAGAAGATGGATGTCGGTGGCCTGTCAGGTGAGTCCAGTTACTGGCTTGTGCCATTATGTGACAGTTTAGGACTGTCTCTCTTGTTGCCAGCTGTCATGATAAACCATACACTGTGAAATCAAAATGGATCCTGTTTGTAAAGCCTGACATATGAAATAATAGTCAGAAATTTCATTTTCTTTAACCAAAGACAAAATCTAAAGGGGGAAAAAAATGGTTGAGTATCATATTGGATGCATCAGGCGTGCATATAGGATAGTATTATATAGGAGAATATGGAGCTCGAGGAGAAAAAAATCACCTCAATTTTATTCAGTTAATGTAAATCAACGAGATTTTTATAACAGAATAGCAGACTACTTACACAAAATGCATATAAATATTAGCTGTCACTCTATATCTCAAACTAATGGTATGATGATACTTATTGTGGGGGGCAAAACATATAGTGCAACATACATGCGCTATATGTTTTTAACATGATTTAATTAAAACATGATTTATCTAAAAAATTCTGTATGGATAATCAACTAAGTTGCTCCAGTCCAGTACGTGTTCATCTTGAAATATTACTAACAATGTAATAACCATGTTATAAAAAATCTGTGAAGTTTTCACAGCAAAAAGATGTGTGTAATACAACCTGGACATTTTTTAAACGATACTAAAAGCCCTATTACTTGCTAAACAAGTATACATTATCAATCAGACGGCAGGAAGTCATGTAGTATATTGTGTACGTCAGGCTTTTCAGCAAAGTTTTAATCATGTTGATAATCTAGAGGCCTTTTATATTGTGTAACAAATGATACAGTGAGCTTTTCAAGGTAAAGACATGCTGCTGATTTTATAGTGCACATTATCATAAAGACATAAAATGTTTTTCTTAATTGCTCTTTAAAATATAATCACTTTCTTAGACCTTTCTTCTTATAAGACCATGCAGAAAAATGTTAAAATATTATTATTATACAATAATAGCCTAACATCTTTGCATCTAATCAGATTCCCGCTTTACATCATTTCCAGCTGAATACACAAAGAAAGACGCGTTATGGAAGTTAAATGCATCGTGAATGCACATTTCATGTTGTCCTTAACACGGTTTCTTTCTCTCATGGCTGTCTGTATGTAAATGCGAAGTCACTTTTAGTATATCTTTCACTTTTAAAATCATGTAATGCATACGCAGTCATTCACAGCTACAAATCCCAAAATGTGGCTTGAAATGATCCGACACTTCTCAAACCTGCGGCAGTACGGAGTGCGCTTTATCAGCTGAAGTAATATTCGGCTCTGGTGAATACATGAATACATTTTCGCTGAGTAAATTTACAGCTCGGCATTCAGAAATCAGTCCTCATCTGTGCTGTAACCACTTATGAAAAACGGCCTCTGCCTCGTCCATCTATCCTTCCCCACCCTCTCGCCCCCAGTAGCAGGCCATCAGTTCCAGACCCACTGCTGGGACCCAAGAGACCCGACATTTACTTCTCATCGCTCAGCTATTAGCAGCGGAGCTGAGAACAAACTTTCTCGCTCTCCTCGGTCCATTAGCAATCCAGATTAAAGCCGGCTATAAACTGTCAGTCACGTTTCATAAGGTACTCCAGCGCTCTGATGAAATGAACTCTGTTAACAGTTCTATTTATGGGTTTGTGTTTGGAGGACTATAGGTTTCACAATGTGATAACTGTAACCCCCAAACCTCCTGTCGCTTTACATCGTTGTGCTTGTTGAATTGGCCGCTTGCCAGATCGATCAAATCCTGTGTGGAAATTGTGCAGTTAAGGGTGCTTTCACTGTCAATTACTGGGATTTTGCCAGACTCCGACGGTTTGCATTGGAAATAAACATTTTTGACAAAGCGCTCTGTGTTCCCACTGATTGTACTAGAAAAACATTTCTGTCCCTGCATTCTCTTCCTCTCTCTGTTTTTCTTCTTGTTCCAAGATCGTGAAAATGGCTCAGATTTAATTGTTGTTATGGGGGAGTCGTTCTCCCAAAGGAATCACTGGAGAGCATGTCCAAAGAGCCGTCACATGATTAGAAACAATAGGCCCGCATGGATCATGCCAATAATTAGTGACTGTTTCCATTGTGATTCAGCTACAGGGAGGACAACTCATCAGAACACTATAATTTATCCTTTTCTCCTTTCAAATCCTGTTTACTCTCCCTAATCACACAAGACGTGGTTGTTGCAGCTAAAATAAATGTAATTTGAATTAATTCACAAGAGCAAGGCTTACCAATCTCTGTACTGTTCTTCGATGTGCTTTTAGGTCGATATTTGTGGTTTAGATTATGAATTGTATTTGCATATATGTACAAATTTACATTTATTTTCAATGCATTTGGGAGATGCTTGCATTCACGTTATGCAGTTTATTGTTTCATGCACTCTTGACTTTGGTGTTGCTGGTACCATGTTGTATTGCTTGAGCTCCAGGTACAATTTCAAAGTCTCAGAAAGCATATGGACACTTAAACCATATTTTCATTCCTAATATTTACATTAAAAAAATGTAGGAATGTCAATAAATTTAAATAAGATAGCAAAATATCCAGTGACAAGCACATTACGTCTTTTTACCAGATTTTTATATATATATATATATATATATATATATATATATATATATATATATATATATATATGGCCAAGCAGCACAACTGTTTCCAAAATTGATAATAAATCAGCATATTAGAATGATTTCTGAAGGATCATGTGACACTGAAGTCTGGAGTAATGGCTGATGAAAATTCAGCTTTGCATCACAGAAATAAACAATATTTTAAAGTATATTAAAATAGAAAATCATTATTTTAAATTGTAATAATATTTCACAATATTACTGTTTTTTGATCAAGTAAATGCAGGCTTGATGACCATAAGAGACTTCTTTTAAAAACATTAAAAATAGTAATGTTTCCAAACTTTTGACCTTTATTTTTGTTTCGGTTTTAGTTTTAGTAATTTTAGTATTAGTATTTAGTTACTTATTTATTTTATTTCAGCCAAGGTAACTTTTCTCATTTTCATTTATTTTCTAATTTTCAATTTTTTTCATTTAATACGCATGTTATATTTTAGCTGAATTTCAATTAAAAGAAAATGATTTTAATAGTTTTACATTACAACACTTTTAATACACTTTTAATAAAATATGTATACATATTAAGTGTGGCTTAAGTTTCCAGATACTTTTTCATAGACTATGCATAGTCTTGTTTATGTATTTGAGCAAAATAGTGGTTAAAATCACCACCAAATTGGCTATTAATAGCATTTCTACAGTTGTGGGTCATTGCAGTACATGCTGTCCACCACTAGGAGACACCTATGAGTCTGTAGTCCATACGGGATGTGTCGGAGCCAATGAAAACATACCACATCAGAAACAAGGGCCAGTTTTATTTTCACTTGGATTTTCAGTATCCTATTTAGATGAGCTTCTCAAGTGACTATATGAACCATAAACGGAAGACATTACAAGCACTGCCAACTCCTTGAACCACAAACTTCTAGCTTGGCTTCTGTGTGAGTGTAGACTACCACAGATTTCCCAAACAACCTCAAACCTCCGGCACTCTGTTGCCAAGCAACCGGGAAAAAGCACCACCGTTAATAGTGTTATAGGCCCGGAGAAGTGCTGTTTAAGTTCAACATCATAAATACAAATGCTATGTGTTTTCACCATTTTAAAAGTGCATGGAGCGAGCAGCCAGAGCTCTTCAGATCGTGCAGTGTTAGTGTAAGTTCAACAGGAGGTGCTGTGCTGCTCTATTATGAGAAATATATCGTTTTATCGAGTGTGAAGCTCCATGGATGAATCAGCGAAATATGAAAGCATACTTTTTCATTGTATCTGAAATACATTTTTTATAAGTAATACCATAGAAATCCATTTAAAAGAGATGTTGTGTCATTTAGAGGCATAAATGCCATACAAAAGCTCTTTAAGTGCTGTACAACATTTACAACTTATACAATCACTTCATATCAATTAATTATTAACACAGTTTGCAGTCACAAAAACAGTATTTGCGTTATATTAATATATAATAATAATTTCTAGAGAAAGTCTATGCACATGATTAGTTCAACTCTCGGCATGGCAGCAAACATGAATAATAGATATCCTAATCCGTAGTACAACATAGTACATGGATGAACAGGTTCATGCTAGTGCTATCATAATTCCATAAATTTAAAATCTTGATTTAAAAATATATGTACACTACCGTAATAAGCTTTTAATATGATTTTTCCATGTTAATCACTCTTTTATGATCACCAAAGCTGTATTTATTGGATAAAAAATACTCCAAAAACTAGTAATATTGTGAAATATTATTACAATTGAAAATAACTTTCTATTAATATATTTTAAAATGTAATTTATTCCTGTGAATTTTTGCACTCATTACTCCAGTCTTCACTCTTCACTGTCACATGATCCTTCAGAAATCAGTATAATATGCTGATTTGCTGCTCAAGAAATATGTTTTATTATTATACATGTAAAATGATTGTGCTGCTTCATATTTTAGAAGAAACTGTGACAGTTTTTAGGATTCTTTGATAAATAGAAACTCCATTGATTTTAAAAAGTCTTTTGTATCAACTTAATGTATTCATACTAAATAAAAGTATTTATTTATTTTAGAAAATCTTACTGACCCCAAACTTTTGAATGGTATTATACTGTATATTGTATGAAAAATGTGATGTGTGTGATGAGCATAAGTGAAAATGACATAATGACAAAGTCATAAAGAGTGAAGGAGATGGGGAGAAAGTATTTCACTGTTAAAACATCATCTAATATACTGGAATATGTGTGATTCATATGTTGCTTAAAATGTATTTCGATTAACATGTTATCTTTTACAGTCCAAATACAGTATAATGCTCATTCTTACACACCCTCACCTTATGAGATGTAAGATCTACACTTCCAAAAACAGCATTCCACAGATTTTGTGCTGCTCTGCTCCTAATATGGTATGGGTATGGAGTTCAGCACGCATTCAAAGTCTCTCTCTCTCTCTCTCTCTCTCTCTCTCTCTCTCTCTTTCTCTCTCTCTCTCTCTCTCTCTCTCTCTCTCTCTCTCTCTCTCTCTCTCTCTCTCTCTCTCTCTCTCTCTCTCTCTCTCTCTCTCTCTCTCTCTCTCTCTCTCTGTATGTAATGTGCTACTCTAATTTTTTTCACAGAGAAAGAGTATTTGGATTAGTTGAAAAATGTGATTGGAAATGCCAGAGATGTTTTGAAATTCCTGACATATAAGAGTGTCAGGGAGAGAAGGGGTGAAATGAAATTTCATGTTGGACAAAAGGTAATTCTGAAACATAGTTAAATCTGTCAAGTTCAACCATTACTCACCTTAATAACTGCTGCTATATCCTTTTTTTATCGTAAGGCTCAGGAAGGCATACGATGTCACCGCTCTTTACAGACGCAGTATAATATAAAATACACACATTTGCTCCCCTTTTCAAAATGGAAGGTGTATAGGCTATGTTTTGTGAGGTTTCAATCAAAAAGCGATTCAAAGAAAGGTGAGTACGAATCAGTAGTGGGTGAGGTAAACAGATGAAGAGAGATGCATGATGGGGAATGAATATAGATGCTGGAAATGATAGTGTTTTGAGGCACAGGGAGAGATTGATGTGCCTGAATGGCAGTAATGTCACAGGGAAGAGACTCGAGGGCACACAGCTGCCATGTTTATAAAAGCTTGGACTATCCTAGCACGTACCACTAGAGATCTGCTCTGTGGCGGAGCTTCAGTAGAGGCTGCAGATTTTCTGTGCTAGCGTGCACAGAAACAGAAAAGATATAGTGATTTGGAAAGGGACCATGTGCGATATTTAACATAAAAGTTTCCATGTAATGCACTGTGCCAGATCATCCGCAGTCCCTTGGCAAGTCACCATTAACAAACCCAGTGGCGGATCTAGTAAACTTTACATGGGGGGGCAAAGGGGTGGCAAGAGGTCTTGGCAGGGTGGCAGGGGTAGACGGTGGGAAGCCCTATATATGAATTGCTTTAACAAAACAAACACAAAAACACAGTAGTTATTGTTTAATCATGCCCTTACACACTACAAAGGTTTTTAATTCACAACAGGAATAAGCCCAGTGCAGTTTTCAAACAAAACAAAACTGTGCATCTTTTAAAAAGTAAAAGTATAAAAAGCAAAATGAAAATATATTTTAAAAAAAAGTACAATAATTGTGTCCAAGGACTTTTAGCCTTAATGGTTATAGGCTTCAGCTACTTTCTTCAACTACTCTTGCCTGCAAAAGTCAATATGTGAAAACCTCTGGTTATCCTTGTATTACATTACACTGTAGGGCCATGTAGATAATAATAGCCTATATAACAAATGTAAAATCAGAAAGATTTATCACATGCACACACACCAGTTATGTTTAGACTACATAATATAATAATCCTAATTGTATTTGTTATTTCCCCAGTTGTAACCTGGTTTCATTGCTGTGATATCTGAGAGAAATTGGATTTGCTTAGCTAATCAAATGATCGATCTCCTAACTGGCACTGTATTTTGTGTTGTAACGTAACGTCGGCGTAACGGCGACCATCAGTAAACGTTATGGATACAAACAATTTATATTTTTTAGGTAACACTTTACAATAAGGTTCGTTAGTTAACATTAGTTAACTACATTAGTTAACATGAACTAATAATGAACTACACTTATACAGCATTTATTAATCTTTGTTCATGTTAATTTCAACATTTACTAATACTTTATTAAAATCTTGTTAACATTAGTTCATGCTCTGTGAACTAACATGAACAAACAATGAATAGCTCTATTTCTATTAACTAACGTTAACAAAGATGAACAAATACAGTAACAAATGTATTGCTCATGGTTAGTTAATGTTAGTTAATGCATTAACTAATGAACCTTATTGTAAAGTGTTACCATTTTTTATTAAGCTGTTCTTGTCTTTACTAAAATCAAAATTAGGCTAATCAAAGGGAAGAGTGCTCTTACAAATCACGAGGGAGCGATTTGACGTAATAGACTCGCTGTTTTTGCTGATGCTGAATCGTCTTTAGCACAATACATTCATTACAAATGTAACTTTAAGTTAAACGTGTGTTTAACTACACCTGGGGAAACTCACTTCACCTTCAGAGGCTCTGGGGCAACTCAGTCTCTCCAGTCGGGTTGCAGGGCCACCGCACCGCAGCAGACTCGCTATGTGTGTGTGTGAGCCAGACTGAGCGAACGTCGCTCTGCACGTTTGAATCAGGGACGTACTAAGTATTTGAGGGGCAGGGGGGAGGGGCTTTAATAAAAATTTAATTGTTCACTTTTGGTAAATGTATCGTTTAGTTCACTGTTTTGAGAAGCTTGCGGGTTGTTTTTACAAGTACAGTTTTTGGATCATCAAAGTTAGGGGGGCAGCTGGGGGGGCAAGGCTCTAGAGTGGGGGGGCACCTGCCCCCCCTTGCCCCCCTGTAGATCCGCCCCTGAACAAACCTCCTCACAATAATAAATCAACAACAAAAATCATGCATGATACATGCAATACATTGTACACAAACATTTTTTTCTCTTTTTTTATTTGACAAGATATGAGTGTATATTATAAAAGCAGTTACATAACAACCACTATCTGTGCTTAAAAGGAGAGTATTTGTTGTTGTTTTAAGTTTGGTTTTAAAAAGACCAATAGATGGACACCTCTTAATATCATCTGGCGGAGTATTCCGGTGGGTAGCTTTCACAGAAAAAGCTTGACAGTCCAAAAGCAGAATGATGAAAGGGTACAAAATTTGACACAATTTTGACAAATGTAAGAAAAAAAATAAGAATACATAGAATAAAAGATAAATTATTAAATAAATATTTACAGAAATTAGGAGTGGCAATAAATTAAAATAATTGAAATTAAAGTAAAAAAGTAGTTTATTCCAAAATCTGAATGTTTTTTATGGTTTTCACTTTTTATGATCATGTGTAGAAATCACACTTTTAAAATTCCCTCATATATTCAGGTTTTCCAATACTGTGGAAACCTTTATCCTTAATAAGTTGGGGGACAAAAAAAAAAAAAAAAAAGAGTGAGTGAAAAAGAATTTCTCATGCTATGTCCTGTTCCTGTGTGTTTTCAGATCCCTACGTCAAGATCCACCTGATGCAGAACGGCAAGCGGCTGAAGAAAAAGAAGACGACAATCAAAAAGAACACCCTTAACCCTTACTACAATGAGTCTTTCAGTTTCGAAGTGCCATTCGAACAAATCCAGGTAAGGAAATTTGTCTTTGTTTCTTGTACTGAAACTGAGCTCTCAAATGACAACGGCAAATCCGACGCAAATTCCCAATTTAATCGTTGTCGAAAACTAATTGTATGAACCCTGTGTCGAAAACACAGCCGGAAAGAAACTTGTGAAATGTGATAAGGCTCGGCATGAGGCTTTTAAAAAAATTTAGTTGCTAATTAGAATAAAATGGGTACGATGCTTGCTAGTGCAACAAGAGTAAAATTGCTTCAAATTGATTCAGCATTTCACAGTTTAGACGATACATTTTATGCTTTGAGCTGCTTTGAATTCAAAGTGTGTCTGGGGGTGTGTTAACCAGAGAGGCCTTCCTCCCTCCCCATTCTCACCGAGCAGCAGACGTTTCTAAAAGCTGCTACCTCAAACTAACAGTTCCTCGCTCATTGTACATCCCCTCAATATTTCATTATATGGCAAATTAGCTCCGGCGCCGAGAACAATAGCCTCAGGCCTGTTCTTACCGGTCAATGAAATCCTAGCAGAGAGGTGGATCGAAGGAAAATCAGGGCTCTGAAGACACTAATTCATATCTCCTGCTCGCATTCTGTGCCCGGGCGGATCAGGCTCCAAGTAAGCAAGCTAAGAGCGAGCCATTGACCCCGAACTCACACCGTTCAGTTGTGTGCTCGCAGTCAATTTACCGAGTTGTCCGGACCTCTTTGGTAGCACCCGCTGGCCTTTCTTTGGTATCTGCCGCCGTGCTCTTCAAAGACTCACTCTGCTGCAGAGTAACAGGCCCTTGAATAGACTGTCACACTGAGATAATTGTGGTGCAATTCAAGGGCGTCAACTATTGCACCACTATGTGTATTTTCAGTCATTGTTAAACTCAAGCCCAGCAACAGTTATGTTTTTCTTTCTTTATTCTGCAGGGATGCATTAAATTGATCAAAAGTGAGAGTAAAAACTTTTAGAATGTTACAAAAGATTCTCATTTCAAATACATTTTGTTCTTTTGAATTGTCTATTCATCAAAGAACCCTGAAATGAAAAAAGTTTTCACGAAAATATTAAGCTGCACAACCGTTTCCAACATCACAGGAATAAATAATATATAATGCATGTGCTTGTTTAGTGCTCTGCCAGGCATATTTAAATAAACTCCTTGCCAAACCTTGTCTTGAGTGACAAAAGATATTTTTGTGTGCATTTTCATTTGATCAGAAGAAGTAATAATTCACCAAGTGATGGAGGAACTATAACCTGGCATATGTTCAAACAAAGTGAAAGTCTTGCGTTATGTCTATAATTGTGTCTCTAATTTCTATTACAGAAAGTTCAAGTTGTTATAACTGTTCTGGACTATGACAAGATTGGCAAGAACGATGCCATCGGCAAAGTGTTTGTGGGCTTGAACAGCTCAGGCACCGAGCTCCGTCACTGGTCAGATATGCTGGCCAACCCGAGGAGACCCGTCGCACAGTGGCACGTGCTCAAGCCAGAGGAGGAAGTGGATGCCCAGCTGGCAGCTCAGAAAAAATAGAGCACCCCAAGCCCCGCCCCCTTCCCCACAACCCCACCCGTGTAGTGCTCTTTACCCAGTGCGTGTAGATACCTCAGTGATATAAGGATCCATGCACCCTCACTTCTAATTTCGTGTCTAAGAAAACCGCCTTCTCGGACCACCCCCTTGAGATGTTGTGTTGTAACGTCAGTTTCGACCCCCTTCCTTCCTTCCTTCCTTCCTTCCGTCGATAAACTTTTCTCTGTCTTTTATTGTTTCACCTCCATCCACAACCTTAAAGTCCCCGACCAAATGCCCCCTTCTTTTAAGCAATATGATCTGTATAGATAGCGCATGACTGGGGGAATTTATTATACCACAGGTGTATATATCAGTATGCAGATGAAAATAATTTCTAGTTTATGTGTTTGTATGTTGTTACCCGTTTCCTAATCTGTGTATATCTTGATGTTTTTAATAAGATGTTCTATTTTAAATTATGTAAATGCAGACATAGAAGAGCCAATATTATATATAACGGGATTTAAGAATTTTACCTTATTGCATTCCACTAAAATATACGATATATCTCTATATAAATATTTACGAGCTAAAGAATTCCAACCTGCAAGACGCTAGTGGAGGTACACTCACTTGTAAAGGACGGTTTGCGCTTCATGTTTACTTAAAGAAAAAAGAAAAAGCATACAAATGTACACGTTAAAGACACACAGAACACCAAGGCCATTAACTAATATGGTTTCATGGTATAAATGTAATATGCTGCTGGCAATTATACAAGCACATGATTGCGTAAGAACTTTTTGTACTAATTTATCAAACTGAGGACCTGTACGCTTTGCTTAAACCTCTATAACAGAAGGGATTCTTCTTACTTGACGAAAACCAATCAGCCTTTTCTTTTGATTTCTAATACGATGATGCTGTTAACTTTTAGTAGAATGGGTCCCCTGTTTGCTTCTTTCTTGTTTTCGGTCCTTAGATTCCCGGATCTGATTTGGCACCTTCACGAAAACTGGAAATTGACAATTAATGGGACAGTCTCAAGCTGTAGCCATTGTTTCCTTGAAGCTTGATTTTGTGTATCACTTGCTTTCTTGTCGTTGGACTCGTTTCGTTGACAAATTTGTGGTTTAGCCTCACAAAAATGAAACCAAGAGTTTTGACTAGCTTTAAGACAACTATTTTTTAGATTAAGTCAACGTCTGAATATTTTTGGTAACTGCATGATTTTTTTTACGATCTTTGCTAAAGGCCGGGTTACGGGGGGGATTTATTTACACCGGGGCGTCTGTTTCAAGAGGCTCCCTTGCCTTCAATCAAAAGGTAATCAAACTTTGAGGGACTGCAACTTTCAAAGCGGTCGGTCCCGACTAGTCGATGAGGAGGAGAGGCGAGCGTTTAAACACTGCCATTGTTTTTGGGGAGGTACGAGGCGTACACGACTCCTCCCTCCATGCACACTCCGCTCGGATAGTGGTCGTAGCTTCGGTTCATCGGGGAACAATGTATTTTGGCCGCAACGGTGCCCTAAACAGCAGTTTTTGCTTTATGTTGCCTTCTGACAGTGACAATTGAGTTAGCCATGCTTAACTGCCAATCCCTTCCCCTGTGGCTACTGTGTTGCACTGTACCGTCTCTGAACGGACAACTGCTTGCTGGGAAACCGCGACGACGTTGACTTGCGGCTCAGCTTGCGTGGTCCGTTCATTTAAAAGCGGACCGGCCGCAGGCCGGTTTGGACGCCATGAGCATTAGCGAATCCTTAACAATAACCGTAAAAGTTAATGGTCTGTACAGGTAATAACATTACATTATGATGTCCTTTACTACGGGTCTAACAAGAGGACGAGTAGACGTTTAGTCCATTAAAACCATGAGTTATCTTGGAGGAACCTCTCACGTACACTAGATGCTAGCTTCAGGAGGAGTTTCTAAGTGTTTGCAATGTTATTGTGTAGGTGATAGCACTATTACTTAAAAATAAAAGGAGGAAAAAAAGCTGTTTGTCATTCCATAGGAGTCTCTAGGGACTGAGTTGTGTATCACTGTGACTGCGGTGTGTGCTTAGCGTTGTAGTTTTCAGTAGGTAGCGGCCATCTTGTACTATAGTGATGTTGTGCTACCATCCCCCTATCACACGGCCAGAGTACGAAAGAGGGCGCGCCAGCGAGGCTGCGAGAAATCGTCAGTTTCTAATAACCGTTGCCGTCCCAGTGCGCAAGCAGGTCAATTCACACAGCATTTTGTTGAGCACTGTGCAATACTTGTATGTTCATTCCCTTAGTCTTTAAAGGGGCGGTATCACTTGATAGGGGTTAAAAAAAGACAAAAAACACAACCCTATTCAGTGGGGGCATCCATCGACCGTAGTCTGGTCACAGCACACGTGTGTAGTTTGGAGCTCAACATCTGTAAACTTGTTAAGGATTCCTCCGTTTTTCCTGTTGAGTTTTCCTGCACACAGATTTAACCATCCAAACTTTTAGGTAAACATATATAGGATGTACCCCCAAATATGAGATTATCTATCTATCTATCTATCTATCTATCTGTCTGTCTCTCTCTCTCTATATATATATATATATATATATAAATATATATATATATATAGGCTATATATAAAACCCTTCCCTTTCAGAATAGGTGTATATATTTTTATATTTGTCCTGATATAATTTCCTCATTATTGAGATCACCTGGATATAAGAGAATTGTATCAATCTTGTTATCTGTTGTACTATTAATATGATTGGCTGTACCATTTTGTTATCGCTGTTATGATTACACTCATGACTATTACCTGCTTATCGTTCCTTTAGTGCCCTATTGAAGACCATTTTATATTTATTATGGAACTCAGAATGTACAGTATGGACTGTGTGTTTTGTTTCTACTTTTTATCGTGGGACCAAGTATAGCTGGCACTTTCATTTCAATGTTGCAATAAATATTGATTCATGTGTTTTATTCATAGCTGAATATGATTTATTACCCTGTCGGAGAGATCGAACCATAGAGAAGATCTCCAGAACGTGTAATTGCAACCTTAAGTAGGCCTACAATTATTCCTCGACTTCTCCTATGTTAACTGATGTACTCTCATTATCTACGATATCTTAATACAAGAGGCTTGTTTATAAAACAAGGATAAAATGCCGTTTTTAGAGTCACAAATTGAATACAACACTACACTCGCTTCGTATGGCAAAAGGGTGTTATCGCACTATCAGGTGTCTGCTCGTTAGGTGTAGAGACGGAAGTACAGTAGAAGACAGCATTGCTCGTTGCACCTCAGAGGTTTGTAAAGTAGTCTGAAAAAGCCATTTCTAGTCCTGCAAAGCAACGCTATCTTTTACTAAAGCCTACCAAAGCACGCAAACAGCTCCGACGACTTGAAAAAGAAAAAAACAAAGCCCTATCGCTTAGCGTACGACGTACAGTACAACAGCACACGCATACAACCCACTGATACTCTGCTACAACGAAAAGCCACCTTTCAAGAAAAAGCTGTGTAAAGAATTAGAATCTGATACTGTAGGGAGATCCTAGTTGCCTTTGTGTATATCAACTGCCTGCTTGAGTATTTTTGTGTGTGGAAATTTTCTCTGTAATCTTGTAGAACTGTTCGGGGTGTTTTTTCCTGCCATACTGCTCGCCCCAGCGGCGAGCCGACAGTTATATTGCTGTGTATACCTTCATTTTTGATGAGGTGTTTTACAATTTCGTTTCACTTTGTGTAGTGATTCACTCTGTGGAGTTTCTGACTGTTGTTATATAACTTCATATACACAAATGTTCAATAAAACTGTTTTATTTCCTGTTGATACAGAACCTTCTCAGGAGCTCTTTTTTGTAAATGACTTTCATTTGAATCTTCAAACTGCAACTGATGAAATTAATGTAGCCTACTCATTGTTTCCACCAAAATAGTATCATTTTGTTGTTCTTTGTACAATAAAATGTAGTAACGAACTAGAACAAACAAATAAATGTAATGAAGCAAAACAATCCAGTTCCACAAAGAGCCCATGCATGTGTAGCCTAATAATGAATGATAGGGGTTCCCAGTCATGGAAATTATTATATCGACCTTTTTCCAATTATATTGAATGTTCAGCTCTAAAATATTGACTAAATCAACTAGAAATTGCTTCACGTAAGTGTGATTTCTATCAAATTAATTATTTTTTAAAACCCTTATCCATCAATTGTGAATGTCATTGGAAATCACTTGCCAAAACTGTTTGCCATAGTCATTGTAGTTGTATTTTTTATTTTATTTTTATTTATTTTTTACAAATGCCGCAGTATTGTCGGCTGCAGCTGAGAAATAATAAATGATGTTAAATTTGACAGCAGAGGCTGGAGGTTATCCCATCGATAGATGCCCCATGACCTTCTGGAGCCCTGGTGGTCAGATATGGAAAAGGAGATTTGGTTTCCGCGCACATTATACATTATATATTCTCCATAAATAGTAAGACTCGTATAGTAGCATTCTCTCTGGATTTGACATTTGAAAACGGATCACAAACGCCAGTAGGCGATATATGGATTCTAACACTGATTCTAACCACTATTGAAATGTCTGAATCTTGAGGGTCAAGTGTGAAATATCAAAAGGTAAAACAACATTTCTGTCTTTAGTTCAATATCATCTTCCATTTCAGGCTTACTGAGTGCGTAGCCCACAGAGATATCCTCAGAGCGGATTTGGGCTTGGGAGTGAGCGCACGGAAGCGCTGATAATGAAATATGGGCTCCTTGAAGAACAAGATAAGAGCGGGGCTTCGCGGGGGTCTCGGGGCTATCAGCACCACACGATCAAATGCATTTCGGTATACATGACTTTGACCATCTCGCACCATTAAGTACACATTACTCAGCTGCCGGCCGCTTCATCTGTGAGTAGATCTTCAAGGTCTGCTTAAGAGCAATGAATACGAGATGAGACCGGTGTCTGTGCGCCTTCTCACAGTCAAACTCAAGCATGAGTGCTGAATTTAGTCATGATCTGAGGTTACAAATCCTTCCGGTGAAAAACCTCATGTTACTTTCCTGAATCGGTTGCTTTGCTGAGATACAATACAAAAACATTTCTGAAGTAGGCCTATTGAGTGAACGTAATTTGTTTTATGCAATTGCTACAACAACACATAGTGTGTCAAGTTTATTATCAGGTCCTTAAAACAATAATGAAGTGGCATGACAAGAACATCTGGTTGTGACTCCATAAAAACAACAAAAAAGCATTTACCGTACATTTCAGAGGCAGTTGTGTTTGTTTTTACCTGTATGTTCAGCCCACAATGTGAAATAATATTCAATATGAAAGTGAATGTGATTCTCACCCAGGGGACCGGGGCACATAGTGCGCCTCAGAAAACTTCTAAGGGGACCTTAAGGCTTAGAATGATTTAAAATTCAGAGAAAATGAGCATTAAATTAAGCTAAAAACAACAAAAAATCACAAGATTTCTTATTTTAATTGACCCCCTTACAACTAAATCTTATAACTCTGTTAGATCGGATGGAATCCACTTGTCAGAAATGTCAAATCCGACCCCGAATGCCAGATCTAATGAAAAGATAGGCTATCCGTTTTAACAGTCTTCTATCAGCCTGAGAATTTGATTGAGAAAGCCAGAGAAGAGCAGATGCAGGAGACGTAATGATGATACAAATTGCAGAGTTTATTGAATAATCTTAGTCTAACCAGTTCAAATCCAACAAGTGTTTTATACCGAGGGGAAAACAATAGGAACTGGTATAATTACACCGTATAAAAACAAATACAACACAGTAAAATAAAACACACACACGCACACACGCACACACACACACACACAGAGAGAGAGAGAGAGAGAGAGAGAGAGAGAGCTATTGAGAATCCTTAGATTCTTTTTATTCTTTCTTTTTAATCTTATTCTCATTTTATATAGGCGCCTATACATTTTTTTAGGTTGGTTTGCCAAGCTCTAAAATATTTTATCATGTGCAAAATTGAAGGCTATTTAAAAAATATTCAAAGGTAGGCCTAATTTTCCATCATACCCATCTATTAAATCACAAACAACTGGAAAAGCCATGGGGCCTTTGAATATTATTGTGGATAATGGCGGGACCACTGTAATACGGAAAGTCGAGCCTGTCGTGCGTCTGTTTCGGCCAACAGAGGGCGCTGCTCGCTAATTGCAGCTTCAACTCGTATTATGCGTCTTCCTCTACTCATTACCAGAGCCGTTGAACGGCTATGTTCATTACTTGCTTTCCCTAGTTATTGAGAACGACCGCGAGAGTGTCTGTCATCATCGTGTCATCAGCTTCAAAGTAAGACACAAAATAACATATAAAGTCCCAAATGCATAAACGTACACAAACTGCGACTGGCTGCTTTTCATACAGGTGAACTGGGAAAGCGCGCGCAGGTTAATACGTCACACGTATCTGCACGTGTATATTTTGCGAGTTCAAAATTGCACTGTGAATGCGCTAACGTTAAGATTGTGGGCGTCTATACTCAAAACCCTTCTCGAGCCCCATGTCTTCTGTTCCATCCCGTTTTTGAACATAAAGTCTGTATGTGCGTCTTGTTGTGAACCGAGGCCGTAGTGCGGGGTGTGAACAGTCTGATGTGACTTGGTAAACTTTAGTGAGGTAAAGTCAGTTAGCCTAATAAATGGTTCAGAAATAAATATGCGCCCCTCATCATAGTAAAAGGTCTTTTTAGACGTTCCTTTCTAGAAATTGCAGCATACAGAATTTCAGATCGCCAGATATATTCGGGGTTATTTAGACTAATAATATTTTTTTATGAAGTGTTATGAATATTAACATAATGTGAGGGCTGCCGTTGTTAAATGGCTTTTTTCTCGGTTTGTAAATTAATCATTTGGAGTATCCAATGTTATTACAAATGATACAGTGATGATTGCAATGATACATTTAAAAAATCTGTTTAAATTGTTAAGTGCAATTTATGTTCAACTCAGGGTTACCAAGTTCTGGACACTTTTAAACTGATTCTGTGGATTGATATGTTTGTAATTTAGTTATTTTTATTTTTTAGGACTGAGGGTTTGAAATATAGAGCACATTGATTGTTTGAGATTTGACTAACCAACTAACAGTCAGTCAGTCAGTCAGTCTGTGAGTTATGAGGGGTGTGAGGGCCAAATATCCTCACTTATAGTAAAATATAATGATAAACAACTTCTGAAGACGTGTAGTTAAAAATGCTCATAAATTGGCCAAATGTTTATATTTTAATGTAATGATGTGCATGTTTCTTGTCAGGCTAAGACAAAAAGAAAACATTATTAACCTGATATATGAAATGTCCTCACTAATGTAGTCAATGAAACGTGTGTGTGTGTGTGTGTGTATGTGCGCACGCATGCGCGTGGCTGGGGAAATGATGGTCATGGACATGATGTGGGTAAATATGACTACAGACGATAGCAATCCGGTTGTTAAGTGTGTTGTTACGCATCACAGTTCCCAGTCCTTCAGTTACCGAAAGCAAACAACCAACAGTGCTAATACACATTTATGGTGGGATACATTACTACTGAAAAATCTTGACTTAGCTGACATCTTTTCTAAGTCGTTCAAATATTTGAGACTGTAGTGTACACCTAGAGTTGTTAAAGAGTTAGTTCACCCAAAAATAAAAATTATGTCAATAATTACTCACACTCATGTTGTTCCAATCCCGTAAGACTTTAGTTCATCTTCGGAACACAAATTAAGATATTTTTGATGAAATCTGAGAGCTGTCTCACTCCTTCATAGGCTTCTATGTAATTGCATCTGCCAGCCCAGAAAAGTTAGTAAAAACATCGTTAAAAATAGTCCAAGTGACTACAGTGGCTCAACCTTAAGTTTATCAAGCGATGAGAATAATTTTTGTGCACAAAAACAAAACAAAAATAACGACTTTATTCAACTATTCATTTTCTTCCGTGTGGGCCTCTGATGTGAGTTCACGAGAGCATGCGCGAGAACTGAGAAGATGACATTCACGATCATTTGATGGGAAAGTGTGAAAGGTAAGCCATTTATTTTGCGGCATTGGTAAGGCACTTTTACGTTTTCTCGTTGGTTTCTCACAATTCTGACATTAAGGAAATGCACACTTTAGAACCATTTTAAACACTAGGCTACATCGAGACCCATCTGTGTCATCTTCTCAGTTCTCATGCATGTGTCGTGGCACTTTCGTGAATTCATGTCAGAGGCCCACACAGAAGAACATTAATAGTTGAATAAAGTCGTTATTTTGGGGGGGTTTTGCGCACAAAAAGTAGGCTATTCTCGTCGCTTGATAAACTTAAGGTTGAGCCACTGTCGTCACTTGGACTATTTTAACAATGTCTTACGAAAACCTTTCTGGGCCGGCAGATGCAATTACCTTGCAGCCTAGGGAGGAGTGAGCCAGCTCTCAGATTTCCTCAAAAATATCTTAATTTGTGTTCCGAAGATGAACGAAAGTCTTACGGGGTTGGAACAACATGAGGGTGAGTAATTACTGACAGAATTTTCATTTTTGGGTGAACTAACCCTTTAAAGCTTAAATGAAAAGTTTGCTAGACCTGAATAGTGTTCATAAACGGCTGTTGAGGCAGCATTCTAGAGGCATGGACCTGGAAACAGTATTTATTGCAAAGATGATATTTCACAACAAAGTGGATAGGGAATTGTGACTGCTGCTGTATAGGATGCTGACCATGGCCCATGACTGTTGGTCACCCCTTTCCAAATCAGTGGCAGTAGGAAACTTCATCTTATAACAATTTACTGTATAGCTGCATGCATGGAGAAAATGCCTTCATAAAAGTAGTGTAATTAGCAAATGTAAACTTCGTGGAGTAGCCGTGCCACCACATTTATGTAAGGGTCCATCATATGCAGCTGTCTGCGATTGTGAATTTTATCCATGTCTAAAAATACATACAGAATCATAGATATTGTGCATGTAGTGTATAAAACCATGTACATTTATTAAATGTAGCTGTGGGGTAAAATGTGCCAGTGATGCGAATTTGATAGGAAATAATACTGATTATTAAGATTTATATTAAACAATTTTGAAGTGACTCTTTCCGCAGGTTACATCATAACCAAATGTACAGTTTATGCTGTTACTTACATTTATGTAATGGGTCTACTAAATATTGAGAGCAAATCTGTGGCATAGGACTGGTTTTGACCGCAGAACCAGAATCCCACCTGTCTCGAGGGTGTTCTCATCCAGCTCCCAGTTTCCCATGAGATTTTGTTCTGTAGGTCTTAATTCTGAAGATGTGAGAAAATATATTTTTTTGGTCTGTATGGCATAGCTAAGATTTAAGCAACCAGAGTGGAGTGTGAATTCAGAACTGCACTGTCAAACATGAAGCATCTTAAGAGTCCTCAGAAGGGTGAGATGTCAGGTTTGTTTAGTAGCCAGTGAGACAGTTTGTGGCTTTTGTAAATTCACTGCTGTTTGTCTCTGTAGCGTCTCGTGTTGCTCCGTGACTAGATGATCCTCTCTAATAGTTAGGTGGCCCATAGTTACTCCTGATACTGATACTACTAGCAGGAGCGTGATCTGATTTGGTTCTAAGTCATTTCACAACGGCAACAGACATTTTGTCAGGTTTTATTGGATCAGTCTTTAGGCCTACATCTGTTGGCGTCCGTTGTTGTTGGTCGGCGGCGGCTCTCGTTTGCCGGGTTGTGGAATGTCTGAGATGTGACTTAATGTAATCTGGTGATTGTCGGCGTCTGTCTGTGCCGTGGGAATTGGCCTTTTGAATGACTTGTAACTTACGGTGAACACAGCCTTTTCTGCCACAGCTTTAATTAAAGTACCCCTATTATGCTATTTCAAAGGTTCCTAATTTTATTTTGGAGGTCTCCTACAACAGGTATTCATGCATCAAAGGTCAAAAAGCAATTTCATTTTCTCATAATATACATTAGGCTGCACATCACCACATTTCTCAAAGACTCGAAAACAACTCATCCGAAAATTCTGTTCTTTTTTTCCACGTGCCTACTCTGCTCTGATTGGTCAGACGGCCCATTCTGTAATGATTAGTCTACCACTCACAGAGCTTGTAAAGGAAACTCATTATCATACGCCCATTATCATAACTGAACTTCAGCTCCGGAGGCTTCCTAAAGCTCAGCGATTGTACACACTGTAAAGACAGTAACAATGAAATGAAATTTTACCATATAAATCCGAGCACTAACGTTAATGACTGATGTAATATTAAAGTTGGTAAAACAAGTCTTGGTCCATCCTTTATTATTACTCAAAGTAGTAAGAATGTATTAAATTTATCTGCATTAATGGACACAATTTTAGGTGGAATAGTGGGCCACAGCTAATTAGCATAACTTTTTCAGTAAGACAGTAATAATGTGAGTTATCCGGAGACCTACACAATATAAAACACAAAACTATGTATTTTGAACACCCTGTAGACAATCTATACATCATTAATTAAAGTGGGTACTGTCCCATGTTTAATTGATAAGCGTTTTGTAAATCCCATTTAGACCTTGTGGAGATCTGAAAAGCAATCGTCGAAAGTTTATACTGCTGTTGTATCGCTATAATACTTCTAACCACTGAACCACTTTGGAAGTGTTTACAAAGAGAATTTTTTTTTGCAGAGCAGAAAACAGTGTTTGAGGGCTGGTGAAGTAGACGTTCGCCGGCAGCCAATGAAGACCATAGGTGGACTTTATGCAAATTTGTTACATTGTAACGCATGAATGTTGCGGAAGTAAGACTGGAATTACTGACGACTCATTTCGGAAGTTTATAATCGATTGTTTCATTTGGGAGACAATGACTTTATTTATCGTGCACTTTGATCTTTATAACTTTGCAGACCTTTGCAAAACCAGTCCTATGCCACATATTTGCTCTCAATATTTAGTAGACTAGGCTAACTTTTATATAAATGTAAGTAACAGCATACACTGTACATTTGGTTATGATGTAACCTGCAGAAAGAGTCACTTCAAAATGGTTTAATATAAATTTTAATCATCAGTAATATTTCCTATCAATGTCGCATCACTGGCACATTTTACCCCACAGCTACATTTAATAACACTGATTGAAAGTTAACACAATTTAAACCTACTTCAACTACTTAATGTTACTTATAATATCACCTGGTAGTATGCAATAAACGCAGCTGTTCAGCACAAAAGTAAACACTGAAATATTTACAAGTAATCCAAGTGTGTGAACGATCACAAGTTTATTTGCAACTTCTCTTAGTCATGTGACCATGAGGGTCTGCTGTGTCAGTCCCACTCTGATTCACAAAGCTAGTGTTTAGAGTGTTAAAACAGAAAATTGATTTGGTGATAACTGAAATAAATAATGAATCAATTTAATTCCATCAAATTTGAATGGCTCTTAACGAGGGCCTAGGACTCCCCTGCCAGTTTGAACGCTGTTTAGTGAAATACATTTTGAATAATGCATGATCATGATGCAGTGAATTTAGCATGAGCTTCCATCATTTTTATGACCACCAGGGTCTGTTGACATCAGTACTTAAGCAACAAATAGTTGTAAAGGTGGAGGAATGTTAAAAGTTCAGTAACGGATGCGTTTGCATCTCCAGTCTTCCCAGAAGAAACCACATGGCTCTCTCCATAAAAATGCTAATCCAGACGCACGTCTGTCCTGGAGCAGCAAAGTGGGGGAGATGAAGCAATTACTAAAGCATTAGCGCGATAGCAGACGTTCCTCTTGGGGTGAGGGCTCTAATGACCACAGAGGCTTCGCTTTATTAATATGCAGGAGTCCCTGCATCCTCTAGATAGCAGAGCCTTCTGCTCGGTAGCCTCTGATTGGTTTTATGAATGCCTCACGATTTCCCGCGGCGCCAATCTGGGCCTGTTCTATTCACAGAGGACTGAAATCACACAGCAGGAAACGCTGGGTGAATATTGTAAAAAGTGTCAAGATGATGTCAGGATGAAAGTTAGCCAAAAATCAAGATAAAGCAATTCTACTTTGCATAGAGTAAACAAAACAAAAACTTGTCACAAGAGGTGATTCTAAAATTTCATGCAATTTAAAAGGATAGTTCACCCTAAAATGAAAATGGTCATTATTTAATCATGTTGTTCCAATTATGACTTGCTTTGTTCTGTGGAACATAAAAGAAGATATTTTGAGTAACGTTTGTTTCTTTTGTATGTTTTTGTCCATACAATGCAAGTCAAGTTAATGGTCACCAAAATTGTTTGGTTACCAAGATTCTTCAAAATATCTAAGAAAGTAAGGGTGTTCACACCTTGTAGTTGGATCAAAAAAAGCAAACGATGCATGTGTGGTCCAGGTTTGCTTGGAGTTCACACTGTCAAGTTTTTTAAGACTAAATCTAAAGGAAATGTAATGAGTAAATTGTCAACGTAAATCCTATGACTAGAAAACCAAGGTATGCTTGAGCATTCTGTCCTTTTTAGGATGGCTTCTTGTGACTCGTACTGTTTTTGGTTTGTTTCGATGTCTATGGTCCATGTTGCGTTCATATTTCAGTCGAACAGCACTAGAGTCCTTTTGGACTCCAAGACCCAGACCCACCAAGACCCACCTTTTTAAAGGGTCTCAGCTTGGTGCACACCTGGGTTCAGATGGCAGCGTTCACACTTATTCAAAATGAACCGCACAAACAGAGCAATCGCACCAGTTTATTTTAATCAAACCAAACCTGCTAAGTCTGAACACACCCGACATGAAGGCCAGTAAATTATGTCAGAAGAGGTATAGATTTTATAATGCCGTCCATTTGGTTAGAAATACAATCATTGTATAAGGCAGAATTTGATTAATAAAAAAAAAATATATTGCATGAAAGATTTTTATGCAAACTTTTATTCAATCTTCTGTACATGCATTACGTAAAGCAATGGGAAACAGATATCTTTCACCTCTATAGTAAAAAAAACCAAAACAAAAGATACCCCCTTAAATCACTTTGCACAATACATGTCATTAGCACTGTAGATTAGCTCAATATAGATAAGAACCCCAAAATGGTGAGCAAACAATTGCAGTTTATAAATGTCATATTGCAGCCTTTATGGGCTACGAGAGGCCGCACAAACACGCTTAACGTCTCCAAATTGGTCTGATTAATTGAAAATGTGTAGCAGCAGCCTAGGCTACAAGTCACGCTAACCGTACAGGATGAAAAGCTACAGCTATTGATACCACGAGGTTAAACCACATGTAAACATTTGAACAGCGTGTAAAATGATCAGACAATAACAGATAATATTCATTACAGCATTTGCAAGCTTCAAGCCAGAAACCTATTCATAGCGTCACGCTCAAGGCCGAAACGCCGAAAAGAAAAAGGGGAAGGTCGCAGACGTGACGGAGTTGCACCAAGTACCGCCAACCGCCAGGGAGGATCGGTTACCTAGTTTAAAATGAGGCCACAAGTTGAGATGCAGGCTACTGTCTTATCAGGCACTTTTTGGGACTCATTTCCATGGGGTAATAGAATTTTTGACAAAGGCAATTGTAAAAGAAAAGGAATTTGGTGCCACACCACGTACATTCAAATGCATTTCCTCTTTTCGTTGTCTTGCATAAGCCTTAAAAGGACAGTCAGAGTAGCCTATGTGCACGCACATTTACATTAAATAGAGGGCAAGTTCTTCCGGTAGAAGAAGGATGCCTCGAGTAACACGGCGTCGGTGGCTCGGTTCCACATCCGGAGGTCCAGGTTCTCAAAGCCTCCCCATGCGCGCATTGTCTTCCAGAGAGCGACAACAAGACAGACAGACACATAAGACCAGAGCAGAACACATAAAGGACAGAGGCGGCGGCGGGGTTTTTCAACCAATCCCCCCGGCCGCCACAGCGAGACGCAGACTCCATTTCCAGCCGTCATCGGGGTGCCGGGTTCTACCTGGTGAGTTGGCCGACCACTTTGAGCAAGGTCTTATTTTCCTGTTTTAGCTGCTCGTTCTCGTCTTCAATATCATCCAGATCCTGAAAAATTTAGAAATGTAGAGAGAGGATTACTTTATTTTCCATCACAAAAGAAAGGAAGCTATGATAGCAGGCCATTTTTTTTTTCAAAGCGCAACATGCCATCTAATAATGCTGTTCTCACAAAACACAAGGGAGACGTGGTCCTGGATGGATTGTAATAGAGTTGGTGGTTGTTGTTAGGGTGTCACAAACAATATGGTATTTGTAGTCTAAGAACGTATAAAACAGAAATATGTGATAAAATTATTATCATTATTAAGATACTGAAAAATGTTTAGAAGATGCTCTTTAATAATATGGAATTAAATGCGTCAGTGCCTTTGTTGGTGTTAGGAGGATGCGTTTGCTGGTTCAATACGCAAGTGTCTTTACAAAACAACTGCTGTAAATCGGTGAGGGAATTGCAGTGGCATACAGATATCGGCAGGATGGTGTTTATGCCACTCAAAAAAGCAGTTTGTTTTTTTTTACTCAAAATAATAGGCTAGTAGGATTGAAAAAATGAATCAGTGTGATTTGTGATTGTGTGCTAAAATTATCATAAATTAGGGATGCACCGATATGAACATTTTGGCCGATACCGATAACCGATAATTCTTTACATTTGAAAGCCGATAACCGATATATTGGCCGATAAATCTAAATAAAAAAAATTATATACTTTGATAGGCTGTATAACAAAATGCTCACCATTAAAAGCCTTGTCTCAAACACTTTTAACATAAATCAAACATATACAATACAGTATAGCCTAGTTTGAACCAGTGTAAGATTCCTTAACTTTTAAAATTTATTTTACACTCATATGGACAACTTTCTTTATTAAAAAATGGTAACACTTTATAATAAGGTTTAATTTTGTTAGCATTAGTTAGCATGAACCAACAATTTTATAAAACATTTTTAAGAAAGTTGTATCTGTTAACATTAGTCAATGCACTGTGAACTAACATGAACACACATATTTTATTAACTAACAATAACACAGGCTATTGCTCTCTGTTAGTTAATGCATTAACAAATTAGACCTTATTGTAAAGTGTTATCAAAAAATCTATTGCCTAACAAAAAATAAAATACACAAATAATGCAAACAAGTCATTAGATAACATTGGGCTGCACATAAAGAAACAAAATGCATGTGGCATTGATCAATAAAATGGAATCGCCTCCGAGAACAAAATAATGTTAGTTATTAATTATACGAGAACAAAATAATGTTAGTTATTAATTATACGAGAACAAAATAATGTTAGTTATTAATTATAACGCAATGTTTTTGAAAAAATAAACATTTTTAATATTACATTGATAGTAAACATCTTTAATAGCTTTCAAATGACATTGCTGTGTTAGCGCGCGCGCTGAAGCTGAAGAGAACGAACGTTAAAACTGAATCGCTTTGCTAGAAGGTTAATCAACTCGACGGTTGCTGAAGAATGCAAACCCAAAGAATTTACAAATGTATTACAATAGTGAATACAATTATAATTGTATGACAGTCCCAATCATAGCTTTTAATGTTTTGCATTGTTGTTTAATCTGCGCGCGGTGAAGCTGAAGAGAACGAGCACCGGGAAACTGAAGAACTTTTCTAGCATGTTGTTTAAATCCACGAAACGCATCATATGTGAGATTAATCAGATATTTATATTACATCAACTTTATATTACGACTTATCTGCGCAAAATGACGTGAATGCACAATCGAACTTGTGCTGGTCATAATGTGTAATATCCCTGTTCTGGACGCGCTATTCCCACAACAACGCGCTGAAACGGCAACTAAACAGAGAATTCACAACGTTTTATTACAATAGTGTTCTCATTATAATGGCATCTATGACAGTCCCAATTATAGTTATAAATGTGCATTGCTGTTTGAGCTGCGCACGCTAAAGATAAAGATGATCACCGGTACAATGAAGCGCTACTGCATCGTTTATTAACTCAACCAAACGCATCCTATATTAGATTAATCAGATATATATACACAAATTAAACATATTATAACTTACAATGGCACAGAATGCTGCGAATGCTCAAGAGAACTTGACTGTGCTTGTCATGAAGGCTTAACCCCATAGACGCGCTCTTTCCGCCTCAACGCGCTCGACGCGCTGAAACACGTGGGCGAACAAGAATTCACAACATTCTTTTGCAAGCGTGTTTTTATTATAATGATATGAAGCCTATGTGACAGATTTGTGCTGCACATGTTGCACTGAACTGTATCTTCCTTTTCGAAGTGAATCCAATCATTCAGAACCATCATGGCGAACAGCGCGCGTCTCTCAACTGAAGTAAATAATCTATTATCTATCGGCTTTGATATATCGGCCCAATTTTCTTATCGGACCGATAACGATAACATCAAAAAAGACCATTTATCGGCCGATATCGATATGTGGTCGATATATCGTGCATCCCTATCATAAATATGTAAGTTGTAATTGAGAACGGCCATTGAATTATTAGAAAAAGAATGCACACCTGAGGTGTTAATGTGGCCAAGATGAAAAGCAGGTTCAATGGTTGGTTGCAGTGCGGTGGTGGCTTGAGTCTGTTGAATGGTGATTTAACGCTACGTTGTCACCAAGTGAGACACTATAAAGTAAATAAACAATGTCCCCGTCTTTTACTCTCACAACGAGCTTATCATACGCGTTTGCTACATTAGCTAGCTAGCCATGTTTCACACCTTGTCAGTGGAGTGGAAGCTAATGTGTGCGCATCTTACACCGTGTCTGAAGAGACCTCATTACTGAAGTGAAAGGGTTGACTGGTGTCACCACAGTGACCTGGGTCGCCAGTAGCAAACAATGGAGCGCGCTCTGCTGGACAAACCACGTAGTTACACAATTTACAAACATTTTATCCCAGTTATATGTTCTGTAAAAAAAAGTTCATATCGGCGGCATATCTGCGTCATATACGCCGATACCGATATAACTGCGACATGCTCATATCGGTCGGGCTCTACTCTGAATCGTAATCGAATCGAATTGTTAGGTGCCTAGAGATTCCCACACCAGTAATGTTTTCATAGTGTTTTTTGTTGTTTGTTCAGTTGTGTAGGGGTGAAGTAGTGTTCATTGTTGTATTGAAACGAATTGTAGCATGTTGAAGGTGCGCAGAAAGACTGGATGAAGCTGAGCTACAATGGCATTATCCAGGGCCGTTAGTGGCAGTGTTAAGAGAGAACAATTCTCTTGGTGTCTTTTGTTGTTGAGTGGCGTAAAGAGGAATTTGTCTTTTTTCATTGGAGTGCGTTTAAGTGTGACCTTTTCACATCTGTTCCTGGAAGCTTTTTTTTACAGTGCATTTATGTGCGTACATGCATTTATTTGTTCATATTTATTTATATTGAATCTTGTTAGCATATGTACCTTACAGTAAAGGGACAAGACATACACATCAGGCAAACCTTTGAGTTGTCTAGCAACGACACAACAGACTGTATTTGTTGGCGCTCTTGAAGCTGTTTGTGTTGGAATGAAACGAAAGAACAGACTGCAATCTAAGACAAAGACAACAGCTCTGACATAAAAGGGTCAGAACCACCCACTGGGTTTGTTCCCTGCTGTAAGACTAAAAGTAGAGCGGATTTCTAATGCTGAGCTGGCCCATGATGGAGAGGTAAGGATGGATGACTAGAATTTGGGATTGTTGAAAAGTGTGGAATAGTCATAAGAATGAATCAGTAGCCAGGATAAAGTAAGTTTTTTTTGTTGTTGATGCATGTGTGAATAAGGCAAGTAAAATGTGCAGTCACATGTAGTAATAATGTTTAATGCACGGTTGTGATACAATGAAAATGAGTATGGCAGTCTATATGCAAGTATAAGAACAGAACCCTGTGTGAGAGAAAAACTCCCCTCAAATAAGGTAGTGAAATATGAGGCAAAAACAAGGCAACACTCCTTTTTCGGAGTGACACTTTATTAGAGTTAGGGCTGTGCGATATAGCTAAAAAAAATTATCACGATATAATGTTTCATATCGTTCGGTATCGATAATTATTGACTTTTTTATAACTTTTTTTTATTTATCCACATTATTAAGGCAAACAACAAATTATATTAGTTTTAGCAGTCAAAAACTAAATTAAATGTAAACAAAAATATCTTTGTCTTATATTGAGATAAAGAATTAACCGTTAAAGAAACTCTTGAACTTAAAATGTTACAAAATGTGTGCAATGTAAAAGTGTAAACTTAGAACAAATCAAGGCAAACTTTGAGGTAGATTAACATCTGTAATATTTTTTTATTAAAAGAAAACATTTTTAAATAAGTTTGAGTTTTCCTACATCTTGAAACTTTTAGTTTTATTATGGGGGTAATCTTTGAAGGATGAACAAAAAATGTTTTGGTCATCACATTAAAAATAACGTTTAAATATGATAATATTTTAGTTTTGAAGTTCTGGAAAAAGATGTGTGACGTACTTGAAAGCATTTTACTATTTCTGCCAAACTTCCATGGTTACATTGAGTGTTCCTACAGTAAATCCATGTTGAATGTTGCTGATCTGTGGACTTAAAACCTATAACTAGTTAATTCATGGCACAATGTTTGGTCCGTTAATAACGGAGAAATTTGAATGTTTCTCACTAGATCTCGCAGCGATGTTATTATTTCAGTGGTGAGTACTTCATTAATTCAAATGCCTTCTTTACTGGATCTCTTAGCGCTGTGTAGTAACAGTGTCGCTTCATCAAGATTGGCTCGCGCTGAACTGATATTGATAGTCCAAACTGATAAACGGTCCGCGAAGCACAAAATAATTTGATGCAACGTTGTGGTGGTCACGCCATCTTTAACTTCGTAGTCCACTTACGGTCGAATGAACGTACCTTCAGTCAACATGATGTGTAGAGCGCAGTTCGTGGTTGCACAGCAACGACAGACACCATGGGAGTGCAAACGCTTTGGAAAGAAGGAAGTGATTTGTGAACCACTAAGATCCACTGGCAATGTGCGCGCATTTTAATGAAAATATCGAGCACTATATCGAAAAATTTTTATATTGTTACCGACAATGGTGTACTGTCGATAAATACCGATACCGTTTTATTGCCCAGCCCTAATTAGAGTTATCATTAATAAACCAGCATAGTAACAGTTCCTGGGGGCCTTGAGTGACACACCTAGGCTAGCGGATAGGGCCGCATAGAAACAAGCTGATGTCAGTTGTGGGGTGAGAAGCATTGGTGTAGGAAGGTAGGTTGTAACGCATAGCTGTCTGCTATTGGTTGACGAGGTGTCTGGCAGGTGCGGGACTAGGAGCAAAGTAGTATTTAAGGTGCACAGCATTCCTGTAGCGGCAGCAGAAGCCATTGTGGGACAGCCGTCGTGTGAAGACCGGCTTGGGTAAAGACCTGCGACTCCACCGAGAGGGACGCCGGAGGGGAACGGAAGGTACGAACACTACTTCCCTACTCTTCTTCTTTAAGCTACACACATGAATACTCATCAGCTTCTTTCTACACAGGTATGGGACAACAATTTGAGGACTAAGCTTGGGGAAACTCTGAATAAATTACTACCATAAACGCCTGTGGACATCTTCCTAACATGCTTCCAGCTACACCAGGTGACCATAGTCAGGATGTCTAAACTTGCCTCAACACACATGCCTACAACTTTCTATAGTATGCCTACTAACACTGGGATTATCTACTCCAGGTGTGTTTGATTGTGGTTGGCGCTAACCCCAGGTGCACGTTTCAACACTCCTGCCATATACAGAAAGCTACACATCACATTACTCAACAAACATGACCAATTATTGCTTTATTACTACTCCACTACATAGCATTCATTAATTACGTTATTTCTCCATTACTCACAATATCATAACCATACATACACTAAAACACTATACGAACAGCCACCAGCTATATTTGCTTTGGGAAATTGTGCCACAATAACACATCACACTTCACCTGATTGAATTTACACAAAAGCATCACTTTAAGTAACTTCTTACCAGCTACTGTACACGTCACCACAAACAAGCCATTCTACATTTCTTTCTTCCCAATTCACACATAACACAGCGCAGCAAAAACAAAATAAATAATATGCATTACCACTGTAAAGACATGACTACTACCATATACATCGTAGACAACACACATACATAAACAAGAAATCAGACAAACAACCTCAAACTATACGTACAATGTCACCTCACATCATCAAACACACCTTAACTACATTCCCAGAGTCACCTGATGTCAACATGACACAACCAACTGATTAATTTTTTCACCCACAATACAATTCTTATTCAAGGGCAGAAGCCAATGCTTTCACAGTTTCATGCCATCGGGCACATTAAGAGACCAATCGCTGACACCGCACTGTGAAAGCACGATGGAAAATCATGACTCAGAGATAATTACAATCTTTCAGCTTTGCATGAATACAGACACTGGAAAAGGCACACCTTTGGTTACAAGCTTCTATAATTAAGTAGCATCACCGTTACAGCTATTGCACACACATTTCAAGTATAAAGATGACCTTTCGTAAACTTGCACATCAACCTTTAATGTGTTTGTGATGGAAAAACTGTTAATGACAGTGTCATGTTAAACTATCTGTGAAATTACATTATTAAACCTTGACCTCGTTTGCAACGAGAAGGACCTTCCTAACGCTACGTCTTGCTACTTGATTGGCGCTATGTGCTCGTAAATACAAGTGTTCGCTTAGCCTGCACCTGATGCTTTGCGCTGACCAGACGCATGTCCAAAGAGTTTGTCCAGTTTCAGCCTCACCAGTGATTTGGTACACACACACTGTGATGAGTGCAAAGGAAAAAAAACATCAATTTCTATCCCCACGGGACACCGTGACTCCATAATGTTCATTAAATTTCCAATCTGGCCCAATGCAGTTGCAGCCACTTCACATTAAACACTTACAGCATGAAACACACTGACACCATTTCTTACCCTTAAGCAAAGGATCATTCTAATCTTCCGCTAAGCCACAAAGCACCTTTACAATATAAAGCTGATTGCTGCGAGATGGCGACATGGTCGTTTGCTAATCGTTTCTCTTTCGTTGCCGGTCTGCGTGAAATGCGGCTGTTTGGGGACAGAAAACAAGCTTTACACAATGCAAAATACCTGCAAACTCAACAGAGGAGACGTCCCAAGTCTGCCAGGTGCCCTAGTATATACCGTGACAAGTTAGCAGATGACTAATGTGCTTGTGACAACGCTGTGTGCTTGTGGTGCTTTTAATTACCACTCCTTAATGGGACACTGTGTGACAAACGTTTATGCCACATGACAACTTTTTAAATCTCACATCAGCACAACAGTGCTGTCAATTTTAGGATAAAAAAACAAAACAAAGATATATATTTTTGCTTTACTGTTTTTCTTTTCTTTTAGCATTACCACTTTAGATGATATATTCAATAAATATGTTAACTTACCATCAATCACATTGAGGTAACGAAATGAAATTGCTTCGGTAGGCTATAGTGTTTGGTGTTTTGTGCAAATCTTCAGCATCAAATAGACCTCTGAAGGCACAAGGACAGCCGACACTGCTTCAAGTCACTGTTTTATAAACAAATCAAAACGTGTATTACCTCTTTGAGTACTGCACTGTTTGGACCTTTTCAAAACTATTTGCTGCTCTAAAGACCTAGGTTAAATGGTGAGCTTTCACTTTAGTGCAATTTGTATACCTGCCAATACATAGTCAAAGACTAAAAGGTTGTCCTGTACTACTTCTAATTAACATGCCATATTTGAGGCCGTTCATTTCAAAATTCTACACCTTGGAGGATTGCATTCCCACAGGGCCCAACACAGCTGAGAGCAGGTGTGGGAATGATGATACTAATGTGTGTGCGGGAAGCAGGACAAAGAAATCACCCATGGAACTCGAACATCAAAATAAACATCACTTCAAATAAAATGTTGTAAGATACTAGGGGTGGGAATTGTCAAAAATGTGACGATTCGATAGTATTGCGATATTTGGGCCACGATTCAATATTATTGCGATTCTCAATATATTGCGATACAGCAAGTATTGCGATTCAATTCTGCGATATTGCGATTCATGTCCCCCATATTATTCAAAGGCATTACAAAAAATTAGGAAAATAAGACCGCTCAACTCACTTTAAATGTCACATTTAATTCTGTAAACATTATCTTCTACACAGTGCAAAAGTGCTAGTGCAAAAACTTAGGAGGGTAGAGCAAAAACTTGAAAACTTGTTCTTGAACATTCAGGACACGGGACCTTATTACAGGACAGGACATATTATTCTCTGAATAGGAGACCTCTCACATGAATGGTGAGCTCTAGGCTTGCTACAATAGTCGGTGTTACCGGTGTTACACGGTGTTCAGTCGCAACACTGGTTTCATCACTTGCCCACCGCGGCACCGCAACAAAAACAAAAAAAAGTTTACAGCGTTAAACATGTTTAACGCAATTACGCAGTATCCGTTAAATCCTGCCTGTATTACACACACACACACACGACCCACAGAAAAGGCGCGTCAGTATCGAGTTCTCTTCCGGGCTTGAACAAACCATAACACACACAAATTATGCCAAAATGTCCGTTTTGTCGAGTGTCCTCATAAGAGCAATCTTAAATTATTTAAATAAAGTCTTAAATAAACAGAGATTTGTGAGAAAATGGGACGCGTGTCAGATCTCGTCTCTGGCCCACATTGCACTGCATTAACGAATGTAGGCTACAGCTTATGTAACGTTACGCTCAACGCCTGTCCGAATTCGCTCACTTGTTTTCATTCACTCCTTCAAGTGAACAGTATTAGTGGACCAACTTAGGGAATAGGCCTAACTTAGTGAATGAGGGTTTAGGGGGGGATTTCAACCCATGTACTCAAGCAGTGAAAAATAGAGAACACTGACAACGCGCTGACAGACAGGACCGAGCAGGTAATATTTAATATGAATTATGAAACAAACAAAGCTCACTGGGCTCCCAGCACATAACTTAAAATTATTTAAATACAATAGAGTAACATAAAGCAGACATAGAGTAACATAAACCTGAGAATAATCATAAAACCGAAATTTAACCACACTTTCGATTTGAAAGAAGACGGAGCGTCATGTACAACCAATAGTGAAGCCATTTTCATTTGAATTTGCTGTTGAATGTAGACAACAAAGCACCGCAACAAGCGCCACCTTGTGGATGTAATACGCAAATGTAAATGATCAGATTAAACTCTGAGAAAACCGGAAAGTAAAACAGATAATTTTATAATTAAATATCGCAATACTTTGCGCTACTGTATCGATATAATTGCGTGCGCAAAATATCGCGATACCGAACAGAATCGATTTTTTCCCCCACCACTATAAGATACATAATGTTATTCGTCTATTGCGCAACAAAATGTTTTTTTTTTTTTTTTTTTGGTTATATGCAGCAGCAAGGGAAAGTGCCTTTCTTTTGCCTACTGCAACAAGGTGAAGCATTGTTTGTGTGTGTGTGTGTGTGTGTGTGTGTGTGTGTGTGTGTGTGTGTGTGTATTGCAAAAAAATTGCCTATGACACCTTAGCAACACAGAGTAATATCGAAAAAGCACTGAAAAATCCACGTACATCTCTACCCGGGGGATTTTGCTGGCAGGGGTGCGCCAAAATGTAAAAGCTGCAGCCGGGAGCAGAACGAAATAAAACTTATTTTTAGCAGGAAAGAAACATCGATCCCACGCATACCTCTACTATGCACCGTTATTTTAATAACTACTCTTTAACTAAATGTAAAGATCGTAAAGATCATATAGCTCTAAATATTTCAATTCATCAAGTTCCAGGTGTACTGAGTGACAGCTGGCCTATTTTAGGTTAAGCCCAAGCAAAATGCTTTAGAAGTACATGTGTGATCGGCCTATAAATTGTCATTTTCTCAAACACTTTAATAGAGGTTATAGCATCGCCGCTCCGAATGAAATGCCTATGTAGTTATCGGACAGAAAATGAAAATTACTAGGACAGATAGCGCCACCTCTGGCCACATGCCGCTGTCGGCTTCTCACCCTGTTTAGCAGGTCGATCTCCTCCTTCAGCTTAATGACCAGCTCGTCCTTGTCTTGATGGGCTTTCAGCAGGTGAACGTTCTCCTGTCTCTCCAAGGAAAGCTCCTGTGAACACACAATTCTGTCAGATCCAAAGCCTTGTGTGCATCTCCACAATGTGTCAACACGGCATGGTGACAGACTGCCCTGGACTTCTTTGGACAGTTTTTATTTTAAACTGTCCCTTTATTTTTTTACTTTAAATCAAAGTGTCTTGCATCCAAAACTTCTAATTTTCTTTAAAATCATCCCAATTTGTCTCCTTTTATCTGACTAACACCATGTGTGACTGGTTGCTGAATACTTGATATGTGCTTATATCCAAATAATTTCCTATAAATTGACAATATTTTTATTTATATTTATTTTCCAAAAGTACTGCTTCACATTATTATTATCATTATGGTTACACTTTATAATAAGGTTTACAATTTTTTTTTTTTAAATAAGGTTTACTATTGTAGTACAATAGTAAATGCATTAACTAACATGAACTAACCATGAACAATACATTTGTTACTGTATTTCTTAATCTTTGTTAACGTTAGCTATTAAAAATCCAGCTGTTCGTGTTAGTTTATAGTGCATTAACTAATGTTAACAAATACAACTTTTGATTTTAATAATGTATTAGTAAAGCTTGAAATTAACATTCATTAAGATTAATAAATGGTGTAGAAGTGCAGTTCATTATTAGTTAATGTTAACTAATGTAGTTTACTAATGTTACCTAATGAAACCTTATTGTAAAGTGTTACCATTATTATTATTATTATTAAAGGGGTCATAAACTGAATTTATAATGTTCTCTGAGGGGAACATTAAAATCCTCCTTAAAATGTTATCAAGATTTTAACATCCAAAAACATAATTTAGAAGTAATTAGCTATTTTTTTATCCTGTTTTGGACCCTCTCTTTAATACACTCAGTTTTGATAAGCGTGCCGCATTCAAGACTGGGAACTTGGGGAAGTAAACGCCAACTGCTATGAAAACAGATTTTCCGAATCCCTGCCATTACACTTGTAGAATTGGCATCGTTTTCTTACATTGTCAATTGCAGTGTCGTTTTGTAATATAAAACGTGTTGTAATGACAGATTATGTCGCTCACTGAAGCTTATATTCAAGATGACAGCGAATGGCTTAGATCAAAACAATAACAAAAGCAGCATTCTCTACGTGCTTTCTTTCGTATGAAACCCCCCCACCCCACCCCAATAACCCCATAAATGCCAAAGCAAAGGAAAGAACAGCAAATCGCTACTATTTACAATTTGACTGCAACGCTACAAGTATAAATACTCAGTAGGTATTGCTGTCGGACCAAATATTGTCAGCAGTGCATCATCTTTTCTTTTCGGTCTCTGAAAAGCCTGCGCCAAACGGTGTCTTGTTAAAAAGAATTCCAAGTAAAATAAAGCGAAGAAATGAATTGACACGATCTGAAACTTTTTGTAATCAAAGTAATGCAAAGACTGTTTTTTTTCCACAATTTGCCGTAATCCTCAAAAGCGTTTAGTTGCTGGAGTAAGGAAACCCGAGGGAGGGCTTCTAGCAGACCAATCACAGTGCTTGTGTCCACGTAGAATTGATGCGTCGTTACATTTTTGGAGAGGTGCACGTCAGGGCTATTTGTACGCGCACTACACACAGCCTACGACGTAGCTACGGCGTGAGTTCGACGCAGAAGTATAAATTGGGCTTTAATCCTGTGTTCGCATCTCTGGTGTCTACTATTACATGACATGCACGAATCTGTGGGCGGGGCTAAAGAGGCAATGATGTAGAAGTAGGTGTTCATCATCTTCTGCAGATGCGGCCTTTTGTCGCACTAAGCAATGTGACAAAATCCACACAAAAAACAAGCTGCTAGTTTTTTGGACTAACAGGGAACTTGAGTACAATGGCCTCTTGTGTCAAAAGATCGAGGACAATTTGATTTCTTAATTCAAGACCCCTTTAAACATAAATGAGCATGTAGTGTCGGTTTTGTGTGCAGTAAAGATAGACATATTGCATTTTATTTATTACAATTTTGTCACATCAAGCACAGTTAGGATGTGCACTTTTATTCAAAACAGAAAATGCAATTCTGTTGTATTACAAATCGATTTGTAATTACAAATGTCTCATACACTTTTCATTTTACAGGAGGTACGCTCTCAATCCTTCCCGTAACAAACGCTCATTCTCTGTAGGATCTAGATGTAAGAGCACCTGAACATATGTTCCTACATCCTCTCAAAGACATTCATATTTATGACTGCTTGATGCATGACTATAAAACAGCACCTTTCGTGTAGGGCCTACGCATGTCTGGGTTACTACAGACATTCCTCTCACGATCGTGTTGTCTTAATGCGCTGATCGCGAGGTTTAAGAAAAATGTATCTTGGTTTTAAAATCTAGTATTGGTTGCGTGAAAAATCTGAAGCCAATTAAGTTGAAGGTTATTACAGAGCTGTCATGCTGAGAGATATATGTGAAACCACTGCAAGATAAGGTGCTAAAAAAATCAAGTCTCTCTGGCTTTGGATATTGACCCCATGCTGAAATGAAAATTTAATATCAGTATGTGACCATGAGTTCGTGTGGGTTTCAGGTTTGAAAGTATGGTGACATTTGAGAGTGAGCTGCACAGAGTTCGGTCACGTGGTGTTTCATAAAAACGGTGCGGATGGAGATGTCTTCCAGAGAAAGGTCAGGACCGCGCCGTGAGAACTTACGCACCAGTGATTTAGGATCGACCGAAAGATAGCAGAAAGACTTCGTAAACCCACTTTTACATTTTTTCCATCAGATAAAGAAAGGCAATGTTGATTGAGTACATGTGTAGTTTAAGGCAAACATTTTGCTTCAAGGATACAAAGAAAGTCTTTGAGAACAAGACTGAAAACCTGTAGGTGAGACATGCCGTTCCATCTCAACGGTGGACGTACACAAACGTACCCTCTCTAGCTCCTCTATCCTTCTTTCCAGGGCTGTGGGCGCGACGCCGCTGCCTTCCCGTCCGTGTCGGTGGCGATGTCGGTCTTCATCGCTGGACACACAAAAACACAATTTTCAATGCAAAACCATCACTAATGCAAATGATACTTGTTTTAGCTCCAACATCTAAATGAATACATCTTTCTTTTGAACGTGCCAAGTACGGTACAAAACAAACTAAAAGGGGTTGTGCTTATTGACGCTGAAATGGCATTTAGGAACAGTGTGCCCAGTTCGTGACTCGCTACCAATGGTACCGTACGCCTCTAATGGAGGCGCTACTTAAAAGCTTAAATAAAAAAAACAGGTGCGCACCTTTTCGTTCAACGGTCTGGTTACAAAAGATGCCTTGCTAAAACATCTTTTCACACATTTTTTCTCCTTTTAAATGAGACTTCAACCTTTTTCTAACATAATGGCTTGGAAAGTGCATCATTTATTTCCTAGGAGCGGAAATAAGAAAACTGAAGCAGTAAATTATCAGAGTATGAAAAGCCTTTTTATGGCACAGTAGAAGGCATTAGAGCAATGCGCTTTCATTAGTGAGGAAAACAGACCTGCTTCTTACAGGACTGAGCCTTGGGACACTGCTGTGCAGCTAGTCAAAGAAAAGGGAGAAACAACTAAAAAAGAATATCTGTCTTTTTTCATTTGTTTCCACTTCAGCATCTCTCTCTCTCTCTCTCTCTCTCTCGCTCTCTCTATCTCTTTCCCTCTCTTTACCAAGGCCAGACACTCCGGGAATATTCATGTGGAACTTATTTTAACCAGGTTCATTTCAATAATTACATATGTGGAAAACTTGGAGAGAATTCATTTGTAATATTTGACTCTTTTGGCAGATAAACTCACCGGGAATCAAATTATTGGGCCATCTTTTTGTTTCAGAGTGTTCTGAATGAGGGCTGCCTGTACATTCCACAAAAGCGGGAGGAAAAAAAACTGGCAACTGTAGGAAACTCGGTTGTACTGTATCTTTAGCAGGATCCTTTATTGAGACAGTGATGCATTGTAGTTCATATACATTTTAGGACAAACACCTTGGTGACCACCTTAATCAAAGCATGCAAATTAAGTATCCAGGTATAGGAACCCCAGCATCGTTTGGAAAGACAAAACAGGAGCTAGATGAGTTGCGAATGCCGTTGTTTTGAAGGAAGCGTTCACATCTGCGGCCAATCCCAAGTTAATAAAGGACAGAGCCCTGCTCAAGAGAACCTGTCATTTTACATTTCAAACACTTACATTTCACAGCTACAAGAAAACCGAATTCAAAAATGTCTTCGAAATTGCTGTGAAATCAGCTGTGAAAGTGACAAACGCAACACTGGCCCTACAGAAATACCCGCTCTGATTGGAACTAGCTTCAATTGCCTCACCTCCGTCTTCTAAAGCCTCACTTCAACCTCAAACTCGCAGACGGGCTGAAGGGGGCTCTGGCCCCCGTAATATTAACATTCACTGAGGTCTGGTTGGGCCATCGTCATGCAGGCACTGAAAGACCATTTGCCGACTCAAATATCGGCCACAGTTATTTTCTTTTGACGGACGGCTGTTCTAATCCTCCTGCTAATGAGGAGGTACGGTCAAGTGCTTCATACTGTATAATGAGGATATTCTGGTCAAACTTACAGAATGAAGCCGATGCTTATGAACCAAAACTATTTAGCTAATACAAGCATCATCACAATAAATATTATTATTGCTCATTCTTAGGGTTACAGATTTGAACAAACCCCTAAAGGTGATGATACACAGGGCAACTTTTTGAGCAATGTTGCAGGGCAATGTTGCCGTCAACGGGCAACCAGATGAGACATAGGGTCCACGACCGATCTAAATTATTCAGATATACATTTATTGTCCATTTTCAATGGGAAAGTGCCCAAGCAACAATCGCTCGGCAAGATTGCCCAGCAACATTGCTCAAAAAGTTGCCCTGTGTATCATCACCTTAAGAGTAATTCCTCCAGCAATTTGTGTATTTTGCGTTACTTTTAAGTGATCAAACTCTGCTAACACATGATAATAATGGACCTGCGCCATGTCAGTGACCAGAATATCACGTTTCCAGGTAGGCTCTTTTCATTTTATTTCTTCTTCATGACACAGAAACCACCTTACAACCACCTAGAACACCCCAGCAACCACAAAGTAATGTCCTTGCCACAAGCTAGCATAGGGGCGACAAGTTATTTTCTTCTGAAAATTTAAATCTTTACTTTCAAAACTGCAATTGGTCCTGGCATCTTACAAAGATGACACCGCTGTTATTCAACATGGAAGACAACAAAAAAACTAGAACAATAATAATAATAATAAAGGAAACCCTACACGAAAAGGTCCAGTAATGTGTCCAGATAAGGTGTGTGATGTATTTTGCCGTGCCTCTATCAGTGTAGTGTAGTCTGAATCTGATAGACTCGGAGAACAGAGCAGATGTCCAATCTGAATGTTCATGTCCTGGGAATGTAACAGCCACTCTGCTGCATTAGTCCCCTGTGGAGAGGAAACGGGAGGAGGTAGAGGTAATGATCTGCTCCTGGAAAACCAGCAGGGGTAAGAGTGTGTGTGTGTGTGTGTGTGTGTGAGAGAGAGAGAGAGTGAGAGAGGGCGGGGGGTACAGAAGTCAACACTAAATATGTTGGCCATACTAGCTGGCAGCAGTTTTAATTAAACATTTCTATAGAACTGAGTCCATTCCTCAAGAATTAACTTTTGATTAGTACTGAACTAACCATAGAAAGACGTATTTGCCTTGTCTCTGAAACATTAAATATGGCAGTGGGACTATAATTTAATGTGATGGTTAGCCTTCTCCTCTTATTCTGATTCAGTGTGAGTGTGTATGAAGCGGTCTCAGCTGCTTGTTCTGCCGCCCACCTGTCGTGCCGGCTGCGGTAGAGCCCTTGGTGTTCGAGTGCGAGTGTCGGGGCAGAAAGATGGGCGACTAATCAAACGGCCAGACTGAGCCTCAGATGGGCTTTTGTCGGCATCACCCTGGAACCAGTGTGCAAAATGTACGAGTCCAAGCGATTGTAAACTGGGAGGTCTGATTCATTTAGTGAATCAGTTAGTTCACTTAAATAACCTAGCTCAACTAATTGGATGGCTTTTTCACTCAAAAGTCTCCAGAAGTCAACATTTAAACAAGATTTGAACATATATTTTCTGTGACGGTTGCTGAGGTGTTCTGACCGGTCATTAGCATGCTGCTACACCATTGCTACTATACTATATGGTTATTTTTTCGTTGCTACCAGTCCAAGTTATGAGAGCCCACCCAAGTCTCTATGATATTCTGCTTTTTAGATGAAAGTGAGGATACAATTATGGTAAATTAAATGACATTTCATGGAATTACTTCTAAACTTTTCCCTTACAGTTGAGTGAATTTCTAACCTTTTTATGTAATGCTTCAAAACATTATTTTAAAGGAATTGGTTTAAAGAACAATATGTTTATGAATTTAACCTCAATTGCTGTAAACTATCAAAAATTGAATGTGACACTTGGAAATGTTTAAGAAAAATAGCCATTGTTGGGGCAGGAAGTGTTTACGTGAGAGGTGACACTGGATATTTCTTTGTCAAACTTGATCAGTGTTTGGTTTGGGGTGAAGGGAAAAACTTAGGGTCTACAAGTTTTAATTTCCTGGTACTTTTCTCTCAAATTTGTCTGATCAGCTTGATACAAACAGTCCACTTGTATCATTCAAGTGGAAACAAATTCAGTCCTGATGTTGCTGCCGACTGAGAGAACGAAAGCTCCTGGCAGTCTCACAATGGCTCTGAAAATGAGTCCAGTTAAGCCATGCTGTCACAGGCTTTAAATCCCTTTCTTCTGACAAGACACATTTTTTTTTTAGCAGTTTCGCTAAGGCAAATTTTTAAGCCAGGAGAATTTTTGTACATCTGACAGAAGCCACCAGATGAACGAATGGTACAGAGCGGCGGTCAACGGCTAAAAATGTTTAATCCCTTCGATCTGCCTCTGTGCAACGCAATGCTGAAACAACGTATTTGAACCGCTGACAGATATTGAATGCAGTCAGACTCACCTCTTATGACTTCTGGATCTCGGAGTGTCCTGAAAAAAAAAAAAAAAAAGAGGCAAAAGAATGAGAAAACTCTGTAGCTTTAATGGACAAAGAGACAGATAGACCTAAATACAGATACATACACAAAAACAAACCCACACACAAAAGCCTCCCAATAGCTTATTTTGGCCTTTGAACGGTATGACTCTATTCATATGCCCCTTTCTGAGATACAAAAGCTAAACCAGACAAAATTAATCAAAAAACAATAAATCCAGGCACCAACTCACTCAGCGTCAGCGCCGAACCTTACGGTTGTGTTTTCTCCAAAGAAGCGCATCAAAACAAGTTCCATCACTGTGACGGCCTACAGGTTATCATTCTCATACTCTCACTAAAGGCTGATATCTACCTCATACCTAACACTTACAGGCCAGTGTGTTCCAGGAACACATAATTCTGTTTAGTATAATGTTTTAACAGTTATTTTTAATGTCCACCACAATTCATGTTGTTTTACAATATAAAAATAATAATTCTCAATAGTGTTCATAGTATTGACCCAATATCATTCTCTCTCAAATTTCATTCATCATTATTTTTATTATCTGTGTTTCAATGCATGTTAAATTTTTTATCCACAATGTTTTGCTGCAATTACATTTTACTAGGGCTGGGCAAGTTAACGCGTTATTATCGCGTTAACGCATTTATTAATTAATGCAGACATTTTTTTTATCGCACGTTAACGCAGTTTTTTTATTATTTTGAAAGTCCGTTGCTCACTGGCTCTGAATAAACATAGGCCTACAGTCAAACCATGATCACAGGAGGGGTGGGATGTTGGTCAGCCAGCAAATAACCCACCCAAACAAGCAGTGGAGAGAGGCAGGTTCTCTCTGGTGAACAGTTAAAGGGTTGCGCTCCGCGAGTGAATGACAGGCGCTCTATGGATAGTACCTATAAACCCTATAGATAATAACTATTTAGATTCTGGAAACTCACTAACAGCGAGCCGAGGATCAGTCTCTCTTCTAATGATTTGTGCTGCGCGTCCTTTATAAAAAGTTATAGACAATTCAACTTCGGCAACGCGCGGGCGCGTGCGTGAGGCGAGCATGACCACAACAGTTTCACAGGAACGCACCCGCTTGTCGCTGCACCTTGTGCTCGACCACTTCACCTCACTCTTGGCTGATTTATACTTCTGCGTCGGACTTACGCCGAAGACTATACGCTATAGACTACGCGTTGGTTTTCATTTATATCTCTGCGTCGTTGTCCGCGTTGACGCGCAATTACACATGCAGAGGGAGCATGTGAAACCCGGGGAGCGGTTCTAGCAATCACAGCGCTTGCGGTACGCGTAGAATTGACGTTACATTTTTGGAGAGGTGCACGTCAGGGTACGCCGAAGTGTACGCGCGCTACACAGCCACGGCGTGAGTATAAAGTATAAATTGTTTTTTTACTCTGTTTAATGTAATCTTACGTGGGAAACCATGGCATGACCAAACCTAAGCTACTATAAGTAACGTTGGTCGACTTATATCTGTAGTAGTGATCATGACCTCTGACTACTACATAGACTGTTTCTGCTGCTCCCTGATAAAAGATACCTGTTGAGACCTGTTCAGAAAAAAAAAAACAAGAAAACTGGACTCGTTTTAACAAACTAGATAAAAGGTAATGCCCTGGCAGTGGCAAATAGTTTTGTTTAAATATTTGATTACATTAATGTTTAAGTTGAGATTTGAGATTACTGTGTAAAGGGAATACTGCTGGTATAAAAGCACCTTATTTGTTTAAAGTTATTGCACTTTTGTGTATATAGCAGTACATTTAAATCAAAAGTGCGCAATACACTACTTTAGAAGTCATTATTCAATTTTGCGCATAACAATGCGATTAATCGCGATTAATCGCAAGAAAATCATGCGATTAATCGCGATTAAAAATTTTAATCGTTGCCCAGCACTACATTTTACTAATCATTCCTCTTATCACCTCACAGCCTCTCGAAATTTAGTTTGGCTGAAGCAATATGTCAGCAATCTAAATCCACACCACCACAATATTACAATCTCTGTAAACCCACAAAGCATAAAAAGGGGGAAATATTCATTTTTAACAATAAAAAAAACATACTTCAGAATCAAAAGCTTCAAAAAAGGTTGAAGTGAAAAAGAAATTGAGAGCAAGTGCTAAATTATTGAATATAACTACTGTGTGCATAGCTGGAACCCTTAACCTTAAAAAATATAAACATTTTGGTCATCAGAGCCCAAAGAAACAGGACAGAAAGTGTGTGAGCATGAAGACAGAGAGTGTGTGGGAAACCGAGATGGAGAAAGCAAATATATTCATTGTATTCAGCCCAGTTTCTCTTCTGCTAAATTGCTTATTGCATAAAAAAAGAATATGGCGATTTGGCGGGCTTTGTGATTTTGATACCCAATTTAAAAGGTAAGATCTCAGAAGTCCAGTCTAAAAAAGTCCAGCACAGGCCTGCTCTGGCATTCTGGAGCTGTGCTCATGCGCCCTAAATCTTTCCTGCTTTATGCGATAAACATTTAAATCCTCCTAGAGAAAAGCAGCAATGCCTGTCGTCCATACACTATTCATATTTACCCATATAGGCTTCGTAAGATTAAATATGAACGCTGAAAGCCTCGAAGCTTGCCATGCAAAAAACCAAAGGGTGAGAATTTCAGCTGCTGGGCAGCAATTTAAAGGAAACTGCATTTAATCACACTTTGTAAATACTGCTTTTCTCCATAACGTTTTTAGCAGGCGCTTTTGTCAGGTGAAAATTACACTGCCACTATCGCATTTCTTTTAATGTTGGGGTCAGTTGAGTGACGCATGGGAAATCCCTCCCAGCACATCCAATGTCTTCACACTAGAAGTGCTAATTAAAAATGTAAATCAGCATGAACACTCAGAATTAACCCCATATCGTCACGCAAGAGCTGTATTAAACCCTAATGAGTTGTATATTTAGAGGTCTTTTCATATGTTCTAATGTCCTTTATATTGTCAATCAAGGACTTTGCCTCAAACCCTAGTGAGTTTCCTTTCACCATTTGATTTGATTGTTCAAATGCACCTATGATACTCTCTTACAATTACAGGCAGGTCAAACGTTTCCATCCACCATCCAAATGTGCCCATGTTGCCCAAAATTTTACATGATTGTGCCTATTAAACTTATTTAAAGATTATGCACATACAAAATTGTTTGGCATAATTGGCATGTTTGAATATTTGAGTGTAGCATTGATGCATATGCAGCATTTTGGGGTATTGCAGGCATTGGTAAATGTGGCTGTGATACCAAGATAGTGTTTTGAACATCACACTCATGTACTGCACACTATGATGCCTAAAAATGCTGTCTAGGTAGGTGGCTCACTAGGTCTTGAGACAAATCTGAATCATTCTGAACCTTTTTGGCCATTGATAGGTAGGGAACACACTAGGTTTTGAGGACTAGTTTCAAAATATCATACAGCACAGTTGAATTTTCCAGCAATGCATTAGAGCCCCTGGCGCCACACTGGTGCGAGATGATCCTGTGGAATGTACCGTAAGGTTCTGCGAGTTCTAGCGGTTCTCCGGTATCGGAGTATGTTTTCCTTGTATGGCAGAAGAGAAAAAAGGTAAAGCGTGCCTTAAGCAGAAGCAGATGGAGGCCTTGAGTTGATCAGGACTTCATTAGAGAGAGAAGAGGCAAAATAACACACACACACACACACACACACACACACACACACACACACACACACACACACACACACACACACACACACACACACACACACACACACACACACACAGAGCACCAGAAGGGAAATGCTTGTCCCAGCATATCTAGGAATACTCATAAAGCTACAATCTTTTAATTTACTGCATCCCTAAATTAACAGCGGCCTTGAACAGACTGTACAGAGAATATTCAGAGACACATCATGTGCATCCAACCCTGTAATGGGTGAACCTGACAGCTGTAAGGCATCGTACTAATGTTGTAGAAAGCTCGTAGATTATGACCATGTCTAGTGGGAGGTCAGAGAGAAGTGAAATATGACGTGGAATTCCACAAAAGCCATTCCAAGCAACTGATAAATGCAGCAGGAAAAAAGCAGCACATTTTTGAGACGCACTACGCTCGCATCTCTGAAGGGATGCGTAAATCTGCCATCTGCTCTAACTGTGATGTCTATAAAAAAAACAGGGACATAATGTTACCTTTGCCATTTCTCATAATATAAGGGATTTTCTGGATGCTGCTGTAATTATGTAATACCACACAAGCAATTGTGCTTCGTCTGAAGGCACAGGGTCTCAGAGAGTACCGACATTCACTACAACAACACAACTGACCTTATGGGAGTGATTACTTAAACATGCCCACTGCTTTTCAAGGGTGGACCACTCCTTTGACCGTCAAACAAAATGACTTTGCAACATTCGTGAGTCGGCTCACTCGCTCGCTGATGTACCTGATGATTTTAGAAAAAGCTTAAATGCAGTAACTACAAATGCAGCGTATTAACATGCTAAATTATGATGACTAAAAGATAGACTTTTAGTCTAAATTATGTCTAAAAACTAAATTATGAAAGACTAAAAAACTAAAAGCACAAGCTTTTATATCAAGTTATGTTGAGACAATATACTGTATATAATAATAGAAGACAAGAAAATAATGAAATTACAAGCGGAAACATGTTGACAAAAACTGACTTTAACAGAAAGGAAAAATGTGTAACCTACACTATCTGCAGATGCAAATAGGGTTAATAATAATAATAATGTTGTTTTTTTGTGTGTGTTTTTATCAAAATAAAGTTAACTTTAGCCACATATATGTAGCCTTGTATTTAATGGAGAAAACAAATCATGGAAGTGTAAAATGAATGATGGTCAATGCCAAAGACGAGCACTATTTAAATAAATGATTGTTTTGCTGATGTTCTGCTTTTGGATGATAATAATTTGCAAGTTTATTTGCACTGGCTGCTATGGGGAAAAGAACAAACAAAACTCCATTCACTAGCCTCTCTGGACGCCTAGTATCCGACTTTTGTACCCTAATTATAACAGTAATAATAATTGTGGTAAAAATATTATGTATTTGGGACGTCAGTCATTTATCTGTCGTAAGGTCAATTATGGGTGGCAGGTCACAGCTATTGGCAAGTAGTCTATACAAAATCTCTTTTATTTAGTATGTCACTCTTGACCAATCAAATTAGAGGACGAGAACTGACTATTGTATAATATCCTACAAAGTGAACAGTGTCGGATACAACAGAGGCCAACATCTGGAGAACTGTGGGTTGGCGTACACTGCTGAACATAACCAGGATTACCAGAAACACATGTAACTACTCGCATTCCACAGCTCCGGCAGTAGTTTCTTTATTTAAACATAATTATGAATCTAACTGCAGCACATTTCAATGGCTTTTCAGCTAAGCACTTTTCACAATGCCTTCAGTCGCAAACAATTGCTCACTAAAAGTCCTTTCATATTTCGCAATAATAGGTTTGAAATTCTAACTGAATATACAGTAGCGAAAAGTAATGCAAGATGACATGCACCCAGACACACAATGCCAATGTGATTACGGTTTCAGAAATCTGGAGCTAATGGTCTCCTTTATGCATTCAGCAACCTGAAGCTACATGGAATAAACCACCCAACAAGAGGAAATTAGATATAACACAACAATGCATCATTTAGAAAACTATGTAATCAATTTCCCAGAGCTCAACTGATGGCAGACAGACAGTTAGCCATCCCCATCTTTTTGTGAGCCACTAAAATGACAAATGCAGGCAGAATTTTCAGTGATTAATGGCTTGAAGTTTGGTCTTTTCCTCACTCTAAGCCATCATTATACTTCATAAGATTTGGAATAAAATGAACCAGTTCTATGGGCTACTTTTATGATGCTTTTTTTCACCCCCTGGTCACTATATAGGCCCATTTAATGGAAAAAAAAGCAGCATGAACATTCTTTTAAACATCTCAATGAGGGTGATTAAATGACTGAAAAATACATTATGCACAAAAAGCTGATGTACATTAGTTAATGTATTTTATAAATGCATTTTGAATATTTATATATTATAAGCATTACATATTGTAAATATAATAATGTTGTTGTTTTTTTTTCAAAATCAAAATTCAAGAGAAAATATTACTAAAGGTTTTAATTTCTGATATATAGCTACACACACTACTGTTCAAAAGTTTTGGATCTGTACGATTTAAAAAAAATGTTTTTGAAAGAAGTCTCTTATGCGAAATATTACAATTTCAAATAATTATTTTCAAATGTTAATATATTTGTAAGTGTAATTTATTAATGCGACGTCAAAGCTGAATTTTCAGCATCATTACTCCAGTCTTCAGTGTCACATGATCCTTCATAAATCAGTATAATATGATGATTTGGAGCTCAAGAAACATTTATTATTATCAATGCTGAAAACGGTTGTGCTGCTTAATATTTTTGTGGAAACTATAATACAATTTTTGGGCAGTGGGCAGGTCTAATGGACCTGTACGGGAGAGTAAGACGACCCCGCCCTACCACAAGTCATAGGGGCTCACCTTAGGCAAGTGACAGTACCCCTTTTTGCCTCCCAACTATGGGTTAAACAGTAGATGTCAATTCGGCAGCAGGAGTTGGCAGCTGTTGTAGAGCATTGGAACTTTTTACTGGTTGGTCTACCACAGCTTTCTCGGTGGGCGGATGATCCTTTGCGGGACAAAGGTCAGCGATTATAAGGCCAAGTTAGCAGGCTACTGCGGGGCGATCCTGCGTTGCTCTTGACTGTCGTGCTTGCACTCCGTCAGATTCTGTGGCGTAGGACCCAGAGGGAGGCGTTTGTCCTGGGCAAACATCAGTCTTCTGTATTCTGCCCTGGCACTCGGTGCTATAGCATGCATGGAAAGTCATACACATATTCAACGACTGGCAAATCGGGAGGCCTTGTACTCAAGGGCTGTCGTTGCTCGGCAGGACACGCGTGCAAGGCAGGCGCGGTCAGGTCGACATTCTGCAACTGCCTCCTCTTCTCTGAATTTGGCGTGCTGGAACATCAGAAGTCTTGGGGTGCACTCCGACCTCAACAGTGCTCCTCGGAAATCAGCCGTCATTGATTGTGAACTATTTCGCCTCAGAGTGGATATTGCTGCTATAAGCGAGACTTGGCTGTTGGGTAGTGGCTCTGTGCGCGAGAGGAACTACACCATTTTCTGGTGTGGTCATCCAGACGACCATCGTCCGATGCATGGAGTCGGCTTTGCTGTGCGGAACACCCTGCTGTCCACCGTCTCTCAACCAACTGCTTGCTCTCCACGCCTAATGTCCATGCGGATGTCACACTCAGCTGGCTTTCTCACTCTCCTCTCTGCCTATGCACCCACTCTTGGCACGACCCCTGAGGACAAGGAAGCCTTTTATGCCCACGTTAGCGAGGTCATTCATTCCGTCCCGGCTGGGGAGGATTTAGCTCTGCTTGGGGACTTCAATGCCAGAGTTGGAGGGGATGTCACTGCCTGGAGGCCAATCTTGGGTCATTTTGGGATTGGTAGCATCAATGACAATGGCCAACGTCTCCTTGAGTTGTGCGCTGCTTATGGCCTATGCTTACCGGGATCCTTCTCATCTGGAACTATCAGATCCAAGGTTACCTGGATGCATCCCCGGTCCAAACACTGGCACCAACTTGATCACATTATTGTCAGGAGGAGCCAACTCAACGCTGTTAAGAGGTACAGGAGTATGCACTCTGCAGACTGTGACACCAACCACGCCCTTGTCCGCTGCACTCTAAAACTCACCCCAAAGAAGATTCACAGTGCCACTCCAAAGCTAAACATTGAGCTCATGCGGAAACATGAATACGTGGCAAGTTTCCGTGCGCGTATGGAAGGCCTTCCCTTCAGAGTTGACGGCACTCCTGAAAACACCTGGGCCGAGCTAAGAGCTTCCATGACGGAGGCTGCATCTGAGGTCTTCGGCCTTTGTAGAAGGAAACAGCCGGATTGGTTCCTTGCAAGCTCTGCTATTCTGCTCCCGGCCCTAGCTGACAAGCGTGCTGCCCGTCTCAGTGCTCTCCAAGACAGTAATGACTCCACCATTGCTCACTATCGTAAGGCCAGGAATGACGTCAAGCATCTTACACGCCAGGCCTACGAGCAGTACTGGCAGGACCTCAGTGAGAAGGTAGAACGGTGTGCAAGTACGGGGGACATACGCGGCATGTACAGCGGCATCAATGAGGCTCTGGGTCCTAGAGCGAAAAAAAACAGCATCTTTGCGAGCCACTGATGGCTCTGTTGTCAACGACCTCCCAGGCCAGCTTGGTAGATGGGTCGAGCATTACAGCTTGCTGTATGACACTCCTGTGGACGCCGACTTGAATGCTGTTTCTGCTGTTGTACCACAACTACCTGTCCTCAACGAGCTGGATACGGAGATCTCAGCAATGGAAATAGAGCATGCGATTGCAGCTCTGAAGAACAACAAGTCACCGGGCAGCGATGGAATTCCAGCGGAGCTGCTGAAGTGTGGTGGGCCAGTGCTGGTCAGGCGGCTTCACTGCCTGTTTTGATGCTGTTGGCAGAACAAATGCATCCCTAGTGAACTCAAGAATGCCAACATCGTCACTCTTTATAAAAATAAGGGCGACAGGCAGGATTGCAACAACTACCGAGGCATTTCGCTCCTTAGCCTTCCGGGAAAATGCCTTGCCCGCGTAATCCTTCCAAGGCTGCAGCGCATTGCTGACCAGGTGCTGCCGGACAGTCAGTGCGGCTTCCGTGCTGGTCGTTCGACCTTGGACATGATTTTCTCGGTACGCCAGCTTCAGGAAAAGTGTGCAGAACAGCAACGCCCATTGTACATGGTGTTTGTCGATCTGACTAAGGCTTTCGATTATGTGAGTCGCTCTGGTCTCTTCCATGTTCTGCAGCGACTCGGTTGTCCGGCAACTCTTTTGGCAATACTCCAAGGCTTCCATGATGGGATGCGGGCAACCGTACAGTTCAACGGTGCCCGCTCAAATGAGTTTGATGTCTGCTGTGGAGTAAAGCAGGGCTGTGTCCTCGCTCCCACCTTGTTTGGCATCTATTTCTCGGCTGTGCTGCGACGGGCGTTTCCTGATCCGGTTGGGGTTCTGCTGCACACTAGGTATGATGGCAACTTCTTCAGCTTGGCTCGTCTGAGGGCCAGAACCAGGGTGAAATGCGTCCTTGTGCGCGAGTTGCTTTACGCAGATGACGCTGCCTTCGTGGCTCACACTGAACAAGAAATTCAGGAGATGTGCAATTCTTTTGCTGCTGCCTGCACAGAGTTCGGACTTACCATAAGCCTCAAGAAGACAATGGTGATGGCCCAGAACGTTCCTGCTTCCCCTCACGTCACCATCAATGGCACAGTGCTGTCGGCTGTCGAGAAATTCATCTACCTCGGCTCAACCTTGACAGCAAACAACACCCTTGATGCTGAACTGAATACCAGGATCGGTCGTGCCTCAACAACCTTTGGGCGGCTTCAGTCTCGCGTCTGGAACAACAGCCACCTTTCTCTCAAAATAAAGCCGCTTGGCGGTCTGCGCTGACAGAAGGCACGACTCTGTCCTGCCATGCTTACACCAGCTTTTGCACAGAAAGACGGCATGCTAGACACCGTTCAGATCGGCGCTTGCGCTGTAAAAGGCCTTGATGAATACAATTTTTATAAAGAAAGAGTATAAAATCAAGAGTATAAAAAAGAACAGCATTTACTTAAAATACTTTTTAAATAAATGCCTGCTGTCACTTTTGATCAATTTAATGCATCCTTGCAGAATAAAAGTATTAATTAATAATTTTTAAAAATCTTACTGAAAAGTAGTGTATATATTATAATAATGAATGCGTTTTATATTTTATATTTTTCAAAAAAATTCAAGGGAAAAATATATTAAGCTTGATATGCATTCATTGTTAATATAGTATTTGTGAGAGGTATTTTATTACTGTGTTGTGTTTTATTTCTCTTTTCCACTTTTTGTGGCCTTCGCTCACCCCTGAAGTTCGGTTTTAAAACTCTAAAATACAAAATATGATGCCATTGTGATCCTGTTCATCGCGTTTCCTCTCTAGACAGGTCGTGACACAACGTAAATAGAAGACAAACCACTGTCATGTCTAGTGTCAAGAGATATTATCTCACATTATGTGGCTTGAAGCTCCATGAGCTTGGGCTGTTCTGCTTTCTGTTTGTCACTTGATTGTGTTTGTTTCTTTGGTCAACACTGCCTCTGTAAGGCAGAATGATGAAGGCACTCCAAACACCCTCTAGAGGCAGGACTATCCTCTGACATTACTAAAACACTCACACACTCTCACCTGTATCGAGTGGGCCTCTCCGGGGTCAGAGATCAGCGCCTCGTTCTGGACCGTGTTGTGCTGTGTAAGACTTTCGTCCGTCTTCCCCTGCTTCTCTTCTCCGTCATCATCATCAAGTTCATCCAAGCTCTGCAGAGAAAAGTTCAGGCTCAGTCAGTTTAGTTTGTTCCGATTGTTTGGGATTTCTGGATTATTTTCACATGACGAGAGAGTCTAATTGTGTTCAGAACACACACACACACACACACACACACACACACACACACACAAACAGGAAGTTAGCCTTTGTGGTATGAGTCTAGGGGATTTTTGGAAAGTGGAATGTTGACACCCATTGCACACTGAGAACAGAAAGTTTTGTATATCTCAAAACAGACAGACTTTAAAACATTTCAATTTCGAGAATACTAACAATCTGAGCTATTTATGAATGATAACACCCACCGCCATATGTGACAAAGGTGACAGAGAGAGAAACCGGTTTTCTGGCTGCATGTAAAAACCAGTCTTTCCAGTTCACAAAGGAGGAGGAAGAGTGAAGGTGGAGCCCAGCACAGGACTAAGAGGGTAAAAATAGCCTTACAAAACTAAACTGGAATGTAATAACTTACACAAGCTTTCCGGCCAGCCGGTTTTATCAACACTTCCTGGGGATGGGCCAAACTCTGAAACCTCTAATAGGCATTAGCATACACAAATGAATACACAAACTATGACTTAGACACACCCTCACACACTTTCCCACTCCCCAGGGATCAGTAAACACACTTCATCAGTCCCCGCTGCACCCTTAAAGAGGTCACTTCTGCACTCCGCTGCCCGTTAGCCAAAATCAGGCATTCCCCTGCCTAATGACAATCATTTATGTCAATTAAGACAGCTTACAAACTTGAGGGCAAATTAGTGTCACAACAGTAAAATGACTATAAAGACATTTTCAAAGGAAGCCATTATTGTACAAATACTGTCTGTAACTAAAACACTCACACTAAATGACTTTCTGAAAACAGATAAAAAAAATAAAAAATAAATAAATAGACCTATAAACACTACAGATAATCTATTTAGGTTCATACTTTTTTGGGGGGCAAATATCTGAATAGAAATAAAATATGAATAAAACTGTATATGAAATATAAAAACTGTATAAATTATTTAAAATTATATAAATATAAAAGTTTGTAATAATAATAATAATTATGAAGAACATTGCATAAGGTTGAACAGGGAAACTGAGGGTCTGTGGCTCCACAGAAGAGGGTCTGGAGATCAAGTGGAAAAACAGAGAAAACAAATGCTGCAAATTCCTTGCCCTTCCTGTTTATAAAGCAAATGAGAAACTCATTTCACTTGACATAAACGTACATGTTTTTACTCGAGTAAACAGGTTAGATCATTAAACCTTTAACCTCTTTGTGTGTTTGCCGTGAGGGAGAGGGTCTTCATTTAAAACACTCCATCTGTGCTCATCCTCTGCTTTATTAGGAATGCATGTGCGGGTGGAAATTTTGTCTCTCGCCTGCTGGAAAAAAAAAAGATCCACGATCTATCATGTTAATTCCCTTTTCCTGGCAGAGGGAATGCACAACATGTCTGCCTCAGAACTGCAGCCTAGCCTATCCCACCGTCTTAACTTTCAGTCTACAATACTCCACTAGCACTTTTTTTTTTTTTTTTGTGGATGGAAAAGAGAGGAGCCCTATAATTAATCAGACAGCCAAAGCTGATCTACATGAAACTTTATGTATATGGTATATTCCCTCCAATATATCATAGGATCTTTTACATTCCTAATGTCTCAACAATATGCACAATTACAAGAGACTGCGTTACTTCTTTATAAAATGGTTACTACATAATGTAAAACAAATAATAATATGATTTTCAAGTTGAGATCAATTATCTACATGCTAGTGAACTAAAAAAAAATGAACTTTGAAAATATGCACATTTAAAATGTACAATATTTCTCTTTTGGGAAAACAATCTAGAACCATAATTATATTATACTCTACTTTTCTGCATATTATTTCATCCACTTAAACCATTTTGTTTTGTGCATGATGATTACATTTTGGAACTCTCTCTAAAATATTTAACAAGAAAAGTGAGAAAACCTTATAAAAGCTCTGTTTGTGTGTTTTGACTGGTGTAGTATTCAGGCCAGTTATGCAGTAGATTAATGGAGAGTCGAGCTGAGGGGCTCTGGATGCTCTTCCCTCCTGATGTCCTCGGCAGACTGGATTTAATGACTGTGGATTAATCAAGTATTGCATGCCCTGGCTGCACAGGTTCATTAGGATGATGTATTACACCCATGGAAGGTGAAAAGTGTGTGTTTGAGTGTGTGCGCGACGAAGTCAACTGTCCTTTAATCATCACAAATCCACAGTCTCGTGGAGTGACTTAATGACTTAACCCAAAACCCCAAGATTATTCCGGGCACAGCTAAAAGCCATTTTATTTCATAAGCACACACATTAGGATCAAATTTGGAGGGCTGTGGAGACATATTTGGTCTAAGTGTCAAATACAGTTCTGATTATTAATATTTTCTTCCACATTAGTAAAACACAAACCGATATGTGAAGTGATATTGGTGATTTTTTTATAGCCACTCTGTTTCACCCTAAGGCACGTCATAAGTACAGATTTGGAATCCTCTACAAGGTAATTTCTTTCTTCTTTTTTTTTAAAACGACAACAACAACAACGTATTGACTGCAAACCTTTGGACAAATATAGGTAGCATATATAGTATATAGCTTTCGCATCAGAAGCATTCTTACAATGCCAAATGCTGCCACCTGCAAATGTTGTGCAAGTATTTGAATGAGATTTGTGATGGCAACCTTGCCTATCTCTCTCCTGCACCGGACAAGAGATTAATCTCACCTGGTGAACACATTTTAACGGCTTAGTCGAGTGCTCAAAATTGTGCACGCACGCACAACTGCCTGGGAGAATAGGAGGACACGTTCTCTGGTTATTAAATTTAATCATAAATCATTTTCTGCCAGCCCAGCGGCCATGGTCAGCACAGCTCACCATATTTTTACATACTATATACACAAAAGCATGTGAGTTTCTCATTGAACTGAAGTGTCTTTGCAGGTTGTCTGTTCCCCAAAGAAATAGTTATTTTCATTTCATTTTAACACAGAGATTGTAGGGAAAGAGGTGTGAAACATGTAGATTGTGGACTTTTGCTACACTTTGATTTGAAGGTACAAGGCGAAACTTTAACAGATATCAATTCAGGCGTCTTACGAAAGCTGAACAATTCTGCCTCCGCAGGGATCATATGGAGGTAGGAAGGCAATAATGCACGTCCAAATCCAATGATCGTGTTACATCCGGTCTACTGAGATACCTTCATCTGATCGTTTTTTGAAGGCAGCACAGATGTGTCCATTGCTGCCTATGATATCCCACTATTCCTCTGCTTGTGTTTCAGTGACGGTTGAACTGAAGGACAAAAATGGCATCTAAAAGTTGTGTCTGGTAGTCAGTTTGTGAGTAAATGTAGTTTTTTTTGCCCAATTTTTTCAACTTTTCCCTGAATTTCTAGCAAGAAATTAGTATGGTAATGAAATATTCACTTGGTTATCATCAAAGCTCTCTTTAATGTTTTGCAGTTATGCTGGAAGAGGAAGTGTGTCCAGTACCTTAGAAAGCAAATGCTTCCAGATAAGTCAATGGCTAATAGGACAACAAGGCAGCTACCTAAGCTTTTGGACACAGCCTATGTGTTTAAGATAAACATATTTACAATATATAAGTAATAGCTCATCCGATAATTAAGAATCCATCATCATATATTCTAATGTTATCACACAAAACTATTCAGGGCTTTAGAGAACAACAAACCTCTCAAGCCATATGGAATTTTTATGTAATATTTATTTATTGTCTTTCTGTCTGTCCTACTACTTTTATATTTATAAGGCATTTTTTAAACACAAGCAGAACAAATTGTATGCAAACCCTTCATAAATATGTCTGCAATCAGTTCAGTTGGACAATTAACGCATAAACTGAAATTGAAAAGAAATCTGTCTAGAATTGCATGAGTTCTGTTTTTGTTCATTTCTGGCTGAACTATTCCATTAAGCTTCTATGAGTGAGTGAACATCTTCATTAGAGGTACTTAGTTTAGGATATTTTTAAAGCTGCTGAAGACCTGAGCCTCGATAAGTTTCTGCCTAGACATTTTGTTTTAACAAGTCACCACAAAGACAAATCTTCACCTCATGACTTGCGTGTGGCCAAACCGCACAGTGTGTTCTCAGACAGTAAGAGCTGTCCATCCAACAGCGATTCAAGCCTGTATAACCAAGACCCACATTTGATAACACACACGGCAGGATTGACTCCATCAGTCAGACTTAAACATAATAAAAACAATAGGAGGAGGGCACAGTCAGGACAACAGACTTAATCCACTGCTTGGTCCATGCCAGTTCTGAGAGAGCCGACAAGCTGTTTTTGAACATTCCAGGAGAGTTGCTTTTAGTGCAACCACAACAGTCCGCAGGGTGTATTATGAGGTTTTGAAGGAATGTTTGTGAGAGCTTAGAAAACATTCACAGATTTGCACCATCCCTCCTAAAATGGAAGCCTTTTTTTCTGAAACAACATACTTCCAAGCAAAGCACTGAAGCCTTTCCTGGTTAGTCCATAAATCTCGTTTCTGAGAGAATTGAGCAGATTTGCAGTCTGTAAAGTTATTTCCGACTTAAGCTCATTCCAGCCACCTCTATGTTTAGTGTGTCATTAAATCACACATTTATTTCACATACATTCCCAGTACGTTAGGTCTGAAGACGTGAATTTAAAGGGATAGTTCTCCAAAGCACAAAAAATATATATAATTTACTCACCCTCACGTAATTTCAAATGTGATTTTCTTTTTATGTGGAACAAGAGGTGATTTTTATGTTCGTACAGTGAAGGTCAGTGGGGTTCCCATGTTGTTTCAGACCCCATTAACTTCAAAACATAATGCAAAATATGTTTGCATTATGTTTTTAATGTTCATGTTCCAAAGAACAGAAAAATGAAACACTGTGTTAATGGATGGGAGATTGGAGTTGTTGTTTTTTTTGTTTTTTTTAGTATACAGATGGTATTCTAAAATAATCTTTCAGGACTTAATCTAAAAAAGGTTATCAATGCCACCAAAATATATAATTTGCAGTCTGTTCAATAGGGAATCACATAAAAACAAGGGTTTGCACTTTCAGGGAACTTGTAAATGGGGTTTTTATTGAGGTTATATTGGCTGCATAAAAACAAACATATCATCTAAGCAATTTCAGAATTACAGTTCTCTCTGCTATCCGTTCAGTTATTCAAAGAGTGGGCATTTTGTGGTTATTCAAAGAGTGGGCACAGCCCATCCACAGACTGATGCAATAATTTGAAAGCCTGAACCGAATTTCAAGACTCTAGCTTAGCTAAACTTTGCATGGACGTGGTAGGCTAAATTCAACTCAAGTCACTCAGAAGGAGACAATAAGTAATCTGATTTTATCACTGTGACTACATTTTAATAAAAAAAAAAAAAATCATGTCAAACTTCAGAAATGTCCTATCATTTGTACAATCTGATCCAGATTGTGATGTGACTCACAAAAAAGGTTATTTTAAAACAATTTATTTTGCTTTATAACCTTTAAAAGTAGTAGTTAATCCAAAAATGATGATGCAAGGAACTCAAAAAGAGTTTAGCAGAATGTCCAATGTTCTTTTGCACACAATGAAAGCAAATGGTGACCACAACTGTTCTCGGACCCAATCCACTTTCATTATATGGTATAGAGCAGCTTGGACAATATTCTAAATACCTCCTGTAATGTTCCTCAGAAGAAAGAATGTCATGCAGATATGGAACAACAAGAGGTTGAGTCAATGATTTAATTCTGGTCTTTAACATCAGAAAACCGCTTTGCAGCAGCCAGTAAAAATAGTGCAAAATATTATGAAAGCAGGAAATTTGCTGATCACAAGATCCACTCTGTAATTTTCCAGTCATACGGAGAATTGGCTAATTGCATGCCTCCAATTCCTCATGCCTAATGGCTGCTTGATATTTTGCTATAATTGTCACATAGAAGATGCACATTATATGGATGATGAAACAACCAGGGCTCTGAAGTAAACCTGAGACTCATGCATGCAACACAATATTCACTGAACTACAAAGCCACGGAGGGCTCAGAATTGCTGTGACAAAGCATTTAACTACATATCACATTTGTTTACGATCAAGAATAAACGACTGCTTGAACAAACACAGCCCAAATGCTCATTATTACAATGTAGGAGTCTCCATGACGGTTGGAAGCAGATATCATTGCAAATTCCTTACAGCCCCCTTCCACGACTTTAAGGACATAGTTATGGTCAACCAGAGTTCATTCTGAATCAGCTGGTTTCTTGTTCCTCCTCTGGGACTAGAAGAGGGCATTTGGTGTTAAATAACCCTTGTAGGGACTACTGACCAATGAGGCTGGCTATCTTGCAACATTTATCCAGACACAAGTTCTCCTGATGTGGGGGTAAACACAGCGAGACTGCATTTCCATTACCGACTACACTGTTTATTCTCTCCCGTGTTTGACTAGGGAGGTGAGTGTTAAGTCACTACAAACAGAATAGAGCTCCAACAGTGTTCAGTCTCTGAAATATGTCTTAAAGCAGTATGAAAGCAGTATATTTTGTGTAGTTTATGGGCATCTAATTCGATGCTCTAGAGTAGTGGTTCTCAACAGGGGTGTTTAGAGAACAATGGGGGGCAATGGAAGCAAGATTTTTGAAAGGGGGGCGTTCAGGTGTTCATGGGGGGCGTTCACGAGTTTACACCAAAGATCCAGGCAAGACAAGATTAAACATTTAATTACTTGCAAGATAATTGCCTACAACATTCTAAAAATCTGCCATTTTAATGTGACATGCAAGCATGTAACGTTTCTTTTGCAACGACTATTATTTTTGATTTATTAATTTATTATTATTTATTATTACCACTGACTAGAATCCAGCGCTGACAACAATCCGGTGGTGGCTAGAATCCAGCGCTGACTAGAATCATGCAGCGGAGGAATGGAAAGTTGACAAGACATTAAAAAATTATTGGCTTAAGAACCACTTCTATATTTTCAAATATTTTCAATAAATCATGTTCCCATTCACTCCAGCGACAAAGTTTAAAATTAATTAAACTAAATTCGATTCATAAAGGTAAAACTTTTACATTTTTAGGCATTAACTAATGCCAATGTCTAATGCCAAAATGTTTTCTTGGTTCACCAAGTAATTTACTGGTCGGACATTATTGTTAACTCGCAAGACTGTAAGGAGAAAATGACAATTTGATGGATAATTTAAATATATTCTGTAACCACATTTTGGTTATGTATTAATTCCGCCGTCACATCTGAGCGCGAAACGCTGCTTGGATAGTGTCAAGATAGTTAAAAATAATTAATAATACAATAATAATTTAATTGTTTATATGCATTTATTCTTGTTAGAAGATTTTTTTTTTTTTTTACTGATTATGAACACAAATTAATCTTGACAAAATAAATTAATTGTATTAATTATACCATTGATGAAAACAAGCTGATACCAAGGTATTTTAGGCCTACAATTCTAAAAAATTTTCAAGAAAAATAATTATTGTATTTTTTTTTTTTTTTTTTTGAAAGTAAGGTTAATGTAAGCAGCTTCTTGCAATACTCTACTAAATGCGTAATAAAACCTAAGTGCAAACATTACAGCTTTAATGACAGTAACCTATAACCTACGGTTGTTTTTACTGTCCAATGACAGCCCATCTTATAGCTAGGGTATTTCGAGTGGCATGGGAGATAGTCAGAAGTTAATTTGTTGCCCCTACGAGTTTATAATAGCATTTATTTTAACAAGATTTTCATGGATATTTTTCTAATGGATAAAGAAAAAAAAACTGCCAAAATGTTTTTAAATGTTGGCTTTATTAAACTGTTTTAAACATGTGTAGGCTTACTATTTATTCATTTATTGTTCTATTTTATTTAACATTTTGACATTTAACAAAGCAAGAATTGCACAACAATTTTAAACGTCTACTCAGAGTGCCGACTCGAACCAATCAGGGGCCGTTCACATATCGCATTTTATGCGCGTGCAAATTCGTTATTTCGAATTCGTTAAATTAATCTATTTCAAACGTAGGCACGCGGCAAGCACGCTCATAAAAGAAGCAACACGGTCGGTTGAAAACATCTGAACTTTTCAGAATGCTGCAAGCGCACAGCAGGTCATGTGACAAAAACCAACCGATCAGCTTCGGCCTTTCCGTAACAACTGGCGTAAGGGACCTGGATAATGGATAGGGGGCGCTGGCCCAAAAAAGGTTGAGAACCACTGCTCTAGATGATTAATATGCCAATGAATAGCTTTAAAGCAAAATAAGTTTAACATCTGCTTTTTCATACTGCTGCTGCAAAAAAAAGATCAATATCTTCAACCAGTGAACTGAAGCCAAGGTAGGATGGTGGTAGTGGTTCAACAGATCACAAAACTCATGGTTCAGATCATATCACGGCTTGAGTCATGGTGAGAATTCATGAGAGAATTATTATTTTACGAGTTGGCCATTTTTAATTAATTTGTATGATTTGATTCGTACAAAAATGTATGATTTTTAGAAAAAAACAAACAAGAAGGCCCACCCCTGGGCAAGCTGTGCAGGGTTTATGCTAGCAACAGGAAGGAGAACTGCTGTTTAGTCGATCGCCATGACCTCTTATCTTCGTTTAACCCTTTAGATGACAAATACTCTTTTGCCACTGTGTTATGGTTTCAGGCTTTTAATTTTCAGTTCTTGAGTTCTAAACAGGCCTGCTCTTCTGGTTTCAGTAGCTACCAGTAGTTCTGCTTCACACTGAGCACAGCAGCATGTTCTTCCTTCATAAGCACACACTTCAGTCATGCTCAAGAGACCAGACCTCGCTGCAGTGAGAGGGGAGAGTACAAGCTAGCAGTGAGTCATCTAGCCCCTTCTTGTCCTCCACATTCTTTCAATTACTTTCCCTCCCCTCCCTTTTTTGGACATTTTTTCCTGTTCCTTCACTTGGGCTATTCTCTTTTTGAGTCTAATGAGCCTAACACTCAGCAGGTTTAGAGAACTGCTGACTCATGGTCCAACGGCGACCTGATAAGTGGGAGTGATGGGACGGGTGAATGTGCAATCCTATGATTTAATGGGCTATTGAGGGCCCAGAGAGAGTTAACCACTTTTTGTATTCATGCTGGTTTCATATGATTTTAAAAAAAAGTTTTGTACCATTTTCAATAAAAGTTCAAGAGAAAACTTTAAAAACGTAATGCAGTGTAACCAATTTTTCAATGCAATACATGCGAGTATTCAATCATCCTAGTCACTTAAAAAAATAAATGTTTACCGCACTGACCTTGATGCACAGTAATGAGTGTCTGTAGGGATTCAAAAATACAGCAAAAACATTCATATTGAAAAAATATTTTTAATTTTTATTTATTGTTGTGATGGCAAAGCTGAATTTTTTTGCAGGCATTCTTCAGTCTTCTGTCACATTATCCTTCAGAAATCATTCTAATATGCTGATTTGGTGCTTAAGAAATATTTAATTTCTTTAAGAAAAAAAAACAACAACTTTGAGCCATAACTTTTCAAGTTGTCTTTAACTTTGTTAAAGATCATAGTCCCTTAGAAGCCCGTCTAAAACTTTCTTTGCGAGTACCTTTATTCACAAAAAACTGCCAATTTACTCACTGACTGACTGACTGGGAAGCAAGGTAGCAAGTTTTCAGACACTTCCTAAATGGGATCTAATGTCAATCTGACCTACCCTGTTAAATGCACATCAAGCTACACAATAACACTGATGGCAAACACAAGTGTGTCTCATTCAGCCTGCCGAGTTGCTTGTAGTGTTCTTGGTCTTGGCTTTACTGCTTTCCCAGAAATCCAGAGAAAATCCCAACCCATCAGGCTGAACAGTAGGTCATTGTGTCAGTAGTGGCTCGCGATGACAAAGGCCCAACAATGAGGTAGAGATGTCTTGGCAGGGACACCAAAGCCAGTAAGACCTTAGGATGCTTAAGGAAGAGAAAACCATCTGTTCACGCTTTCATTGATTGAGTTTATCTCACCGAAAGAGACATCCATTCCAGGAGCCAATTGCATTCAGGCTCGTCTCCTTTGTGAAGCGCTCACAGGTTTCTTGGCTGCTGGTGCTGGGTTTCTTGGCTTTGGAACGCGGGTGTATTCAGAGAAGCTCAGCGCTGGGACTGTTCGGGTTTCATAGAGCTATCAAAAGAGTCACAGAAACCCTGCGATGCTGCAGCCGGTTACTGTGGGTGAATGAGCGGTTACCTTGCACTGCAAGCAGCCATGATTTTGAGTTAAAGTGTCCGGCTTTCAACCTTACAATGCCCATTTTTGCCAACTACATAACTCACATCTGACACCAAAAAATGCTGTATGTATAAAACACTTTCTTATGCTTACAAAGGATTAATGGGATATTTTACAAAGATGATGCCAAAAATGTTGTAACAGGTGTGGATGGCAAACTTAAGGGGTTTTTCCTTTTTGGTCACACAGTGTCAGGTCTATCACCCTTATTTCTACGCCTTATTGAGGAATGTACAATTCAGAAATGTTTATTTCAGAGCATAAACCACTTTCTAACTGGGCAGATAAGGTGTTAAAGCAGCCACATTCCTCTGGCAAAAAACTGAGACATCCTGCTCTGAAGTATGACGTTACTCTATTCCAGTACAGAGCATTTCATTACCCCTGAACAACAGAAGGCTGCAATCAAATTTTGTTATGTAACTTCAAACCCCGGGATAAACGATTTCCAATGTTTTTGATTTTACAAAGTTTAAACATTAAACTAAACTTTTTTTTTTTTTCATATGCAGGCCACCCTCGAGCTTGCAAATGGATCTGACTGGCACAAATTCCATGTGCCTTTAGTTTGTTTGATTTAGTATCACTATACTACGCAAGCTGATAAACAAGGTTGGAATTTTGATACCAAGAATAACATTTCAGTAGGTTTTCAACTTTTTTAATTAGAGAAAATTTATTGAGTGCACTTGAGGTGCTTTTGCTCATATATTTTGGACATATCCAAAAGACTGTGTGTGCATATTACAGCCATTGTCTTGAGACCCATGTCACTGTGATTGACAGTCCATACAACAACAAGCTCTCATGCACATCCAGCTCACCATTTCTCTTTTCATTTCCTCTGTACTTCTGGAATCTGAAGAATAACAGAAGCTGAGAATCCAAAGAGCTTCCAAATCAAAAGGCCAGATTAGCTTTGATGTCTATTTATTTAAGAAGCAACCCAAAGCCTCAAATTCCTTCAAGCTAGCTAATGAAAGGAGAACAGAGCAGAACTCAATCCCACTTTGGGATTTGATGGATTACAGGCCCAAGAGCAGCATGGTGACCTAAAGCTCCTTCAGGAACCAGAGGGGTGCATGTAACATCACCAACACTGAGTTTGCTTTGGCTCTTCATGTGCTTGTCGTGGACTGGTTGGGAAAGAGGAGCAGCAGACGCTACAAAAATATATCATGTTTCCTCCCCCAACCACCAGAAATGATAGTTTGCTGCAGAGTTTACATCTGTGTGGTGAGGAGTCAACCACTCGACAGTGGGCTGAGGAGAACAGCCAAACCGCGTAGTCTACAAAACCTCTGCCGATGAGAGTACACAGTAGCGTTGCAGACATCAGACTGTGGTGGTGGGGGTGGGGGTGGGGGATCGCCAATATGAGCGTTTGGATTTTGGGTTTGTGAAGCCTGTTATTGCAGAACCGCTGGCAAGTAGCTCTGAAACAGATTTACAGCAATGAAACGCCATTGACCTCTCGCGGACCTTAAACCTGAAATGCAGAAATGATAAAACCAGCAAAAACCACCCTCGGACCTCACAGGAACATTATATCCAGACAAGTTATCTCTGGGAAACAAATTAGCACAGAAAAGAAATGTATGTAATGTGACTAAGAGATGATAATCAGAGGGTTTGGATTTCCAGACTGAGCCACCAAGCAAAAAGCATTCTGCAATATTACTCAAATGCACCCTGACCAAAAAAAAAAAGGATATTTCAGTTGTACTCAACATTGTGGATGTGTCCTACTTTCTCAGGGCAATGAAACATTTATGACGTTAGCTTTCAGTAAGGTGGCAACTAAAGTAACAATTTAGAAGATTTTCAAGAATTTAAAGTCGTCAAATTTCCAAATTTATTCCGGAATTTTATCAAAAAGCATGTTGTTCCATATTTTTTCCCAATGTGTTCAGCTTATGTAATAAATCATAATTTTAAAGCCACATGAAACTACACACTTATGTTTCATATAAAGTGCTTTGGATATCTTGAGACATACAGTCATTCATTATATATATATATATATATATATATATATATATACATATATATGTATATAGTTTAATATGACCTTTTATTTTTATTTATCACTCTTAAATCAGTTAGGTAAAATTGTGTTAGTCTTTTTTTTTTTTTTTCTTGAACCAAAAAGTTAATTGTTAAAGTAAAACAAACACAAAAGTGCGACTCAGAAGGCTGTTCCAAGGTAGCTGGGTCCTCGGCGGACCCTATACGGTGGCCCCAGCGTGATGTAATGAGGATGAATGAAAGTGTTCCTTCAATCCACAGGAGCACGATATAACAACCTCAAAGAGATGAAATGCTAAGTGGCAAATCAAGAGATAGGAGATAGAGAGTACTTTGATTTACGCCATGCAGACTCTCTTCATTACCTAAATAAATGTGTAAGACAGGATTCGATACTGGAGGCAGAAGAGCATGCAGCTAAGAAACCGATTAGTGTTTAAAAGAGAAACCGGTTTAAAAGTCTGTTCAAAACAGAAGTTAATCGCTTCAGCTTGTTAGAGAATAATAGTGCCTAATTAAATTCATATTACTCTGCAGATATTAAAAGCTATTTGATGGCTTTAAACCTATTTGCTTACAGCAAGAGGAACGGTAGAATCCCCTTGCAGTGATGCTTTAAAGCGTATGAAATGCATTGCTCCCAGATCAAAGCTTTAAACAGTCCCTTCTTTCAACATGTGAGGCTCGCATATACATTTTCAGAACGTGGCACATAAATATGCATAATTAATAATAGAGTCCCAAATCATTTCAGTGGCAAAGTAAATTGGATACTCATCGTCATTTATTGGAAAAAGACAGAAAGGCCTACTATAACTCTATGGTTAAAAGATGCTTTGCAATGGAAAAGATAACCTATATTATTAAGGGTAAAGAATACAAATTTAAGAGGGTCTGGAGTCCCTTTTTATTATTTATTGAACATGGGGATATTAACAATATAATAGAGGAGGAACAAAATGCTTAATTAGGTACTATATTCATATGAAAATATCATAATGTGCACTATAGTAACCCTACTTTATTGCTTCCATTTGTGGTTATTATTGACTCCAATGTATTGTTAACTCTGACTCCCACAGAACATACTGTATTACCCAATGTTGGTTTGTGCTTTTGCACTTTTCATGTAATATGAGCCCCGGTGTTTATTTGCTTTGTTTTTGTACATTATAGGCTATGTGTTGTTACAGATGTGTGGTGTACGCTGTTGTGTAAGTGTTCAAGAAAATTTAATAAGAAATAGTATTTGAAAAAAAAAAAAAAAAAACTAATTGGATGCCCATCTTTATTGAAATCATCAGTAACTGCTGGGCTGATTGTACGGTCACTTGCACTGTCTCTTCAAAGTTCTACATTAGACACTGCAAATCCGGAGTAGCTATCCAATAGATTTCATATCTGGTTATGGGAAAATAAGAATTAAACCGTTAATTCCCAGGATATAAAGCATCGAAAGCTTTTATAACCAGGTGTGGATTGTCTTGTGAAACATAAGCATGCTGTCAGCCATGATACAGCTCTGAAAAAACACAGTCTGTGAGTCACCACCCATCGAGTGGGGCGGCAGCAGAAGTGGAGGATGATGGGTAAACAGAGTGCGGGGTGAAGTGAGGAGACCGTGACCTCGCAGCGAGGCTGTCGCCGCCACAAACGTTTATGAATATTGCATAACTTTCTTTCACTGGTTTGGCAGATCGACTTCTGCTGGGAGAGCGGTGTGACTCTCTGAACATATGTTTGGACGCGAATCAAAGACACAATATTCCGACATGAGGTGCATCAGTGAGGCATGAAAAACCCTTGATGTGCACAATGGAGAATTTCTTTTAATTATGCCAGTGGAGATTTCTAAACTGCTTCAATCTGGCACAGTGAGCGCGGTCTAAACACAAGAGACAACAACAAACTAGTTTCTCCACCAAGATTCATTGTTCCATTTGTCTTTTTGATAACGATTCTCTCTATTCATCTACAAGAATCAACATCAAATTGAACGATTTCTCAAATAAAGAACCAAAAACAAATTTATTTTCCTCCAAACCAGAGAAAGGAGCAAAGCAAATCAATGAACAGAATATCAACCTTCAAATTCATTCTGCATGGCTACAAATCTGTTGTGCTGGGGTGTGATCCTTATTTTTTGTATCCACCAAAAAAAAAAAACCTCTAAAAACGGTGTTATGCAATTAAATGGCCACTTGTAGCCTCAGGTCAAACATGTCCTCAAAAAAAGCAATAAAACACCAAGACAAACTGAAACAATTACCGAATTACACTATCCTCTTTCTCGCTGCAGTAAAAAAACAAAAAAAACAAGAAGAATAAAGCAGCATTTGTTTGTTAAGTCTCAAGTAATCACTTTTTTTGTCATTTTAAAATGTTTAAAAGCAATTTATTGCTGTTGGCTAAGATGTTTACTCATGGTTATACTTGGGCTAGTGCTTTACCGTTGGTAAGTGCTTTGCGAGTAGGGATATGGTTTCATCTTCCACTGTGAAGCTGATAACTGATCTCTTTAGGATGCAATACAAATGCGTGAGTCGTTGCCGTATGAGATGTAAATAGCAACTTTTTAATCTAGTTCCAGTTTGTAATTGTGCCGTGCCTAACCAAGCTCATGGAACCTTGGCTCTTCGACTGGGCAGCGAGTTTTGTTGACAGAGTTTAGCGATTTGAAAGAGAAAACTTCTCCAGAGTTCATGCATGAAGTTTTAAGAACAACACGTTTTTCTATTTTTATTCAGATATTTTCAGTTTCTGAAATTGTGTTGCATCACCGTTGCAGCTGCAAACTAAAAACAACTCTGAACACCTTAGAAAGTACATGATAGCAATGCCTCTAGAGAAGCAGCATTGTGACACTGAGATTTGCATTTGCATTTGTTTTCAGAAAATGTCAAAATAATAGTTATATTTTGCTATTTGAACAGAAACTCGAAAATCATAATTGAATTGACTGTTCAGTACATCTACTCTATGTAATATACGTTTGGAGGGGGGGGGGGGGGAATCCATTATTGAAGTTCACTGTTCAGAAGAAGTACATGTCAAACCAACCGCAAAACAAGAGTTCAAACAGCAAATATCTCCTTATACAAGGACATAAATATTTGAAACTGCTTCACTAGAAAACACATTATAACGGCCAATAATCACTAAAGGAATTCACTGACAACATTCAGACCTTGCAATTCCAAAGTGCCAATCATATATACATATTAACTATCATCATTATTCATTAAACTCTTTCAGCAGAAGACAAAGAATGAGAACAGTCTATAAAAGACAAACAAAAAACGAGAAATGGAAGTGTCTTCATTTTGTTCATAAACAGACAGCACTGAAAGCAATTACTTTAAAAAGCACTTGAGCATGAGGGTTGTGTCGAACTAAAGAAGAAAAATGTGTGTTTGAAAGATAAGTGACAAATGAATAAAAAAGAGAGTATTTTCTTTGTAGTCTGTATTATAATTATGATGTCCATAAATACATTTATAGTGGAAATATCTCCTCTTATGAATATAGACTGTGCATAATCTGTTACAGACAGACTTATTTTACAAATAATGAGCTTTTTTAAAATAATAAATTCTTTTGAAACAAGAGATGCTTGATATTAATCAATAATCTATCTATTGATTAATAAGCAAATACAGCTAAACGTGCATGTAAGACTCCAATCTCCAATTTATATAAATATAGATCTGAAAAGCAAGTATTTATGTTTACCTTTTAATAAATTCAGTCTACTGTTTTTAATGTATTTAGGTAAATATACTAAACATATCCTAAATGCATTATTTTACCATTAATTATCAAGTTTACATAAAGATATAAAACAAAACTGTTTGATAAAATGTATTTCTACTTTGAATTTAAATCAAATACCAATAACAACAGCATGTAGTGTATTATATACACTACTGTTCAAAAGTTTGGGGTCAGTAAGATATTTATTTGTTTTATGCTTTTGAAAGAAGACTCTTATGTTTGCCAAGGCTGCATTTACTTGGTCAACAATACAGTGAAATTTATTATGATGTTTTCTATTGTATTACACTTTAAAATGTAATTTATTCCTGTGGTGGCAAACCTAATTTTTCAGCATCATTACTCCACTCTTCAGTGTCACATGATCCTTCTGAAATTATAATATGCTGATTTAATGCCCATTTATTATTATTATTGTTAATGCTAAAACCATGTTGGTTTGCCAAATATTTTTGTGGAAACCATGTAATGCTTTTTTTCATCAGAATTCATTGATGAATGTTCTAAAGAACAGCAATTATTGAAATTAATGTTTGTAACATTACTAATGAATCTCTACTGGCTCTTTTGAACAGTTTAATGTGTACTTCCTGTATACACAGTCACAGAGAGGTCAGTGTACCTGCATAGTATCCCGGTGAGCACCGACATGATTGTCAGTTGCGATTATACAGGGAGACTGATGGAGTATCGCTGTGCTTGCCATTTTACTTTACCATAGTAGCATTGTGCCTGCAGTGAATGCGACTGTTAATTATCGAAAAATGCATAATTTAACACATGAATAAACAAAGCCAAAAACTAAATTAAGGGTGCACTTGTGATGCCATGGCTTTTGTGATTGTATAATATGAATGGTTGGTTGTGCTGATTTTTCTTAAATTGACTAGACAATTGATAAGCTTAAGCTTTTAAATTAACAACAATTAAACATTTTGAATAGGCCTAATCATTATCGTCCTTATTTAAAATTAGCAAAAAAGTGAGATGGATAGCTCAGGTATGATTTATACATGCACCTGTGTGTTAAACAGAGGTCCACCCATTTTAAATTTGGTGTAATTCAAACCACCAATTGTTTGGCTTGGATCACAGAGTTAAAGATGTACCAAGATTAAATATTCTCTTCGTGTGAGTGTGTATTTTACCAGCCAGACCATGCCACACTTTCCACAAAAACCCTCCGAAGGCATTGAAAAAGCAAACAGCCTAAACAGTCGGGGTCAGGTTGGACCCCATTGTTTTAGACAAAGAGAAAGAGAATTAGACGTCAGTGATTAATGCATTCCACAGCTCTGCTCTCCTGCAGCATAAAAGAATGTTACAGACAGCAGGAAGGCCTACGACCTTATAATAAAAACTCAAACATGCCCACACAACCTATAGATGCAAACACTGATGCGTTTAATCATAACTTCACCTTCTAATACACATACAACTACTCTTACACATTTACAATCCTTAAAATCACACAAGAACATTCACAAAGGCAGTCGGCTGATGATGTCACTCTTCATTTGCATTTAAATGAGGGAATGGAATGCTGATCTCTATCTACAGCCTAGCAGTGGCCTATTAAAGTGGACTGGAGAGATTTCCTCATAAACCCATCAGACCTGCTGACACACACACACACAAACACACAAACACTGTGAGGGCTTGCTCTGTAAATTAGTAAAATAGCTGTGCTAGCTGAACACCATTACTGAGACCCTTAACCTCTCTGTGGCACCAGAACAAGTTTTAAAGCAGCAGGGTTTAGCTTCGATGGACTGTTTGTCCTGTTATTACATGGTCTTCGCTTATGAATATTAAGTAGGAAAATGTGACATTTCCTGAAACAATATAAAAATGTTTTTGTGATCCTACAGAGATTTTATCTACTTTCTTCTACTTGTCAAAGTTTTAAGTTTTCTTTGATTTATTTCATTATTTTAATTATTTATTATTTTTAATTAATGCATTTATGTTATTTTATTTATTTTACTCAATTTTGTTTATGCAAGGGTCAAAGGCGCTGCGTAACACGAGAAAGAACCTCATCGGTTCTTGAGGAAGCTCAAATATGCAGTGTAACATGCGAATGAACCTCATTGGTTCTTGAGGAAGCTCAAATATGCTGTGTAACATGCGAATGAACCTCATTGGTTCTTGAGGAAGCTCAAACATGCTGCATAACACGAGAATGAACCTCATTGGTTCTAGCTGAAGCTCAAACATGCTGCGTAACACACGAGAATGAATCTCATTGGTTCTCGAGGAAGCTCAAACATGCTGCGTAACACACGAGAATGAACCTCATTGGTTCTTGCGGAAGCTCAAACATGCTGCGTAACACACGAGAATGAACCTCATTGGTTCTTGCAGAAGCTCAAATGTGTAGCGTAACACGAGAATTAACCTCATTGTTCTTGCGGAAGCTCAAATGTGCTGCGTAACACACGAGAATGAACCTAATTGGTTCTTGTGAAACCTCAAATGTGTTGTGTAACACAACGTTTTACCTCATTGGTTATTGAGGAAGCTCAAATGTGTTGCGTAACACGACAATTAACCTCATTGGTTCTTGTGAAAGCTCAAGTGTGCTGCGTAACACAAGAACGGACCTCATTGGTTGTCGCACGTCAAGCAAGCATGTTTGAGAGCTTCCGTTTACTACAACTGATGTGTGCGTTGATGAATGTTTATGTGAATAAAAGCCTAAATTCAATCTATTCATCATATAAAGCATTAGTGTCTCTTCAGAAAATCTGGACTGAATCACTCATTAAAATCTCATTAAAAAGATCTTCATTTGTGTTTCGAAGATGAACAAAAGTCGTACATGTTTGGAACGACATGAGGGTGAGTAAATAATGACAGAATTTTCATTTTTGGGTGAACTAACCCTTTGATGTGCAATAAAAATGCCAAAAAAAAAAAAAAAAAAAAAATAGAGAACAAAAAAAATTTTTGAGAAAAATAGACAGAATGTCTTTGGGCCAAGTAATATGTTTGTTTTTCATGAGAAACCCACCACTGTGACTGGCCAGTTCTCCCTTAGGCCACGGGAACCCAGCTTTCTGAAACAATAACCCTGGTTGAGCTACTGCAGGATGGCTGTTGGCATTCCCACGTCCGCAGCCTGCCACCCGGATACAGCTCATCCAGCATTATGGATTGAGAGGTTGCACCTTGGGGAGTAGGACCTCCATTTAGAAGTTAAGTAAATATTCTGACAGTTCTGAAGGAAATGTTCTGCTCCAGAGGACATAGATGATAGCTATAAATCATGGATTCTGGTGGGTTTGGCAGAGCTGCTTCTGGGTAAGCTGTGCATTAGCTACTAATAAAAGGAGTTTAGCACTGAATGAAAAAAAACAGTTGAAGACCAGGGTTGTGGGGTAACTAAAAACTAGGCCACCATACTTCCATGACCCATTACAATCATTCAGCCTTTATTAAAGAATTTCTGTTTTTAAAGGGATAGTACACCCAAAAATTTAAATTCTGTCATCATTCACTTACCCTCATGTCATTCCAAACCTCTATGACTTTCTTTCCTTTGCAGAACACAGAAGATATTTTGAAGAATGTTGGGAATATTGGTAACCACTGACTTCCCAGTGTATGGACAAAAAAATAAATACTGCAACATTCATTAAAATAATTTCATTTATATTCCACAGAAGAAAGTCATACAGGTTTGGAGTGGTATGAGGTTGAGTAAATGATGAATGAAGATTCATTTTTGGGTGAGCACTCTCTTTAATAGCATAAAACTACTTATTGTCACAGGTTTACTTCCAAAACAAGCACTAGTTTAGCACTTGAGCATATGAAAAAGCAAAAAGAAAACACTGTTCAACAAAGGCACATCTTATCAGGTTACACCACCACAAGTACAGTTAAACGATAACAACATTAACATTTAATGGGAAAGTAATCTGGGTATTTTTGTCAAAGCTGCACTTGAGGGAATGCGAGCAGGGAGAAACTAGGCAAGCAGATCAAGTTAAAGTTTTAGTGAGAGGGGCCGCTCATCAAGATATCAACCGCCTGGAAACATGTTTGTCAGATTATTATAACTAAGGCAATGAACGCAGAGAGACGATTTAATTAACAGATAAGTCTAGAGTGCTAAGGGTTAACAAACATATCTGCACGCTCCTGAGATAAAAAGCATCAATATTTATACAAACATGACCTTGTCTATGTGGCCACCCACATATCAAACATCACTCTTAAGTCTAATTACATGCATCAAGTCTAGATTAAAATGAAAAAGAGCATTGTGCCTGTGATAAAGCCTGTGAAATGATTTGGTCAAAAGAGGTCATCATCACCAAATATACATAGAATATTCTAGTTAATCGTTCAGACCTAATTCCAGTCTCTAGATATGGCTTCCTCTGTCAATATAAGTATGTGGGATATTGTTCACCCATTTTATCATCTGCCTGCCAAAATCAGTCAATCTAATTGCTTAGAAAAGGAATAATACACCTCACCTCAACAAGTCACATGCTTTCTTGTCTCAGGTCCATTGCACCACATGAGCAATACAAACAACACATGAGACTTTAATACTTAGGGTTAGAGGTTTACCCAAATCCCTAACATTAAGAATAAGCAATAATATTATCCATACTTGCCTTAGCAAACACCAATATTTAAGAAAACAAAATGCGTATAACCCATTTGGAAAGCATTTCTTTAAGCTCTCCACAGGGAGTGGTGTCGTCTTTACCAGGACTACAAAATTAAATGTGACTCCTGAGTAATGTTAGCTCGCTTTGAGACATTCTTGTTTCCGCTTTGCCAACTCATGCAGAGCACATGCACAGACATGCTATGAAAAAAGAAAATTAAGGGCAACTTTCAACATGCAGGTCAATGCTTAAACAGTAATTACGGGAGAGAGAGTGAGAGAGAGAGAGAGAGAGAGAGAGAGAGAGAGAGAGAGAGAGAGAGAGAGAGAGAGAGAGAGAGAGAGAGAGAGAGAGAGAGAGAGAGAGAGAGAAAGTAGACCAGAGAGAGAGGGGCGTCAACATAGATGGAGAGACATCAGAGGAGAGAGACAGAGAGCGTGAGCAATGGAGACAGACACTGGGTGTGTGGGGTGTGATGGGAACTGAACTTTGCTCCAGGCATAAAGCAAACTCATTATTATCTGAAGAATTTTTACTAACTTTCCTTAGAGCTACCAACAAAGGCTGGGTTCAGATTCTTCACAGTGATAGAGGATGCGTTTCTTTAGAGCCCCTTTCACACAGCGCATTGATCCCGGGATATTGCCAGAACGCCTTCTGTGTGAACGCAAACACGACCCGGGATTGATGCCGGGTTGGGGACCTAGTAACATTGCCGGAATCAGTCCCGGAATGCGCCCTGTGTGAACAAAAGCCAGGACCAATGCCGTAAGGGGTGTGTCGTAGTGATGACGCACGAGCCATCAGAATGACGTATTTATCGTGCGACTCTGTTGCTCTTAGAAGAAAGTTTGTGTTCGTCATCGATACAAGAAAGAATGAAAAAATGTCTGCAAACTGGAATGAAGCAGAGACCCGGGAGCTCCTTTCTATACGCGCTGAAGCTGAGATCGTTCGCCAGCTTTGTCGAACGGTATGCGATGCGTTAGTGTACGACCGAATCCGGAAAATTCTGATCGAGCGTGGTTTCTCGAGATCGAAAGCATCGATTCTCAGCATCGACTTAAAATGCTGCGTAAAAAATTCCACCAAGTGCACGACTACAATGGAAAGAGCGGTAGCAGAAGATTAGACTGGCCTTTATACAACCTGTGCTACAGCATATGGGGAACGAGCCACTCGGCAAACCCAGTGGCGCTACTGGGGAGTATGAACTCGTCTTCGTGTAGAAATGACGAAGTTATCACCAGAACTGTCTGGTTCCTCTTCTTCGGCATTTTCCTCTTCTTCTGCTTCTTCCTTGACCTCTGTTGCCTCCAGTCCGGAGACCCTTACAATTGTAGTAAGCTGCAGCATCATCTTGGGGAGCAATTATAGGGATGTGGCTACCGTCTATGGCACCAGCACACAAAGGATACCCGCGTTCAGCGAACCCATTTAAAGTAATTTGAAGAGCTTCTCCTTTGGGCAAGGAGATGAAACTTTTCAAAAGCTTTCTCTTTAATGTTGCAGTGACTACGTGAACCAGTGTACAAACAATGGATAGCCCCACACCAAAAAGACAACCGATTGTACGGTACTCGCCAGGGGTAGCATACCACCACATAAAATAGCCAATCTACGGCGTGGTTCAAGGGGCTTTCTCCAGTTAGTAGGCTTGCGTCTCAGGCTTAGCTCAACAAGTTGCAGAACAAACTCAAACGTGTCCCGTGACATTCGAAAGTGCTGCCGCCACTGATCTTCGTTGGAGTTTTCAAGGACATTTGACTAAAACACAGCCCCTTGAGGTCTTTGTACATCCACAGGCTTCTCTTCGAAACACCCATTTGCATGAGCCATGTACAAAGAACTGTAGCTTTTAGCATCCGATGGCTTCTCCGTGCTTTACGTCTCGCTGCTTCATTTTGTTTCTTACTCTCTGCCATTTTTTCTTCCAGCATATTCCTTATCGAATTAACACATTGAAAAGAAGTCATAATCGAAAAAAGAATTGTAATTTGACCACGAAACATGTTGTACATAAACAACAGAGTTTGAACATCAACATCTAATGCCCGATCAGCTGCCATGTTGTTCAAAACAATGCAAACACTTCTGCTCTTCGACGCGTAGCCTACCTTACACGTCACATCCTGACGTCACATCTCTTTACGGGATTTTTACGGGTTGTGTGTGAACGCACTCTCTGATTCCGGAAAACCACTGGCAGTGTGAATGAACCAAAATCAAACGAACCCGGGTCAAATCCCGGGTCACTTTATCCGTGTATTTTCCGGAATCTCTGTGTGAAAGGGGCTTAACCCTCTGGGGACCAGAAACGCGCCCGCGCATTGTGCTTGTTTTTTTTCACATAGCAGAAAAATAGACTTTAAGTACTACCATAATTTCTGTTCATATAGAGTTAAGAAATATGAGAAAATAATCTGTTAAATGTCTACTTTTTTATGTGCCCACATACAATCGAAATAAAATATTGTGCTTTTGTAAAATAAAGAAAATTTAAAAAAAAACAGGGTGTGCGTTCTGCCTCTCAGTCACCGTGAACTTTTTTTCTGGAGCACGTCTCTAATCTCCAACAAAACTCAGCAAATACTATTCACCCAGCCATAAGCAATATATCTTTTAAATCATTTGAGTTTGTACTTTTAAATGATCCGATTCAAAACTAAAATAAATATTCTCCGTTTATGTCATCTATATAAAAAGAGAGACGTGTCAGCCGGTCTAATTATCTTCCTCTCAGCTCATTATTCTGGTAATGTGACACGCCCACGGAGAGCACGCGCTATTGAAACGCAAATATGTGAAGCAACACATTGAGACGCGTTAACGCCCATAAACTCTGAAAACACACTGTATTTTTTAGTCAGATTAATCTACTGTCATCTTGCGCGGCTATATGAGGAACAATCCTGGGACATTTACCTACCTCAGAACAAGCGCTGGTTTATTTTCACCACGAGGAGGAGCAACAGATTCAGCTGAGAAGTAAGTGTTTTATGCTTGTGCTTTTTTTAATCGCGATATAGAATAACGTTAGTGTCTGTAAACGGAAAAATAGCATACTGTTTAAATGTGAATCATGTTTCTGTGTGTGTGTGTGTGTGTGTGTGTGTGTGTGTGTGTGTGTGTGTGTGTGTGTGTGTGTGTGTGTGTGTGTGTGTGAATGAATGAATGAACACACAGATACGCACTGTTACAGACGAAATAAAAGACAACATTTTGTTGACTAGTCTAAAATAGACATCAAATAAGCTTTTGTTAGGAGTTTCTGCTCATATGTTAAATATATAGTATGTTTTGTCAATAAACTAATCAACTAAGATGTTATAGTGTTTGTTCCAATGCAAGCTATATCAAAATAATGAATCCTCAACTTTGAAATATGTATGATCAAACGAAGACATTTATGGAAAAAGACTAATTTCTTTTCAAGATGTTTCCAACTCTAACTTTGAATTGAAATAAAACCATGTCTATATGGTGAAGGGTGTGTGATAGAAGTGTCCAGACGTATGCACCCTGTATTTTAAGCTTTTTTATTCCTCTTTTTAGTCAACTTTAGCATGAGTGTGTTCACTTATTCTAAGCAGTGTGTGTGTGTGTGTGTGTGTGTGTGTGTGTGTGTGTGTGTGTGTGTGTGTGTGTGTGTGTGTGTGTTGTAAATAAATCCAAACAATCTAAAAGCCATTCTTTTTAAAATCTCCTCATTCTTTGTGCAAGGCTCCTCATAATGATATGGCCTGATAGAACACCTAATAGGGCCATTATGGGAGGGTCTTTGTCTTTCTCAGGTGTGAAATGCCACACATATTAATGAGAGATTACGCCCCTTCGCATAAAGCTTTCTCAAACAAAACACGTCATACACATTCTAAAAGACTTTATTGACTTATCTGAATGAGTAGTCAGGATGACTTACATAGTTTTGGAGCAAATATTCTAGACTATGTGATACAATTTTCAAAAGTCTTGTGAAGAAATAATCAATATGTGTTTTGTGGCCTTATTTCAGAAACTTTTAGTTTTAGTTTTTTTTCAATAACCATGCATAAATAATATTCTCTCAAAAATACAAACATGTACATAGATGTTGCTCACATATTATGGTAGCCCCGTTTGTGCTATATAGAGTGAATTTACACCTTTGCCATTAACATGTTTATAAATAACTGAAAAAAGCACAAATGTCAGTGCATGTCAAAACATCCCAAGGGCCCCAAAAACTCCTTGGTCCCCAGAGGGTTAAGCCTGGTTCACACGGGACGATTTTAAAATTGTCGGCCGATTTTCCAAACCTGAGAGACCCCACACACGGCGATAAAAAATCACGGGTCTAACAGTTTTGGTCGTACAGTGTGTGGTGTGCAGCCAACCGGCAAAATCAACACATCACACACGAACCGATTTGACTCCCGAGCATTCCCAGGTCAGACGGAAAATCTTGCAAAATCCCTCGAGATCAAACTTGACTTCAGAGTATACAATCATGGCGGACGAAGAGGATGCAGTGGCGATAGATTGTAGTTTGTTTTTAACCAAAAAAAAAAAAAACGTTATCAAAAGAAAAGGCGATGTTCAAAGAAGTGGAGACAAACGCGAGCATGGACCGCTGTTTGATTTTGTTTCCCGGTGCTTCCTCTGCGCCTCGTCACCTCGCTTTCTGATTGGCTACACGCCACAGTCCACAGGCTGCCTGCTCATTTGTCCCCGGGGGACACCACACACGAGGAGAAATCGGGCCAAAATAATCCAACATGTTGGATATCCCCGATTTGAGATCGGAGCGGTCCCGACGTCCTTCCGAGCAGACGAGAGCAGTCTTAACACACCACACACGGCAGGAATATCTGATCAGATTATTTTACGATAATCGGAGCATCCTTAAGATTGTCGGAAGGGTTAAATCGGGGCTAAAATCGGCCTAATTATCCTGCCGTGTGAACCAGGCTTTAGGTGATGCATACTTCTTAATTTGACAAAAACAAGTCTGTCAAGGACAGAAGTTGAATATGTCATGCACATCATAACTAAAAGTCCTGTTTTGAGTCTACTGGGAATTTTTAAAAATACATATTTTAACTTTTTCCAAAATGAATAATCTACAACCATTATTGGCATTCAAATTTTCACTAAGTCTGCCACACAATAACATGTCAAATGTGTTTCAAAAATACTGTGTACTAGGGTTGTGAAACGATTAATCACATCCAAAATAAAAGTTTGTGTTTACATAATATATGTGTGTATACTGTGTATAATTATTTTGTATAAATAAACATACATGCATGTATTCATTTAAGAAAAATTTATTTATACAGAGTACGAAGTGTGGTTGCGGAGGGAAAATACTGATGTGTGCATGGGGATTGGGAGAAAGAAAGATATTTCAACATAAAAGTTACTCAAATTTGGTATTTTTATGTAATTTATATTTGTATTAATCATGTCACATCATGCCACAACAGGGAATGTGTCAAAACAAAACTGCAAAACTTCTGTTGTCAGAAGTAGCACAAGCATGTGAAGTACGTCAGAAATAGAACAGTGCATTAGTTTACTGAGTTGCACTGCACCACTTATAGAGTGTAGACAGTATAACTGATTACAATGGTTTCAATTTGTTTCCGTCGTGTCACACTGCTCACGTCCAGTGTAGACACAGTGTTATTCATCTATGGAACAATCAAAAATAAAGGGTTTAAGCCGGCGCAGAGTTGGATTGTATATTCTCAATATTTTTCAATTGTAGGTGGAAACAACAACCTTCCTTTTGCCTGCTGCGACAAATGCAACAAGGTGAGGTCTGAGGCATCATATGTGTGGGGGGGATTGGAAAAAACAGCCTATGGTTTCAAAGCAAGACATAAACTTACGGGAGAGTAGGGTTGGGTATCGTTTGAATTTGAACGATTCCGATTCCTTGTTTCGATTCCGGTTCCTAACGATTCTCAATTCCAATTCTTTTAAGAGGCAGGGTCAAAAAAGTTTAGGATATTTTAAATGAGCTAGCTTACCAATGGTCTTTCTGAAGGAAATAGTCTGACCTTCTCCATCAATTTTTTTATGAACTTTTTACTTTTTATGAACTTTACTATGAATTTCTCACAGGGCTGTTTTCAACTACAATATAAATATCAAATCTATGAACTTGAATATAAATATTATAAATTATGAATATATTTTCACAGGGGTACACTTTCCTCAAGAGAGCTTTATATTTGAAAACCACATGAAAAGACATTTACACATGAGTGTATGATGCTGCAGGTACTTAAACATGTCACCGTGCTCCCACTGATGGGCTAACCTGGTGCAAAATAGCAAATAAACAATAAGAAACAACTTGTAAAACCTTCGTCATCTGGCGAGGAGAGAGCAACCAGCGAAATAACCTGTGCTCTGAACGGCGTCGAGAGCACTTTTGGAACATATCCATGCCTTGGTTTGATGCTGCGTTCACACCAGACGCGAATAGAGCGTCTGGCGCGAGTGATTTCAATGCAAAGACGTGTTACGCGCGTAAAAAATTCCTGAGGCACGAATGGGGACAGGCCCGCTTTTCAGTTTATAATGTCTATGTTTATATAGACGCGAATACAACTTTTTTACGCGCGTCAATTTCGCTCTTGACTCGCGAATGGATTCAAAGTGTTCAAGCGTATAACTAGTCGTGGTAGGCGCGAATTTGACGCGCTATTAGCGTCTGTTGTGAACGCAGCATTAGGACGACTCTCGAGCTGCTCTCGAGTTGCTTCGCTCGGTTATGCCAACACTTCCAGTGGACGCTTCTTCGTTGGTGTTCAGCGGTTTCTTCTTCCGGTCGGCGGACTGTGAATCGAAACTTTTTGAAATTTAAACTTTTGAACGATTCCGGGAAAATCGCAAAGCTAGTCCCGGTTCCAATCGATACTCGATATCCAAGCCTACGGGAGAGAGACTGAAAATCTGCATAAATCTGTGCAAACTTTTATATACAGATTTTTTTGATTATTTTGAATTTTCAGGTGAGAGCAGGACAAAAACTATAAATGTTTTTACAGGAGCAGACGGTAGCAACAGAGAATCTTTTGAAGATGGGACTAAAGGCCCCGATATACTCATGACAAAGTTCTTTTTCGTTCTTTGCTTAGGGGTAAAGAAGTTCTAAATATGTGAGCAGCAATATACTGTAAGCAAACATTCAACACCTTGAATATGTAAATATGTGCTGCACGCTTTCTTCTCTCAATAACAAAATAAACACAACAAAATTGAGAAAACGGCAAGTATTTTTTCTTATTAGAATCTAATCAAAGCAAAGCGGATGCTTGCACAAACTCTGCAATTCAGCACTCTAGTAAAGGCTGGTCCGAATACCATTTTTTGAGCTTCGAAGCTTCGGTAGGAATGAACATCGAATATTCGAAGCTTCGGAATCTCAGACATCCCAATTCTCCCGCATATTGATAGCGGCTCCCTGATGCCCGCAAATTAGTTAAAATCTCCCGGAATCTAGAGCTCGCGAGCTCCAAACCGTGTAGCGCGTGCACGACAGAGAGGGAGAGAGCGAGAGACCTTGCGTGTGTGTGCAAATGTGCGTGTGTGTGTGTGCAAATGTGCGTGTGCCTCTTGAAGCGCATGTAAAATGCGCATGATCATCATCAGCGCATGATTATTTCGAGAACCGTTCATCCGAACGGCTTCACAAGGGAGTGCAGTGTATTTGGTGCAATATAGATAGACAGGCGAGACGCGACACGTTCAGAATTAATAAACTTTTAATAAACTACAGAACAGCGCAAGCGGGAAGCGGCGCGCCTCACGCGAGCAGAGCTTATATGCTCCGAGAACGGACACTGCACTAGTGATATAAAATACACACACACAGGTCTGTTAACTTAAGCAATATTTTAAATAAGGTAGTCTAATATTTTTCTCACTAACAAATTACTAGGGTAGATTTAAATAAAGAAGCGGCGCGCCTCACGCGAGCAGAGCTTATATGCTCCGAGAATGGACACTGGCTGCACTAGTGATATAAAACACACTAATACATACATTTATACATTTTAATACTACATACATTTTAATAAATTTTGTTTCTATTATTCTATTTTCCACAATGTCAAAGCAATGCAGCTTAACCCAAAATACAAGCTCAGGCACTTCTGTCCATATAAACTCCTCTAGCCAGAGAATACTCCCGTTGCAGGAACACTTTTAGTAGTCCAAGAAGAAGCAAATATCTATTTATTAAGTAGCTATAACGAATTTATATGTTATATTTCACCAGATTTTATAGTGTAAAACATATTCAAGCGCTAATGAGAACCGTTTCGAGGGGGATGCCAGGTGTGCAAAAAAATAAATAAAATGAACATTCGAATGTCACATTTTCAAATCGAATACCAACCCACCGAACGAATATTCGAATATTCGGGTCCAGCCCTAGTAAAGTCACATCACGTCACTTTATTTATAGCACTTTATACAACAGATTGCTTAAAATCAAGCAGCTTTACAGTATTAAACATGAAAAAAACGTCAGTGTCTCATTTCATCAGAAGCACAACTTCATTTTCTACTATAAAGCAACTCTCTAGTCTAGTGTGTTCGTATTTTTGCCCGCGGACGTCTGAACTCGACGGACTCAACAGAGGAAATTACCAGAGAAGAGTTTCACGTGAAAGAAGGCGAAGCCTCAGCGCACACCTACGTATTTCATAATCGCCACGGACCAATGGGAGTTACCAGCCGGAGCAAACTTTTCATGGAAAGTTCGCTTTGGCAAGCCGTTTTGAACTTCTAAAACGAACACAAAAGAACTTTGTTTTGACCTGATTTTGTTAGAAATTACATATCAGTTCGTTCTTGGATTTGATTTCGCTTGAATTATATCAGGGCCTCACATCAAAAGCAATTTAGAAAAGCACACTTGTACTCTTCAAGTTTCTACTAAGTATTACAGCAGAAAGGGGTTTAAGTCCTCTGGTCAACTAGTAAAACCTGGTGTATGATGATGCGCCATGCGTGAAGAGAGGACTCAATAAAAGTGTTTAAATTCCTCGAAGAAATCTAGCATGTGGCGATCTGGCGAACAGGTTGTGCTACACTCAATGCTCTCATTTTAGAGATTCAAAACGAGGATAATGTAGAATAAATCCTCTCCACGTCTATCAGTAGAGCTACCATCAACATACAGAGAAAAAAAGTCAGACAATACACCTGCATACCAGGCAAGCCAAAGAGCATTCCACGTGCTTTCTCAGATTCAGCTCAGTGTTAATCAGCGGTTTGGGCTGGGACCGTTGGAGCATGCTTGGCCCTCCCCACCGAGGGCCTCTGTGTATGGAGCCCATTGTGTTCCAACATTAACAGACAGAGAAGCATGAGTCACCTTCAAATCGTGTCTGGGTATTAGCGACCCCATCCAATCAGAACGCTGGGAGAGGTGAAGACCGAGCACCTCCACGGCAATGTGCGCAATGCAACTCCTCGTCGGCATGGTAACGCTCAGAGGGGCATACCTGAGGTGAAGCCTAACTGCGGTCTCATGGACGGGATTCTGCGTGTCTCTTAATGCGCGTCTAGCAAAAACGCAGCTGGTCTTCCTTTGGTTGCAGTGGGTAATTAACGCCCACTGGTTACATTAACTAGGATACAAATGTGAGCATGTTAAGCACACACTCCCAAGCTATCATTGGCCAACAACTTCTTTGTGCTTAACAAACCTTTAAAAAGATGACAGAAAACAGTCAAAACATAATTATGAATGAATCACACGCAAGGCGCATAATTATTTTCCAGTCAGATTGTTGGCAATAGCTAGAAGAAAGCTAAAACAAAGGTATTAGCAAATCTCTGTTATGACATTAGCCATTGCTATCATAATAAACAGAGAATGCTAATGTAAATAGGCCCAAGTCATCTCTCCAGTAATAAAACATCTAATTTTTCCATTAGCAGATAAACTAAAGACAGTAACTTCATTAGAGGAAGTATAAGGTCATCTGGCTAGCATCTGACACAAAAGTAAATGGTGAGGTGAGAGTGAATGTAATATTGCTGTTGTATGTCACATATCCTGAGTCTGGTGCTTTAGTTGTCATTGGCTCTTTCCCAGTTGAGGGGATAAATGTCTGGGTCTCTCATTCTCTGTCCTCCTCTCTCATTTAGACATAAACCACATAGCCAGTCTGTGTTTACTAGACAGTTTCACTGTTCCAAAACATAGTGAATTGCCTACTGCTTACATAGGCAGATGCCTTAAAGGGGCATTCGGCAACTCTAGCTATTTCTTCGCTGATTTTCACTTTTGTTGTCGCATGTTTTCTCAACGAGCTCCCCCTACAGCTGTGAGGCATATATTTCACAACAATGTCAGAAAAAAACTCACTTGCGGCACCCTCCTCCCCCTTTCTACCGCTGCTCATGTGCATTTGTTATTATGGGAGCCGGCCAACTTTATCGTGTGGAGCTATGTCTACCAAGATGGGTAATACATCATACACATTGAGGGCGGCGTGTGTGTTTATGTCGAATTGCCGTAAAGCAGTTTGTGTTTCTCGCTCGTTCTCGCTTCTCACAAGACTTCCTATTTCCAACTTACCGGGACGTTAGTCCCCAAGTTGCAAGGTTGGTTTTCTCCCTAGGAACGTTGGGGGGAGAGGGGAAAGTCACCATTCTCACCGGAACAGGTTATTAAACCATCCAAAGGATTTCTAAACGGTTTTATTAAGTTTAAATACTTGCCGAATGCCCCTTTAAAAGGTACTAACCTAACTATCATGAAACTTATAATTGAGCATTTTGCAACACTAGATAAGAGTGACACAGAAGTGGCTCAAAATGTATTTCAATAGAGTCTGACTTTAGCATGTTGCTAAGCTAAATAGGAAGTATTATAAGAATAAAACCAAATCACAAATATTACAATGAACAAAACAGTTAAATTTACTTTCAATTACTAAAGTTTTGTTCATTGACACTTTCAGTATTGAACTTACATTAATTTTTTCACTGAGCTTGTCACAGTGAAACATCGTTTGATCATTTCATCGTAGGATGATCACTAGGTTTTGGAAAAGGTGAATTACATTTTTAAAGGCACAATGCAACGGAAGCACATCCAAGTGAAACGGATTATCAAAAACGAAAAAAATTATGTAGTGTGGTGGAGACTTGGTTCAATCCAGTCATTGTTGACTGAATATAGGCAGGTTTCCATTTTAAGCCGACTTTAAGCCGCAATGACAAACTAACCAGTCTACAGATAACCAAATGTAGGCAGGTTTGTTTCTTATTGGGGTGAAACAAAAACTGTGACAGAGAATTTGAAAGACTACAATTAGGATAAGCAGACAAGAATAAACAGTTTATCTAAAGGTTAAACAAGTCCAAACTCCAACAGCAGAGTCAACAAAGAGAGGTTGAGGAGAGGAGGATGGGGAGAAAAATGAAAAGCTGAAAGAAGAATGCAAAAGAAAGCCTTTAGGATCAATACGGACATAATGAAAATCCAAGATGAATATCCAGGGTTGTGTGATGGTTATGGATCAGTTAGAGCCTGACTCTCACTACAGAAAGGACAGCTAGGGCCAGCTCACAGAATACTTGACAAAAAAATAAATGAGCTACTAAAAAAAAAAAAAAAAAAAAATCAACTGTGAATAAAAGCTGGAAATTCAAAACCACTGAAGGCCTATTGTCCAAGACGGAAATATCAGGCAAAGATCAATAGACTTAAAGTTTAAAGGGAGGTTGGAGTTACAGTAGCAAAGAAAATGAAAAGGGAGGAAAAGGGGAATTTCCAGACTTTAATCTTATTGTTAATTACTTTGCAGTAAATTACCAAGCAGGATATAAAACTCTCTCTCTGGGTAACATCAACAATCTGGAATATCAAACCTGTGAATCATCAGAGCAGCATGACGGTCAAATGTAGATCACTCACTGCATATCTGACCCTGTAATCCCAATCAATGATAGTTCATTCGAATAAAAGGACACAACAGGTCATAAAAGGACACTAAAAATTAAGACAATAACCCATAAATTAGTAGTGATCGACCGATATTGATTTTTTATAACCGATACCGATTATTTGCATGTTTATGTGCCCGATAACCGATATGAAGAACCGATATTTATTTACTGTTATACTTCTGTTTTTGACACAATTATTACAACACAATTGAACTGAACAAACCATTTTATTTAAAACAATCACTCCCTCCTATATAATATATAAATATAAAACTTTATATTTATACACAAATAAATAGAGGGGTCTGAGTCCAAAAAATAAAGTGCCTTTGTTTAAAAATAAAAGCTTTGATGATGTAAAAAATAAAGCACAAAAATTATTCTAACATACTGGGGGGAAAAATATAAATTACATGAATTTTAGTAGCTATTTTAGTAGTGTAACTTAATACTCCCAGTTAAGCAGAACTAGGCTGTAGTGTAGAAAACAGAGTCTTTCAGCATTCTGCTCTGTAAGCCTGCTTCGTTTGTTTTCATAAATGGTAAATAAATCAAATTACAATAAAAACATTTATATTATTACATTATATAATTTATATCTAAATTATACATATAATTTATAAGCATCCGCAGCAACAATGTTAACAATAGGCAAAATAAATGTTAAAAGTCTAATGTTTTCATATGGAGAAAATAATTGACAGGGGAGTCATATCACCTTTGCAGAAATGTAATTCATTTTAAACAGTTTTAGAAGGTTTGTGTGCCGTTTAATAGGTTTAAACTAAGAGTAAGGAATAATTCACTGGGTAATATTAATTCACTGAATAATATTAGCTAGAATATAACATTGCATTTTCCAACTAGTACGTTATTAATTATTAATAATATTTTTGTAGGTCTAGATCATGAAATGCTTTCTGACAAAGTGCTGTTTATCTATGCATTTTCACAGAACTATAACTTAGGCTACTCAACCGCGATCGCGCGTGCAGATAATAAATAATTAATTTCCACAAAGCGGTCTATTTAGATCTGTATTAGCGAAATAATTGCTATAGTAAATGATAATATAATCTAGGGTGTTTAAACAAGATAATCTTGTCAAAAGTTTCATTCAGTGGCCGTGCTTGAGCATTCCTGATCATCAACCCAGTGAGTGCTCAGCAATATGAACGAACTTTTTTTCGAGACTAATGGTGACCAAATACAACAGATAAACAATTAAATTCAGCGCTTTTATTTTCAACATGCACTCATTCATGTCTGTTTTATTTAATTCATGTAAAGTTACGTCTTTATTGGGGCAGGACATGACGGATTACGCTACGTGACTCCATGAGTTCGTCTCAATTTTTTAGAACCAAGCTGCATAAACTATATCAGGCATTTATGTCTCAAACATCATTTCTGCATGTCTGTTATGTTAAATAAAGTTAAATAATTAAAGCAAAGCAAGTAGAACATATACTTTACGTGTGCACAGAGTTGTTGTTGACTGATCTCCTCAGACGCGGGCTGCAATGGCGGAATTCTCAAAACGGCCACAAGATGGCGCCGTTTATCGGCAAATCTGATATTACAAAACCGATACCCGATTATGGGAAAATGCTTAAATATCGGGAAAAATATCGGTAAACCGATACATCGGTCGATCACTATAAATTAGCCTTGCCAAGAGTTGCCTACTCAGTTTGAAACAGACCAAACCCAGAGCCTGCAATGATTTGTTTTAATTTGAACAGATTGCTGAACAATAACAGTTGTCATTTTGTTGGCATGATTTTTCAGGTACCATCATCAACATGTAAAATTCATACTGATGGTGAATACTACCATGGAATGAAGCAAGTTCAACTAAAATGTTGTCCAGTTGAGTATGCATTTTTTAAGAGGGTCTAAAAAGAAACAACTTAGAGTCAACTTGATAAAGCCTTCACAACCCATTGTACATCCTTAATATGACATTTCAGAGAGATAAAGATGTAGGGAATTGGAAATTAATTGGATCATGAAAAAGAGACGTTATATAGCAGGACTGCACCAAGTGGTTGAAATTTAAAAGGCACTGGTGATGTACACCAATGGCGTACTACATTGGAGATTTTTTTTTCCTTCAAAATGTAGAAAGAAACTTTTTCTTTGAAATAACAAGAACCATGGAATTGCTTCATGAGAAGGCCTACCACAAACGTCAAAGAAATTTTAGTTTTGATAATGCATTTATGCATTGCCTAGGTAAGGACTTCATCACACTGTCAACACAAGACGTTACCTGTCACTTATGACCATAAACAGTGCTCAGCCCTGGGCGTGTGAACATTATCAACATTCCTGCACCTGATGCCACAGCTGTTTGGTTGACAACATGCCGTTTCTAAAACATCCTTTTTAATCAGCAATATAAATGTAATCACTGATATTCCAGCCAATGACATAAAGCTGCCACATCACCCTAAACGCATCCCCTGCTGCAAAGGAAAACAAATGGTTTGGAAGAAAGGCTTTGCTCCTGTTTGTTATCTTTGAAACCTCTTCTGACTCACGCTTCTGGAAGGCCTGAAGCAGGTGTTGACTAGGGATCTGACCCCCTAACCTCTCACGTCAACTGTAGTCTAGAGGTTAAAAGGCAAGGCCGTACAAGGCCACAAAACAAGACCTTGTGGGCGTCAAGGTGAAAGGCATATTAAAGCAGTTGCCCAATCACACAGTGAGGTCTGATTAAGGTGAATGCCACAAGCACAGAAAAAAAACCACAACAGCTTAAGAACAATTCAAATGAGTGAGTTAAGAAATAGCCAAGCAAGCAGAACCAAGGCCAAGAGCAGGACATTAAGAGAACATTGATGCTGCCTTCATTTCTTAGTAACTAATTGCCTTCAAAATTAGTTTGTATGTTAATTCCTTAGTCAGAAATACCAATATCCAATTTCTGACTAAGAAACTTTGAGATCATTTTGATACCCAATTTTTCGAGTTGGGCGGGCCATAAACATTAAACATTCTGGAGAAGAGAACCATTGCTGTAGTGACTGTCAAGTTTTATTTGTTTATCCCATAACATCTTCATTGCTCTCTTGCCCTTACAGTTATGAATATATAAAACAACAATGCATATTGTGTGTATTTTCTACAGTGAAAAAAATCGAAATTCCGGAATCATCAGCAAGCTGAGAGTCTCTATAGATAGTGAGGTGAATGTACAATGGCATGGGTAACGTTTGTGTGGTTACCAATAAATAGGATGCTACATTTTATTCAAAATCCACTGGACATTTTGGCTTTAATAACATTTCCCCCCCAAAAAAATATGAAAGAATGAAGGCAGCATGAGGATGGGGTATTCCAGGACTACTTTGATGGTCATGCAAAATTCATTCCAAGAAAAGTAAAGGATATCCCTGTGGAACCTAAACTGTTGTTTCCACAGGGAAACTAAACAATTCTTGGTTTGGTGATAAATCCATAGGCTTTTGGTGGCACGTTTTTATTTGATGTTCAGAGTTTTGCCGGTTACATTCCAAAGCATCTCTGCTATTCGTTTTTTGATGCATCCATGAGCAGATCCCTGGGGATTCTAGATTTGACTTTGAGGTACATTGAGATACGAGGTATGGGAGAAGTTGTGGACCTTAGAAATGATTCAGATTCTTAAAGGCCTTTGCTCAAACAAATCACAACAGTTAACAAGCAGAGTCAAGACACAAATGCGACTTTAATGAAGGAGAATCAACTTAAATCTTTAATCAAGTTCAGGAATGCATACACTGATGAAAGGTCATGTTTCTTGATTGCTCTGCACATTTCTACGTTATTCAAGGCTGTTATTCAGTAATGTGACTTAAAATAAGAACACGGATAAATGTTAAGTTTAATTTTAATGCCCCACTAGTGTACAGTGTCATAGCTTGGCAACAATGCAAACATTTATTTGAGATCAAAGTCTGAGGTGTAACCATAGAGATGTGTCATGAAGCAGCATACTGGAGAGCCTTGGGTGTACTGACAAGAATATGAAAGAAACTTGGAATGGTGCATGTCTTTGCAAAACTCTGTGCACTATGCTAGGGTGTTTTGGGAACCCATTGAATTGCTATGCAATTGCTAAGGTGTTTTAAGCAGATTTTAGTGTGTTGCTATGCAGTTGCTTGAGTGCTTTGGGTGGTTTCTAGGGTGCTGCACTATCATTGTGCAAGAAATAAAACAATAATTAAAAATATGTTCTGCATATGATTAAAGGATGCTTAAACATATTGGCCAAAACAACACACACACAAATTGCTCTAAACATTCCTCAACAATCCTCATTTGAAATATAATTTTTCCCCATAGCAGTGTGGGACGTGTTGCATACCAAATTTGCCAATGATGGTTAGTTTTTGCCTTTAAGGATACTGCATGAATACTAAAAGCACTTCTCAAAAGATAAGAAATATACTCTAATAATGACTCCACTTTACATTGTTTTCTGTGTTTGTGCCTTTTGCTTCTATAATAAACAAGTATCTTGCATCAGGTGAAACTGATTTGAGATCTTGAAATACCAACCTATCAGCATGCTTTACACCACATGACAGAAAGAGAAAATAGACACAGTGAGAGCTGAGAGATGAGGGATAGAGGGAAAGGATCAAAGGATGAAAGTAAAAAAGAAAGAAAGCAAAAAGCGAGCAGGTTTGTCTTGTTGTGCAATGTTAAATGTAAGTAGACAGGCTAATGCCTAATCACGCAGAGTGGCCTGGTTTTACCACTGACTCACACAGAGCGCCCTACTGAAAGGAATGTTCACAAACAACTAATGGCCAAATCCACTCTGTTTTATAATCATTGTTTCTGCTCACACACAATCAAAGCTAACAGCCAGTCGTGTAAATAATCATTGTGTGACAAAATGTGAGCCGATATCATTAAAAACACGCTGGCATCTCTCTCCAAGGGTTCTGCACTTTTTTGTAAAAAACACAAATAAAACTTTTCACATTGCCTACTGGCCAATGTGTTTGCGATCCCTGTTGAATATGAATGACAAAGTGAAAGTGTTACAGTTACTCCCCAGCACTGTATAAGTAGCTACGCTACTAACCTAACTAGTTTTTCAGTAGCCTGTCAGTATAGCTCAGCTGTTTTCAAAATAGTCCAGCTATTTCCAGGAACAAACATCTTTTTCCAAAGCGGTGCGGTGTAGTGAGACGAAATGTTATGTCAAATGTGCAATGTAATCAAACACACTCTCCATGTACTATGTAATAGGGTTGGGCCGATGGACGATGATGGCTGACAGACATCACGATGTTTAGATGGCATCGGCTAAACATCGTGTGTCCCCTGTTTCCATGGTGACGCGTCATGCTTGGCACGTGATTCACCACAGCCAAAATAGCGCTGTATGACAGATTTAGCGCTTTTATTTCTAAATATTAACAAACTTGCTTACCATGTCATGAACTATCTTCTATTCCGATTCTCAAATATGTGTAAGTGAGTTTGTGTCGTTTAAAAAAACGTTATAAATGATCTTGATCTGTAACGTGAAATGGGCGCCGTGTTTGGACCGCAGTTCAGAGATTTCTGTCTGTTGGATTTAAGTTATTACAGCGCGTGAATTCACCAGTTTCTCCCGAAATACATGAAAGTGGCCGGTGAACTGGGAGAAAAATAGAGTTGACTTTATAGTTATTTACACTGTCTCTCTCTGATATGAATAAAAACCGTCGGCAAATATATTTGAATGGTTTGTTATTGCTGCTTTCATAGACACCATTGTGTATTTTACAAACTATAAATGTATTGTTTTGCTATAAATTATATGCATTTAAATGTCTGAAACCTAAAATAAACATTATGTGGTTAAAAACACTGAACAGTTGTGATATAGCCTATGACAAGCGCTGAGCGCGTCCGTCTTTGGCTCAGCGCCAGCCATAGCTCGAAAGCAGTTTGAATCTGGCAGTGATGTCACGTCACTGTACATTCGCTCCTTAGTGCTCAGCTGCTGCAGAGCTGCCGAAATCGAAATTGCTGATGAGATATAGAGGAAAATATCTAGTGGAAAATGAGAATATTACGAAAATACCAATATAAATGTGTGTGTGTCTGTTTGTGTATATAGACACATATACCTGATAGAGTATATATATATTTTATGTTAGATGGTGGTGATTAATGGTGATTAATCAATTTGACAGCACTAGACCAATACATTTATATTATACATTTTTGTCATTATATATTTATATTTTCTAACAATAAATATAAAGCACAGTACACTACCGTCCAAAATTTGGGCTTGGTAAGATTATTTTGTATTTTTCAAGGAAGTCACTTATGCCCATCAATGCTGCATTTATTTGATAAAAAATACAATACTGACATTATGACATAATATTACAACTTAAAATAAATGTTTTCTATTTGAATATCTTTCAGAATTTTGAATTTTCAGCATCATTAAGTCTTCAGTGTCACATGATCCTTCAGAAATCATTCTAATATGCTGATTTTCTGCTCAAAAAACCTTATTAACAATGTTGAAAACAGCTGCTTTACATTTGTGTGGAAACCATGATACCTTTTTTTTTTTTTTTTAATTCTTCGATTAACTGAAAGTTTTGCCCCCTTTAATGTATTTGGCTACTTTTTGTTAGAAGCGTGAAGCATATCTAACTGCTATACAGAAACCAATTATGCACAACATGACAAGATTTAACATTAACATTTTCAACACAAATTAAATTAATTAATTAGTGTCTTCTCATTCATATTAGATAATTAGTAAACTTGAAGATCAGTACTTCAGTCCAATGACTTCAGTCTTCAGACTTCCAGGACTTCCCAGTGCAACACAGCAGAAGAAGAAACCAACCAACCAACAAAATGTCCCTGTGTTTACATGTCCTTTATTGCTTACCGCTATTAAAACACATTGAAAGGCCAGTTTGATTTAAATGTAATCATGAGTAGCTTGGGAAGGAACATCAGAGTAATTTCTCCAACACTGATGGCCTATCTCAGTAGAGGTTATACAACTAACTATTTCCTCTTTTGAACTCTGCCCACTGATACCAAAGGCTTCAAATATTGAACCAAGAAGCAACCGCTCTTGAACATAGACATACTAGATAAGAGTGGGGCCACACAGAGGGAGTAGGTCATTTAGTCCATTATCTATCCGTTGGCTGGTGCACGTTAATACATGACGACTCAGTCTGGAGCAATGCGTCACTGTGACGCAGACAAAGCACTGAGATATTTCTCAAGCAAACAAAAAGAGAAAATCTAAACACACAAAGTGGAAGGGGCTATTTATAGAGTTCATACACACTGTCTACACACCAATGAGGAAGAGTGATGAACGCACGACTGTCACAATCAACCTACTACCTAATTCATGTGCACACACCGTGACCGTTCTGTTTCTAAGAGATGAATCCAAACGCAAAGGTGGCGCTGTCCTCTTATTGGCACCATTACCACATGTGACTAAATTGATTGTGGCTCATAACTGTGGAAAATGACAATGCAAGTCATGCATCATAAACAAGGAAGAGCATAAATTCTGAACTGAAAGTGAGTCCGTCTGACTCTGCGTCATGCTTGTAAAGATCGGAGAGCTAAATAAGACAGAGCGGAATGTAGTCAGAAGAGATTGGTGACCGTTCAGAGGGCCAGTACAAGGAGTCTTGGTCTCATTGCATTCCAGCTCTTCGATTATGTGTGCTGGTTTGGTCCGACAGTTAAATGGATGTAGTAGGCCTAAATCATGCTTTGACTGTTGAGCAGTACATTAACAAGGGCTGACATCTAAGGGACCTTCCCAGAGCCTATGGCAGGGTCGCAGCAGGACCCTGAGCGTAAAGTGAGACCCTACCCTGCCTTGTTTTATCAAAACTTACAGGTTTTCAAATTTTCCCTTCCCCAGTTCTCATAATTCCCACTTAATGACATTACTATGGCGGCCGTGTAATGCACAACACAACGAAATTTAAAAAGCAAACATAAGATCACAACATAACGAAATTAAGCCACAACACAGCGGAAATGAGCCACAACACAACGGAAAATGTAGGCTACAACACAGCGGAAATAAGCCACAACACAACAAAATAAAGCCGCAACATAACGGAAATGCTCCCGACCACTAGAGGGCTCTCGGAGCGCGATAAAGTAAGTTTTCCATGCCATTGTTCTATAGAGTCAGCAGTCTAAAAAATATATCAACACCATGATTAGTTTTAACAGTATGTAGCTAACCATTGTATATCAACATTTATTAATTTAATATCACTTACGTGCATTATAGCTGCATATTTATACTCTAGAAAGCTTTGACGCGCTACTACCACAGTGCATGATCCATAAGGGAACGTAGACCTGCCAATTCCTCCAAGTTGTTAAACGTATAATTGAATTAGCCCAATTACATTTAAAAACAGACATGTTAAAAAAAAAAACTTGATTGTATTGCTAAGACTGACTTACTACAGGTGACTATTTTTCAATACCTTCATGTATGTACAGTAAACAATTTTAGTAAATTTCTGTAATATAATAAAAGTTTTTTTTTTCTTTAATCATGTTTCAAAGGTTGTAGTTCCTAGTAACCAGACTGGCTTACTATAGGTGAAATTGTGACAACAGCTCCCTGTATGCACAGTACAAAATTTGTTTAAAAAATAAAAAGACAAAAAAAAAACATTTAGGCCTACTCAAATTCACCTAAAGGTTTTTTTTTTTTTTTCATGTCCCAAAGCTTGTGGTAGGTTCCTAGTGACCAGACTGACTTGTTAACAGGTGAAATTGTGCCAATACCTTCATGTAATCCTGCAATTCACCAAATGGTTTTTATTTTTATTAATCAAATTATATTATAATAAATTATACATTTTAACCACTTGGTGGAATTGCCAGAAGTACCCTTAGAGATCATGCGCTTTGGAAGCGGGTCAAAGCATTCTCGAGTATATATACGCAGCTATAATTCATGTAGGCCTAGGTGATTTTGAAGCAATATTTTATGACGATATGCAATAGTTTTACATAGTGTTAAAAACTAATCATGGTGTTGTTGATATATTTTTTAGACTGCTGACTCTATAGAACAGTGGCATGGAAAACTGACTTTATCGCGCTCCGAGAGCCCTCTAGTGGTCGGGAGCATTTCCGTTGTGTTGCGGCTTTATTTCGTTGTGTTGTGGCTCATTTCCATTGTGTTGTGGATTAATTTCATTGTGTTGTGGCTTCATTTCGTTGTGTTGTAAACTTATGTTTGCTTTTTATATTTCGTTGTGCACTACTGGGCCGCCGTACATTACACCCCTAGAGGAGGACGCGGGAATGCAGTGTAGTCTAGGGCTGAACGATTATGGAAAATAATCTAATTGCGATTTTTTTAACCAATATTGCGATTGCGATTTAATATGCGATTACTTTAAGTTCTTTACCTTCTGTATTAGTCGACAAAGACAAGCAATAAATCATTGTACAGTAGGGATGGGAATCTTTAGGCAGCTCATGATCCGATCAAATTTTTTTCTTATTAATTAATCTTAATAACACTTAAAATATGTATTTAATTACATGTGTAAATACATACTTTAATATATATAAGTATATATATATATATATATATATATATATATATATATATATATATATATATATATATATATATATATATATATATTAAACACATTTAATTAAACCAATTACATGTTAAGAATTCTAAATGGGCTATAAACTAATATAGCATCAAAATATAAAAGCTAGTAAATAAAGAGGAACAAAAAAAACATTACAAGCAATAAACAAAGAGTGTTTTCAGTATTTAAAAGTAGCTGTCTGAACGTTTTCCATTCAAGAGCTGGAGTGATTTTCCCCCTATACGATAAGCTGCATTCACACTAATGCACATATCTCTTTTGAAATTGTAAATGTGGTTTGTCCTGTGTGTTTAAGATATAACTGACCGTGTTTACATTAATTTCGCGTCATAAAAGCATTTTGAGATGCAAGTACATATAACCAATGAGTCTCTCACAGCCGCATGCACGAGCACTCTTCACAAAGCGCGCGTAAGTAAAATGAAAGCAGCTTTCTCAGTGATTTTCATATTTTTTATATATAAGCCAACTGCATTCCAAAAGACATAAATAATGCCTTTGTGGAGCATTTGTAAGGAAAATTCCGGCGGCCAAGACCGCGCACTGCAAGAGTAACATCAAAGCGGCAAAACCTGTGCAATGAAGCCCGCGACTGTCCTTGTAATTCGCTTAAACCCCGAACTTTATGAAAGCTTATTTTTCGGAAGGTTCGAGCGGTGTCGTGTGTGTGTGTGTGTGTGTGCGTATGCGTGAGAGAGAGAGAGAGAGAGAGAGAGAGAGAGAGAGAGAGAGAGAGAGAGAGAGAGAGAGAGAGAGAGAGAGAGAGATTAGAAGCAAGCAGAATACGGTTGTTTCTAAAGCACGCGCAGCATCATCACGCATCTGTGTTTAAAAACTAAGCTCAGACTCGATTCTGAAATTCTCTGAATCGATCCAGAATTGTTGGGGAGAGAATAAATAACACAATATCACATACATAAAAAATAAACTGTTCTTTCCTGTATGCCAGACCTATGCATAGCGTGCCAAGTTGATGCTTGATCTGCAGACTGCTTTTCTCTCGCGTGTCACGTGACCTGTGTAATCGCAGCTTTTGCGGTTACAAAATCGCATTTCATCATATCGCGATATTATCGCAAATGCAATTAATCGTTCAGCCCTAGTCTCTACCACAAATATCAGCAGTAACAAAAAAATGCTGGAATATCCTTTGTTGAAAGGATTAGCAGAAATACTCCACTATGCTTGGTATATAGCCTGGAATAATGTTCTAAAAACAAAAGCAGACAGAATGAAGGACCAAGCTAATAACTGGTTACTTACCTTGCTTACCCATGACTGAATCTCAAAGGCATTTGTAGTGTTGATGTGACCTTGTTTGGAAAAATTAGTGACTGTAAACATGCCGCCCCATCCTTGTTTAGGCGGCAATGTCTCATTCCACGCAATGAATGGACCATTGCCAACAAAGGCAAATATAAACTATTAAACCAAATTGTTATGTTTGTCATTATACAATGGCAGTTAACCAAGGTTAACCAATCAACAACCGCAGGTTTAAAACACAGCAAACCACAAGTTGTAAAAGAAAATTGTGCTCTATCAGAAGTATTTCAATTTCATCTAGTCTTGATTTGCTTGTACGAGAACCTCTCTTGGTTAACCAGACCCTATGGATCACTAGAAGCAGAAGATAAGGAACGTTAAGGACTGTTTTTATCCACATGACTGCTGCCAGAGCCAAACATTTGCCAGTTAGTCCAGGTTTCCTCTTCAAATGTCAGATATACAGCAAATTCCCCAAAGGCCTCACAATGTAAACACTTGGTATAATCTCTTTCAACACTGCCATATCTAGTCCAGCTTGCTCAGAGGTGAAAAACAACTCATTGCCAGTAGCAACTCCTTCAGCAAGAAACAATCATAAATATTTATTTCTCAGGGGTGAATTCCATTCAATTGGGACACAATATTAAATGATCCCCCCCCACTGATGGTCAATCTAATCCAGGTTCATTTCCAGTTCTCCTGCACAAAATCCAGCATAAAGAGTTCCCATGGCCCATAAAGAAGAGATTGTCGTTGTTCATGCTGGATTTGGAATTTGAAATGGAAAACCGCCAAGAAGACCGGACGTGGAGGCTTTTATCTACAAACGGGTCGTGCGGAGTGTGAGACTCGGCCAGATGTCAAACAATAGTATTTTCGTTTATTAGAGCTGCGCTGGCCCAAACAATCCGAAATTAAAACAAACTTCTCAGTCACCCCAGAATAACACACGTAGCAAAAGAACATTTATAAAATGTTCTGGCTGATGATATGAACTTTCAGATCTGTAATACTAAACAAACATGTTATGGATTAAAGCTACAGTCGGACACGGATGAATCAGCTTCAAGGTGTCTGCAACGGATTGCTCATGAATTACTTGGGGCCGGAGTTCCAGGCAGCCTTTATGGTTAATGGCCCCCTATAACAATGACAGTGGGAAACAAAGTTTAGGTTTCAGGGAGAGAGCTGGGAGGCTCCACAAGAGTCTGATAACTCACAGCAAGCCGCTAAACGCAGACGGTCGAACAATGAGCCCTATCAATTTGAAGCCACGGCAGGAAGTAAAGGGAAACAACCTCCAGAAAATCCTGCATATCTTTTCTCAAAGCTGTTCAGGGAAGAATTGCGAGTGCATTTTCACAAAACTAAGCAGACACTGGACATGCTTGATACGTCCAAGAGGTGTGAGACATATGGTTGGACACCATACCAAGCATAAATATTAGTTTCAGGTGATGAGACTCTGGTTGAATGGGTTTAGACAGCTTGCCATGGCCATTAACTGCCTTCACACTTACACACTAGATAAAGCGCTCAAACTGCATGACATGCTCCCTCGATTATGCTCACTTCAACCCGAGAGAATAAAAAGAAAGTGTCAAAATGATAAAGAATTTACCCAGCCTCACACATTCTTGCAGTAACAATCCCAGCAAGACCATGGTGCATGAGTGTGTATATTTAAACACTCATCTCTCAAATACACCCTAACATTAAGTCTTGGCCTGTGCCCACTTCCCAAACTACTTTACCTTGGCACAGTGCAAGAGCCTAATGACAGGATGTCTTCAGCCAAAGCAGACATACTGGTCAGCCTCCAACAGCAACTATCCGCGGGGCAGTGGAGCTGGGTGGTATGCAGACATTCATATGCACACCAATGGCACAATGCACTAACAAGACTCCCTTTGCTTATGTGTGGGAATGTGATGGCTTGAAAGGGGAGAAACTTATGAGACAGTTGGCATGTTTTGGAGGAATTGTTATGGTGAACTGATCAGATGACAAAGTGTCTTAAACTAGAGGAACAGCCGTACCATGTTCTCCCTACATTGCGTGATGTACAATGCTACACTCCTTGTGATTATTATTATGCTACTCTGCAACCCACAGAATCATGTAATGGAGAAAATATAATATGATCTCAATCTGTTAGTCATCAGACTCGTTGGCTTCTAGTCTTGATTTATGTGAGTGTTGCTTAGAGGACAACATGTTTTGAGCTGATATTTCACATACATTACATAAGGCAGACATACAAGCTAAGCGATGGAGTGACATTTAACGATGGATTTTAGATTACAGCTTTTTCTACTTACCAGTAAGTTAACTTGGCTAGAGTTGTGTCTATATAAGGAAATGTGGTTGCAAAAATGCCAGTTTTGGACATATGGACCAACAGATCACTTACAAAAGAGGTGTCATAGTATTACCATGTTTTTGGAGGATGATAAAAGTAAAGTAGTTAACAAAAAGTTTTCACATGATATGGTGATAGTTCACTTACAGTCAGAAATGTATCCTGTATTACTGGGTTTTTTTTAAATGGTGCCAAAGGCAACACCATGTTTTTTGGAAACTAGCATGATGGTAATCCTAGGGTTTTCTTTGAAGTATAAATACACAGCATATTGATGTAAATATTTCAGTATCGTGGACAAATAACCATTACAATGGTTTTATGGACATGGTTCCATGATAATAATATCTTTTTTTTTTTTTTACTTAATTAATTAACAAAACCTGTTTAACATGCAGTCTACATAAATAAATGCCAAGTTCATAAAAATAAACCAACAGATCACATACAAAAAAGTATGATGGTATTGCCACCTTTTTTCGTACAATGGTAAAAAAAAAATGCTTAACTAATTTAGTTACAAAACATATTTAGGATACTATTTATAAATATAGTTGCAACTCAGTATATGGGCCAAAATATCACTTACACAAAAGTACCACGGTATGGTGGTACTTTTACCACTTAATATGTTTTTTTGACACAGTGCCATTGATAATATCATGTGTTTCTTTGAAACTAGCAGGGTAGTAACACCATAGCACTCTTAACACATGGCATATTAATATGCCAATTCTTCAGTATCATGGTATCAATTACCATTGCCAAGATACCATTACCCTGGTTTTATGGAAATTATACCAGGATATCATGTTTTTAAACTTAATCAGCTAAAAAGCTGCAACAATGCCAACCAAAAGATCACTTGCAAAAAGGAACCATGGTATTGCTGCCTTTTTGTACATTGGTACCATGGTTAAAAAAAAAAAACCCATGCGTGTCTACTTTAGTTACAAAGCATATTTAGGATACTGTCTATATGTTTCCAACTCCAACATGGTTTTATAACATTGGTGCCATGCGAATATCATGCTTTTAATGCCTCATTTACATGCTGCCTACATACATAAATGTGGTTGAAATAAAGCCAACTCAGTAGAAGTACCATGGCATTATCATGTGTTTTTTGGCAGTATTTGTAGTTGCCTACCCTCTGATACCATATTGCCGCTGCCTGCTACATGGAAGAAATGGTTAGCCTAACTTTAAAAGTGAACTCACCTCAGTGGACGGTATGCTGACAACACCTGTTGATCTCCTCTTCTCTCTTAACTTCCTTTTCTCGATCTGTCCTTTGCCCTTTCTGGCGCTGGGTCCCGAGCTCTTCTTCTCTTTGCTCTTGCTGTGTGTGGGACTCTCCTTATCGCTGTCATCCACACCAGCAGGGCTCGAGCTCTCCACCTGCGGGACTCCGCTGACTTTCTCCGGCGTCTTCTTCAAGCTTCCCCCTAGGGGCTCGGGTGACTTTGGCTCGTCCTCCGGCCGCTTCAAAGCGGATAAAGAGGAGGACCGGGCCACCGGATAGGAGGACGAAGGGGAGACGCAGTTGACCGAGCTGCCGTTGTTGTTTAACTCAGTAACGTTAGTTCTCCCGGTGGCGGCGGCGATATCTCCAAGCATCTTTGCTCTCATCTTCTCGCGCTTTGCTTTCCATTCCTCCAGAAAGTCCGTTGCGCTGGTAGATTTAAATCCTCCCGTGGCCATGATTTCCGTTTGAGAATGTCTCGTGCGACCCAAATCACTTTGTAAACACACTATACAAACACTGCTGTTCAGATCCCCCACATTCCTCAGAAGTGTTTAGAGATTGTTTTAAAATAAGTGTGCTTTTAAAGTTGACCCAAACTGTGATGAACTCACTTTAAAACATTCAAAAACTGTCAAGTAAGTGCTGTCTCGAAAGAAAGTATCCGGTAAAGCACACCTGCGCGCGCATGAACATTCGTCAGAAGTTCAGGTGAACTGATCGTTGGAATGAACTGGCTTAGTTACAGCACGCGCACTCCAGCGCTGAGTCCTGCCCCTCTTCCGAAGAGTTTCCGAGCAGTCACGAAAATGAACGGAAATAGCCGAAGTGAAATGAAAGGGACTTGTCATTACTAGGCATATTTAGCATTCATTTTCATATTTTTAATTTACTTCAATAAAAATATTTAACTAGTAGGGTAAGATGAAGTATAAACCCACCTTATTTGTTTCTCTTGACAATAGACAGGACAAAATCTAATGTCGAAACTTTTGGATGAATGCCTATGCTATTTTTAATTTTCTCTTTTAATCTGAATATCAGCATTTGTTTAATTTAGTCAGTTTTGAGGTCTCTGGAAAATAGTGATTATATCATGTTGAATATTTGTGACCCTTGATGACAAAACCAGTCATATGGGTCATTTTTTTTAAATTGAGATTTATACATCACATGAAAGCTGAATAAATAAGCTTTCCATTGATGTATGGTTTGGCCGAGATACAACTATTTGAAAATCTGGAATCTGAGGGTGCAGAAAATTTATGTTCGCGGTTGTGCTGCATTGACTCACAAAAAAAAAAAGTTTTATACATTTACGGTAGGAAATTTACTAAATATCTTCATGGAACATGATCTTTACTTAATATCCTAATGATTTTTGGCATAAAAGAAAAATTGATCATTTTGACCCACACAATGTATTGTTGGCTATTCCCACAAATATACCCGTGCTACTTAAGACTGGTTTTGTGATCCAGGGTCACATTTGTTAATGAGGGATGTGTAGAGACATTATTGTTTTTTTGATTTGTGGAGTAAAAAGATCGAATTAGACCTTTGGGGTAAGATGGCCCCCTCAGAATTTTTTACTTAATACTTATTGAAATTCATGGGTTTATTAGTCAATAATTCCAAATTAGATGCATTTCAGCAGGCACGCATTTGGTTTACATTAAAATTAACTGAGTAAAATCATTCAATTTGAATTCATAATGTTGTTGTTATGACATATCGTCATTTAAAAAATGGCCAATTAAATATGCAAATATTCGTATGCCTGTATATAAGTCAAAGAATAAAATTCCCTTTCAGATGAATCTCTTTTACTGGGATTCTGCTTTCGTCAGTTATTCGGTTATTCAACTAACTTGACAAAACACAATTTTGAATAGAATAGTTGATTTAGTTTTTTACGTGAATGACATTTAAAATATAAATATTAATAAGAATGATATCCCTATTTTCCCTATGGCAGTCAATGGCTACCGTCAACTATCTGGTTACCAACACGCTTTCAAAAATTTTCTTTTGTTGGTTTCATCTTTGTGTGAACTATCCCTTTAAAGACAGACAGACAGATGTTGTTCTGCGTGTAATGATGAGACACACTGGTTGGTGATGAGAATGGCCTGTTCTCTCTAAACAAGTCCCGAGAGAGCATGAGTCACTGTTCTACAGAGCTCGAGTTTGTGTGACCTGAAGACTCTCAGAGATGAAGGAACTCAATGTCTTAGATAAAAGAGTCATCTCTGCATACAGCCTGTCTATCATCAAATTGTTCATAAACTGGCATATCATAATTTTCAACACATACTTATACATCAGTGATTGACTAACATTGCCACTAAGTGGATACTGCTGTTCAAAATGAATGCATTATGATAGTTAACCAATAAAAACAAAAAACATTCCTTGTTCTTGTGAAATGTTTTGAGGGGGGCATGTTGTGTTACATATAAGCTATTGTCTTGTTTATTTTTTAGGGATAAAGATGTCTCCATAGTTCCTGTCATCTTTATTTGCATGAAACATGGGAATATGAGAAGCGTATTGTATTATGTGTTCATAAAGGGCAAAATTGAACTCCATACAATGCTGTTCAAAAGTTTGAGGTCAGGTCAAAAGTGACAGTAAAGACATTTATATGGTTACAATAGATTTATTTTTCAAATAAATGCTGTTAAACTTTCTATTCATCAAAGAATTCCCTATGTTATTTATGTTATATATATATATATATATATATATATATATATATATATATATATATATATATATATATTGTTTCTTGAGCAGCAAATCAGCATTATTTCTGAATTATCATGTGACACTGCAGACTGTAGTAATGATGCTGAAATCTCAGCCTTGCCATCACAGGAATAAATTACATTTTAAAATATATTAAAATAGAAAACATTTTAAATGTAAAAAATATTTCACAATATTACTGTTTTACTTTATTTGATAGTAAGAGACAAATAAATTAAAAAAATTAGTCCATGAACAGGGCCCTATTTTGTGACCCAACTGTGGAAAGTCCCTTAGACATTCGTTTGATTCCTAAAGAAATGCATTCCATAAGGATGTAGGTACTCTCCACAGCCCATATTTAAGAGAACTCAAGACTAAAGTCAGTGAGGAATTTGTTGTTTATTTTTTGCAGAAAATGACTTGATGAGTAAGCGGTGCTGAGTCACTATACACTCAAACCTTACAGCTTATATATAATCCAAACCTCACGAGGAAAACGAGGAATTTTGTCCTTGAATTTGCAAAGAATTATTTTAAATCAACAGGTGAATGTTTTAGTTCTTTGAAGGTTTACACAGAGATTTTATAGCTGAATTACTCCCAAAGCCCACAGAGCCATAGAAAATAGCTTTTCATTTAAGATCTTTCTTTTCTGTGCACACTGACAGAGATAATTGGGAGAAATCTGTAGGGGAAACAATAAGGCGCCTGGTCTATAAATACCCTGTGATGTACAGGCTGAGGTCCCGCTAATGCATTTTTAGAATGTTTCTGTGTGCTTTGGAGAAACTCAAATCACTCGCAGCACAAACACTCATCTGTCACTCACTCCGTTGACTCAGGCTCCAGCACAAACTTCCCTTTTAAGAAAGTTCCACTTAGCATACCTAAAATGCATTTTGTAAAGGAGCAGATAAGTGGAGAGTTACTCCCACTTTGAGAATTAAATTTAGTTTGCTTTCTTATCAGTCAAGGTCTTTTTTAAAAAGCTGTCTGATATGTTTGCTTCACTGTGGGTGAGAATGTGCTGTCTATCTGAAAGAGCCCTTTTAGGAGATATTGAAGTCACACCTTCAGTGACGATACTGTCTTTGAACTGACTCATCCCTTAATGGATCCCGCAGTGAAACCAAAAAATGAGAAATGAGAACAAATTTGGAACTGGTTCATTGTCAATTATACCATATTTGTGATACTTTTAACCCATTTATTCCATTATTTTAGACCAGAAATAATGACTTTGCAGTCTATGAAACATCGGAATGACAGACATTTTTATGTGCCCTGACATGAGTTCAATTCAATTTCAACTGAAAATCACACAGGATTATTATAACAATCAAAAGTTATACTCTTGCAGATATCTGCTGTTACTTCAGGGTGATTTTTTCATATTCACTGCATTTCTGCCTTGTTGTAAATGGAAACACAACTGCCATTAATGGAATTGTTGAGGTCGATTCTGGAAACAAGACTTCATATAGTTGAGCTCTGCTGCATTACAGTTACTAATACTAAAAAAAAAAAAAAAAAAAAGAAAGAAAAAAAAAAGTAGTGGCTCTTTTTGAACACTTAAGTCACATTTAAAATGATTGAACGTCATTGCATTAGAAATAAATACCCAATAAATATTATTTAAATAATTAATCATTGTTTGCTTGAAAAGTGCTATACTTCTTTAAAAATAAATTATTCTTGGTTTGATATTTTGTTATATACTCCTAATAGTGTCCAAATACATGTTGAGGCCACTGTAATTTTTTAATATGAAAAAATGAACAAAGCATGAGATTATTTGCATCAGTGTATATTGTTGGACATTGACCAATCACGCAATAAATGTTGCTTGTCCTGCAGTCGCATGATACAATTAATTCGAAACAGCATTTTTATGATTCTTTTACAGTTTTTTTTTTATAATAATAAAAATAGGTTTTGAGGGAATATCTGTACATTTAAATAATAATTTGTCACATTGCACTATTAAAAAAGGTGAAAACCTAAGGTCTAAAAAGAGTTTAACTACTCAGTTTCAACTTCATATTTCTTTTCATCAGAATGTAACTGTTACACTGTAAAAATAAGTTGCTGCCTTACATTTTTAAGTACAATCAACTTGTACATGAAATGAACGACTTTAAAAACGAGCTAAATCTTGTAAAAAAATTAAAATTGTTTAACTTATTTTGATAAATTAAAGCAATGTAAAAACATGTTGTCATAACTTATTGATCATATCATTTTTTACAGTGTAGCTTTTTTATAGTTCATTGTCTTAATGATCATTGCAACTTCTGGTCATTGTGATTCCCAACAACCTTGTAATCATTACAAAGCACAGGCCTGGCCGTAACTTCCCCTGTCGGTCCAATAAAAGAGGACCATAACCATGCCATCTGTGCACTGCCATCTGCTGAGATGGGTGAGGGGTGACAAAATGGGTCATTACAATTGTCCCGTGCGCCACACATATTTAACCGGTCAGGGGTGTGTTTCCCAAAGCCAACGATGGTCACAAGTTCCGTCATTACACAACTGAACCGAACTTGTGACCTAATGCTGCTTTTGGGAAACGCACCCCAGGTTCATTTCTATGAGTTAATTTGAGATAGCAGCACTAGGAGTAACTTTATGTCCCCAAACATCTCAGATGTCCCTTAATCGGTATGTTAAACTATTGTCAGCATGGTTGAACGGAGGCACGGGAATGATTTCAGTTAAAAAGTACCAGCTGTACTCGATCTATTCACTTAATATAACCAAAACATAACACTGAAATTAAAGGAAGTCCTAGTTACTTTTGATGAGTTTCTTGACGTGCCAATACGCTATTATGATCTTCTGGGGGGGACCATGTGATATTAGTCATGAACTGAAATGGTTTAACGCTTCAGGCAAAACAATAACCGTCATCTTGCACAATACAAAACTCCACCAACTGTATAGTGACATGCAAGTCATCTTCACATGCTTTGGTTTTGAAGAAAGACATTTAATGTCACAATCAGAACTTGCAAATGAAGAAGATTAAATAAATATTCCAGGTTCAGTATTTGTGGCATAACATTGATTACCATACACACACACACACACACACACACACACACACACACAAAGTACGTATTAGTTTAGTTATGAATTTGTTCCTGTCATTTTTACCATCTTTTAGGATTTTAGGTTGTACTGTCATGGCAACGCAGAAAAAGTATACACTAAAAGTAATCATATTAATTTTTAGTAAAATTAATTAATAGTAAAATCATATTGTCATGCATTTGTTTTTGTGTATTGAAGTATTTTAACGTTTACAGACTTGCCCCATTTACTTCCATTGTAAGTGCCTCCCTTTTTTAAAGGAGGGACACGTCTTATTATTTTAGTAGTAGTCAACATTACGCCTCTAATGTTCCTTTACAGGAATGTTCATGCTGTATTTACCACTGAAAATAATTTCGAATGTACTTTTGCACTTTTACAATGTAAGTCTATGAGGCAACACATTGCACAGGGATAACATCAAAATACTCAGTTTCGATAGTATGACTACAAGAGAAAGACATTCTGAACAGTTTAAAGCACGGATGTTTATTCTGTACAAAATAGTTTTATTTTGAGCTGTAAAGGTATCTAAATTGTTCTTTAAGGCACATGAACTTTGTCTATCATCTTGCTGTGAATGGATTTTCTCTGTAAACAGTTGCTTTTGACTATCCCTTCAAAGTTACAAGGTTAAACGTTACATGATCATGACAGGAGTTTAAGTAAGTGAGGGATTCACACTAGTTTACACATATTATGTTTAAGATAAACAAAGGTGTCATGAACTGAGAAACCAAATTTCCCTTGGTCTATTGACATATGAGGGCATTGTATTATATAATATCTTGTAAGTTTCAGAACTCAAAACTTCCTCGTTAGTCCAAAAACAGCTTTAATTGAAACCAAGCTCCCAAAACGATTCGTTTCGGATTTTGTCGCATTATGACGTCATAGTGCGACAAAAGACCACGTCTGCAGAAGATCAATGTCTACTTCTACATTATTGCTTCTTTAGCCCCGCCCACAGATTCACGGGTATGATGTAGTAGTAAGTACAAAAGAGACGAACACAGGAAAAAATCATAAAGATTCCTCTGAGGATTACAAGACGTTTTTCAGTGCCAAAACAGTATTTCCATTGCCTTGAGATTATAACATTAGGAAGGGTGAATGAACTTTATATTAAAGGAAGTTCCAGTGTCAGTAAGACACTTATTCGGTTGTTCGCTTCCTTTTACTGTGGATTCATTTTTAAACAAGACACCGTTCGACACAGAGACTGAAAATAAAAGACAATGCAGTGCCAACTACATTGGATCTGACAATAATGCCACAGCACATGTGTGAGTAACAATGTTTTGTGTCACTATTACTTTGTCTGTTATGGATCATTTGGATCATGGATCATATGTACTCACTTTTACTAAAAATGATGAACAATTAATATAAGAACAAGAGCGCAACATAATTCGTTTACACGAAACACCGTAAGTTATCCTGTCAACTAAAACTGCGGTAAATTCAAATACTTCAACTTTATTTGCCACAACCAAGACTTATAAAGCAAATGTATGCACATAGAGGTTTCTCGTTTCAATGTTTTGACTATGTAACGAGATAAACACCTTTCTGTAGCGTTTTCGTTTCAACACTAATATAATGTGATAAAATACAATACTACCTCACAAATACATAAGGAAGAATAAATATAAATAAAGATTGTTAACTAGAAAGCTGTGCAGACTGGAGTACCCTTGTTACTTGAGGTGTAGGTTTAGTTGTGATTCGGGATCAGACTCCCACTAAAATATCAGAATTTTTCAAAACACTTCCACACGTGTAGAATGTCGTAAAAGTCAAAGAGATAGCCTATTACTTCTAAATTAGGATGTTTTACATGTTCAAAATCTTGCTAACATTATAAGTGGACCTCAGAAAACATTATACGATAAAAAAAAAAAAATGCAGTTCATGAGCCCTTCAATGTTTATCCTGTGCAGTGTCTTGCCTCATAGACCTCCATTGAAAGGACGTGAATGTAAACACAATTCTGCTTGTATTTACAAACTGAGGGATGAGACAAAATTATTTTCTGAGGTAATTGACAGCGTGCCACGGATCCAGGAGAACAAGAGATGAGCCTTGACTGACTCCGGAGGCCTTTCTCTGGGTCTGCGCCAGATATTCAGCTGCAGTCCACAAGCCTGGAACTGGAGGTTCCTCACATCTTTCAGGCCACTGCAGAGAATTCAGTTTTAGCAAGCTATAGATGTGTAGAACGTAAAGCAGGCAGTGTGAGTGAGGTCATCTGGGGAATAAATCCTCAAATATCCTAAAGATCTTCAGTTTTGGTCTCATTACAGGGAAATCTATACCCGTACAAACCTGGGGAATGCTGATTCGAGTGACTGAACATACCGCCTGACTATCCACATTCCGGGACATAAAGGTCATATGAAAGCCCTGAATAAGTTTAAAGCTATAGTCAAATAATCTCATGGAAATGTATAATGATCATTAGGTAAATTCCAAAAGTCACAAATATATTACACATTAGGCACTAACTACAAACACAGCCATTTTACTGTAAGAGGAAACACACACACAGCACTAACTAAACATTAGTTACATGCCGTTGAAGTGAATGTGCACGTATTCACATATTTTATTGGATAAGATTTTATTTTATTTATGCACATTGTTCAGCATTTTGTTGTTGCGTTTAAAAACACAACTGAAAATGACAAAATGAAATAAAAAAAAACATTAAATAAATACATACATACAGAAAATAAAGACCAGTGGAAATATGGTGGCCCGCCTTTTATGTGATTTGCAATTCAGTTCAATTACACTCATTATTTTCCTCTCGTTAATCCTGACAATCCCATAAAGCCTATCAATCCCATCATATTTAGAACCAGGGTTATTGACTAAAACTAAACCTAAACTAAAACCATTGAAATAAATCAAGTTATTGATTTAAACTAAAACTCGTTTTAAGTTTCTAATTCTCCTTTAGTGTAAGTATAAAATAAATTAAAGAATAAAAAGTATATAGACATAAATTCAAAAAGAAAATATAAAAATAAAAACAAATTCAAAATATTAATAAAAACTATAGACTAAAGTATATCAATGATATCCTAAAACAACACTGATAGGATATCGATTTTTAATATTTGAACACATGTACAATGAACAATGTATTCTCAATAACATCATTATTAAAAAGAATTTAAGAAACTGTCTGGTTTTAATTCATATATGAAGAGCAGTTCTGTTTAGACATCAATTTCACATCTCCTGGTAATAATAAAAGATATGAAAACAATAGAAAGTAGTAGTTGTCAGGGATTCAACAAGACCTCAGGAATTACCTCATCTTTCCACAGACACTCACCTGACAGCTACAGTTCACAGTAGGATTTTTTTTTTCTCTACAAAAACTGATAATGGCCAAGAAGAAAAGAGCAAGTGACCAGGTGGCGGCAGCAGCAGAGAAGATTTGTGATGTTCCTCATTTGTAAATCATTTTGGATAAAAACATCTGCTAAATGAATGCGTGTAAAGCATATTGATGTAGGCTATAGCTATATAGATGTATGTTAGAAAAAAAAAAGTATAAAGAACCCCCGGGGAAAGGAACGGTTGTATTGGGGAGCCAAACTTGTTCAGTGTGAAATGAAGCGTTGTTAGAATGTTACCGACAACCAATCGCGTGCCTCATATTCACGTGCTATGTAGGCTACAGTCATACAAACACTGCGTTGTAAACAGGTTTCAGAGTTTAAGGGGGACAATTTTAAATGGTTACAGAAAATGCGTCAGCTGGAGTTAATAAGCGTTTTATTCTTACCTTTAGTCAGAGAAGTCCATTCAGGAGAAACTTAAAAGCTCTAGCATTGCGCATCCTCATATTCTTGCTGAATGTTTTATGTAAATAGGTCACGTGCTGCTTTCTTCCAATCAATGACACTCATAAGGCACATAAGAACGTTAACGCAGCATGAGTAAATAAATAATGAATTAAGAAATTATTCAGTCACATACAGAAAAAAAATATGCAGGAATAATATGGTAGTGATCTGTTCCAAAGATAGCAACATTTCCCCTTATTATATATATTTATTCTTGGTTATACTTTATTTCACTTGCCAATCTGCTTAACTACATGACATGGTTTGACGGATCAAATTTTCCCCTTCTGAATTCTATCAAGCTCACATTTACTTTTTCCACAACCTTCTGTACTTTTATATGAATCGTTAAATCACATAACTCATGGATGGTACATAACTCATCAACTGCTGGTACAAATCACCAAAACCGAAAGCACTGAATGTATTTGTTTCTATAATTGCCTGGGTTTCTAGTTTTTTTTTTTTATCCTGCTTTTAAACCGGGAAACACTCCAACTGATATTTTCCACATTAGTTTTGGTCAAGAATCCCATTAGACCAGTGAGCTTTAAGGTAGAAACAGAAGAATGAAGCGGACTGAAATGGAAAAAATACAGAAAAAGGAAAAAGTTCCATTGCATGACTGTGTGCAATTACTGCTCGTTCAGCCTCTTCTCCTCAAAGCATCATGACACAATGAGAACATGCAGCATTCAGAGCCAAGCACATTTATCAATGCAGTCTTGAAGTCTGGAACTGACTTTGATATTGCGTTATTGAGAGAAATACTAAAAGTAATTGAAGGGACAATTCAAACAAAACTGAAAATGTCATTTACACATGGTTACATGTTAGAATGTTATACTATTTGAAAAAAAAAAAAAAAAGATGAGAAACTATACCCTTTAATTTGAGAGTTTTCATTTTTATCTGGCTCTATCTTGCCTTTGCATGAGAATGATGGGTAACTCCAAGCCCCAGAGGAAGCAGCAAACGAAAGGTAAGGGTTCACATAGAGAAATGTAAGCCTTATGTAAGATCAGAAAAAAAAAAAAAAATGAGGTAACACTTTTCCTGCATTTCCTGTTAATTCTGAGCTCAGTCAGGCGCCATCTAGTGTTTCTGAAGCTGCTGTTCATTCCAGTTCTTTGTATTGATATCTGATTTGCAAAAAAAATTTGAATTTCTCCTGCAAATGGACTTTGATTATTTACATATGAGCTAATATTCAACAGGTGAAAAAATAAGTTGATAATTGAAAGAAACAGAAAGGTTTAGCATTAAGATCCATGAACCATTAAGTTTGATTGAATCATTATATTATAAATAAATTATAAAAACACATCTTGGTTTACAGATTATGCAAGTGAAAACTTTACTTGTTTATGGATCCTACATTCTATATCTTGTGTCTTTGAATTAATAGTTACAACACTATTAATACTTCATATATCGGTGTATAGTCCTTTTTTGTTTTGAAAGTCATCCGATTATTATTGAATAAAAAAAAAGAAATAGTATAAGATCCCTGATCAATTAAATTTGGCTTATTCACCATTTAGGTAGTTTGGGTATTAATAGGGGAAATATCAATATCCAACAACAATAATCCAACTAAATCTTTGTAAAAATTGGACTACACTAAAAGATTATTCCTAAAATCATGTTGAAAAATCTAGATTTTTTTGTCAAAGCAACAATGTGAGATGTGGAACTAACATTGGTTTAGAAGCATCTAATCTAATAATCCCCCATCCCCCATCCAATTATTTTATATCTACTGATTTTAGTAGTTTATTTTTTGTTCATTAGAATGGACACTGGTTCTGAACAGGTTAAGTTTATTACATTTAACAGCAGGGTAATCTGACAACAGTCGACTGGTTCTCACATCTAAACATGCGCATTTCTTTATAGTATTAAGGAAAAAAATAGGACAACAATGGCAAAGAGATTTTTACAATGTACAAGTTTATTTTAATTAACTCTCAGTGGTTGGTAGTCACAGCACAGCTTGCACGGATGAAGCCACACATCTATTTTACAAGATGATGGGAAATTTAAAAAGGAAAGAAAACAAAACAAAAATTAAAAACCTAAACCAAAGAGGAGACAGCTTACAGTCCAACTACAGCGACATTTTTTTTCCCGACTACAGTATTTTAAGTACAAGGCCACTGAAATGCATAAAACGTGTTTCCGATGCATGGACTTCATCTGATGTGGTGGCAAAAGTTCGCTAAACCAGACAGCAAGACTCCTGACATGGCATTGACAGTGCATGTAGACATTGTAAAAAGGACTGGGTTAGCGATATCTAGGATCTTTTTAGTGACAACACCTTGGCTAATACAACAGCTTTAAAAAAAAAAAAGAAAAGAAAAAAAAAGAGAAAAAAAATGAACAGCACTCTTCCAAAAGATACTGAATAAAATGTGTGAAATGTAGTGAAGCAATTATATTATCATCTCACAATTTTACGTGAACACTTAAAACTGAGAGGAAAAACACCTTCCCCCTTGAAGGGGGCGGCTCTATTGTTATTTAATGACTTTTTCGACTATAAAAAAAGAAGGAAATAGTTAAAACACACTTTGTCCTCTGGAGTTGGTATATTTCAATAGTAACAGACAGGGAACCATAAACGCATGCCATGTGCTGGTCTCAAACAATACATACAGGTATATACAACTTCACTCAGTACCTGCTAAAACAACGTGAGGAGTACAGGATATAAACCAACGACTACACTACAAACTCAAAGAAACAAGAGAAAGAAATCGGGGGAGAGGAAGGAAACCGGGGTGAGCCACGAAAGTGGGGAGGAAGTGAACATTTACTAGTGACAGACTCATTCTTAAAGCATTTGTATAGGAAAGAAATGCATATATTGCACATAAGTGAAAGCTTCGATTTCACAAGGTCCACCTAATCAGTAAAGCCAGGGGGTCCGTCGTCTCTCTAGGGCCGCGAGAGAGAGGAGGAAGTGTGCGGAGCGTGCGCCAACATCGTAGAATGCTGGGAAGTCTTCTGCTGAGAGACAGTGCCTCTGAGGACGAGGCGGGACTTCTAGCGCAATGTGGAAGGGATGAGGACAGGAAGAGGAAATGGAAGGAGAGAGCTGCACATTGCATGACGCATCTATACAGGAAGAAAAATTAAAGAGCGGAGCAAAAAAAAAAAAAAAAAAAAACTAAAAACAACAAAAAAAAAAGAAAGATAGATAGATCACAAAAAAAAAAGTGTGGCACAAATAAAATCAGGTGTTCTGTGACAGCCAAGAGAAATTTGATGCAAGTGACGTATGTACAACTAAGGCTTATTGGTTCAATAGTTTTTCGAGGCTTTCCCCGCCCGCAAAGTGTTCAATGCCATTCTCTCGTCTAACGCTTTTCCTTAGTTCTGTAAACGCAGTGGTTCTGTGAGAGTGGTGAGGTGGAGCGGAGAAGCGAGGGAAAGCTGGGGACTGAGAAACGGAAGGGGAGACTGAGCCTTCTTGTTGCCGTTGTCTCGTATTAATATCTAGATGTGCAATACCGTTACTGCCGGATGATGTGGGGAGGGTCTTTTCTATTTGGAAAGCTTGCTTATGACTCGGATCAGCGCTCCGTTCTCGTCCTTTAGTCTCTGGTTGTCTGCTTTCAAGTCTGGTAGCGTCTGGAAGAGAAAACAGGAGAGGGGAGTGTTAGATTCACAGACAAGAAACAGTGATTTGTAGTTGACGCGTGTCTCTAGACGCTGACAGTTTTTTTTATGTCCTTCCTTCCTTCCTTCAAACAGCAATTACTATCCAACACAACCCCCCTTTCCACCGATATGGTGATGGTGCCTGATCTGCAATCAGTGAAAAAAAAAGGCTCAGGAATGGCTTCCAAACCTGCTGGTCTAGAACCCATAATATCACTATAATGTCAATTGCAGGAGAGGTGATAATTCTTTCAGCATTTTTATTTAATTTTTCTGACGATATGCAAAACGTATCTTAATATGTGATGCTATATATATATATATATATATATAAATGGTGAGAAAAAGGTAACCAAACAGCCACTGTAGCCAAGTGCACTCAAAATGATTGATGCATAAACTATAATACAGTAATCATATAAGCTAAGGATAATGATATTTTATGTTTGTAATAAATGTTACTTTTTTAATATATGTATCAGAATTTTATTTGAATGCACTAATAAAACATACATAGTACGCATAGCTATAAACACACACACACATACATATATATATATATATATATATATATATATATATGTATGTATGTATGCATGTATACACACATGTATACACACACACCAACAATCCCATGCAATGAAGTAAATGAATAGCTGAATCAGAGAGCTTTGAATTGATTCACTGAATAGGACCATTTGAATCGATCCACAAAGATCAAACTTGCCAACTGTAAAGAGTTTTAATGTAAATGTAACTGCCAGATAAAAACACTTTCTATTTGAGAAATTACTGGAATATAAAAAAATATATAAAAAATATTCAAAAGCATTATATATACACATTCTAGAGAAGTCTGCAGATTCATCGGCACCAGAACCAGCACCATTTTGGCTGAAAAGGGATCGTAGACTTAAACACACAAACCAACAAGCACACTGCAGTTCAATGGGAAACTGTAGCCATGCACTCTCAGATAGATGGTAAAGATGAGGACAGTGCTCAGGCCAGGCGGTCCTCTCTCTCTCTCTCTTTACACACACAGAGTTCCTTTGTGTGTTCTCAACTGGAAGGGATAAATAAAGGGGCTGGAACACAAGAGCGGCTCAAAGTGTCTGTATAAACCACAACACTGAGTGCTACTTGATACCCCGCCCGCTCCAGTCTTCAGGTTGCAGTGTTGAAATGGAGATCTTTAACTGAGATTTCACTCTCACTGTCCTTATTGATCATAAACCACATAGATGGACCAGTAGACTTTCTTGACCGCAGAAGGAAAAGTCAGACAAACTACTCTACTAACTGGACACTGAAAGTCCACACAAGAAAGTCACAGGTCTGTAACGATATGAGGGTGAGTAAATGTAATATTTCACAAAAAAGGGTGTTCTGTAAACAAGAAAGGAATGCAAAAATATTGTGTGCCAGGGAAAGAAATTGATCTGTTTTCCAGGAACACAAAGAAACAACTTCCTTGTGATAAACTTGCCATTTACAATTACATTTTAAATAGTGTAATGATACCTCCCGAGAGAGAGATTTACAGTCTGTCAGTACTGCAGTTATAGACTGGAAAAATGCATTAAAACAGTCCATAAAAGCTGAGTGCTGAAATAAGTCACAAAACAGAACTGAATAAAAGAAACAGGACTTAAAAACCTAGACAAAATCTATAAGCAAAAAAAGTTCCTCATTCTGTACAACACTGCATAGATTATGCAAGAGAAGCTCCAAATGTAATTTAAGCATTTACCAAGGACAATCTGTAGATTCAAATGCATGAGTTTCCAGAAGCCATGCAATCTAGATTAGCCTCAGGCAGAGCATATATGGCAGTTCAGCTCCAGGATCAAAATATCTGGGATTGAGGGAAAAGGAATGGTCTCCAAAGTATAAAAAAAAAAAGAAAAGGAAAAAAAGCAGAGAAACAGTTTCAGAAAAACCAGTCAAGCACCTCATGCTAGATGCCAGAGTCATCCAAAAGGAACTGCACTTCACAGCAACACAATCGAGGGTAGGGGCAAAAAAAAGAAAAGAAAAAGAAAGAAAAAACTAAACAAAAACAGAAAATGTATTACTAAAAACTGTTTATAAATAGCCGAAACTGTGCGATGGATATGAGCTGCGTTTAATGAAATTATTTCTTTTAATATCAACATACAATCTATGTCATGCTATTCATGAAGATATGTTATTTTAAATGAAAATACAAATTTTCAGATTAAAGCAAATCGTCATTTGTAAAATGTCATTCATAAACTGTAAAAATAAAATATATTACTTAGTAATTCTTATTTCATATTTCTACGACAAATTAAAACATGCCATTTGTAAAGAAAAAATCTGGCAGAATTAGTTTATGTAATTTTGTAATGAATGACACATTTTTATATATAGAAAATCAATGCAAAATATTTCCTCTTTTTTCCCCCTCATTTCTAAAGCACATACCAAAACAGTACTTTATTAGCAATAACTGTATGGTGTAAAAAAAGAATATAACAAAATAAGAATAAAAAAAAGCCCCCAAACCCTCCCCTTTAAGAAAAGCAGAGAGCACTGAGGGAGGCGGAGCATCAGCTCAGACACAGGCTGGCACCTGCCTTTATATGGGCGTGGGCGGAGCTGAATGGAGCATGAGGAGGGGTGTAAGAGGAGGTGGGGGCGGGTCTACAGGTCTGCGGCGGGCAGGAGGCTGCAGCCCTGCGAGAGTTTGGAGAGCACGCGGGACAGCGCCCTGTTCTCTGCCTGCAAACGCTCGTTATACTGGCGCAGAGACTGCACCTGCTTTACCTGAGGAAGGTTCTACGAGAGGGAGAAATACAGACAGAGAAAGAGATAGAGGAGATGACAGACATCAGACAAAAATAAACGCGGAAAAACGCTAACTAAAGTAAACAGTACAAAAAGTGACAAAATATGGGATCACAGAACTAATAAAAAAAAAAAAAACAAAGACGTGTGCACGCTTATCTACAAATAATCATTTTTTTTTAAATACAGATTATTATAAACACTATAGGTTATTGCTGCTCAGCCAGGATGTAGGGACTTACTAGAGGGACCTTAAGCTTAAAATAATATAAAAAGACAAAATCAAAAGTTAAAACAGGTCAAATTCAACATGTTAGCTGACATAATATTTCTTATTTTAATTTGCTTCCTTAAAAATGAAAAACAAATGACTGGGGTTTTCATGGTCTTCTGCACTAAAAGAAAAAGGTTAATATACAGTGTAGATCAATTTTAGTAATGAGGACCTTCCCAGATGTGCCCAAATTAGGTTTTGTCCGATTTAGCACAATTCTGGGGGAAATTTCCCCTTTATACAGTTAGATGCACACATACTTAAGTGGGGTTTCAATGGGGAATGCTAAAATACTGAAATCTACAGAAATTCATCATGTCACAGAAAGATTAAAACCAAGGCCTGGAAAACTTCTCGCTCACATAATTTAAGATTTTAAATTCTGCAACCCCTCCACACACACACAGAAGAGAGACATTAGAATAGAGAGAACATGTGCAATATTTACAGTACGGCTGAAACAGCTAAACTGAGCTGCAACTTGATATGAAGCAGATAAAATGAACAGTGAAACAACAATCTCAATTCTCACGCAATCACATAAACGAGCTGTAAAACCCCCATAAAAAAGGAAGAAATCAACGTTTTGTAGCTTTTAGTCCATGTCTGTTAGTTTTGAGGTCATCTATCCACCTTTTTCCTGAGCAAACGATGAGCTAACTTCCGCTTGTATGCTGTCCTGTTCCGTTCTCCATAGGAACCCATTGTTAGAACGGAGTAAAAAAAACAACTGAATTAAACAGACACTTTTTGAACATTACTAATAATTAAAATGAGGGTTAAGCTGTGCTGTTGCCACAACAACAGCAATAAACTGAAGAAATTCCTGAAAAGTATGCGTTTTGAGCACCAGCAAATCTGAAAAGAATGTCTGTATATGGCGACATATGCCTTGCATTTTATGCCAAAGACTGACAAGAGAAAACGAGCATGGCTTGCAGCACTTAATTTAAAATACTCCCCATTAAAGGTATATGTGCACACTCAACAATTTAAGGACAAACCCCCCCAAACTTCAACCAATCGGGAGCTGTATGTAGGATATGACCGTCCATATGTTTTTAATGTAGCCAACGTCAGGCAGCTTCATGTCATCTACACACATTAAACTTTAACGGGTGAGGAACTGAGAAAAGAAGCGACACTGTAAAGTGATGGTAGTATTGATCCTTGTGCTTTTTTAAAACCATTTTCAAAGGTTTAACATTACATTATCAGCTCGGAAAACATGGTCATTTGACTAGAAATACTGGAGACAAGAAATGTAAAGGATAATTCCGCTATGAGTCGAGCGAGGTAACAAGGTGGAGATGCTAGTGTACGTATAACATTTTTCCCAAAAATAGTCTTAAGTTCCCTTATCAAGAACGACAGCATGTCGTAATTACCATAATTTCGAGATGACAACATGACGTTCTACTCAGAGCGGTTCATGTCCTTGGACTGGGAATTATGCATTTCTATGACAACACTATTAACGGATAAATGAATCTGCAGCGGTCAGGTGATACAAGTAGGAGCTCTCAGAAGACTCCCAGCTTATGAGGACGTGAACGCTTTTTACAAGCTGGATTCTCGTAATTACGGTAATGACGACCTTGCGTTTCTGTTTTTATTGATATTTACAAAGGGGATGCACAAAAACACACTTCGAAAAACAGACAAAAAGTACTACCTTCAGTTCCTCCTCCATCTCAGAGATCTTCCTTTCTAGAGCTCTTCTTTCCTGCAGACACACACATGTTGACATGTTACCGCGCATGGCCATAAAACACATTAACATCTCCATGATCCACTATCACTGCAAACAAAGAGAGATACACACGCAGAATCATGTGAAGGCATCAGGTGATTGAATGTCAAAACAGAGGGAAGTGAACAAAGTGAAGGGAACCACACACTGCTTAGTGAAGCTGATCAAGAGCTGGAAATATAGTATGACTATTCATGCTTAAGTTACTTCCATGTATAGTGTAATAAAAAAATAATGCAAATAAATCTATTTACTATGTGTAATAATTATGGATTAATTATGTTAGTTAAAAACATTCTGTATGGTATAGGCACTTGTACTACAATTCAGGAAAAGAGAAAATGACTGGACTTTGAGGAATAACTCACTGTAAACAGATGTAGCAATGAATTAAACTGCACTTAAGATGCAAATAGAAATTTTAAGATGATTTTTTTTCTCACAGACAATGTCTCACACACATGCAGATACAATGTTTGAAAGAGAAACCACACCATTCTCTACATCTCACATGACACACATATTCACTTGTACAAGTCTAGAAAGGTGTGTTGCATTTGTGACTTAAAGGCAAAAAGTGAAAGAGGGATTGTGATTGGCTGATGGGGTTTGGTTCCAAGCCCCTGGGGCTGTGAGAGGCATGTGATTCAGCCACTAGCAGAGCTGTAAACACATTCAATTCAGGTTAAACGTTACCCAAAGCACCCAGCTGAGCCTGAGACCTGCCTGCAACCTTCAGACATAAACCAGTGCGGAACAGTTACCAACCGTTTGTCCGACGGAGGACAGAATTCAGCATTTATCTGGAGCAGTTCTTAAACATCTCCAAAATCTCAGCATTTGAGCTGAGATTTGCTGATATGTGACTTAATCCATAAAGGATCCTTTATGGATTTAATGCCCCATCATTGCATTATTGTGAAGTACACCTGCCATTAACTTGGGTGGAGAATGATGATTCGATACATTAAAACTTAAAAGTTCAAGTAACAGTTGTTTTTACCCTTTTCTCCATCTCCAGCTGTGACCGATCAGCAAAGCGCTCCTGCCTCTGTAATTAAAAGAAATACAGTAGGTGAGCAGTGTTGAGGCCCAATCAAGGTTTGCATGACATTTTTTGATTTCCAGAAATTGTATTATTATTAATATTAAAAACAAATGTACTAGTATATGAAAATAGAAATATAATTTTTATTTATTTTAGAATTAGAATTAATTTCTATTCTTTCCCAGCCTGGAAATCATAATAGAAAATTTCTTGACATTTCCAGGTTTTTCATAATGAAACTGTGTGATGGTATTAAAATGATGGTATACATTTTTACATTCAATTTTACCATTAAACAATAACACTAACAATTTGAAAATAACTAAACTAAATGGTTGGAGAGGTTTTCATAGGTTATCCCAAAAAACAAACAAAAAAATCTATAAAGCCACTGAATTGGCAAGAAGTGATGTCCGGCCTAGGAATATTAACATCTTCACCCATTATTTAAATATTAAAAATGTTGGCATTTGGCAAGAAATTATAAACGCATGCAAAAAACAACAGAACCAGCGAAATATTAATAACTGATTATGTTGGAGTCAATGTATACTTTTTTTCCTGTGAGCTTTTTTTTTCTTTTGCCAAATAATTCTGTCAGATAAATACATTGACCAAGTTTAGTGTTTTGTTCTCCCCTCATATTTAACACATTTAAAAATAACAATAATTTCCTGATGGTATAATCAAACTAAAATCAAATTAAAAACTAGTATCCCCTCTGGAAATTACTTTTGGCAACTACTTTATATATATTTATCTGTTTGTTTAATTTTAGATTACAATAATTTCTATTCTATTCCCGGCCTGTAAATCATCATTTTAAATTCATTGATATTTCCAGAATTTCCATGACTGTGGCAACCCTGTCTGATCCAACTAAATAGTACTGAAATTACAGTATTCATTTGTTTAAGTATTATTCAATGTTAAAGAATGACACTAAAAATTCAAGAAAAAAGAAAAAATTGGCGAGTTTTAGGAGCTCAGATAAAAAATAAAATAAAAATATGACAGAGTGAATTAACTGAAAACAAATGATCACTTGTGTTTTTTGTTGTTGTGCGATTTGTGTTTTTATTCCAAAATACAGACGGTGTGAACAGACCTCTGAAGCTTTTAGTGCAGATGATATACAGGCAAACAGAGCCCAAAAGAACTCTCTCAGAAAAGGAGCTCACCTGTGTGGCTTTCTCCAGCTGCAGCTTCAGGTCTGACAGCTCCAGTTCTGTATCGCGTAACTGAGCTTTCAGCTTCTCGTTTTCAGCTAAAATCTGCTCATAAAGCTGCAAGCGGAAAGAGCATGTTGAGTAAACACTCGCCGCAAGGAAACCGTTATTTAACGGGACGTAATCATACAGCGCCATGTTTGTACCTTCTTATAATCAGTGGTGTCGTCTCTTTCGATGCGCGAGTACGGTCGCCGGCTCTCCCCAAAGCCGTGGCTACTATAAGACTCGTAACGGTCAGTGGAGGAAGTGCTAGTAGAGAGAGGGTCATTCCTGAGGGAGGAAATGGATGCTTACTTCAAATATTCACAGCTGTTTTCATAATAAGCATGATTGCAAGTATATTTATCTCATTTTAAAAGGACATAGTTAAGCACTTAATGACAAAGAGTGTTTTTTGTGATGCGTACCTGGATAGCCTGTCGCTCTGTGGATGTGAAGAGATAGAGAGAGAGGGAGAAAGAGAGAGGGAAGTTATTACAAAGTCTGTACCTGCTGTTAATCAATCACACGCCCATAACGCATTTAGTGTGTCTGTTTGTCTAGCGTCTAGCCTATCAGAGCGTCTAGAATGCAGATTATCAATTAGTCTGGGATGGATTGTGACGCTCTCATTCCCAGCTCCGATGGCCTGCTTAATGCTGCTATTTAATGAGAGTCTGTGCGGGTCAGCAATCTATCATTTACCGCTCTGCAGTAAAGGACGCGTTTGAAGACACCGGGCGTAATCCATTTGATTTTGTCCTAATAAGTGTCATGCTTCAAAAGGTTCAACTTCAACACGAGTGCCACATTTATCAAAGTGGAAGTAAAAGGACTTCGGTCACCGTCCCTCCTCCTCTCATTTTATTTCTTCCTCTCAGTCCCGCTGGGGCTTTTTCTTCATGAATTCTTGATCCGCAGCCAAGACCTCTGGGTCTGATCTTATTCCCCAGCAGCTCAGAGCACACACAGGGTATTGGAATGAGTTTGGATTGGCATACTAACAATTATTTTTGAAAGTAAGTGCTATGCAGTATGCATATTGTGCACGATTCAAATTTTCTGTATGCATAGAACTATTACCATTCAGTAACAACACCGCTCAAGATGAGAGATAGTATGCCATAATGTAATGAGACTTGAGCCCGGGACACACCAAGCCGACGTCAAAGAAGCTTACTCGGACAAATAACTGTGCTTCAACACACCAAAAGGACTAAAGGTGACGGTCAACCAGCATGTGCATTCTGTCACTTTCTTCATTCCAGTCGGCCTATGTTATTATGAAAACATTTGTGCATTCGAATGCTCAGGTAAGATGATGTCAAGTTAGAACAGCCTTCTGTCAGAACCATCTTGACGACTTTGCTCGTTCGCTAAGCTGAACAGCCAGATGAATCTGCCCAAAAAACCCAGAGGTTGTCCGACTAGAGCCAATGGTGCGGAACACACCAAAAAAAAAACAAGCGGGCCGACGCTTAAAAGCAGTCAGACGGCCGACCATTGGCGTGATGCGTCCCAGTCTTTAATGTGTCTGTGCAAATGAACCGGTAGTATAATTAACTGTGATCTTTAACCACAATTTTCTCCTTTTTAGAGTTCTCGAACATTCTGAAAGTCGAATTTCAATTATGTTTCCAGACGCATGTAATTACAGGATAAAAACGTTTAAAATAATTTGATCAAGATTGAACTCGCAGACAGTATTCCATTCCAAACATAACCGTTTCTCTCATTTGTGCTTATAGTTGGCTGAAGGCTGGAAACTTTGGACTGATACAAGGGCTTTGAGAAACTCTCAGGCAAATGACCCGTGCAACTGTGCAGCCCACTTCCTGTAGATGATTGCCCTGGAAGCATTCTGTAGCACTGAGCTTTGTATCAGGGCTTCCTTTTCAAAGCAGAAGAGCTCACTAAGAGGAAATGTGTGCTATTAAGCTAACAAAAAAACAGCTGTCTCATAAAGAACCCATAGACCTCATTAGGTTTTCTTTCATACTGCAGCCCTCCTAACACTTATCATTTGGAACCATTCAAGCAAGAACTGATCTTTAGCTGTATTGGGCCATATCTGAGCTATATTTAAACATTGATGAGATGCTGTAACAAGTGCACTTGGAAAAGTGTTTTAATGTGTCCGCTGGGTTTTCTTCCTCTCCATACATGCAAAAAGCAGTTTCCCATTATTCATCCACTGACCCAACCGTCAACAACAAAGCTTTATCTTACTCTTTGTATTTCTATCTTCCTGACTCTAATAAATTGTCACTTTTGAATGACTCATTCCCAGGTTTCCACCCAACTGCGTGTGATCTGGTTCCAGGATCATGTTGGCGCAGGATATTTATCTTATCCCAGCTAGACTCACAATATCACCCCAGTCACACAACTAACAGCTCAAGTACACACTAAACACTGCTCATGTGACTAGCCACGTATTTTCTTTTATCGCTGTAAGTGTGATTTTCAGCAGCTAGGAATTGCTCACTGACTATTCCTGTAATAGGTGACAGTCTGCGGGCTGTGAAATCGACTTTCATCTATAAGAGAACTAACGCTGCTGGGACAATTCCAGGAAGTTGGAGAGGGAGGAGGGGGTCAGCAGACACACAGTAATGTCAGGGAATTGTTTGTCATGCCAAACATGAAGGAAAGTCAAACTGTTCTTTGACTATACAAGGTGAAAGTAGGAGCTTGGCAGAGGAAGAACCTCAAAGTCCTTTAAAAACAGTCCAACACAATAAGCAGCTGAGCTGAGGAACTGAGCATTTGTCTAACTGGTACATGTGTGTTGGCAGATGCATTGTGGGTGAGTTAATGTTCACCTGAGGCTCTCCTTTAGTGCTGCCATCTGAGTCTGATGGGTGCTCTGGATCATTCTCGTCGCTCTGTGACATACAAACACATTTTAAATTCCGTTAACACTTTACAATAATGTTCCATTAGTTAACTAACAATGAAAAATACTTCTAGAGCATTTAGAAATCTTGGTTGAAATTAATTTCAGCATTTACTAATACATTATTAAAATCAAATGCTGTATCTGTTAATATTATTTAATGGACTTGAGCTGACATGAACTAATATTAAACAGCTGTTTTTTTTTTAATAACTAAAATAAAGATGAATAAATACTCTAACAAATATATTGCTTATTGCTAGTTAATGCATTAACCGATGCTAACTAATGGGACCTTATTGTAAAGTTTTACCCAAATTATAAATACCCAATATTTTACCCAATATTATAAAAGTAAACAGAGTCCAAAATGTACAGTTGCCAATCACCAAATGCACACACATGTATTAGCGTGAACATAAAATTGAGTTAATAACCAGCTGGCAGGTAAGTTTTCTTTCTGGCCAGCTGCAATTGACTAATCAGAATTAAATATTCCAGAGAGTCGTGTAATAATGTGATATATTTATATATTAGAACCATAACAGTTATGTGGCTGGTGGCAAATAGTTTTGGATGCTGATTGTAAAGCTCACATTATGTCTTTTGAATCCAAATCCATATAGAGTGAGTTTTGAATGCGCTTTATGTGCAAGAGTTTCTTACATCCTGGGTCCAGAAGGACACTCCAGTCGAGCGTCTTTTCTCTCGAGGTCGTCTGCGGTCGCGTATAGAGCGTGGCTGGGACTTGTCTTCACTGTCCTTATCGTCCTCTCTTTCTTTTCTATCATACTCTGGTCAGAAAAGAGACACATGGTTGTTTATGAGTACAAATGAGCAACTATGAATATGCATAAACGACTGGTGGAAACCCCATTTTATTTGTGGGAATGATATTGCTCCAGGACTTAATCCTGGCTGAGTTAATGGAACATTGGAATCAATCTAAAAAAATTGAACTATAAATTGTATTATTATTATTATGAAGGTTAGCGGGTTTAATTGTAACTATAAGCTGGAGCATGAATCGTCAGTACTATTTATTTTATTTTAATTTTTTTTGAAAGAATGAATGTGACAAAGATATTTATGTGACAAAAGATTAATATTAAAGTAAAAAACAAAAACTGTTTTCAACTGTGATGAATGACTAGAATAAAATTAATGTCTCTAGAGAACAAAACCATAAAATCTCAAAATAAATCATGCATCTCAGATTCTTTCACTTGATTAAATAGTCTTAAACATTCAACAAGAATGTAATACTGCTTATCAGCAAAAAAGATGAGGGAGCTTAAATATTCACACTTAAAAACATCAACACATTACAATATAAAATCCATAAAATAAACATTGTCAATTCATCAACAGCAGATCAAAAGCAATCGATTGCCATGAATGTGCAGTATTCATTTATCGCAAACTCTTCTGAAACCATGAGCCTGTAGAACGCACAACAGCACCGTGCAGCGGTCACATTTATTTCATTCAGTCATAGCTTTTTGAAGTTAATAAACACATTAAGCCGTATCGTGATTCCTGATTTACCGTCCCCAAATTTAAGACCTCTTAAATGGATAATTAAGACTTTTGTTATGTCATTTAAGATATTTGAGATGTTTCATGACCTTAAATGTGATCAAACGGAATTTAAGATTTTTTAAGGACCTGCAGGGACCCTGATGATTTCTATAAGATCATGTGACACTGAAGACTGAAGTAACGGCTGCTGAACATTCAGCTTTTACATCACAGGAACAAATAACTTTTTAAAATATATTAAAATAGGAAACGATTATTTTGCATGTAAATAATATTTCACAATGTTACTGTTTTTATGTATTTTTGATCAAATAAATGCAGCTTGGGTGAAAGACTACTTTCAAAAACATAAAAAAATCCTACCGAACGCAAGATTTTCAACGGCCTGAAGCTTGGCTTAGTCAGTCTGCAGCCATACTAAAGGAAGTCCCTGTCTGTATGCCAGTTCCTGTAGCGTCACAAAACCATATCACTCATTTTCCTTCCTGTGCCATGTCACTCTACTTAAAGTGACACACAGCTGTTGTTTTTTCCATGACAATTAAGGGCATTTGCAGTGCTTGGAACAGTACATATAATTTATATAATATTTTTTCATGTCGTAATAATCATTTCATTTTCCAACAACAGGCTAGTTCATTATTGTTATGAATAAAAAGTTCTCTGCTTTTCTTTTTTTGGATGAAACGAGACCCGGACAGTGTACCTCTCTCAGTGTCCCGTGTGGAGCGGTAGGTTGAAGTGAGGCCCGTCAGGCTGTTTGGCCTGTTCAGAGAGGAGGTGCTGTAGAGAGAAGACGAGCTGCCAGAGGAAGAAGGCAGAGTGGAGGAGGCTGTGGTGGTCGAGGCCAAGGTGCTCCGGTACTTCTGGAGGACAACAAAGAGGACACTCGTGTGACATAAAACACACAAAATGCTAGTTAAAATTCCACAAACTGTCCTGTTCCCTGTGAGTTTTCCCTCACCTCCTCAAAGCTACGGTAGCGTGACCTATAGTCATCCTCCTTGGTCTCGGTCTCTTTCTTCTCTTCCTGTTTCTCCTTGTCTTGTTTTTCCTTCTCTTCTTTCTCGTCTTCTCGGGGCCGTACGGGGCGACTGCGTCCGATGGTCTTCTCCGCCTCCTGGAGATCAGTCAAGGTCACACCCTGAAAAAGAAAGTCAAAATGTTAAAATGATGTCATTCATTCATGAGTCTGCTAAGTGACTTCAATAATGATGTCATTTTGTTGAAAAACAGTTATTTCTCCCATAAAATCCCTGTCACATCACAGAGCTCAGAATGTAATAAATTCCAGTAAGCACATCCTGAGCTTCACTGCTAAAAATTTGAAGCAAGAACCATTCAAATCTCGCAACAAATTATCTGTAAACTGCACTGTGGTTCAGTCTATTATTAGAGAGAGTTCCTGCAGAGGTGTTTAGATGAGAGTCTAGACTTGCCTGTGTGGACCTCCTGGACTGCCGTGCCTGTCTGGATCTGGCTTTCCTCTGAGACTCAGACTCTTCATCACGCACAGGGGTGAGGTATGATCTATAGACGCAACACAAAGAAACTAAATCCCACAGCTGAAGCAACAAGTGCTTTTGTTGAGGCTCTTCAGGGCATGTTTAATGAGAGTAAAAATAGGCTTTGGGGAATAAATAAGACAGTACTTATAAGACAGGAACTGGAACATGATGTATTGTTTAAGCTCAATTTAAATGTTCACATGTAGAATTCAAATAAAGACAAAAAATATATATCTAATGAAGAAACGTATATTGTGTCGTTGCGTCTAAAATGGCAAAATACAGTTTTGTGGCTGGCAATAAATATGTATGGCTAATATACTGAACCTTCAATTCAGGTTTAAATTATTATTATTAATAACAATGATTTATTAAATAATTCAACTGTTTAAGAAACTGCTTAAGAACAGAAACTGTTCAAAAATTATTCAATTGTTACCATATTTGATGAGCTCTATGCGTGTGCGTTGATCAAGGTTTATGTGGGAATAAAAGCCTAAATTAAATCTGTTCATTGTTTAAAGTGATCCCTTCAGAATACTTGGATTAAACTGGTCAATTCATATGGTTTACATTTATGTTTATGAACTTTTTGAAACTTTTGGTTGCATGGACTTAATGAAAAAAAAAAAAAAAGATTTCTATTTGTGTTCTGCATAGGAATGGAAGTTATATGGGTTAAGAAAAATGTGAGGGTGAGAGTAAATAATGACAATTATCTTTTTTGGATAAACGATCCATTTAAGATAAATGTCCTAAATAGATATAAGTTTGAATCAATTTCTATGTTTTCACAAAATAAATTCTGCTTTTTTGTTTCAAATCAAATCTGGTTAGAGCTGGTTGGTCTCTTTTTTTATTTTATTTTTTTAAATCACAATGGACAAACAAAATGGTAAAAATACGTCCAGAACAAATGGTGCTAAAAAAAAAAAGTGTGCAGAAACACTCCGTGATCCCATGTTGCAGTGCATGTGTGTACCTGCGTCTCTCTCGGCCGTCAGAGCCCAGTATAGTTCCAGTAGTGGAGGTGGTAGTGGTGGTGGCTGCAGTGTTGATTGTGGGGATGACCGCGGCCGACTCCTTCTCCTTCTCTTTTTCCTTGTCCGCGTTCTCATCGGCCCAATACCTGTTACGCATCAACACATTTCACTGTCACAACCAACTCTTGAGTGTTTAGTTTGTAAGTTAATTTAAAGAGAGGTGTGTACTCGTACCTAGACAGCAGGCGGCGGTGTCCTGTGGGTGAGGTAACGGAGGAGGTCGTTGTTGTGGAAGTGGCAGAAGAAGTGGAACTTAAAGCATCATCTTGCCTCCTTCCAAACGAGCCACTACGGCAACACATACAACAGTCAGTGGACAAGGCATAGGAGGAAAGAGAGAGAGAGAGAGAGAGAGAGAGAGAGAGAGAGAGAGAGAGAGAGAGAGAGAAGAACCACCACAAGAGAAAACAGGATAGTGCACCAAAAACAAAACACGCAAAAAACAAACCAAAAACCATAGAAAAAATACATAAAATAAACCAAACAAATTTTTTTTTTATAAAATATTTTTTATTTTTTTTACTTTTGCCTTTGCATCTTTATTCAATGTTCACTCAACTGAGAATTAAAATTAAAACAATACCATTCAACATTATATTAGGTAATATTTAATAGAATATTTCTTAAATCGTATTTTGAAATTTCACAGTTATTGGAACTAACCACTCAATTATAGTTATCTCGTCAACCTTAGCGAATACATTGTGAATTTGTATTATATTGATCAGCACTATATATTCAGTCTATTCTAATGGATAGTGCAAAACCATTTACCGCATAGACAAATAAATCACCAGACATTAAGAATGGCAAGAAGCTACATGTGGGGAATGCAAAGACACATGAGGACATGGAGTGTGTGTGTGCGTTTGCTAGGCGGTGCTGGGGCAGGTACCTGCGGTGAATGCTGTAAGACTGGTAGTAGGAGGAAGGCTGCTGGCAGGCTTTAGAGTTGTTAGGTTCCAGGCTGGAGGCAGAGGAGGATTTGGCGGGCAGGTCGCGAGAGCTAGACGTGCGGCCTAACGCTAGCGTGTGAGACGTACTGCCGTGTGGAAGTGGCGGGGTTGAAAGAGGTGAGTTAGCAGGGAGCGGACAAACACGCATACACACACATTAAAACAGACACATAGACAAAATGTTACACATATGTCTAAAGCACTGACTCCCTTGTGGGGGGCTTTGCTTCTTATAAAGTCATATTTTTGGATATAAATCATCAAATACCATCAATAACTTCACTGGACATAAAAACGGAAACCTACTTTCTTATCTAGAAACCATTTGCATGCTTTATAAAATAAAGATCTAACACTTCAGCATGCTTTTTTGGTGGGGGTCAGAGTCTGAAACCAAACCAGGCAGCACAAATTCAGTCATGCTCATTTTAGACCAGGGTTTTCAAATGTGGCTTTCAATACACATTCTTATGCGTCAAAGTTAGGCTGTTAACTGAAATTATTAACGAAATATATATTTAATGAAATTATTTAAGACTTTTCATTTAAATATTGTCTCATTTTGCGGTCTAAAGACTGATCGAAAATCATGAGAATATTCATTAATATTTTTTTGCTTCATTTACAGCTCTAGTTTGTAACAGTAATAAAAAAAATATATAATCTGAATACAGATTTGATTTTATAATATGACTTAATACACTTCCGTTCAAAGGTGTGGGATCGGTAAGATTTTTTTAATGTTTTTGAAAGAAGTCTCTAATGATCACCAAGGCTGCATTTATTTGATCAAAATATAGTAAATATTTATAACTTAAAAAATCAGATTTGTATTTGAATACGTTTTAAAATGTAATTTGTTCCAAAGCAATTTTCAGCATCATCAGCGTCACATGATCCTTTAGAAATCATTCTGATGATTTGATGCTCAAGAAACATTTCTTATTATCATCATCAATGTGGAAAACAGTTGAGCTTCTTAATATTTGTGTGAATCGTGATCATTTTTTCAGGAATCTGTGATGAATAGAAAGTAAAGAAACATTTATTTGAACAATTTTTTTGTAACAATGTTAAAGTCTTCACTGTCATTTTTGATCAATTTAATGCATCCTTACTGAATAAAAATATTAACTACTTAAAAAAATATCCCAAACTTCTGAACGGTAGTGTAAATTTTATATGTAGACATAACATTTTTATATGATCACAAAATGTGTCTATACGCATGAAAATATACAGGTGCCTTTACATTTAAGGAATTTATATTCCTTGAAAGGGGATCGTTATATTTGTGGGATCTTGGCAGTAAAAAGCCTGAAATCCTTGTGTTATATATGCTTATGATGGAAGATGAATATCATGCTCGAAAGAGCATCTAAAAGAATGTAAGATGTCAGTGAGGCGAGATTAACGCACTTCTGCAGTTCTACTCAAGTTAGCTGTTAGTTAGTTATGTTTCTAAACTACAGTACTTACACCTAGTTTATGAGATGTTATATTAAGATAGACTTCCACCTAGTTTATAAAATGTAATATTAAGACAGACTTCCACCTAGTTTATGAGATGTTATATTAAGGTAGATCGAATCGCAGGTAAAACGTCATACACAAACGCAAGCCGACAGCAGCTGCTATAAACGCTTGACAGGAAAATAAAGGTGCTAGAATCATCTCAGGCAGCAGCAGCAGGAAGCAGCGATCTACTAGTCTCACTAGGCAATAAAATGGATATATTTAGTATGGTAAAAGCTAACCTGCGCTGATAGCTGGAGGTTCTGTTTTGTGAGGCCGATCCGTCGTTGTTCTTCAGGTCTTCATCCCAGCGTCTCCTGGTGTATGAGCCGCTACGTACCAGACTAGCAGCCGAATCCCTGAGAACCACAAGCTAGAAATAGTACCTCCGATTCCAGAGAACCATGCTTGAAAAATCTATTAGACTACTAGACTAGCTTACTTCTATCAGAACATCGTTCTAAGTAGTGAACATGCTGCATAAGCCACAAAACCATGCTACACTTGAGCTTGTGCTTCAAGTTGCAACACACAACATGGAGCAACAGAAGGTGCTTTCAAAACAGCATGTCTCCTTTCTTTACCTGTTTTCCTTTTCGTCAATGTCTGATGTGCTAACGTGTCTCCTCGGGATGGATGGAGCAACATACGCCAGGCGTGTCTTCTCCTTTTCCTGTGCACATAAATGAAGAGGCTCAAGAATCTGGAAACAAGACTATAAAGTGAACTCAAGGATCCAATGCAAACAGCTCCAACCTTCCAATTAAAAACAGGATTATTTCCCCCCCAAAATGAAACTAAACTAAATTCTAGTAGACCTTTTCCTTGTCCTTATTGTCCAGTGAGGATGAGAGGCGAGGAGAAGAGGCCGAGCGCATCACCCCAGCTGTGTCCTTCTCTTTTTGTGCCTCTTTAGTTGTGCTGATTTCTGCCAGTGCTCCGTAACTGCCGGTTTTCCGCAGGCCCAGACGCCAAGATGCAGGAGACTCATCCTTCCTCTCTTCCTCTTTAGGAGACACCTTCCCTGTAGGTGTGCTCACCTGAGGAGGAGAAAGAACAAAAAAAGTAGGGATGGGGGTGGAAAACAAAAGTTAGTTCGTTTTGGGGGAGCATCAAGGGGAGTGAGAACAGAGAATACGGATCAGCTTGACAGGTCAAAGCAGGGCATACATATGGGAGCAGTGGACCGCAGGGCTGGGAAACCTTTTGATATTTTCACATTTTTAATGATTTTCAATAGGGTGCAACAGCGCCTTCTTTTTCAGTGGCGTTGGTTCCGGAAGTATTTTTTCCATTCATTTCTCCAAAAGGGAATTCAAAAAAGTCTTTGTTAAAGCGTTTTAAGTCGTGAACCAAGCCAACCAGCAATGAGGTGAATCATAACATTACAAACTTTGATTTGAAAAAAAAAAGTATTTGAAAATCTGACAAAAATATAAAAGGTACAAAGCGGTGTACTTAAAGGCTTTAGGGATGCGTTTTGCTTGTTTCGCATCTCTGATTGGTGGAATTTTCTGTACAGCATCATGAATAATGTGGTTAATCCACCACTAATTCCACAGTTAAATATGATTATTTTAAAACCAAGTTGAAATAACGTGTACTGACCTCTACAACCTCATAGCTCACAGTAAGGTTTAGAAGTTATCATTGACAATTTTCCTATGTAGAAAATAATGGAGTTTTTACTTTCGGAACCTAACTGTTGCACTCTACATATACACATACATACATATATATATATACACACACCTCAATATTTATGTATGTGCTCTGAAATGAACAAAATCCACTAGCTCGACCTTCAGAAAATTTAATGGAAAAAAACGAAAATAATATATAGTATATGGTAAATATTCAACAACAAAAAAATACAACTATTTTAATGAAATAAAGAAATTGAGCAATAATAAATAAAAATATTAAAAGGGATAAATAAAACATTTTATAAATAAAGAAACATTTAAAAATATGTTTTTAAAATAAATATTTTAAAATAAATAGTTTATTTATAAAAGTAAATAAATGACAAAATAGATATATTTTAATAATAAAAAATAAAACTAACAAGTACAAATATTAAAAAAAAAATTAGAAATTTGAGTATATGTATAAATAAGTATATATAAACAAAAACAAATAAATAAAAACAAAACGCCCAGCCCTAGTGCTCTGATGTCTATAAAATTCAAAAATAAACTTTTGAATGATGTTGTGGATTCCATTGCCTTCAGAAATGCAAACTTGAATTACTATTGTTTAAATAAAAGAAATCTAGGCCACAAGATGAAGAGAATGCTAAATAATATTATAAAAACAACACGGATGACAAAACCAAACATGCCCAATTTCAATCAAGATGTTAGTTTTTGGAAACTCATCAGCATCCTGGTGACCTGTTAGGGTTTAGAGTCGATAATAAATTAATTCGCCTTATCAAAGTAAACACAACACTGATGTCACCTGTCATAAACTATCACACAGATGATCTTCGACAGAAAACAGCACGTCATCACAGCCACGACTGACAGCGACAACACCATGCAGTGAGCCAGTAATAGGAAGAGGAAATGGTCTTGGATTAAGCTGTTATCTGATTGGTTAGGGACGTGGTCATGTGGGGAACATATAGGGCGGGAATCACAATGCTGAACACACCGAGGCCTCACCATCGCTTTTTTGGGCACAAGCGCAATGCCAGTTTTGCGCAAGCCTTGACGCCACAACGCAGGACAGCCTGGCTCCCCCCCAGGCACAAGGGCAGTAATGTTATCAGACTAAAGCCATCCAAGACAACACAATGATGAGTAGAAAGAGAGAAAAAAACAGATGATTGTAAAGAAAAAGAAAGAAAAAGGAAGAAAGAAAGAACCCCTAAATGAAATAAATCAAGCAGCAAAAGAAAGGAAAATAAGTATAGATACTTCATAATGCACAAATGATAGAGAGAAAGGGACAGCAAAGAAAAAACTGAACGTTAAAATACCTTCTCAAAACTCCTCAGACAAAGATTATGATGCGGCCTGCCTGTTTATTTGTGGGTAGGTTATGTAGTAACATAGTCAGTTTCGATATAGTTTAGCTCTCACATTGCAAGTATCATGCTGTAACAGTTGAGCTTCAGGAAGACTTTTAACTACATGAACATGGGCGACTCCTTGGAAATTCAATTCTTTGAATTCACTGTATATACCGTTTGAGATTAAATTTAACATTATTTAAACTATACTTATAAAAAAATAAAAAAAATAAAAATAAACAATAACCAAACTGAATTACATTAGGTTACAGTGTTAAATTCTGTTTAGAGTGAAATCAAATCTGTTCTGAATAATAGGATTTTCTAAAAACCAACTTGATGAAAGCCCGACGTTGATGAAATTCCCTTACAGTCCAGCAGAGGGCAGCAGGTACATGATAAAGAAGTGTGGAGGACATTTTCTCTACTCTCAAGTGCACAGTACTAGAATTCACTGCACTAATATGCCTGAAAACCACATAGATCAGCTGACCTTTTAGAATTTTGCAACCATGCTAAGCTGATTCCACACAACAATGAATTTGAGACTCCTCTGTTATGAAGCCTACAAACTGTTCAACTTGAAACAGCAAATAACATTCATTCCGAAAAGTTGCAAATGCAACTTTCTTGCTTACTGACACACGCTCAAATACATGCTATGCATGAAGAATGAATGATATTTCCAAGGAGAATTCTTGCTGTGGGCTGAAGACATAGAAACATGGAAGACAGATACTGGGTGGAGGGAATGGTGGACGTGCCGGCACGTTCAAGGGGAGATGATGTACCTTTTTGGTAGGTGAGGTTGGGGTGGTCACCTGGTTGCTTGGGGTAGTCGGCGACGTGACGGTGATACTAGTAGGCGCAGAAGCAGGTGTACTGTTGGAAATGCTTGATGGAATAGAAGACTTGGTCTTGTCTGGAAAAAAATAAATAGTATGTAAATAATTTTCACCAATTAAACACTAAGCTAGTTGGGGAAGCGTATGTGGTGGTCAATGTTTTGAACAGTTACCTGCTTCATTCTCAGACTCGGAGTCTTCCTCCTCCTCTTCCTCACTAGAGCAGCTAGACTCGTCTTTCTTCCCCTCCCCCTCTTCTTCATCCACCTTCTCTGGCTCCAGAGTCTCGATTCTTAGGGCAGTCTTCTCTGGCTCCAGTAGAACCGTTTCTTTACTAAAACACAGATGCACTTTTAAGGCCCATTCACACTAAAGCCCAAAGTATACTTTGAATTTAATGCGTACGCAAAGGTACGTGTACAATGCAAAGCGCGTGACGTAAATTTCATCATTAGCATAGTACACATATACTATACACACACAGACTGATTTGTCACATGCACCTTGAATTTTTTGCACTAATAAGTCGGTCCCTAATGTGTTCCTGTTTGACAGTCGGAAGAGGCGGAAACAACGAACAAACTACTGAAGATCGCAACAACAAGAGTGCTTGTGTGAGGACATTAAGAGATACACACAACTAGTTTAAAAGAGTAGAAAAATATTGGTAACACTTTACAATAAGGTTCATTAGTTAATGCATTAACTAACATTAACTAACCATGAGCATTACATTTGTTACTGTATTTGTTCATCTTTGTTAACATTAGTTAATAGAAATAGAGCTATTCATTGTTTGTTCATGTTAGTTCACAGAGCATGAACTAATGTTAACAAGATTTTAATAAAGTATTAGTAAATGTTGAAATTAACATGAACAAAGATTAATAAATGCTGTATAAGTGTAGTTCATTATTAGTTCATGTTAACTAATGTAGTTAACTAATGTTAACTAACGAACCTTATTGTAAAGTGTTACCAAAATATTTATATCAGTTGTAACTTCTGGAGAGAAATAATGCAGACACTGGACAAAGATGAAACTTTCAATTATTATTGGTCATCTGCTTGTTTTTCTATCAAATGGAATGTCATTTAGGCTTTTACATTTTATTCACTTGCTAGGTACAAACAAAAATGAGCAGCTATGAAAATTGTGTGTTGGTGTAATGGTAATGCATGTGCCTGCAGATGCAAATTATATGTCCTCAATAGCCGTTCAGTTTTGCAATTTAAAATTGATTGAGTTTATACTACCAGACCTGAACCCGAGACCACTTTTACAAGCAGAGGCATCCAAGTTTGGGAAAAAAGCTATCACATCAACCAAACAATGATGAAAAACAGATTTGTGTCCACACCAAAAGCTCTAGTGTGAAAGCACCCCAAGTGGATTCAGGGTGTGTGTCCCCTTGACATTTATGGTAGGGTCAAGACATTGGGCAAACAGTATTATCAATCACATAATGGCGGTTCTTTCTCTAGTGAGCAGGAGCCATTTACCTCTTCAGTTGTTTCACAGATTGGTTATTGTCCCCAGTAGTCGTAGTTTCTATTAAAGGAGACTTCTTAACATCCTTTTCACTCAGAAGCTATAACAAACAGAACACGTCAGCTTAAGGCTACAGAACAAAGCAGAATTGTTTATGATTGAAGGTCCGAAGCCAAAAGTGTGAAATTACCAGATTCTGTTTCTTTTGCAGCTCTTCTAAATATCCCAAGACATCTTCATCAGCTACGTCAAACGCCGTCTGACCCTGAGAACCAAATTGCAACATTGTTAGGGTTCGAAACGATTCAGAGACATTTTAATTGTAGATCAGACTCTGAGGAAGACTACACTGAAGCTAGTAGCACAGACGGAGCCATAATGCCCATACCACTTTATTGATGATGTCCATATCACACAAATGTTCTACAAGTATCCGGCATGACTCTTCTTTGCCCCAGTGTGCAGCAGCGTGGAGCGGAGTCCAGCCATCGTAGTCTTTAATATTTACATCATACCCTGCTTGGATTAAAAGCCTGCAAACAGTTAAAGCGACAGAAATAGCATGATGAGATTAGACAAATCTGGGTTTCTTGGATTTTGGTGCCGCAATCTAAGCTTGGCCTCATTTGCCAAAGGCCTGGGATATTGTGTAGAGCAATGGGCTCATTTTTCCATTGCCTAGAAGGCATGTTACGCATGCCAACATGTAGTTGTCACATAAAAATACACATTAGATGTGAAGTTTTCAGAGATTCCACACACCTCAAAAAAAAAAAAAAAGTATATCCGGTTACAGTCCTGTTGTTTTGGTGCAGCAGCAGATGGAGCAGTTGTCACAGTCATTTAACTCTGACATCCAAAGGCCGAAAGCACAGTAAACAGAGACGCTGCCTAACTCCTGCCACACATCTTGAGCAGTGTTTGTTCAACAGCTCGTGATAATCTACTGTAATGGAGGCAGATAAACAGGTGACATACTGTCTCGTCCTGTGTATAAGAAGCAAAAAGAGCTGAAAGGTGAAGTATGGGATAGACCAATTACAGCCTCCACACCTGTTGTACCAAAGTTTCATTTGTTTCTACCTTCACTAGCTGCTAAATCTCACTTATTGGCAAAAGAATAAAGACAAATATTATGAATTCTGAATCCTTTGAGGATGGCAAAATGGCCAAATCTTTCTAACGAAGGCAAGCAAACTTACTTTAAAACCTCAGCGTATCCCTTGGCTGCAGCGACATGTAGTGCGGTCCCCCCAGACTTGGCGTGCCGGACGTCGTTGATCAGGCCGCTGTTAAGCCACTGTCGCGCATCCCTTAGCATGATCCGCTCCTCCTCTTTCCTGGCCTCCTCGATATCCACGCCTGGAGCATGATAGAGGGAGGGGCAGATCCTTAGGATTAGTACAGATACTTGACCTGGCCAAACTGCAGGATGTCCACGAAGGCCAACCATTTGAAAAGCAAAATATAGGCTACCTCGGCATGGTAAATTATTTTATGATGCGTTAAGCATGCTGAATGGCTCATGTTAAACTGCAGTTAACAACTACAGGGGTCAGTATGTTGACTACAGTGCAGCCAGGTAAACAGTTTGAGGAATGACTGGCGTGTCTATAATAGTGACAGGTTTGTTTGTGAGGAAAAAATGTGCCTATTACAAATCTTACATGAATTGAAATTCAATTAAATTTAATGAAATTGTTCAATTACATGAAGCTTTTATTTACTACTATCTGATTGATAGTACAAAATAACATTCTAATCCAAGTAAATGAACTTTCTGCTGTGCCAGAACATGCCACTTATTTAAGTGTGCAGAAAAATATTCGATGCATACTTAAATTATTTTAATTGTTTCTAAAACACAACATGTAAACTATTTCATATTGGAGGACTGCCATTATAGGTCACTGTACCTCTAGTCTATATACCCTGACATTTACTCAGGCATATAGAGACCTGGGGCCAGTTGCAATAAAGACACCATCTTAACAAAGTGGCCATCTAACAGTAAGACGAGGTGATCAGTCTTACATTTCGATTTAAATGAGACTGTTCTGCCTTTTGATGTAACTGACTTTAAAAATGTCTCGAAGAAAATAATTAAATGGGTAACTTTTAAGACTAGTCTAAGAAGTTTATGCAACTGGCCACTGAACAACATTAAGCTAAAACCAGAAACAACAATAGAAACTTCACAGTATATAACTTTGAAGTAAGCGACCATTAATCATGCCTCAAAATGCTTAGCAACATCTCCACTGAGTACCAAAACAAGGTCAAAACTTTATATATAGAAAGATAACTGACTGCTATTTGACCTTCCATTTTCGTCCGAATAATGAACGTAAAAGGAGGCCTCTCAGATTACAAACGAGGATAATGCCACAACCCTTATATGGCTACAGGACCAACTGAATGTCCGGCAGGTGCGACTGCTGGGGGAAGTGAACTATGATGTGATTAAAGTGACAGATTTTGATCAGTTTAGCTGAAGAGTTTGACAAAAGAGCTGGAAGTAAGCAAGCAGCATGAAAAAGACAGGTCCACGGGACAGAAATCTGTAGGAATACCTGTGCAAATTCCATGACAGAGCAGTGCAGTGTAGAGAGAAATTTCCAATTGTGGGAAGTAATGAGAATTAAGAACATTCCTTCATCAAGTGGAGCCTGAATATCATAGGCTTTTCTCGTGTAAAAAGGTGATGTCTAAACAGTAATTTTAAGTACTGTCTAACAGTAACAGTAAAAAGCCATTCACTTTCAATAGGAGTTGTTTTTCGAGAACATGCCAGATGTCATTGTGAACAACATTAGAGTCTCAGTGGACATTCGTTCAGAACTATATGTGTGCTGCCATTCGTGTGACTTATCTCTGCTTACGGGTATCAATTAGTCCTTTATTTGCCTGTGCAAACCGGAGCACCAGCACTCCTCAGCAACCCAGGACAAAAGGCTGAAGATATAGCCTACTTTCGACAAGCTATCGAAGAGCTGGAAGTAAGCAAGCAGCATGAAAAAGACAGGTCCACGGGACAGAAATCTGTAGGAATACCTGTGCAAATTCCATGACAGAGCAGTGCAGTGTAGAGAGAAATTTCCAATAAGTACTGTCTAACAGTACCAGTAAAAAGCCATTCACTTTCAATAGGAGTTGTTTTTCGAGAACATGCCAGATGTCATTGTGAACAACATTAGAGTCTCAGTGGACATTCGTTCAGAACTATATGTGTGCTGCCATTCGTGTGACTTATCTCTGCTTACGGGTATCAATTAGTCCTTTATTTGCCTGTGCAAACCGGAGCACCAGCACTCCTCAGCAACCCAGGACAAAAGGCTGAAGATATAGCCTACTTTCGACAAGCTATCGAGGTGCAGATTGCTAAAAATGGTGAACAAGTAGCGATGTCACCAGTGGCTCTGCTGATTCAACAAGGCCAAAAGATGGGGGAAAACAGCTTTGCTTTGTTTTTCCTTCTTAATAGTTTTGAATGCATTGTGTAACAGACAGCTGATGAGCATAATGGCTCTTTTTCTCATCTGAAAGACCAAGGCTGCATGTAAAAACAGGTAGAACAAAGTAAAAACAGGTAGAACAAAAGTGCTCAGAGTGCCAGGAGAATATGCAGCCTTTACAAAAACCAAGAGACAAACTGACCTCCACAAGAGCGCTAAACAAAAGCCAAGCGTATTGCCAGGAAGCTAAAACAAACCTAATATGGTTCAAGCAAAATTGAAGGAGGAACTGGTGTGGCATCATTTCGAACAAAATTAAGCCAAAACCAAGTTTGCAGTGCTCTGCAGCTTCACCTTCTTCAGTCCATTTCTTCCGTTCAGTCCTTCAAAGTCAGGCGTCCATGAACACACTGCAGAAATTGAAGTTGTAATTGTAAATGAAAGTGACAGTTACTGAGAGGAAAGCGCATAGAACATATTTAAATATTTATCTAAACTCGGCTCCCAGCAGTGTGTGCTGCATCGGGATGTTCGCTAACAGTATACCACTGCTTAAGTATTTCAAACTTCTTTTTACCCCTAAGCAAAGCATGAAAAAAGAACTTTGCTGTGAGTATACCAGACTTCAAGGCTATTTTATATGAGGTACATTAATCCTCTTCATACCATAAGTCAGTTATCATCAGATTATGTCATCATCTATGATGGACTTAGCGCCTCCGACAACTGATTTTCCAAGCAACAGGAGCTGGAAAAGTCTCTTGCTTTGGCTGGAAGAGGCAGCTCGGTCACCTGATTCCCGTGGAAATGAGCAACGGCTAATAAGTCTGAGGGATGACCCTTCTCAGGGGGTGGTGGTGGTCTCTGCTTAAGTTTAACCTCATGACTATGGTTTCGTTCAAAAGGAGACAGGGAGTGGGAAAAAAGATAATCACATTAGAAGAGGTTGAAGGCATTATACAACACTCAGCGTTACATAATGCCATCTCTGAGCTGAGAATAGAGCTGTGTCTTATATTACAATACATGGAGTAAAGCGTGGGCTCCCGTTCCAGTCTGACCACCGAAAGACAAGCATCCTCTTTGATCAGGAGGAGAAGGATGATCCATTTCAGCTGTTCAAACATTAGGGTTCACCAGTTATGATATCTGAAGTCCTAAGACTGCGCATGCAGAACTGTGAGCTGTAGGTGTGCATGGGTCTATCATACATGCTGACACCTCTTCTCCAAAGCTGAAGTGTCCAGCCCTCAAATGAAAGCTGACAGCTGCCATTGGCAGGGCCGCACTGAATGCCCATGAGCGTGGGCTGAAATGCGAATGTTATATAACATGCTCTTAAAGAGTGTGACATACTAACAAATAGCAGGGCAGATCAATTATCAACAAATTCACGCTGAATGTTGAGCTGTTAGGAGAGATAAAGGACAAGCTCGAGAATTGTCTTCTTGCCGCATACCAAGATGGGGCTCATGTTTCAGCAGCTACTGTGGGCTTACTGCTGGCCAAAGCCACAAAAGCTAAACCTGAGGAAGGAATACCTTTCTTCACAAAACATTTGTATGCCTTGGTCAGCCAGTATGAATTTTTCAATGGTGAATGTCAATATCTAGTCAAAACTAATGATGTGATAGTCCCAAAATGGTCAAATATCAACTGACTAATCAGTCTTTCCCAATTTATGAGTGACAGTCAAGTGGGTCAAAGGCAAATTTCTCCAACATTAAGAAAAACAGAAATATAGGCAAAACACCACACATCATTCTTAAAATAAAAATAAATTTTATCTTTTTATTGAGGCTTTTTCCTTCATTATGCTATCAGGACAGTTGCACCACCCTGACACTGCTTATCAACCAAGAAGAACCTTGGTCTCGGAGCTTGTTCAAATGTATGGCTGAATCCTGTTCACAGATTTTCATAGATGAGATTGGAAATGCTACAGCTCCAACACGAGCCGCTCTTGCCTCCTCTCCTGTGCCAGAGCAGTCTTTATTATCTGATGCTGATACATCCTGGTGAGCAAGGAGCCAAACACCACCTCAGGCTGTTAACGCATGTCTGAACAGTGCCTCTCAGTAGCAGCGGGGGATCTGTTTCATCTTCAAGGCAGGTAAAGGCCAAAAATAGAAAAAACATTCCATCTATTTTGGGATCATTACAATGGGCAGCGGGTTAAATGGATCATGTTACTCCATTATGTAAGAGACATCACTACAGCCGGCCGCACCGACCTCACTAAATCCTTTATGACTTTGCACACGCATGACATACCTTGGACATCAAGTACCCAGGCAAGTCCACGGGCAGGTTAAGACTGGACACAGGAGAAAGGGCGTTGTGTGTTGCGTTACTGTCTGAGCACTGCTCTAATATTAATTCTGAGTCAATGCACCCCGCTGGAGTCCTGCCAACACTTGCAGCCTCAACTTGAGTGCACGGCAGCTGGGAAAGTTTAGCATGATGCACATAATCACCCCTGGCCATTTGTATGAAGCAATTCATTTGAAGAACTCTGACTCAAAATCATCAGAAAGCAATGATCTCAACCACAGCATGACGCGGACATGACACTAAGCCTTGTACACCCTTGCCAAATCATTGTCAGTAAAGATGAAGTTTGGAGTGCCTGTGAAATGTGTGTCAAGGGGAGGTAGCAGTACCTTGCCGATTGATCTCGTTTTGCAAAAGCTCCTCCATGGCCTCCTCCTCTGCGATATCCAATGGTGTTTCTCCCTCGCTGTTTACTACACCGACATTTGCACCTTGACTGATAAGATACCTGCGAAGACATTTAAAAAGATGTTTAAAAAGGCAACAGGTGCGATTAGTACAATCATTTAGAGACCCAAATTGAACTGACAACTTGGTCATTTGGAAAAAAAAAAAAAAAAAAAAAGAAGAAATGAAATGGGGCCTCATCTTATGTGACTCCCTTTATAGACACCTCAAGAGTTTAAGTGGTGATTAGAAACTTAATCAAAATTCAGTGAAGTGGTCCTTCACTTTTGTTACTGGTTAACACCGTGGATTCATGTCACTGAGTACATATGCTTTTAGAGTTATAAAGGAGTGGCAGTCTCTTGCCTGAAAGACCGTTTCAGAATTGACCTTGGCGTGATCAACACATCGCCCTCACTAACCTCACTGCTCATATGTCAGATTCAAAAACCACAGCACTAGGGAACAAGACCGCACAGACCTGCCCTTACTACAGTCTGGATCCTTAAATATTCAAAGCAGCTCAACTAGCAGTTTCTTAATATGAATCAAACAATCATTCAAAACTTGTTGCAAGTACAGAATACTAAGCCCTCAACATATTGTTCTTTGCAACTTGTTTGAAACTGGTCATTCAACAACAATATGATGCGCCTTCATTGTTCTTGCTTTGCTGAGATTAAATTGCTGGCAACGTCAAACCAGACATCAGAATCAAATATCTTGCAGGGTGGTCAGAATTATATAGAAAAAAAAACATGCTTATTTATTCAAGGCATGTGCGGAACTACACATTTTTTAACTAGATAGTCGGTTGTTGGAGGACTAAACTAATCAACCACCCTGGCTCATTCGTATACATATTAAGGTTGACACATTTGCCGCTGTTCAGGGAATTATTGTAGGCAAAATCCATGGTAATCCATGTGATAGGGAAATTACCTACACAGAATTCGCAACTGGTTCAAGTTGGTCATGCAGATTTGTCATGTTGGCCAACAAAAGCTGCTTGGTTTGAAACTGACTTTTGTCTAAACTGTGCCCTCATGCATTGCTACAAAAATGATAATAGACAATGGACCTTTTGACCACACCTGAAACCATGTCCCCATTAGGGGTAAAAATAAGCTATTTTCAGAACTTAGGATGGTTTTCGAGAAGAAACTTTGGGAAATGTCCAATTGCATGTAGAAAATGTGCATATTAGTATATAAATTGTATATCTGAATCATAAGGCTTTTCATAGGTGTTTGAAATATTGTGTACATAGGTGTTTCATAGTGTACCATTTTGTACACTAACCACTGGCAACTGCTGTTTCGGGTTCTAGAAATATTAGTCCTATCAACATACAAAACAGGTCAGAGTACTCCCAATATTCAGGACAAAAGCAAGCTTGTTCCGTTTTACTGTTTGCCCCATTTAAAAGTCAGCTGATATTTTCTCTAGAGTGCAGTGTTCCCTATACAGATCTCAAGCTTCCAATATAGCTCAAGCATGAAATTAAAAATTAAAATTCCCACTTCATATAGAAAAGTGACACTGACAACACAGCAACGAAGACAAAGTCTTATGTTTAGAGTTAGGGTTGGGCGATAAATCGATGTTATCGATTAACTCGAATGTGTAGTTTACGTCGCCTTGTTTGAATGAAAATCGGTTTTGTTTTTAACATCCGCCGACGCTGCCCTCTGGGCTTCCGTAGTTCCGAACGGGCTAAGCGTTGGCCATAGAGATACACAAACAACATGGAAAATGAACAAGACCGCAGCAGCACAACAGCCACCCGCCAAAAACATTTACAAACCGAATCCGTATTTTGCTAAATATGATAACTATATAACATATTTATTATATTTGTACCTATATCATTAAAATATTATAATGTTGTTACTATAAAAAAACATTTAATTTGAGATGTTATTTTTAACAGCTGGGCTCTGTATGTTTGATGTCAGATCAAATCCCAGAAGGGAAAATCAAAACTTGTTTTGAACAATTTCTTTGTCATCTGCAGATTGATTTTAAGTAGGGGGGAAAAAAATCGATTTAAATCGTAAATCTGATTTTTTGTGAAAAAAAACTTTTTTTTTTTTTTTTTAGGCCATGTCGCCCAGCCCTACCTAGAGTATTGTGCCATGGTTTAGCAACATCAATTCAGAGTCAATTTGTCTCATTTTCAGCATTATTTGTGCAGCCTACAGAGGTGCTGCCTAAGTACAGTGTTTCCAATCTGTCACCTCTAAGATTCCATGACGGTCAGGACAGGTATGTAGGTAGTGGGCAGCAGTACAGATCACTAGGTTATGAAACAATCATTTCATAGAAGAGAATTTGTTAAATCAATTCTTAGTACAGGAAGAACGACTCAATGAATGAAACTGAATTCCCTTCAAGCAGAGTGTCAAATTATATGCACCACAGCTATGATTTCAGCACAGGCGAGGTGCTAATCCATCCCTATGGTGTAGCATGAGAACAGTTCACTTTGGGCTTCAAACATGAGCTGACCTCTTAACCAGGTTACACATAGCTGCCAAAAAAAAAACTAATCAACATATGAACTGTAAGGGAAAAAATAAAACAACTAAGCGTTTAAACATTTCACCACATGCTTCGGCTGAACACCTCGCAACTACGAGCGACTCTTAAAATGCACTTCACTTCCTAAAATGAACTTAAACTTCCGAACAGTAATGTATGCATCATAGGATATATTTGTGTTATTTAAGCTGATTCCTTCGTTTCACTAAGGCTAATTTATAGCTAGCACGTTGTGTATCATAATATAGATCAAATTCGATAATGTCACACTTTGTTTATTTTGACAATTACAGCTATATTTTGTATTTTATACTTTTTTATTATTTATCTATTTAAAGTATGGGACAAAGGTAAAACAAAAACTAGACATCAAGGGCATTGGAAAAGTAGCACAAAAAAAAGGTTTAAAAAAAAAGAAAAAAAAGGATGAAATTACTTCATTTTAATAAGAATCACCTGGGACATAAAACTGCCTGAAGATGAAGAAACAACTTGATATTTTCTGTGGAGGGGAAGCAGTACTTACTCAGCGATGTCGAGGTATCCGCAGGAGGCGGCGGCGTGAAGGGGGATCCAGCCCTCGTTGTCGGGCTGGTTGATACAGGCCCCATGCTCCACAAGGAAGGTCACCATGTCTACATTATCATCTATGCAGGCCTGAAAAAAAGACGACAGGAGTTAACATCTAAGCAAGAGTATCATCTAGCCATTTAACAGCGTAAACCTATTCAAATTATTGACTTTTTCAAAACCGTATTCATGGAGCATATAGCATTTTAGTTACCCATGGTTCAGAGTAAGAGCCTTAGAAAAGCACAGTTTCATAAACCCAAAAGTGAGCTTCAGGCTCAAACATTAATCTTCAGTGGGAACCTATTCCTCCAAACAAAGACACATTATGTCATCAGGTAACCAAAATCCCTTGAGGGAAATATAGAGGTCTGTAATTAAAGCATGTCATGTCACCACTCGATGAGACAGAATAGCATGATAGAGAGACTAGCGTTTGTCACTGCCATGACAATATAGACACTACTATTCAAAAGTTTGAGGTCAGTAAGATTTTTACTTCGATTTAATTAATAGTTTTATTAAACAAGGACGCATTAATCAAAAGTGACAGTAAAGACATGCATCGCGTTTTACAAATATTAAGTAGCACAACCACTGTCAACATTGATAAGAAAACCACCAAATCAGCATATTAGAATGATTTCTGAACGATCATGTTGCACTGAATACTTGAGTATTGGCTGCTGAAAATTCAGCTTTGCAAACACAGGAATAATTAACATTCTTGTAATATTATATTAGATGTGTTACCAGTGCAACCATTTTGTTGTAAAGGGCTCATAAAAGCATGACTTGAACAGAGTGAAAAAAAATAAAATAAACCATACTGAGAGAAAAATACAAACTTTACCCTCATTCACCATTTCAATACATTACTTTCTTCATCTCTACAATCAACAAACAGTTTTAGGTCACAGCGATCATGTTAACAACCAAATTTTTAATATATTTTAAGGGGGCCTTTCAGTGCCCATTGTCAGACTAAACTCACAACCTTGTGTAGCGTACAAACTCGGTTCTCCACGTGCTCCCCTCTTGAACGCTTGCCTGTAAAATCTCCAGGTCTTACAGCTGGCTGTCTTGTCAATACCATAGACAAAGGGTGAAACACACTAACCAGCCTCACGTTCAGGGCACACGACTATCTAGTTGAAATCCTTGCCCAAATTTGGGCTGTTTACAGTACTGCAGTAGAAACGTGTGGGCGCTTTTATCAGGGCCTTGTCAAGCTTGTTAGAGGAAACCAGGACTGTCCAAACAGTTGACTAACTTTCTGCGACATAAAATTTTGGTCAACCAAGCCTCTTCTAGTCGACTAACGGTTAGTCGCCAACCCTATTAACATGATACAAAACGCGTTTAATCTGGAGACCTTTCATGGGCACCCAAATACATTGCCTTATGTCATTCCCTGCCTCGGGATAATATGTGTCCTACCCAGTCCCCTTAAGGCAAGCAAGCTTTCCCTCTGGCCTCAAAACACACCATGTTTATTATAAGCCTAACCCAGCAATTCCCACAGCCCAACAATGGCAATCCCTTAATGGCTGTAATTGTTCAGGCCTGACAGGTGTGAGAGTCCGTGACCACATCAGTGAATGCAGTGCTGGACTTTGAGCTACAAGACAAGGGAAATTACTCAGAGTCTTGGAGAACTTGTGTAAAAAAATGTCAGTGTAAAAGAATGTCATCAGTGTGTAATGAAGACAGATTTAGTATGTGGGCGTCAAACTGATCCAGACAGACATGAGGTATGTTTTTTACTTGATTTGTTTGGCTATACGTTCAGGACACATTTGGGAGCTAATCTGACAATTAACATCAGTAACAATCGCAAGGATTGCATCCAAATTCCACATCACGGATGGTTGCGGACAGGCATGTACAGAGACCACAGACATGTAATGACTCAATAGTGAAGAAGTTGTCACATCTCGGTTCAAAACAGTTTTAACAGCGCTGGAGAAAAGCATGGATTAGAAACAGACATGGAAATACAGCAGATATGTTATGCAGATATATAAAAAAAAAATCTGCACAAGTGCAGTCTAGAATATGGCACATGCATTTTTATTCTTTATACACAAGTAATGTTGTCTTTAGGGCTGCAACAACTAATCGATAAAATCGATAATAATCGATTATGAAAATCGTTGTCAACAAATGTCATTATCGATTAGTTGGTCTGCTTACGTCACGGGGAGCGTTTACTGATGACGTCACTTTCATGACAACACAGTCGATCGCGAAATGGCAGTGAGTACCTACAGATCAATCGACGGCAGAAAAAAAGTGTGCACCCCAAGCCGGGGCTGTTTACACCTGGCCACTTCATGCGTTTTCTCAGATCGGATAGCTCTGATTTATCAAAACGATTCCATTTACACCTGGTCACATAAATGTGTTTTCGCTCTTCAATTCCCGCGCTATACGCAGATTTAATGGAGTTCACGTCACCGAAAGCAACAGATATGAGCTGCATTTTATTGATTAGCAGTTAAAATCAAAATCAAACACCGCAATAAGAGAGAGCGGCAACAGCACTGGTAAGATCATTTCGTTTCTTTACTTTTAATGATGATGATTGTGCGTTAAGCGTCTGCGACTTACTTTCACTTTGATTTGCGATAGTTTGCTCGTTGGCTTGATGAATAGATCGCTCATCTGCGGTAATGCGTGTTGCAGTAGCGTCGTCATATCCGGCTATAACATTACATTGCCTATAACACACTCTCACATGATTATTTTTTTTAGCATTTTTGGGAGGAGTAAAATGTGGTTTCAACAACTAGGCTAGATGCATTTACACTTTTCCAGTTTCGTATGGAATGAGTCTCAGATCTCCTCCTGAAGTGGTTTGAGCGCGTTTAGAAGGGCTTTTACACCTGGTCTTTTCACGATCCGATAGCTATCTGATCTGAGAAAACAATGCTACTGTGTGAACAGCTTTGTTTACTAACTTCGGAACAGTCACACTAGATCTATTTTGTCTCGAGCATCAGGTTGCGCAATCAGTTCGCTCGCAACATAAGTGATGGATTAAAATAGCGCTACCGCAGAAATAGGTTAAATTAAAACGGTGTTTACAAAGTGAAGCACTAAATATAAAGGCAGTTAATAACAGCAGCAGAAAAAGAGTTTTTTTTTTTAGTCACTGTAGTCAGTGGTTTTCAGCGAATGCTTGTGCACTAATGCATAATTTTTCCTGTCTTTTTAATCAAGCCTGTTAGCTTGCTGCGTACCTCCATTCCGTTCTCTTTTTATAGCATTTGTCTACTATTAAGTTTTAATTGTTTTTCAAACGCGATCTACTGCGGCTCTACTACAATCACACGTTTGTTTTCAGTCTTTCTATATTTAAATTATCAATATATTAAGGTTTAAAATGTCAAAAATAAAGATTATATTAGTAAAACTCAATGTGTGGCTTTTGCACTTTTTAAAGTACACTTTTACACATGAATACCCTGATTTAAGGTTTTATTTAATTATAATAAACAAAAAATCTAATAAAAATTAAAAAAAAACTTTATCCGATTAATTGATTAATCGAAAAAATAATCGTTTGATTAATCGATTATCAAAATAATCGTTAGTTGCAGCCCTAGTTGTCTTGTTTGCATTATTAAATTTTGATAAAGAAAGTTAAGGAATCTTACACCGGTTCAAACTAGGCTACTGTACTGCACAATATGTGACCAGTCACGGATACTAGGGACACAAGTCGGTTCTGGGGCATTTTGAGTTATTCATAGATTCTGAAAGTGTAGTCTCCAAGGTTTCCAACGATGTGTAACATGTGGAAATCTGATAATATTTGGAGAAGTTGTGGCCATTTGAAGGTAGGCACTTAAAAAATCTCAAAGATGAGAAAACGACCTCGAAAGATTGTGCAGTTCTCACCTCTCTCTGCTGCTAGGAGTGACAATAGGGCTTATTTACATCTCATTTAGATAAGCCATACCCCCTGTAAAGCTCCCCCCTGTGCTTTACAGCTTTTTTTTGCACTTCGAATGAGTGCACTTCTGCAGCAGCTCTAGGCGAAAAACAATTGTGATGCCCCTCTATTTGCAACGTACCAGCAACAACACACAAAGACCAATATGCCATATAGCCTACATATAACGCAAAACCAGCAACAACACACAAAGACCAATATGCCATATACATATAACGCAAAACCAGCAACAACACACAAAGACCAATATGCCATACATATAACGCAAAACCAGCAACAACACACAAAGACCAATAAGCCATAGGCCTACATATAACGCAAATAGTGCGCAACGCGCGTGTGCTCAAAATGTCAACAATATTAAAGTTTATGCAGGAGGCAAATGCCTGCTGGCATTTTTCTTTAAGCAGTCATGACAGGAATTTTCCAAATAATCACATTTCACCTCCTCAAATTACTGTTGCAAATCTCTTTACACCACTTTCTTATGTGCGTATACTATACACACACAAATGAAATGTCCGCAAGCACATTATATCATCAGCAGGTTCAGCATCTTAAATAACGACTAAAGAGCAAATGAAGCTTAACTTACGTTTCAGAAACGCGCACGGCAGGCCTTCATCGCCTTCATCGCAGCAAAGGTCTTAACTGCATCCTCTATTTCGATTCTCTGTGCCAGTTCATGTTCTATGGAGATTGTTGCCAGTCCATTAAGTCTGTTCAGTTCACAAAACTTTCCCCATTCAAAGCAATCGGGACGTCACATATGAAACAGCCAGCCACCGCTGTCAGCGAGCCGAGCCGCCATATTCAACACCGAGGGCGCGCGCGCCGCGCCCATACCTCCGGTTCAGTTTCCCGAGCGGCGAAAACATTTTCGGTGTAACTGCCACGGTTCAGCTCGTCTGCGACAATCTTTGCGGCGTCCATCTTCATTGAATTTTGATATCAGATAGAGCCTACCAGAGCACAGCATAATAAGTAGCCATGCGGTTCACTTGGAGGGCGGGGACAAAAGCGCCATATTCAGTATGGAAATACACACAGACAATAACACGCCACGCCCCTACTGCGTGCTAGAATCTCCGAAAACAAGCCGATTTCAACCTCAAAATGTAAGCTTTTAAATATACCAATACTGCTATCTCAAACATGGAGAGGCTTCTTCGTGATTTCAACTAACAGATTCTGCAAAAAAATGAAATTCACCAATTTTGAAAAAAAACTCTTCTTTCTCATTTTGCTCGAAAGTTGTGCTGCCGACTTGTGTCCCTGGTTTCTGTGACGGGTCACATATATGTTGGATGGACGATGTACGTAACGCAGGCACCATGTCTTACTCTTTGCATATATGATTATGTGATCATTTCTTTGTGCCGTTTTGATCCTCTCTCAGCAATGGATACTTGCTCAGTCGGTTCAGGCTGGCTTTGAGGTGTGCTTTTGTTAGTTTCGATGGACTTTGCCGACATGCATTGATCTTACAGTTTTTTTTATGGCGCGGTTTTAAAAATGTTGGAACAGGTTTGTAGTATTGCCCCGTTTCGCTGCAATAATAATTTCACAGGTCTTGTGAATTACCTTGCTCTGAGACACATCCTCTCTCCTGGATATAAAATACTTCCAAATCGACTGATGTTAAATTTCTTTTTGGCACTAAATCATTTTTATTCTGACCTGCATCCATATTTTCTTTTCTTTCCTCCAGTTCGCCTAATCTGTTCTCTCCCTCAGCTTCATCGTAATTTACTGAAAATACTGAGATGAGCTCTGAATGGTTAACATCTTAAACATGCGCACAAGAATGTTGGAGTATTCTGAATTAAAAAATAAATAAAATCATGGTTTAGAAATTGCATGTGCTCAAATTGCGATTAAATGCACAGCCCTAAATTGCAGTCTTGAGGACTTACAATGGCTGCCGCGTGTCCATTAAGTCCATGAGACTGTAGGGTGTTCCATTTGTCATTCTAGGTTTCAGAAGAGTGCTCGTGAGCGCCCCCCTTTGCGGTCAAAGTGGCGTTGCGTCACGAAAGTGCGGATTTTAAGGAAGACTGCGAGTGTTTAGGGTGTCATTTGGGACAGGGCCTTTGTATTTCGTGTGAGGGCAAAAGAAGATTTTGTTGACCAGCAGAAAGCTGGTTTGAAAGTGATTTCTATGAAAACTGAGCTTCATTCATCACTACACTATTGACAATTCAGCAAAATGCCTGAACATTTCGCTTATGTGCCTGAACTATATGTAATATTAATAATGAAACTTGTCTAAACACCTTTGGTCATAAGCAGAACTCTGCAGCTGACAGCCATGTTGCTGATGGTAAAGAAGAAAACTGCAGAACTACCGAGATGAGTGACGTTCAATTGAACCCAAAAGGATTCCTTTCTAAAATGTCAACAATAGACCACTTAAGCTGCTCTTAAGGAACAAGTGGTGAACTACAATAGACAAAAGTACCACAAATACATCCAAACAGCTGCTGATCTGCCTTGCAACCAAATTTGTCAGCACCATGCTGTGTAGGATCTGGTCTGTGACGCACTGCTAAAAATAGAGGGTTTCGACTATGCACATGCTAAGTCTTGGTTTTGCTCTTACAGTCGATGCCACGACAGATATGAGTAATTCTGTTTTGACGGTACTGTATCTCACTTCTTGCAGATAGACCTATGCATGCAGAATTCAATACGCAGTTAAGTGAAAATTGTCCCAGCAGCCAAAAGAGAATTTATATACTGCTGAGCAAGAGTTTAATTAGAGGTAGGATCAGTGTACAAACTGCCTACCTTTTTTTAGACTTTCAAAGATTGACCAGACATCCGAGACCACAGTAAAACTGAAGGCCATTTTGTCCACATTTTCATTTCTGAATGACTACAGATGCTTGATTCTGGACTCAAATCAACAAGGATGCAGGCTTAACAAAAATAATAAAAACAGACATATTCATCCTCTTATCTTCATTCAGAAATGTTTATGGAGCATATACTAGCTTAAAACAAGTGAATATCATATAAACATTGATGAGTGAAAATGCATGAACATTTTTCAGTGGTGACGCAAACAAATCACTGAATCAGCCTTTAAAACGGACAGAAATTGAAACAAACATCTCAACTCCACCTGGATTTTTCATTATTTAATTTAGACTTTCAGTTGTATACAAACAATGATCAATGCAAATACATAGAGCTCATAAAATATTGTAAATGGAAGGTCAACCGTACTTGCTTGATGTGCAAGAACAAACCTCATTGGGCAGTGAGGTTTGCTTTTGTACGACAAGAACCTATGGTTGAGCTGCCACTGACCAAATTTGATGTGCTCTATGATTGTGGGTTATGTGAATAAATAAAAGCCTAAATTCAATCTGTTGATTTAAGATTAGCTCAGATTATGTCTCTTCAGAAGATTTGGATTAAACTGCTCCATTCATGTGGATTTATTTTTTTTCGATGTCTTTATGAACTCTTTGAACTCTTTTGGACTTTCAATGAGGGGATAGAAATCTCTCTGGTTTCAATAAAAATATCTTCATTTGTGTTTCGAAGATGAACAAAAGTCTTTCAGATTTGGAACCAGGTTGGAGGGTGAGTAAATAATGAACTAGCCCTTTAAAGCCCTCATCTGATTTGCAGTTTGCAGACCTGAGCACTTTGTCTTCATCACCATGATGTACTATAATAATAAAAGTGGATGTGGACAATAATGTGGATACACGGACAATATAATCTAGTCTGATAGGTCTACAAAAGCCAGACTGTTTTTCAAAAAATGTAGTTAGCAAATCTGAAACAGGACATCAGGGAATTTCCCATCAGAAGAGAAGAGACATTATGCACTCATTTCCCATAAGGCACTCTTCAACATTAATTCCTGAACATTGCAAACACATTAGAAAGTTTTCAACCAATTTAAGAAAGTTCTCTCAAATCAAGCCCACACCGATTAACACAAACACATTAGGTTTTCAACCAATCAAGAAAGTTCTCTTAAATCAGGTCCACACCGTTTAACCCCTAATCACTTAAACCACTGAAAGTCCATTCCACCAAACATCAGTCTGCGAGAGCAAGGAAATGATTGGCTGCTGAAGAGCCACATTGCTGTGGGGACCAAAAGGAGGAAGTGATGCCTCAGAGTATCACTGTACCATAATGAAACCTGATCTTACACAGACCTCAAACTTCTACAAGACCAACCACATGCAATGTCAGTAAGTTAAAAATGAAGTGTGTAATATGCAGAGACAGCTAAAAGTAAACCATTAGTAGGATGATTTCCCCGAAGTTTAAACACCGTGGCACTATCAAAAACATCACTGTTTGTTTGAGCATCATGACAAGCCTGATGCAGTTATATCGGCTTGTCCAATTGTGTAAGTTCAAGGGTCAATGGAGAACGATGAAAGTGATTTGGGACACGTCTAAAAAATAATAATTCTAATAAGCAATTCTCTTTGGTGACACTACAAAAAAGATTAATAAATACATGAAATTCATATATTTAAAATGAATTAATAAAATACTTTGTTGGATAAATTATTTTTGCAATTCTGTTTGGTGACACTAGAAGCATGATTAATAAATAAAAATGAATACAATTAGAATACATTCACAGGGCTCGAATTTCGGTGCGGGATTGCGGGTATTGCGCATCATTTAATCATTCCCGCAGGTCTTGCGTTTATAATGCGGGAAATTCCCGCAAACATTCATTCAATCTAGCATGTAGGACTATGAGTAAATTTAACCTAACAGATTATAAGATCAAATCAGTAATTTTAAAACTTTCTGCGAGACGCAATTTCACAAACAGCGTGAGTGATTCTGCCAATGTCGCGTCTTCTCTGTCTCTTAAAATAGGTTGCACAAGGCAAGCCAATCGCGCTGCAGCTGCAGGCGGTGATTCTAGACTCTCGCGTTTCAGGAGTCGGGACATTTGATAAAAATGTCACTTGCACAATCAATCGGGCCATTGCATCGTCACTAATGTTTATAATTTGTGCGTCTTTTTATGTCTTACCTATTTAAACATTCAAGCGATTTTAAACCGCATAACAAACAGCTCGTGAGTAACAAAACGGAGTTCTTTTTCTTGAATTATAGCGCTTTAACGGTCAAAAGCACACAACACTGTCTAAATTCCGGTCTTGGGGAGTATCCTCTCAAACACAATCGGTTATGTCTTAAAAAAATAATACAAAAAGAAAATGCATGTGACACTATAATGAAAATAGTATGGGCCGTTCACGTTACGTCTTTTGCGCGTTCATCCTTTGCTGAAACGTCTTCGTCTTCATGGAGAACATGGCTCATGATTGCTTAGCAACAGGGAGCCCTTTTTAAAAGAGGAGAAAGTGGCGCGGACTGCACTTTACATGCAAAATGTGAACGGCCCCTTAATGGATCCGTGCACTAGCTCTTAAAGTGAGAGTAGCCTAAAATGTGTCTGTCATTATTGTATATAAAACAACAAAAGATAGCATTAATTGTAAGGAATCAGGATTAATAGCCTATGTATTCAAATTATACAGGACTAAAAGACTACTCCGTGTTATTTTACATTTGATTACTTTTTTCCGTTTCTGTAGTATTTCTGAATACTAGTGTTAGACCTAAACGTTTCTGTTTATTTCATGTATTTATTTGTGCTACTTTTTTCAATTTAATTCAAAGATTGAAATCAAGCTTCCTTTTGTTGTGTAAACTAAAAAAAAAATGACCCCATTGTAAAAACACAAATACAATGAGTGAGCAAACATTTAGCTAAACGTATTTTTTAAAAATTGTCTAAAAAAAAACTCCCCCCTCAAATTAAAAAATCCCCCCCATAAGAATGACCTAAAGGGGGATTTCCCCCCTATTTTCCAAAACCAAATTCAGGCCCTGCATTCATTAATAAAATGTATAGTATTTTTAAATTGTTTTGAATTACTATTTATATGATTTATTTTTGAATAATTGAATTCATTTTCAGGGTCCGAAATTAACACCCGCCAAGCGCCAAATGCGGGTAGATTTTCCGTTTGGTGAGTAAATCTCAAAAGGCTATCCGCCACACTGGCGGGTGAATGTTCCAGATATCCCAAGTCTCCCGCATATTGATAGCGGCTCCCTGATGCCCGCAAATTAGTTCAATTCTCCCGGAATCAAGAGCGAGCGAGAAAGAGCGCGAACATACTGTGCTTCAAACCGTGTAGCGCGCGCACCGAGAGGGAGAGAGCGAGAGACCTTGCGTGTGTGTGCGTGTGTGCTTTGAAAAAACGGCTTTTTTTCATCAGACTACGTTTTTTCGTCAAATAAAAATAGCAGGCCTACCTCAATCCACAGCTTGTCACTTTAAAAAAAGTAACATGTCAACATGATGTGGGGTGAGTCTGGGTCTCCGATGGCACAGATGTCCCGGGAATACAGAGATAACTAGAGTGGCCAACTTCGGGAAGCGCCTTTCATTTGCTTGTGGATGTTTGCTTCGCCAGTGATATTGCATTGTACTTAGACTAGGCCTACTGCTTTATTTTAATACCGCGTATATTTAGCAAGTAACTTCGTCGCTCTTTCTGTCGAAATGGTCCCACAGTAGCTACTTCTTTTCACTCACTTCATTGTGCTTGCTCAGTGAATATGTCTTTTAACCATGCAGCAAACAAACAAAAAAGCTAAAAAAAAAAAATACATACACATATATATATATATATATATATATATATATATGTGTATATATATATATATATATATATATATATATATATATATATATATATATATATATATATAATTTCTTTCTTACTTTTAAACCGTTTAACTGATAGTATTAATAGGTAAAATGTTTTACTTTCGGTAAAGTATCTGATAGTTTTACAAAACCTTCAAATGTAGGCTACTGTTATGAGCACTAGTTCCATGCTCACATCTTCCATGTCTAACTATTTGTTGCTCTGTTTTGACTTCTATGTACTCTTATTCATTCAACATAATACCTTATCTCAATTAAATGTACTGAAATTAATCTATATGACACAAAAAATCTGTTTATTATTTTGGCCGGTAAAAAATATGCTTGGCTGGTGGATTTTTTCATCTACCAGTCCCCGTGGCAGGTGAGCCAAAAAGTTAATTTCGGACCCTGTTCATATTATTTATATAAATAATTATAATGTAAATGCTAATGCTCAACATGTCTGCATTCATAATAATATCCTGATGTTACGGACTATGGTAACAACTAGAGACGATTACAGAGAAGCATCAAAACACTCGAGTTTTAAACCATGGACATGACATGATGATAGGGACATGACAAACCCCCAACAAAAGTGTCACATGAGATAACCTTCTCAGACGCTGTGAAAGAGAAGGTGGGTCGCGACCCTTGCATCTCCTCAAACACGCCATTTAATTTGGACGAGACCAACAGCGCTGATTACAGAGTGTTATCTATAGATTAACTTAATAAAGGCACAATAAAGGATAAATATGGCTCAGATTACAGCTGAAACAATAAAATGCCCATCAGATGAGCCAGCCTAATCCTAACACAACACATTGAGAGCTCTGGCTACGCTGAGAGAGACAGGCAAATCTGCAGATCTGAAACATACAACTGACGTTCATGCGAAGATGAAGCCCTGCTTGTTTCCATGGAAATGAGGGCTAAAAGTGGAGGGGAAAAAAAAGACAAGAGTTTGGTCACGTTGGCCCTTTGTAACTAACATAAATAAATAAAAGACGGGAATTCATTTAAAACACACCAGGGTTGTTCCAGCAGCCCCTGGAGACAGACTTTGCCGAGGAGAAGATGAAAAGAAAGTCTTACAGCTGAGGGCCAGAGGGGGTCCGACTTCTTTTGGAACAGCGGCGATTGTGTTCTTCAGTTCGGCTTAAGCAGCGCAATTTCTCATGGCCCTTTATGGTCAAACTCTGAACATATGATTACGGACCCCTGAACATGGGGTAAAAGTCTATCTGAACAAGCTGATGATGTCTCTCCATAATAGGTTAAAACCAAGAGGTAAACCCTCTACCGTTGTGAAGCAACTGCTGCCAAATAGTAAAACACTGTATGAATGGTCACTAAAGAAATCTTGGGTGGATTTCAAAAAACTAGTCAAGGGTAAAAACAATTTACCATTAAGATTATTAAATACATTTAGCTTTTTTGTTTGCGCAAATTTATCTAGCAATTCCTAATACCGAAATTACTGAGCCCACTCCAAATATTTGTTTATTAAATAGCATAAGCCTGTATTGGGTATTTATGGAAAGGTTAATTGTTTACTCGGACTACTTGTGTCAAATTAACCAAATAGAGTCATGAGAAGGTAACAATATGCTATAAACAGACACAGAGAGAGAAGGCTACACCATTTATAATCACATCACAACTACAATTAACTCTATATCAACCACTACAAGACAAACCAGATGCATGGTCAAATAATTGAACCATCGCTTGCGGTTCAGAAAAAGGACACTGGGCTTTTTCCATACTTTAAAAGGAACTGTGAATTCAATCCACCAGAGTAGAGAGGAGTACAGCCTCCCCCGCACGTGCGCGTGTGTGTGTGCGTGTGTGTCTATACACAGGGGCCGGTGACTGTGTGTGAAGCAACAGCAAACCCATGAGTGATTATCTCCCAAGTCATCACACAAAGCGTTTGGATCTAACTATAGCAGCACTTCACTTCAAGGGGAGAAGACACTTGAAGCCCCCTCCCATCTCACTTCCTCTAGTAGCCCCTGTAGACTCTCAGCTGAAAAATCGGGACACTTTCCCAATCCTGTAGTTCTACCACCATTCCTCCATTGGCAAACATCAATCAAATTTGAATAAAAAACATACTAAAGGTCATGTATGATGGAAAAGTAAGACCTGATGTACCATGAAGACATATTTACGAGTTAACAACACAAAATTCTCACCCTAGTCCAACCAGACCATTTATAGAAATCCAGCACAGGGCTGGACAATAAGGACGGCCCGATAACCCTGGGCCAGCGTGAACGACGCTCAGGACAGTAGACGGAACTTGCCCGATCAGGCCAGTGCTGCATAACCACAAAAGTTTATCGTTTGCACGTGTTTTTAAGCTTCGTCAATTTAAATATTCAAGTACATGAAGATGCGAAAGAGAAGTAAATTCTGCACTTGCTGTTTGAGAAGTTCACACACATCCGAAGCACATGCCCAGAAAGCCGTGCCTCAGGCAGCACGCAAATACTGAATTGAGTCCTCTTTCACTCGTTCTCACGCTTAAATGGATATATTAACACAAAATTGTCTCAAACAATGGAAAACTAGCGCAGTGTAAATATCAGTATATCGGATCTGTGAATTACGTCTTAAAGTGACAGCAGATGAAAACTACTGTTAGACCAACCTGAAAAGCACTGGACTAGTAGAAAAAATCCTTAGCGTTGAGCCATGCAGTTGTTAAAAAAGAAATTGACATTCAAGTCACAACCATGAGCAAATTAATATATGACCATTCATGTTCACATAACAACACTTAGCCTCAGGGGCGCTGTTAGAAATGTTGGGCCCTATGAACGAATATGAGGTTGGGCCCCCTACCGCACCCATTCCATTAATAAAATCGATCTCTGGGGGCCCCAAAAGTGTGTGGGCCCTTAGAATCGTCCTAACTTTTCCCCCCTTAGCGGCGCCCCTGCTTAGCCTAAGTACGTTGAGCGTTTTTACATGACCAATTTTAAACATATTATGATTAATAACCAATGTATAATGTAATGTCAACAAGTCAATTTTAAATCACATAAAAGCAAATTTTATTTAAATTCATGGATGAAAATCTTCACTAATAATCAGCCGGGGTTTTTTTTTTTTTTTTTTTTCACATACAACATCAGTCTTTTATTTATTGTATCAAAAAGCATTTGATTGGGAGACAAAAGTGTAAAAACAAAGTGCAAAACATGTGTTCAATTATAAGCATTTCAAAGAAGGCTGAGTCTTATGGCTGCCATGTCAAAGAGCTTGAGAAGTTGGAAGTGAAATGCTCGAGGTGTTTTCCACAGTTCATAGCTTAAAATTTTACCATTATATTCTTATCAGTAAATGTTATAAACAGCTCAAAGTCAGGAAGACCTTTGCAATAGCTACTACTTTTCACAAAGGGATTCTGCATTAAACTTCTACATTTAGAGCGAGCATGCAAGTGTTAACTAAACAAAGCACAAAAGAGAAAGCTGCCAAATTTCCTAGAGTTCAAGAATGTTTTTCTTTCAAAGTAAACATTTGTCTCATATTAGAACAAAAACTAATAGAATTTATATGAGTCGTATAGCCTATTACAATTTATTATAAAATGTATCATTGTTGACAGAGAACATGAATATCTGAAAAGGTGTGCTGCTTCACTGGCTGAGAAATGTCTGCAGCTGGCAAAGCGATCAAGCCCAGAAGCAAGAGGTGGTGTGTGAGAGCCAACCGTCCTTGGCATTCCCCCATTTAAGCGGCCAACTATGTACCCTTCAAATTCAAATTGTACAAACTTACTCCAGTCCTTTGACTCTTGGTAAGGTGCTAATCCTTTAGAATGGGGAACTCATCAAATGGGTCATGGAATAAACTAAAGTTCTGGATAACACTTTAGTTTAGGGTCCAATTCTCACCATCAACTAGTTGCGTATTAGCATGCATATTACTAGGATATTGGCTGTTTATTAGTACTTAAGCACGTATTAATGCCTTTTTCTGCATGATCATATTCTACAACCCTTAATGCTACCCAAAACCTAAACTTAACTATCTTACTAACTATTAATAAGCAGTGATTAGTTGATAGTTAGTTAATAGTGAGAATTGGACCCTAACTGTACGTTCACACCGCCGCCGACTTGAGTGTCAAAGAAGCTCTGGCCGCTCTGTCAAGGACGCTTGTCAAAAAGCACGGGGAAGCTCGTTGACGCTTTGGACGCTCTGACGTAGCAGGGAGAAGAGAAGTGTCACAACATGAAATGTAATAAACAGAAAAAAAAGCAATACATTGAAGAAACCTTTTATAATGACAGCATTTTTATAACTGTTTTGGTCACATTTGGTCGGGGAAAAAAAAAATAATTAGCTATTATTATTATTTGCATTAGGCTATTATTTGCATTAGTGCAATTGGTCAAATCGTTGTCACCGTGAGCAAATGAATTGCATTCCCGCTTAAAACGAGCGTTCGTAAATATTTCAAATAAAAGTTGCGCTCATTCTCAAATGTGTATCACTGGATCATTATGGAAAATCGTTGTTGTGTTTGGTGCTGCTTTACTGTATTTGCGGAGAAGACGTCGGACTCGGAGATTTTGGGTTCATGACACCCTCCAGGACCGTTATCAATTCGCAGAAAATATTAAATAAAATAAAAATATTATAAATCATCAGCACGCACTTCACCAACTCACCGGAGATACCAACTATCCCAGCTATTTTATCCCATGCCTCGTTCTTTTGTAACTGGTCCCTGTAAGCAAACAACGTCATATCATATATGATAGGACACCCAGCAACAGCGATTATCAGCTTCTCCTCCATTTTCTCGGAACTAATGTTTTGGTAGGAACGAAAGTTCACATCGTTTGTTTCTCCGGAATCAGCCAGAGTGAAGGACGTCTTTATTCTGATTGGTTGCTGGCGTTTTGCCGCTGCTTGCCACTGAACCGCGTCATAGCTCATTACCATAAAGTTGAGCTTCTTTCAACTTTCTGATTGACGCTCAAAACGCTCAAAACACCCAAAACGCGACGCCGAGGGATTTGACACTCCTTGCAGCTGAGAGAAGCCAGCTTCCATTGAAAATTAATGACTTCAGGCCGCTTTGGAAGCTCAAGTCGGCGGCGGTGTGAACGTACAGTAATCTAAAGTGTGACCAAGTTCGGCAACAGGTTAAGTCACCAATAGAGGGGATTGTTCACCCAGACAGGAAAATTCTGTGGTCATGACCTTTAAACCACTTGCACTTTTATGATATTTTTGTTGGTTGGTCATTATATGCTTTGATTATATGGAAAACAGCAGCTTGGAGACACTTTAAAATCTTATCAGTCTCAACAGAAAAAGCAAACCACAAAAGCATAAGCCAAAATAAATGGTTTTATGTGGTGACAGCCAGCCAAACAGTATTCTCCAACTGAACTAAAAATCTTTGGCCATTTAGTCAAGCAACACAACAATATGATTATATAATGAACATCAAGAGATATGTTAATTCACAGAGGTTAAGGCACATCTGTAGCTCTGGTCCTTAAGTACAGCGTGACATAATTTGCTTAGCAAGTTTCTTTACAAACAGCAAAAAAGCTTCAACTGGTAGCCAAGTTAGCTTTAGACTTTAAAGCAAATATTTCTGCAAACCATATGCAAACTTTCTTTTCATAGGTTCTCATTTCTTTAAAAAAATGACGTTCTGGCTATAGCCATCATGAAACTGATTATCTCATTCTAAATGTTTATTAACGAGCAGAACACATGATAACCTCTTGAGTATATTTAACGAAACTCAAACAGTCCATCAATGGGCTGGTTCAAAACGCAAAATATCACATATGCGACCAAATAAAAACCGTAATGCTGCCTTCTTTTATGAGCCAACACTAGCTCATTCAATAACAAAAGATAGGGAATACAGTCTAAGGTCAGATAACGCACATGTTTTCTTTAAAGGGAAATCCAATTCACTCCCTTATAAAGCAACAGCAATGAAACAACGCAGCCTCTCCCGGACGTAAACGGCGACCCGCTCCCACCCCAGCCGGCTCGCTTTCTCCTGCTGCAGAGGCCACCTAGCGAGGCTGCAGTCGGGACCAGCTCTATCATACCACTGGAGAAATTCCCAGATAAGTAACAGCACAGCTCCGAGCCCTGAGCCAGCCAGAGCCCCGCCTCCTCTTTCTACATCACCAACACACCAGCATATAACCACTTCCTGAAAAGGAATTCCTTCTTTGCTGTGTTAGTCTGTGTGTAGAAAGAGAAAACAGCAGCACACAGAAAGAGAGAGTGCGCATGTGCAACTAAAACAGAGAAAGAATTAGAAAGAAAGAATTCAAAAGAAAAAAAATACATTTGATGTATTTGCATACTGGATATTTAATTGTGGAATATAATTTTTCTATTTGAATATAAATTTGCATTCTTCTAACACTAACTTAAAGAGATACAGCTGCTATAAGCTGTCTTTAAAGGTGCAGGTGTTGATGTGCAAAACAATGTAACAAAAGCTGTGTGTTCGTGCATGACAATGAAAGTTCAATACAGGTTTTCACAAACTACTAATACTCTACTACTAATGTTACTTACTACAACATTTCCTTTAAAAGCTTTCAAAATGAAGTTATTTATCTTTTTATACGCATATGGTACATTATAACACCATGTCTAAATTCAGTATTTAAAACTGTTGACTGTTTGTAGTATAAAACGGTTTTGCTGTATGTATTCTTAATATCCACCATTTATTGGTTATCAACCACTAAACAAGTATTAACAGTTTATCGTTATCTGCAATTTTTGGAGTCTAAATATTGGTACAGTAAAAAAATACTAAACTAAAGTGACAATTATTAATTTAAATTACCATAACACCATAAAACAATATACAAACAAACTATATATAGATAAATATAGATAAAAAAAAACAATTCAAAAAAGTTTTTTAAATCAATTTAAAAATTGTTTTCTAATTCATATAATGAGAATTGGTGGGGTTTAGGGTAAAATATGATGTGCATATTGTTGACAGGTTTTGTGGGATTCACTGTCAGAGGAAAAGAGGACAAAAAAGCTACTGCTCTACTGCAGGAGGCCATAGAAAGGGGTACAGCTGGACTTGAGGGGGGGAGCGCAAAAGCCTTACTTCGCCTCGCCAGCCGCTGACAACCATATATGGCCCTGGGATTCCCATGGAAAAAGAGACGGCATGGTAGAGGTAGAGGGAAATTAAGGAAGAGATTGTATACGTTGCACTTCAGCTTACACCCAGCAGCCAAAACAATACCAGCCAGCAAGAGCCATGTGTGCTTCTTTGGGCTGTGGCCATAGAGGGGGTTGGTGGCTGGTATTACATCTAAACTGCTAGGGTGAATGGTACATTAGTATAATGCTGCCCCAGTCCTGGGATTTACACTATGGAAGAAAAATAAAGCAGACTTTGCAACAGTGACCTTTCTCTGGAAGTGTCAAGGGCCGTTCACTCAGATAGTGGTTCAGGGTGTTGCACACTACAGGGAAAGCTTAAACAAAGCCTTTGACACAGAGGAATAGGTACAATCCGTTTGGGTATGGATGGGAAACCTATAAAATTAACAGCTTCTTTCAGAGCTATATTCTTATGGGCAGCGTTCTGACATACAACACAAAATCACTTTCAGGTAACGAGTTCGAATCCCATCTCGTAGTCCTATACCGATCCGATGCTCAAGTTCCAGTAAATAAACAAACTTCAGAAAACAAACTATTTTTAATTCAAGGTAAATCACTGAAGGTCGTGCAGTTGTTTTTGAGCAAGTGGTAGATGAAGTGAGCTAAAATAAACTCTACCTTAGCAAGAGCTTGTTAATGGGTCAGCACCCTCAAAAGGTACACCTTTGTAACATGTCTATTAAGTACCTAAAAATACTAAGAAACTTTGAGTGTACTGTCCCAATGAAAGCTAAAGGTACATGTCTTCTGAACTCCATCAATCCATTATCATCACAGGAAATATAGATCAGCAAAAGTGGCTTCAATAATGGGTGGTCGCAACAATGCGGTTTGTTTGAATGTGCATGGTTATAGGTCCGGTCAGGTTTGAGGGCTTGTATCAGTGTCAGAGCCTATGATCTGTCATGCTCCAGGGAGCTGCTTAATTACACGTCCCTGAAAGACGAGGGTTAGGAGATGCTAAGAGCCAGCTGACGGTGTGGCTTCATCCACAGACGGAGCTACTGGCGACGATGACAGGACATGGATCACTGGAAGGAAGGAGGCTATGAAAGAGAGAGCAAGAGAATGGACATTTTGAATGTTTCATGGTGATTCATAAGTCTTCAAGGGGGAAAGAGTGAAAACATTGGGAAACGTATAAGTTCAGGGAGAGTGGATGATTGTGTTGTTGAGCATTTGACATGAATACATAGGGTATATTTTTAAGGGGGGCAGGGGGTCCAGGTAATTTTCAAACCAAGTGGAATACAGTAAATTCGATTTCTAAAAGAACTGGAACCAGCTCTTACGGACAAATTTTGGTTGCCCATTTTTGGCAACCCTTCCATTTTCCTCTATGTCAGGGCTCTAACCCTTGCTAAACACACATAAACACGCTAAATCAAAGTCTTAAGGACTACTAGAAACACCCAGGCAAGTGTGTTGTAGCAGGTTGGAGCTAAACTCAGCAGAAAAGTGGCCCTCCAAGAGCAGGACAGGACACCCCTACTGTACACCCCCAGCGAACCATCCTTCCCAATTGAATCAAGTGCGTAGTAGGGATGTGACGGTGAGGATATTTTCCCACCGGTTAATCAACGTTTGACAACACTATTAATACCGGTATCACCGGCGGGGGTTTTTAAATCGCTAATTTCAAGGCAAACGTAAAATATCTGCACGGGCATTCATAATGGTGCAGAGCAGCACTGTTTTGTTGTTGTGTTTTCCTTTAAGAATAATAGGCTATTGAACTCACCATTCAAGCAATACGTTCCGAATTGGTGCTAATTTGAAAGTTAAACTAAAATGCGCACAGCCGCACATGGCTGCGTTTTCAGTTCATTCCTATGGAAAAACACTTGCTCTATTCCGCTTGCTCCACGCCCGTGGACACGTGAGGCCGTGCGCATTTTAGTTTAACTTTCAAATTAGCGCCAATTCTTAGCGGATTGCTTGAATGGTTAGTTCATTAGCCTATTATTCTTAATGAAAAACACAAGTACAAAATTCGCTTAAAAAGGTGCTTTTACATTTCGCTCTGACACCAAATATTCCAGTCATCTTGTCAGTCAGCTCCTCACTCTCGTGATGAATGAAATCTGACTCCTGCTGCTGATCTGTGCTGCGATTCTCGCTCGCCTCACGTTTTATTGAGCAGACACGTTCAGTTTAATAGTGTCTGTTCTCTAACTGAACTAAATGATTTTTATTGCCACGGTGGGCAAGTGATGTAACCGGTGTTGCATCGGAAAACCGGTAACACAGACTATCGTAGCAAGCTTAGTGCGTAGGCGTTAAGATGATGCAAGTCTGGTCCAAAAGTTTACATGCATGCAAAGAAGGGTGATTTACAGCCAGCTCTAGGGGTGGATGAAGATCACATTTAACGCCTTGGTGAGGAAATGAAAAAATAAACACTTACTTCCTGTTCCACTGACAAAGGTTTTTTTTCAACACCCTTTTCCACTCTCACAACTGAATGCCCACCTCCACCCATTACTGTCTGATAAACCCATACTCAAACAAATGGCAAAAAGAACACTCCTAATAAATACACACAAATAAGAAAGAAAAGCTCAGGAAAAAGTCAGAAGCAGCTGACCTTCACCCTAAGTCACTGCTGTACCATTGCAATTTTGGATTTAAGTGTATAATTTGTGTACATGTTTTCCCTCATCCACTTGTATTCCTCATCTCCAATCTGTGTAAAACCCAAACAAGCATTCCGACATCTGGTGACTACAAGCTCTAAACATTTGATTGGCTCCATCTGGACAAGAGCGCGATTCACGATCACATCAGACTGCATGACGTTCCACGCCCACACGCGCTGACAGTCATTAGTAAATTGCTAAGAGGCTGACCACTGCTGATGTTCCTCCGTTGTGACTCAACCATTGGTGGTTGTAATAAAACACTCGGACTGTGATTGTATGCCCACCTACATGAGAGTGACCAGCTCGTAACAATCGGTGTTAAGTAAGGGACACACATTTTGACTGCATAGCTCTAAACATTATTTTAATGGTGTGTGTGAAAGTAAAATAGCATGGTCAAGGTGAAATAGCAAGATAAAGGTGTTGTTGTGTTAGTCATTGTGGCTTCTCATTTCCTGTTTTTGTCCCTGTCATGCTATTTACATCTACAATTTACAATGTAAATATAAACAACATTTACAACTAAACTTAAAGGGAAATAGTGGATTTAAATTTTTCATGTTTTTGCGGGAATATGTCAAAGAATAATGCAACTTCGCAATAAGGGTATTGAGCATGCTGACATAGTGCAAAACCATTCTCAGAGAAATAGCATCAGTTTCATAGCACTGCTGCTACAGCACCACCTTCAACAAATTCTGAAACAACTGGTGGACTTCACTTGCTGTGATCAATACTAAAAAGAAAATATTTGCTAAGAGATCTCTATTGGACCTCTATTACTGATCTGACATCACGTAAAATCTCTATCAGTCTAGAAATATATTGCTGCATTAAAGAAAAAAATCAGTATTGTCAGATGGGTTAAATCTTGCACTAAAGTATGCGAGGAGAATTATGTAAGATTCTGTGTGCGTTTAGGCAGCTTCAATGTGATCTATGTAAGGATGTGTCTTCATGATGCAATAAGAGCAAATTTCATTTGTGAGTGGGCAATAAGCAGCACATCTAAAAGCTGTCGGTCTCTCGCTGTTTGAAGAGATGTGTGGAACATCATTAAAGATCTCTGCAAATAGTTATATTTAATCTCATTTTTGTAAATAAGCCACTCCGATTCAGCTCTTTGAAAGTGGTCCCTCACTTCCCAAAATAGTTTGAACTGTTCTATAAACACATTAGAGGGGTAAATTTCAGGTAGAACATTATTTTTCACAGAAGTGCTCATTTTAATACTCTGAGGTTTGGGAGAGATTTTAACGTGTTTTTTTTTTTTTACACTTTCATTACAATATAAAAAAACACTGAATAAAAGTTAATCCCAACTGATAGATTTAAAAAATGTATTCCTGAAATGGAGTGTGAGGATGGCCTGAGAGTAGCAAACGTATTGAAGGTACTAGGGCTACACAATATATCGAAATAAAATCAATTTTGCGATATGATTTAGTATGATTGTGAAATCATGCAGACTGCCATTTAAATAAATAGTGGCACTGCTCATCTACAAAAGCCCAAAGGCTTATCGTATGAAAATGAAGAAATTAAGACGTAATACATTAGTATTGCAATTTTACAGTTGTACTATAAACTTTATTTTCAAGTAAAGGAATAAAAAAATATGCTTTTGTAAATTACTTTTAAAATTGCACATCGCCATCAAAATCACCCCACTGATTCTAGATTGATTATTTCTTTCCAAATATTCAACTCACCTGATGAACATTCCTGCATTTCTCCATATAGCAATATATAACCGCAAAAGTGAATATCAAAATGTCAGGTTTTTTCCATTATCGTGCGGCCCTAGAAGTTACTAGTGATGTGCAAACCTACACACTTTCAATATTGACTAGTTATTGGGTTGTCTGTAAGATTTAAAAAAAATTATAGATGCCTAATAGGCACACATTAGGCTGGTGTAGGGCTCACCTGACCCAAATCAGATATATATTTAGGTTCTATGTTAACACAGTTAAAACACTAATTAAATCACTGCTGCTAGACACAAAATATGTATATAGACTAGTCTACCATCATGACCTATCCCTATTAGTTAGACTCAAAAATATTCAGCAGCAGCTCGTTGGCCTGCTTCTGGCAATAACATTTAAGCATTCTATGTTGGCTCTTTTACAAACTAGCGGGAGCAAAGACTTGAATTGAGCTGCAAGCAGTTGAGAATCCATGCATGCTATTTATCACTATCCTGCAGACTCTTGGCCAGCCGGAGCAAGAGAGCCCTGCCCTTATAGCCTGGTGAGGGAAAAAAAGAAAGAGCGAGACAGGCAAAGAAAAACGTAAGCTGATGTCATTTCACTTGGACCAAGGGCAGAAGACATGCCTCATGTCTGAGGGGAGACCCAAGTGGTTCCTCAGATTTTTCTGAGAACTTCCTTGGAATTCTGTACACCGAAACACCAGGACTGTGTCCAAAATCACCCACAATAACCTTATATAATGACAGTACAGCCATTTTTAGTGGTGTCCGAAACAATAGTGGAGATTATTGAGTCCACTCATTCAATCCCATGATGCACCGTTGTTTCATCTGTTGTCTCTGAACATGTTGACTTGACTTCTGTACTTGACTTGAATTTAGTTTTGGTTACATCTAGCCACTACAGAATACCTATGCACTGTAAGAGTCGCATCGAATCCCCACAACGGCAGAGGATGGTGTCCGCATCCCTTTCACTGCACTCCAAATTCGCTAGGGCTGGGGCGGTATGGACTTTTTCTAACCGCGGTTGAAAAGCACGATATTCCCGCGGTATAGCGGTAAACCGCTTTAAATGCACAAATTTTAATCCATGTCATTAGACACAACGTGCACATGTGCAGACCAATGTTTGTTTGTTTTTTGCGGTGATGACGGTGACAAGCTCAGACCCGCGGTTGGAGTCACATGACCGCGGTATTGCAGTAATGCGGTAACTGTCCCAGCCCAAAAATTCACTCATTCGTTTCATTCACTCCCTCAAGTTGACTAAATTAGTGGATTGATGTAGGGAATAGTGAATGAGGGTATAGTGGGTGATTTACTATACAAGCACAGAAAGTGCCAGCATTGAGTAAAAACATGACAGCCACAAAGGTTCAGTATGAATGTGACAATGACAAGAAAAGTGACAAATAATCAGACAAGCAATAGTACAAATAAATACAATAGAACAAACATACAAATGAAAAAAACAGTGCTTTTCAGGTTGGTCTAACAGTAGTTTACAGGTACAGACATTTAATAAAGTAATCACAAGTAAAACACTGCATAGGCGTCAATGTATAAATGGCTATAGATTAATCTTTATTAAAGTTACAAAAGTTATTCAGTCAGGAGCAGCAAGTTAAGACACCAAATAAAACATAGCTAACAAACTATGTTTACGAGGGTACTTGCCAAGACAATTTTGTGTGAATATGTGCGGTTAAGAGCAAGACGATGTAAAAGAACTCAATTCAGTGTTTGCACGCTAACTGAGATGCGAACTTCTGGCCGTGGGCTTCGGATGTTTGTTGCGCACACAAAAATTCTTAAACAGCCCGCGATTACTGAATTGAGTGAATATTTAAATTGACATGGCTTAAAAACACGTGCAAATGATAAACTTTCGTGGCGATGCAGCACTAGCCAAATAGGCCAAGTTGTTTACGCTGGCCCTGGGGGCCATCGGGCAGTCCTTATTGTCGAGCCCTGACATTGAAAGCTACTTACAGCAAATATGCTCAATGTATTCTTTTTTACAATTTCCAGTAAAAAGTTGCTGAACTAAATTACATTAAGCAGCAATCACTCAATAGTGATTCTCTCAAATAAATGGCTCATTACCGTTCATGACTTGGCGTAATCAACATTCAAAACAAAACAGGCTCTTATCAACGCATCAACCAATTAGAAAGTCAATCAAAGAATAGCACACACCTTTTGATTGGATAATGCTGGCAATCATGTGTATGAAAGTTTAAGACCGCAATCAGTGTGTGTCAGTGGACTAAAAGGTGGGCTTCAGGCTCTAAAACATTCCTTGGGAATTTTGTGCATCAGCAATACTCAGGTAAACCAGTTTGAACCTGCAGTGACGCTTGTCTGAAATTGTTCGCCTGCTTCGCCATATAGTCATCAAAACCAACGGAGGACATTCCAGAGTTTGGTGGCAGCTGAGAGAAATTAATTACAATTAAAGTGCCAATAAATTAACCCAATTAAAATATAATTTAAGAACATTAGCATCTAAACACAGATAATTGCTGGCAATTCAGTGTTCTCCCTTAGAAATGCTATATGAAGGCATCATCGAAATGCAGTAGGCATATATAATTCAAAACACAAAACTAACTTACTAACAGACAGCTGCTTTCAAATGCTGGCGTGCACTTTGTGTAGAGAGCTCGCGGCATGCGGCTGTATGCGACTCCATGTATAAGTGGTTAGATACATATAGGCCCAAATGCTTTCATGGGGCGCAATTAATGTAAACAGTTAGTTAGATCTTAATGGATTAAACAGACAGAACATCTGTGCATTAGTGTGAGTTAGGCTTACTGTGGTAGTCGGTGTTACATGGTGTTCAGCAATACACCGATTACATTACTTGGCAGCCACCCCCACCGTCGCTTGCAAGAATCATTTTAGAATCAGATTGTGACTCCCGGAATCGGATTATTGTGCACCACGTTTTTAAGACACAGGGATTGAGATCGGCAGCAAAAATTTCAAAACCAAGGCTGGGCTTCACTGTTTTTCCACCCAACTGCATACCCAAATGCAATGGAAGGCAAGTCAACGTCAGAGACAACAGATGACACAACGCTGTAGTTTTTCTTCTTTAACAGACTTCCTGTCCTTGATTATGGGTTCCTTTCAAACATCCAACCGAAAATATCTCAACACCGCCTGCCTGACAGTGCCAAACCTGCTTATTACAAACTGTAAAACATGAACTGTTGGTGTGCTGGGTTCTAATATTACCATGTCAATCAAGCAGTAGACAGAATTTGATGACTACAAAACCCCATAGTGACGGCCAAGAATCATTTTAGTTTCTGCTTAGCATAATATTGCACAGGAAAAAGGCCAACACAATAAACATGTCAATTGAACAGATTGCTAACCTTTGATTAAAACCTTTACCACGCTGATTCATCTTGACAACTCCCACCCACTTCCAGTAAACAATGAATAATTGAGTGACATGCAAATTACACGGCCATTACATATGCATGAGAAACCTGGTGATGGGATGGACCCCATCAGAAACCAATTTAAAAACAATTACCATGAATTATTTAAGACAAATATGGCATCATAACATTTGCACTTACTGGACCAGAAAATGCCAAAACATATGGCCTAATAATTTTATAAACCACCCACAATGTTAAATTAAATCCATAAATGATTTCATACCTTTAACACAAAACCACTGACCTGTCTTCAGCTTTTAACTCTCTCGTAAAAACGAAAATGCCTTAATTATGGTACCGCCAAAACCAAAGCACACGCACTGACATCAGTTTTTGGCTAGAGGCAAAGCGTGTTTTATGCACCAACCAAGAGGAAATAATGGCCCACACACCTAATTTATGTCAGGACTGATTTCCTTTAGGCTTGAGGCTCATACACTGATGAGAGAGAAAACTTGACTCCATCACCCTTTTACATAACATTACTATGACCGTCATCAGCCAAACTGATATCATGATTTAGCAAAAGCAACAATAAAATTGAATGGAAATATATCGTATATTGTTCCAATCGGTTGGAAAATATCACTATTTAGCCTAATTCAAATGGTCATCAAAGAATGTCTACCACATTTTGCAAGACAAAACATTGTGTCATGCCATACCAAAGTTTACCATGGTAACCAAGTAGTAGCCTACATTTTCACTACAGACATAAAAAGGTTCTGAAAGCTTCTCATGCTGTGTGAAAGATATATTACTTATTCATTGATTTCATTTATTATGGTTTTACTGTGGTAAACGTGGTAATCTGTAAACCTGACATTGCATTATTTGTTTTTCTGCCATATATGTTCTGAAGTTTTTACCACAAGACTAGAAATTGGAGAGAGAGAAAAATTCATTCCAAAATGATTGGGATGATTTTGCAAGAGAGTGGTGCATTTGTATAGAAACTAAAAATGGTGACTTCTAATAAAAATTACTTCTTGAGAGCAAACCATCAAATTAGGGCTTAGCTGATTTATGAAAAAACAGTCAAATCTGGGTGATTTACAAGAACCAACTGAAACCTTTTTTTTTTTATTAACCATAAAGTGAACAGTTTTTTTTTTAAAAAACAACTTCTTTCCACTTGAGTTTTTATAATAGGCCACATTTTATTAGACCAATTCATTACTAATAAAATAATTATAAGTGCTTATTAATAAATAAAAATATAAAAAATATATTAACATAAGAAAACACATTGCAATTAAACTATTGTATTGTAAAATAAATGCAAATAAATAGTGACAATGGTTTCACTGTGAAACCGGAAGCACATACATACATTTATTTATTTTTTTTTTATTTTTTTTTTTAATGAAAATCCAAGCCTTCTCTATTTGATAATTGCACAAAGCCATACTGCAATTCCTAATGTATTTTGCTATATAGTGCAGCCCTAGTTTTCTAGCAAAAATTATGGTTGACATGGCAAGTTTTTGTAAGGGCTGAGCCCTTAACTCCTTTTAGCGAATGGGTAATGAACATAGAATCGCATCTCCTTGTTTCTCAGGAACGCAGGCTAATTTAAGGTCCATTTAAGTCCAAATTACCTTGGCCTGGTTTTAGATTTCAGGCCCTAATACAAACTATCTCCTGCTCAGACCAGATGAGATGTAGTATCCCACAACGCTCCCGGTTAAATCTTTCTTTTATACCATGGTTTTCAGGGTTTTAAATGTATTGTTATCGAATAGCCTATATCCTGTGGAACTGACAGCCAAGATCCAAAATGAACCACGTGCAGTTATTTCTTGTGAAGAATAATCTAAGTGTGTCACCTCAAGGAATTCCGGAGGGGAAAAAAAGGTTTATCTAGGCACACTAAAACTTGAAAAAGCTGGCAAATTTGATGATGGTAAATCTCCAAAAAGACTGAAGATGCACAACACAAGTTCTCTTTGGTAGATGGTTTGATTGTTGTTTTGAATCACTCAATTCGTCAATTACAGCAACCCAATAATGACTGGGCTGTCCATGCTGACTCACAACGTAAAGAAAAGAGAAAAAAAAAAACTCACAAACAAAGGTTCACAAACAATGCAAAGAATCCTGAGGAGTGTTTCTTTGAGTATCTACACCAGATATCAGCTGACATTCCAACTGGGCGGCTCAAGACACAGCTGGGAATCTAAGGATTCACACTGCATGCTGACATTGCTGAGATTACTGAGATTATCTCAGTACATAGTACATTGCAGTACTATGAACGATGACAAACACGTTAAATAACAGTTCACCCGAATACGAAAATGCTGTCATTATTTACTCCCCCTGATGTCGTTACAAACCTGAATGCCTTTCTTCCACAAAAAAGGAAAAATTCTGAATAACTCTGAACCTTCAAAAAGGATGACAGTAGAGGAATCAAAGTAGTCCAAATGACACCTTGTGCCATATTCCAAATGTGAGTCCGAATCACATACTGTCTGAGAAGCTAAAACATTTGATAAGGAACGTACTTCGTGAGTTTGCAACCGTAAAAAAAGTATGTTTTATTCAGTAAATGTGTGTAGTAGAGGTGGGCGATATGACCAAAATCTTATATCACAATATGAGTAATTTTATTTCACGATAATATAGCCTATATCACCATATAGTTATTTTGTTTACATTCACTCAAGTCAAAATGACTATGAGTTCAAATGTATGTATATTGTATACATTTCACATACTGTTTTCTCCTATATAGGGAAACAAGCATATTGAGACGCAGGGCAACTATATTTGCGGAAAAGATGGACATTTAATTAGTTATTCATTGAAAACCAAACTAAGTGAGTTGAACAGATCAATCTGATTCAGTGAGACCACATTTGTGAACCGGATCAATTGATTTCCTGAAAAGATCAGACTGATTCGCTCACAAATCTGTCTATTGATACTTTTCTCATGAACTCGCCAGGAAGACTTGGAATATTGTCATATAGACTACTTTTATAGTGTACAAATTTCAACTTTTGTGTTCCAGAAGAACAAAAAGTCTTACGTTTTGGAGCTACATGGTCAGTAAATGACGATTTTCATTTTTGGATGAACACGATGACAAAACAATTAAAACACACAGTACAAGATGTTCAATTTCACTTTAAATAGCACTATTTCCTTGAGCTTCCCTTCCTGGACGCTGTCACATCAGCTCACAAGTTATCCATCTTCATACCACACCATCTTTATGCATCATCTCTTTACAAGTATTGTTGAACAGACGGACTCATGTAACAAGAGACAATGTGGCACAGAATGACAGATTAAAACACAAATGAATGGTAGAGGAAGTATTGTTTTGCCTAATGAGCGCCTTAATTATGCCTCATCATGTGCCTCTATTTGTGTCACTGAAGAGAAGAGTAAAACAACGTGACTGACTGACTGTTGAGGTGGAGATCTTTTTGGCTGGAGGTTTAAGTGACAGCTGAGGAATTCTGGGTCTTTCCAATGAGAGACACGGCAGGAATGCAGGAACAGGACGACTGCATGTCTTCACCTACCTTCTTACCTAAACCCTGACCTCACCGTTGATGACAGCACTGCAGACAATTCCACCAATGCGGTAAATGACACGTCTCGGACTAAAAGGCTGCCGCTTCCATACAAGGTCAAACAGACTTTAAGATTAGGCCTATGTGTAAACCATAAATTTGAAAGATATTGCAGTTATGAAACACGCATCCTTGGAAGACATTAAGGAACAGTCTTGCAGACACCAACGCTTTAGGCCTCGGGCATAATCTGCTGTTTCTCGCCTCTATTTGCACACCACCTCCACAAAGTTGTTGAGCCACTAGATAAATTCAACCATTTTCTTGAACTGGAATGATTATATACATGAAAGATGCACCATATTTCTGCTAACACTCCTATCTGGGATTTCTTTAAAATATCTCCAGATGGATATATGGACCTTTTTAAAAATATATATTAAATAAGAATAAATTTAAATAAACACTGCAATGATGATTTTTTTTACTTAGTAAATTATATTTTAAAATGATATTATGCAATGCAAAGGTTGTAAAATGTGGTAATTTATTTATAAATGAATATATATTTTGTTATTAATATAATGAATACAGAAATATATTATGAAAATAATCTAAATACACTGGTTCAGGGTTTTTCCTGCATTGAAAATTTAGCCGCCGCCAAAGCGACTTTTTGTCCCACCAAAGCCTTATTTGATTAGTTATTGTGATTTATGAGTGAACTGAAGTAGATGATTATTGCTGCGCTGGTGACAGGGTGAATGTTAACAGAGAGAGAACGCGCTAAGTATTCTTAGTTAATTTTCATTTCACCCTTTACTAATAGCCTACTACATTATTGAAATCCAAAGTTGTATGTGTTAACATTAGTTAATGCACTGTGAAGAAACAGGAACAAACAATGAATAGCTGTATTTTTGTTAACAAACATTAACAAAGATAAATAAATCTTTGTTTAGCCTATATATTGCTTCTGGTTAGTTCATGTTAGTTAGCCTAATACATTAACTAATGTTAACAAATCAAACCTTATTCTAAAGTGTTCCCAACAAATAATTTACTCAGAACACCTGAAATGAGAACGCAAGTGTGCTGCTTACCCAATTTAGCAAGAGTGGTTAGCAAGATTTAGCCTTAATAAACTAAAAGAGTTTACTAAAAAGGTATTTTCAGGTAATTTATGACAATGTATAGAAAAATTACAACAACAAAAAAAAAAAAACATTTAGTTTAGACTGGAGTGAGGTGAAACCAGGAAAAAAGCTATTTTTAGCTAGCTGCTAATTTTATTTAATTGTATACGGTAGAAAATTAGACTTAGTTAAAATAAATATATTATATTTGTAATGCTACTTTTTAATTCTATTTTTTAATATTGATATGATTATATACCAAAATAATTATTAGGTCTAGCAAAGAAGGATTTTATCTTACAAAGCTATGAAATCCAGTGGAAAAATCACAGCTTTTTTTGAAAAGAGCGCAAGAAAGGATGACAGTGTCGGTCGGCCACCACCGAAGACCTTTTTGAACCAGGAAAAACCCTTTGGTTGTATAAAAATAATTTTCTTCATGCAATATTACTGTTTAAATCTAGATTATGAACATATATTTTTTAAATATATAATATACATTTTTTTTTAAGTATGTCAACGCAAAAGCTGTAAAAATAGCCATCATTTTCATTGTGCAAAAAAAAAAAAAAAAACACTATTTCATGGATACCGGTATTTCAAATATTGACATGGACTAGTTCTCCACAGCCTTTGCAAGACTCACTCTTTTATGGATCTTTTCAATTATTTTTTCAAGCATTTTCTGTATTTGTAACACAAAAGTTAAGACGCTAAGTTGTGGGCAAAATAAAGAGAACACAACATAATGCAAGCCATATTCAAACATGACTCCTGTGGGCACAAGTGCTTTCGAGTGCCATGAGTACCTGAACTACCCACTATGTCATGGCTCTGATACAAAGCGGATGACTTTTGATTCAAAACATCAATCCACACAACATCCGAGCTACGAACAGACAAAAGAAGCCTGTGCCAGGTTTCTTAACTATGAGCTTGAACAGTGCAAAATGTGGGTGGACTGGGTGCTAAAGTTAGTGCTCTTGCACTCTCGCCTGAAAGCCCGACTGCAGTGCACGTGATATTTATACAGGGTTCCTAAGTCTTTTTAAGACCTTTTTAAGACCATTTATATAAAAAATGAATACCTATTTCACGTCCCTATACCAGCAAAGAAAAACAAAATCCTTCAACTTGTGTTCATTTATTTTTCAAATGTGGAATGGGTAAAAGATGATAAGCCAAGCAGGTGTGAAAAATAAAAACATTTCAGTAGGCCACAAGAAAGTTTGCCGAACAATGTTAAGTTGTGTTTTAACATTAGCTAGCTACTTATTCTACGCTGGGAATATGGGGAACTGAGAGACCCCTGAACAATAAACATCGAAAATAATAATAATAATCGTGGTTGACAAATGAAACTTTTGAGGAAAAATACAATACGGAGAAGTTACATACAGCAGTGTTAATTTTGACAGCAAATTTTGATTTAGTTTTAGTCTCAGTCTTTTGACTAAAAATATGACAAACTAATTTTAGTCATACTTTAGTCATCTGAATTGTTTTAGTTTTAGTCTAGTTTTAGTTGACGAAATACAATAAGATTTTAGTGATTTTAGATTTTTTCGATTTTTGAAATCTACTGTAAACTAAATCTACAGTAGATTTAGTCGACTAAAATATAATGGGTTTAGGTAAATTGTAATGTGTTAACTTAGAATTTCTCTAAAATTTCCAAACCCATATACTCCCGGAGAAAACATATATTAACCTATTAATATGAATGATTTTTAAGTTTCAACAAGCAATACAGATACAGATTTAACTACTGTGACTTAAAAAAAATATCTTAAAATTAAATAAAACCACTTTTCCTAAAGTAAAACACATTCTTCTTTTCAATGAATGATATATGCATTCTTTATAACAACTTACAAATAATTGTCTGCTTGAAAGAATAAAGAATTATGTATGTATGAATTAAATTATTAATAATTAATCCTTAGTAAAGCTATTAACAAACAGTAAATGCTTTTCTCTTTTTTAATGACACAGACCGCATTATGTTTATTGCCACTGTCACTTTAAGACATCGGATCATGTCCAATGACATGCGGATACGATTGCACTGTTGCACACCCGATACAACCGTTTAAGACATAACCGACATAGTTTACATGAATACTCTCCAAACCGGACATTTAGACATAATGTTGTGTGTATTTGTCCATTCAGACACGAAAGAGAGCTCAGTGCAGGTGTATAGGTGTATATGTGCATGGCTCCACGCTTCGGGTTGGTGCGTGGTTGGTTTACATTTTTAACATTTTATGAGACCGCGGGGTAGATCAGCACGTTACTGTACAAATGTGTGCATCTACCACACACGCAGGACATCAGTTCTGACTGGATCGCTTCCCAGATCGACACTATCTAACATTTTCATCTAGTTTTTATTCGTTGACGAAAATGTCAATAGATTTTCGTCATAGTTTTTGTCATTCAAAACTAGGTTTTATTTAGGTAGCGTCTCATTTTCGTCAGTGAAAAATGTCGTTGAAGAAAAGTTATTATTTTAATCAATGAAATGAACACTGACATACAACACAATTTTTAAGACCCAGACATCAAAATTCAAGACTTTTTAAGGTATTATTTCCAAATTCATAAATTCAATGCTTTTAAGGCTTTTTAAGACCCCGCGGGAACCCTGTTATAACCTCAGCCATACTGCTACAAAAGTCACTGGAACCAGCACAGCATGTCCCTCCATAGATAAACACAGCAGTGCACTGAAAGCGAGGTCACTACCTGTCGCAGGCAGCACAGATGCCGTGAAACGCTCCCGAACGGGTCCCTGTTCTACCTTGAGAATATGTGGGCTGACTGGATTGAGTCAGACACTCTTCTAAAGTTCTGCAATTAATGAGAAAACTAGCAGTCCATACATCATTTTGCATGAGCAATAAGAATAAACCTAATTGTGGCTCAGTCAAAACATTGGTGTGAGTAAACTACTCCACGAAGCTTCGCAGCTGTCCATTTCCTGCTTCTAAAGCCTGCTTGGGGCATTACAGTCATGCTGGGAGAGCCCAGGGTGACCAAAACACTGACTGAACCAACTTGTGCTGTCATACTGATGTCTAAATAAAGATATAACTTAAACGCCACATGACTCAAATCCTCAATATGATTCTAAATCATACTGAGGTAATACTGTGATTTTTCAGTATTATTTACAACAGGTTCTGCATTTTCATGGGTTTAAATAAAAGATGTTTGTTAAATGAGACAATAAAAAAAACTTCTAGCATCAAAATAACTCTCTAGCTACATAAAAAAAACTTGATTTTCAAAAGTTAATGAATCTGCAACAGCTGAATGTAACATTTTTGACAAGCCAAACATGTCAGTCTATGAGCAACATGTCATTTCTAAGCCACAAAATAAACTAGATTCCCTAAAATAAGTATAATGAACTACGCAAGCAGCATTTTGAATGTGTCCAGCACATTTATACTTACCCAATTATCAAACATAGTTCACCCTTTATGAACGTTATCACATCCGTCAAAAACTTAGGCTGGCTATCTGTTAGAATATTAGAACTAAAAACATTGACATAACAAACTCACTCGATTTATACTCACTCACTGATATAAATCGCTTCACTGAATACTTGCTGGCTAAGAAATAAATTATTACCTTACGATCCACCTGCTTTCAAATCCAAATCATTTGAATATTGAATACACAGTGGTAGAAGTCCAGCAAGTACGCCAATTTCCTGGAAAACCCACAATACCGGATGTTTTGAATGTGTCATCGCTTTACGAGATCAGGGAGAACATGATGACCTGAGCATGACGTCTTTCACAGACGATAACGTACGTAATACATAACGTACGCGAGTATACATTTGTTCTTCAATGAGTTGATTCTTTCAATCTTTTCAACGAGTAAACATCATTCAACGAGTAGGCTTTGACGCACACATTCTGATTCTGACATTCCTGATTTGAATACTTGCAATAATTGTCTATTCTTGACTGATTTTTTCCCCCCATAATTTTGGCAATAGCTGTACTGTTAAATGAGAGGTTCCTGTAGTCGTCCAATGCTGATGTAATATATATTATAAATGTGACAGGTGATTTTTATAAAATGTATTTAAATACTATCTTCTTCATTGTTTAAAAGATTAAGGAAATTATCAAAGTTTGAAAAAATTATTTTTACATGATTTGTTACATTTAATTACCCCTTAGCAGACTTGTATCTCTAATCAAGTTGAGGATTTTAAACTGCCTTTCAGTTCAAGTCTAAAGTTACATAAATAAAAGGGAATCATTCAATAAAGAGGCCTGCAAAGCACAAAGATTGTCATGCGTTTAAAGAAGGGAACTTAAAAAAGTGTAATTAATCATTATTAGTCAGCCTTGATATGATTTGATTAAATTCAGGGGACTGTGATCGAAATTACGACACCGTGTGGCTTTTTTTCACAACCAGTCATTCTCATAAATGCTTTCTAAAATGTGCAGATCTAGTATTCCCATTGGCGCACCAAATGTATACAAAAAAGAAATTTTACAAATAAAGTTGTTAAACCGTATCAAATATTTGATGACAATCTGATATACTTTTCTAACCGTCAAGTCCTCTATATAAATACTACTAGATACTTGCTTAAATATTTATAAGAATTGACAATACTGTAAATACTACACAACTGCTGAAGTGCAATTTACCAGTCAAACATAAGGGAAAAAAAATAAATAAAAATTGTATACGAGTTGCATTACCAAGTTACAGGTGAATTTACTTTAATAAGGTTGAGTATAAAATTTAACATGAGGGACACTATGGAAAGCACTTTCTCTTCTATTTTAAAAGTTATGCACTTTTATAAGTCATCCTTCAAAGTATATTAGATTATATTGTGATGCAATTTATTATTAGCCATTCCCCTATCATAACCATAACCATGGGAACCATGTGCGTCAAAACAAAAATTCTAATTTCTTGATGCAATTGTCAGACCAAGTTAATTCTAAAGTGCTAACAGAAGATGTACATAACAGGAAATGCCTCCAAAACAACTAAACCAGTGCATCTTTAACAGCGTGTTTAAAAAACAAATACCATTCGCTATGAACTCACTGCCTACTGGTCACATGCTAAAATTCTCCGCTACCTCACACGTCTACATACATAAACACACACAGCAGACCCAATAGAGGAAGGAGCCTCTCCACTCAGTCATGTTTGGGTCTCAAGAGCTGCATCCAAATTCTTTCCTCCCCGTGTCTGAACACCGGCCCAAAAAAAGGCAAGTGCTTTTAAACGCATTCTGTACAGACAACCTCCTGCCGTCACTTACAGACACATCAAACCCAGAAGACTCATTGCAGGGCCATAGAAATTACGGTTTACAACCTCAAATGCCACCTTTTCCTGTTTAAAATGCAAGACGTTTTTAGAGACCTAAAAACTTATTTATGTGACATAGAACCTTAAGTTCAAATATTAAAACACAGCTTCTTTGAAATACTTCATCAGGATTGCTTTGCAATGTTTTTACCCCTGAAATCTGACTGTGAACAGGTTGATTGTGTCTGTGTCCAAAATTGTTGATTAAAGGGATAGTTCACCCAAAAATTAAAATTCTGTCATCGTTTACTCATCCTCAAGTTGTTCCAAACCAGTATAAGATTCTTTCTTCTGTTGAACATAAAAGAAGATATTTTGAAGAATGTCAGCAGCCAGACAGTTGTATTTTTCCCCCGAACTATGGAAGTCAATGGGGTCCATCAACTGTTTGGTTACCGACATTCTTCAAAATATCTTCTTTTGTGTTCAGCAGAAGTAAGAAATTCATACATGTTAATGGAACGACTTATTGTTCCTAACCTGTAAACTATCCCTTCAAGTAGAAATCTCACTAAATTGAGCCTATGTGAACAGTAACAGGAAAATAGGATCAAATATTTTTATATTATACAAATTTTCCTAGATACTATGAAAAACTCTATTGGTTACGTGACAGAAAGTACATTTGCGTGTGAGCGCGCATCCTTCTTTTGCCACACGTAATTCTTTGCAAAAGTCATTGCCGCCTAAAACGGTTCTAAATGGAAAACCTAAACTAAAGTGACACATCTTTCACGGATGTTTACAGTCAAACCAAGGAAACTACCCTACGTCTTAAAGAGACAGTTCACTAAACAAGAATTCTGTTATTTGCTCAATTTTAGCATGTTTCGAAACTTTCTGACTTTCCTTTAAATGTGGAAGGCAAATCTAAATGTTAAGAAGAATTTTAATAAGTGACAGCGTACAGTCGCCGCTCATGTTCATTGTACGATTAAAAGCTGCAATGAAAGTGGACGGTGACTGGAGCTGTCATTCCGCCAAAAATCATCTTTTGTTTCACAGGATTAAGTCAGTCATACGGGTCTGAAAGAACATTAGATGAGTCAATTAGCATTTTATTTTCTGCGCCAATTATTCGTTTTAAACTGCATTTTGACTGCTTTTGCGTTCCCTCGCAGTCGTATTTTATATCATTCAATCTCCCGCACATAAATCATAATGTAGACAGTCTTTCTACACAAATGCCACAATTTCGATCAATAATCTGTAACGCAACATACGTGTCAACACAGGGAAACCTCTTTCCAAATACACAGCCGTGCTAACTGGTTGCTAAGCACCTTCTCAGCGTTATTTAAATGGTTACTAGCGGATCAAAACACATTTACGAGTCGGATCAGTGCATCTATATAGAATAACCCCATGCACATTCATCCGATGCCTTTATAAACAGATTCAAGTGTCACTGTGCTGTAGATCATCTACTGTATATGCACTGATCTATGAGCTGAGCGGCTAACAGGCTAACCAGCAGCTAACGCATACACACACACCCGACAATCACTCAGACAGTCCTCTTCCTGCCTTCACACACTCTTTTACACACAAATACGTTTATTCCGGGATCATCTATCCAGCACAGTGCGCATAAAAAAGCAAATATCTGTTTCGATCACAGCACAATTAGCTTCAGCGGCTACGGGGTTCCGCAAAACGGCCCGACGAAGATCGTGATGATGATGATGATGATGATGGTGGTGTTGGGCTGAGTAAACACTGCCAGAGAGCAAGCCGTCCTCATACACGGATCTGTGCACAACAGTCATCTCTAAGGTGCTCTTACCTGGTGCAGAGCGGTGAGTCCGTCCACATTGGCGTAGTTGATGTCCGCGCCGCGGTCGAGCATTCTCAGCACCTCCTCCGTATCGCCGCTCGAGCAGGCGGCCAGAAACACGGCGCCATCGTCGAACTTCACCTTCGTCTTCTTCTTCTTCAGGACGGGCGGCTCAAGGTCCGTCTCCGAGCCTATCCAGCGCTTCAACTGTTCGTTCCTTTTCTGCTTGGCGTCCGCCATCTTCATCCCCTCTAGCCTGGCGCTTCTTATCTGTCTCGAATGGAAGATATACTTTATACTGCCACTATCCCAACACAGCGCGCTGGGGCGTGGGAGGGGACGGCACGGCACGGGAGAGGGGAGGGGGGTTTAGGCTCACAAACCTGGTTACGCCGAGATATCGCGAGAGCAGCCGACGTCATCCCAGGATCTGCAGCATAACGTCATCTTTACGGGGCAGTAAAGAAAAAAAAGTCTGTCTACAGTATATGCAAATATGTTTAGATTTGGCACAGAACACGGGAAAAGCAGATGTTATTGCATAATAATAAAAACATAATCATAATAAAATAAAAATACAATTAACATAAAAGCAAAAAGACAAGTAGCCTATGTAATAAAATATGTATTATATATCATATATAATAAATATGTAATAATAAAATAAAAGCCTGTAATTAGAATAGGCCCATGTATTAATATTATTAAATATAAGTGAAGTTGTCTGTATTATTCGGTTTTTATTTTACTCCGATGGTTTGTATAATAATTAACTATTTTGCAGAATGTACATGTGTAAAATGTTATTCAGTGTCTTTTATGTTAATTTGGATACATTAAGAAAAAAAACATTACACAGCAATAGAAAATAATAATAACACATACAAATAATGTTTACTCTTTGTGAATTATGTCTTCATATAAAGACAATACAATTTGCTTTGCCTAAGTGCTTAGTAATCTCAGTTGGTATACAATTTATACATAATAACTGTTCTAGTTAATAGTATCTCACTATATGCAAGTAAAATGTACCCAAATATGTCTGTTCATCAACTTCCACCTTTTAAAACACCTTTTAAGAAATGGAAACACACCTCCATAGATAATAAGTGTGTAGTTCTTCCATTAGTTTAATCTATGATCTATTTTATAGACTCATATAAGAAATTAGAGAGAAAGAAATGTTACTCAGCAATGGCAAATGAAGTATACAATTACCAATGTGAACATGTGCCCATCAAGTCTTAATATACTGCTTGTTAATGTATAGCCTACATGTGCAGACAGAAAACAATATACTCATACTCAGTGCTTATTCAGAGGAACTAATTAAATAATAATGTTTGGCCTTACAAAAATAAAAACATACTGTGATGGTAAAGTGATAGCATTAGATGGCAATACCACTATACTTTGATAAGGTACTGAGTAACACACACACAAACAGACACACACACACACACACACACACACATATATATATATATATATATATATATATATATATATATATATGAATTTTATATAATATATACACACACACATATGTAAACAAACTTTTATGTTAGATGCTATTTATCGCGATTAAAAGATTTGAGAGCACTAAATTCAAGCAATAGTTTAAGCTTATATAACATCAGTGAAAATAGTATATATATATATATATATATATATATATATATATATATGTTTCTATTACTAGTACGTTCAAGAAATAATCAGTTGATCAATTATCTGGTTATTCTAATTTATTTTCGAGCACAGATTGTTTGAGGACAGTAAAAAGATGTCAGATATTCATACTGGTGAACTGTGAAAGTACAAAACGGCTTATTTAATTTTACTTGTATATTTAATGTGCCTCAAATTATCATCCTTTTTACTTCCTTTTGTGGATTATCTTTTTATATATCATGGGGATATCAAATATTCTAAATCAGATATTAAAGATTAACTGACTACTTTAAAAGCCCATTTTACCCCTGGAAGACTTATAGAAGTTTCCTCATCTGGGTAATTGAGTTGAGAGGAACCTTTTGACCCGCTCTACCGGGCCGGTAAAGAGTGTTATTTTTCTTTTGGCACTGTGGTGCGTTATTGTTGGCACAGGCCCATGTATGTGTGGTTTGAGCAGGTAGCTGGCAGAGCTAGTTCAGATGTTAGCAATCTCTCTTACGAACTATAATCATAATGATGAGCTTTATGACTTGAAGTGCAATAAGTGTCAATGTAATTGCTCAACTAATTTCAGTTGGACACGATCCAGGTGTGTACGTCATCACGGATTCGTGCAATGAAGAGACGAGCATAAAACTTGTGTTTTGGTGCAGTACACGCTGATTAGACATCATGTCTAATTGAAATGGACACTTCTATACTTTTCACTATTTTTTTTAATAAAATAGTAATGTAAAGCATACCCATACGGCAATTTAAATGTATTCAAAATATATGCTAAATATATGTTGTAAACAGCAAGGTTGGTAAAACTAAGCAAGAGATGTTCTTTGCTGCTTGACTAAACTCAGATCCAGCCCATATTTCATCTTTTGTGGACTTTTCAAGACAGGAGTCGTACTTTATTTCAGCACAATCAGTGCATGAATCAGCTGCTGGCAAGTGTGTGTGTGTGTGTGTGTGTGTGTGTGTGTGTGTGTGTGTGTGTGTGTGTGTGTGTGTGTGTGTGTGTGTGTGTGTGTGTGTGTGCATGTGTTGATCTTTATAGTTGATTAGAAAATCATCTCTGGGCCAGAAACTCGTTCCAAGACAAATTTCCACTGTGCACTGGATACGTCAGGTCCACTAGATTTACTGGTGCACCAAAATCAACTGCTTGTTTGAGAACCTTGAGGAATCATGCCTGTAATGCCAGTCATCTGAATTTAATACCAATTATCCAATATGGAATATTCTTTTATCGGAAATTTGAACAAATGTATTACTTTTATAAATACTTTTATAAAAAGGCTCGCATTTTTTTAGTCATTCGATTATTTCCTACAACTTATCGATGAACCCAAAGCAAAGTTATTATACAACATATCGCATTGTTTCCAGTAAACTGTCGATCAAAAGGACAATCTGGCTGATTTTAACCACACAATGAGCGGAACTGGCCTCTGTAGTTGAGCAGGTGGAGAACTCAACTGTGATGTCCATCTGTAGGTACCACTCTGCCAATGTTCTCCATCCTAACCATTCTGATCCATGAGTCAAGAATTAAAAGAATATTCCAGTATCAATAAATGTCAGTCATTCAGCAGCATATGTGGTATAATGTTCATTACCACAAAAAGTAATTTCAACCCATCTATCTTTTTCTTTTAAAGTCATCATGAAATTAAAATGAACAATTCTTTTTTTTCTTTTTTTTTAATATTGCCATATTTATTATAAAAGACTTATCTGTGTACATCATTGTTTTTTTTTATTAATTTATGTGCCCCTTTTTTATGTGTGTTTTCTGGCGCGAGGGCGGGATAATCGGTCACTGACATGAGATCGACCAATAGCAAACTACAATCATCCAATCAATTGACCATTGATAAAATCAATCCCCGCCCTTACATTCTTTCTTGTTCCAGAAGCCGTTTCACTTAGATATATGTCACAATAGGGAAGAAAAGATTATCAAAACTTCAGTTTCATGCGATTAAAAAGAAAAAAACAAAAGAGAGAGAAATCAAGGTTACGTTTCAGCTCTTACAGTGGAAGTGAATGGGGACCATTTTTGAAGGATTTAAAAGCAGAAATAGGAAGCTTACAATTTTCTAAAAACATTGAGCTGTAAAACTGTTCAACAATCATTTACAATAAAGTTGTACAATTGCAAATAACTTTATACAGTCCATTTTTTACACTACTCGTTATTTCGAAATTACAGTACCACGTGAACGCAGTATGAATTTTTGTAATCAACATTAGCCAAAAATGCTGTCGATTGAGCTTAAATCTAACCTTGGAATATTTCTTTAAGACATACAAGGTAAGTCTCCTTAATCACATAAGCTCTACCATTTGTTTAACATTGGTCATATTGCCTCATATTGACTGTCATGTGACCCAACTGCATATCCCCATCCCTCGACCAACGCACTGTTTGGGTGTATCACCTTACAAATTTGTGGACAGTATTTACTTAACTGGCCTATTAATCAGCAGTATCTGGGAGTTGGTCTGATGTGTAACTAGCAGAACAGTACAAAGACTGTCTGTACACTGGATTTGATTGTTTACAGGTGTGTTGACTCACAAAATGAGTCAAAAATACAACATAGACCAGCAAAGGAAACCATTTCAGATAAGCACTATAATACAAAGATCAAACATGTAACACTTCATTCTGAAAATTGCAGAAAATTGATTAGAGTTTAACTTATAATATATAAATATACATATTATAGTTTAAAAATTATTAAAATTACTTCACACTTGTGAGAGAATAGAGAGACAGACGATTTGAGAATTAGATTTGAAAACATGCTGTATCAAGTTTTTCTACAATTAATATTTACATGAAAATGTGATTAGCCTGAAAACGTATATCTTAAAATGGGCATAAATTAGCAGCGTGTTGTTGTCTCTAATTGGTCAGGCATGATAAATAACGTGCTATATTTTAACTCTTCACCATTGTCAAGGATTCAGCTACTCCACCAGCATCAGAACCTGCAACTCATGCCCACTCATTCTAACTGATTCCCTGAACCTGTCACTAATCACCTGGGACTTGCATATATACTCACACTCACCCAAATGTAGTTGTATGGTCTCGTCTCTACCATGTGCAAAGACTTCAGTGGCAGTGGCTTTCTTTTTTAATGCACCTTGCTGTTTTAATGCACCTCTGCTATCAGGCCATGCTCTCCAGTGGGCTAAAACCATTTGGGACCATGCAAGCACTGTGACAAAGACTCTAGATGCCTTCATCACTGACTCACTAAAACAAGGCAAATTTTCGGTGGCTGAGTATGCAGTGAAATTTTGTACGCTCTCCTCTGCTAGTCGATGGAGTGAAACTGCCCTTATCACTGCTTACCGACAGGGATTGCCACCTTCTTTCCGGAGTTGTCTCGCCATCTACGATGTCCGCTTTAGTTTAGAAAACCTCATTCAACGATCCATCCGTGTTGCTCAACGCTTCACTGCCTGTGAACATGAGTTACCTGCCCTGCATTCTCCGCCTGGTGCCACTGCCACAACCTGTTCAACATCCTCCAGCACCAGCCCCCGAACCCACGCAAGTTGATTCATTCTATCACCTAAAGAGAGACAAATACTCATTCAACAACATCTATGCCTTTATGGTGGGGCTGAGGGACATTTGATGTCCTGTATGACCACCTCACCCAGCAGTGAGTAACATTAATGTATATCCCAGAATAACCTTTCTGCTGTACATTCCTGTATCATTGTATCCTGTATTCCTGTATATTAATTTCAAGAAACTTCATCAACTGCTTCCAAATCCTGAAGATCCCTTGTCAGACGAAACTGAATGTGCATTCCATCCTGTGTTAACCGCTTGGAAAAGGCTGTATAACACACTGCACTCAATCCCTCACGCTCCGCATTGGAGTAACCCGCTCCAAATCAATATCACTGCTGGTGCTAAATGGATCAACGACCAACATCATCCTGAGACTCCTGGTCCCAGCGGCTCTGGAGAAGCTAGTACATCCATCTTCACCAAGTGAAGTGCGCAGTGCATACAATCTCATCCGGATCTGAATGGGAGATGAATGTAAGACCGTCTTCATAGTACCATCTGCGCATTATGAATATCGGGTCATGCCATACAGGCTGTCCAACTCACTCTCCGTCTTCCAGGCCTTCATGAATGAGGTGCTCCGGGAGTACCTCCATCGCTTCGTGATCCTCTACACTGATCATATCCTCATCTAAAAAGGCAGACCATCGCCTCCACGTTGCACAGGTCCTTCACAAGTTAAGAGATAACAACCTGTATTTCAAATTGGATTTCAAATGCGAATTCCATCGTTCATCCATGCCGTTCTTTCCTGTAGCCATCATTAATGCCAGTGGAATCCAGATTGACCAGGTGAAGGTGTGAAGGTGGACGCAGTGCAGAATTGGTCCACTCCTACTTCTGGAAAGAACTTCAGTGATTCCTGGGCTTCGCAAACTTCTACCACCGCTTCATCTCCAACTTCAGCAGCTTATCAGCTCCTCACTGTTACACAAGAAACCCAAGTCTCTGTCCTGGACTCCAGCTGCCACGGAGGCGTTCCATCAACTCAAGAAGTCACCGGTCCCACCTTAATCTATCCTAACCCAAATCTACCATTAATCGTTGAAGTCGATGCTTCCACCACTGGGGTGGTGTTGTCACAGCGGCAGGGGGACCCACCCAAACTCCATCCATGTTCCTTTTTCTCCAAAAAGTTATCCCCGGTGGAGCAGAACTATGACATCGGTAACCGGGAACTTCTCGATATCAAGTTGGCTTTGGAGGATTGGCGTCACTGGCAAAACAGACCACTGGAATCTGGAATATCTCAGAGAGGCTAAACGTCTGAACCCTTGCAAGGCCCGTTGGGCATTATTCTTCAACCGATTTCAGTTTACTGTTACCTACCATCCTGGCATGAAGAATCTGAAAACAGATACCCTTTCTTGTATTCATGCACCCGATCAACCCAACAGTAATAAATACATTATATATAAAATTTCCGTGATACAAAGCTGAATTTTCATCATCTCATCATTACAGTCTTCAGTGTCACATGATTCTTCAGAAATCATTCAAATATGCTGATTTGCTGCTCAAGAAACATTCTCAATATTCTAAATGTTGAAAACGGTTGTGCTGCCTAATATTTTTGTGGAAATCACAATACAGGTTTACAGGATTCTTTGAATAGAAAGTTTAAAAAAACAGCAATCATTTGAAATATTTTGTAACATTTTAAATGTCTTTACAGTCAATTTTGATCAATCTATTGCATGAACTTTTGAACAGTAGTGTATATGCATATATTGCCTTACATCTTGATATTGAATACAGGCTTTGCTAAATACATAGAAATATCTCTTATTCTAACTCTGTATTCCCATTGTTGTGTTGAGCTTTCTAGTAACACAGCTTTAAAAACCTGACCGCATGGGAAAGACAGACTCATCGCTCTTTGTTTAGCACGCAGCTGTGTTCTCCACTCACCTCTCTGTCACTCTCTGTAACTGTTTTTGTCGAGGATGGAGTTTTCAAAAACGTTCCTCTACTGATTGACTGTAATACCTAATAAAATGAACTTTAATGTGGCGGAGGTTTGCTGGTGTAGTGGGATCCACAAGGCCATGTACCACAGCTTTTTACGAGTGGTGCAGGCTAAAGCAATATCAGTATTATTATTGTTTATGCTTACAACTCCTGGTAACCCTATTACACTTCATATATAAGCCTATAACTCACCACACACCATTTGAGTAACAGGCTTAAAGCAACACTATGTCGTTTTTGCGGTTTTTGCTCTCGGGGTCCCCCTACAGTTGGGAAACAGTATTGTCTTCTACTACTGTCGTAAAATCTGTCATGGTTACACCAGGCGATACACGTGTGCATTTGTTGACAAGCCGATACTGTCTTGAGTTCTCGCGGGCAGACTGCCAGCGTTGCGTGTGAAATGTCTTCATCCCAGGTACATTGGCATATATTTCAGCATGTCATATGAATATAATTTCATGGGTTTTATTTTTTTCAAACGTCAAAAGATTGCGTAGCTCACGTTTACAAGACAGCGTCATTATAGTAGCCTATTGTCTACTGTTTTACATAACGGATATGCTAATTCAATTCAATGTTTGTGTGGTAGGTAATATTCATATATCGTCAATATTATAATATCAAGCTACCATAGATGAATCTGCAAATTTGAAAATCGATTTGCATTATAGCCAGAGTAAAAATAAATACACAAACATATCAGCCTGCTGACATTAGGATAGTTATCCTGAAAGATTATTTATTATAACCATCGTAAACTAGCATGTTAGTGTAGCTACCAGATTGATAATTCGCTACTCTACTAGCATTACTTGATTCATGAAGATAAATGGAGGACCAGATAGATTCCGTAACATGGCCAGGCCATGTTATTCAGCCTTTTACATTTCGCGCGATAGTCAGCTCCCTGACTCCCTGATTTATTTATAAATGTATAAACACTTTACAGATGACTGACTGCTGCGCTTGTGACAGGGTGAATGTTACTGAAAGAACGAGCATTGGGAGAGAGAGAGACGGTCGCGCGCGCGCACACTCTCACCGTCTTCAAACTGTCTTGCTCTCCCTCCAATAGTGATCCTCGTCCGGACTTTTAATTTGTCACTCTCCCTTTTTCTTCTTTTAGTCACCTCTGACAAAACCTTTGCCTTCTTCCTTTTAGTTATTGCTTCGGTCATGACAACAACATACAGGCGGGTATCTAACGCTAGTTGGGCTCTCACGTCAGAATCTGAGGAAGTGACGTATGTCGTAAAGCAGTCGAATTTTGTAGTTTTTTTTGTGCTCGGGTTCCTACCCGAAACCCGAAGTTACATAGTGCCAGTAAAAGCGATACAGACACTGTCAGGCTATGGCAGACGTGTCATTCAACCTATTGTAAGTCGATGTACCATCACAAGGGTCTTGGAAATATATAATGAAGGTTGAAAAACTACATAGTGTTACTTTAAATGACGCCTCAAATCATACAATTTGTGTGCTGTTAAGACTTATGATTTATCTGGCAGATGATTGAATGAATAAAAAAATAAAACTTCCACTAAAGAAGAGACCCTATAGAACATGTCTGCGTCCAAAATTGAATACTTGCCTACTAAACAGTATGCGGAAAA